>OZ017743.1:52332160-53022160 GCA_963969285.1 Odontomyia ornata
GAAGAACACGAATTCCACTCGAAACCACGAGAACCCAACAAGCATGATCAACATCTGCAAGTGACGTCACTCCATTCATGAATTTGCTCGAATCTACCAGGTACCTCTCGGTAGAACATTCGCCAATAAACGAGAAATAGGTGAATAGGTATATATATAAAGGCGAGCTGAATGAATGGGGGGATTATCATTCATTCAACTGCGACAAGAAGTGCGAAAGAAAAGTGTGTTTCGTAATAGTGAAGTGATTTAGAAGACAATTGCGATAATAAATTTATGGACAAGTGTTAGAATCTTAATAGTGAAAATTAAAATTAGTGAAAGTGTTAACCGATTATTGTGCATTTTATTAAATAAACTCTTTTGCTCTTTTCATTGCGTTTTCACTTTCCCGGAACGTTAAAATTATAGGCTGCGAACCAATAACACGCGACAATGGTGTCGAGAAGTGAGCTTAAAATTTTGGAAGTGAAAACGTTTAAACAATTTTAAAGTGCACAATTGTGAAAATTAACGTGGAAAAATAGCCGAAACAATAAAAATGCCAGGAAATTCACACCTAAAAATTAATCAATTGAGCATATCGGAGCTCAAAGAGGAGTTGGAACAAAGAAATCTGGCTACACAAGGTACAAAGGCCATACTGATTGCACGCTTGCGTGATGCGATCGAGTCGGAAGGCGGGAATCTGGATTCGGGTGAGCTCTCAGCTGCAGAAAGAGGCGCAGAAGGTGGTGAAGCCGAAACACCAAAACCAAAGGAACCAGAAAATGCGCTGATGCAAATGTTGATGCCCCCAAGTACATATTATCAGAGTGAGTTAACAACCGTAGGCCGCTGTCTTTAATATCGCGTCCGTATTCGTGGTGTATCTTTTATTTAATAAAATTTTTAAAAAATGAGTCGAAAGGAGTTCAGTATTAAGGAGCGTGAAATAATTATTAATCTGCATTCAAATCAGAGCAAATCATATTCTGAAATAGCTGAACTAGTGTTGCGAAGTCGGTCAACCATTCAAAAAGTGATAAATCGATTTAACAAGGAAAATAGAGTGGAAAATGTGCCCCGAAAAGCTCGTCCATCTAAACTAAGTGCAAAGGACAAGAGAAAAATTTCGCGAATGGTAAAACAAGATCCATTTCTAAGCTGTAGAAAAATCTGCGATGTTCTTGGAATTAATGATAAGAAGGAGGTTAGCGCAGAAACTGTGCGTTAGAGCTGTCGTAGAATCTGGATTTTCATCTCGTACGCCTAGAAGAAAACCTCTTGTAAGTTCCATAAACAAACAAAAAAGAATAACATTTGCAAAAGCATATATTGACAAACCAATAACGTTTTGGGATAATGTTTTATTTTCGGATAAGTCTAAATTTTGTATATTTGGTGTAAATGGGCATAAGAGGGTCTGGCGAAAAGTAGGAGAAGCATTTAATCCCAAGAACACTATTAAAACAGTAAAACATGGAGGCGGTGGTGTTATGGTTTGGGGTTGCATGGCTGCTGCTGGAGTTGGAAATCTGACATTCATCGAAAATACTATGGATCAGAACTCTTATTTAGAGATTCTACAAAACAACATGAAACAAAGTGCAGCCAAATTAGGTATGCGAGAAGATTTCTTGTTTCAACAGGACAATGACCCTAAGCACACTGCGCATAAAGTTCGAATGTGGCTATTGTACAATACTCGCATGCTTGCTACACCGCCTCAAAGCCCTGATTTGAACCCTATGGAGCATCTTTGGAATGAGCTTGAGACAAAAATCCGAAAAAGAGTGATATCAAGCAAGGCGCAGCTTAAGGATGTTATATTGGAGGAGTGGACCAGAATCAGCAGCGAATTTACTAAAAAATTGGTATATTCTATGCCTAAAAGACTGAAGTCAGTAATTCAGATGAAAGGATATCCGACAAAATATTAAGAAAAGTATAATTCAAATAACTATGCAAGATTATAATTACAATTTGTATCATTTTTCTTTAGGTGTACCATGACTTTTGTGGACTTCATTCATTGACTTTCCAACACATCATATGTAATAATATATTAATACGACAGAATTTTCGTTTTGTTTTACATGAATTTAAAGTGTAATGATTATAGTTGAAGTAATACCAAAAAAAATTTTATCACTATAGGTTTTTTAAATAAAAATATCAAACAATTTTCATGATATTTATCACTGTACCTTGACTTTTGTGGAAGACTGTATATATATATATGTATATATATATATATATATATATATATATATATATATATATATATATATATATATATATATATATATATATATATATATATATATGTATATATATATATGTATATATATATATATATGTATATATATATATATATATATATATATGTATATATATATATATGTATATATATATATATATATATATATATATATATATATATATATATATGTATGTATATATATATATATATATGTATATATATATATATATATATATATATATATATATATATATATATATATATATATATATATATATATATATATATATATATATGTATATATATATATATATATATATATATATATATATATATATATATATATATATATATATATAAAAAGCCATGTACGAATGGGACCAAGAACCATGGATCCGTCGCGCCGTAGACTGAGGCACTATGTACTTGTGGCTATGAGTGCTGTTGAGATGAAAAGATCGTATTAAGTAGCCAATTTACTTTCCAGGATTAAGTCATATTTAAACTTTTATCTCGAATATCCTTGAGGTGCGAAAAATGGCTTTGCGAAAAGCTTATTGGTGATAAGTATGCTTTCCTGAAAATTTATTCCAAATAGGCAACCACCAAACTCTCAAGTCCCCTTGTTAATATATATGCTTTGTTAACGTTGGAAAAGATAAAATTTATGATTGGTCGGTAAAAGCATTAGAAAAATTTGCTTGCTTGTTAAAGATTTGATTGTGTTCTATTTGATAAAAATAATCGTCAATTACAAACTTAAATTCGTAACTAGCACATCATTCAAATGCAATCAGAGACTGTGGGCTTTACCTCCCTCTTCTCCTGTCCTTGTATCTTAAGCCCGATCAATCGGCAACACCTTCCCATATCCTTAGATAGGAAATTAAAATTTTGCTTTACAGGCATATTACGATTCGTATACATGCATCGAAATTTCTATATTCTATTCGGTCTTGTTTTGGCGTTACCGAGTTTTTTATTTGTATCGTTTTTTTTCGAAGTTAGGAAATTCAAACGGAACTTTAATCCTGCGAGGTTCTTCTGACGTTGATGGAAAGCAAATATTGTTGAAAACATGAAATATTATTGTAATTGTAGAAATCGTAGAATTTCCAACGTCAGAAATTTGGGTGACTTTTACATTCCATTTCGAATACTATTTAATAAACAAAATGCTCATATTTATCTAAAACATTAGTTGGAGGCCTCGAAGCGGGGAAAAAAACACCTGGCACAAGGATTTGTTCAATTTCATGCCTTTATAAATTTAATTCCAACTTGTTCCTGATTCAATATAACAATCAAATGGTAAAAGAAACAAAAGGTTTGGGAATATTTTTCTTCAGTGTGGATAAAGTTTAATACCACTAAATTTCATATACCAATCTCAAGCTAGACAAGGTAATAATTCTCATACAAACTTTGATAAACTTAACCCTTTCAAAATATTATTCTCGAGAAAACGCGTAATAAACAATCTATGTGTTAACCACACTCCATCAGAGCCAGTCCACTCTCTCTTTCAAAAACTCAAAGATCTGGATAATGGAACTTGCACATTACACTCTACCAAAAGACTGCCACTTTGAGCTAGTTTTATAGATTGCGTAGCGCAATGTAAGTCCTCTTCTAACAATTTTCATTTACTCGAAAGTGGCTTTCGCAGAGCACACGGAACCATGCCTAAATTTACTCTTTCAGAGAACGACCGGTTAAACTAAGATCTCGGTCAAGATGGCGGTCAGGTAAACTCGCTGCAGGAATCGACTAAAAATATTGAAATGTTATTCAGGTAGCCCTACTTACAATGTATTGAAATTATTCGGGTACATATTCAACAGCTTAATATCAAACGTGTAATATTATAACTCGTCTGCAATCCGCAGAATATCCTTTCGACCAGGAGAACTCGCCACTCAGTGATATACAAAATTTTTCCCTGTTTCAGCAAGGATACTTTCACTGCCTCGCAACGGGATCAAACTTATATTAATCTTAATACTCGCTTCAGCGCCCGCAATACTTTCCACTTCAAGACTGGATCGATAGCCAACACCAACTAGCGAACTACACTTTACAAAAGTAACCTTACTGGACCACAAGGGCTGCCATGCTTAAATATTTGAAACGTCTAACACTGGCATCACTTCAGTGGTGAGCTTTCTTTTATGAGCATACCATAATAATTAAAACGATAAACGATTACAAAATGATTAGCAGTTTATTGACGCCAGAGCATTTATACTAACTAGCAATTGCAACCGAGGAGCTGTCAAAATGAAAAGAGAGGCAAATACACGCGTAGGAGGTTGGATAAACTTTACTATGTATGGGTTCAATTGCTTGCATATTCAAGGTGTTGTTTACCATACATATGCACATTTAGTCCAATTCTCTCTACTTTATAAGTAACGTAAGAAATAAAATTTGTTCTATTTGCAGCTGCTAATGCTCTGCCTGAACTTCAAACGAGTATTGAATTGCCAGTAAATTTTTATTACTTGCACCAATAATTTGCTCAACAAAATTAAAGATGGAATTATCTGTTAAAGTTTCGAGAGTTATTTGAGAATCCTTCTCCATCATATGAGTAATCAAGTGATTCTGAAAAATATTCATTACATCTTATTTTAGCTTATAATAAAAGCTGGGCTACAACACCAAAATAGTAGACACCAGCGCAAAATAAGCAAATCCCAAAATGTTGGGCCCATATATTTGATTAGTTATCGAAAAAATTAGACATTAGCGTAACGGAAGCAACCGCACAACCCAAAATAATCGTTTTTTTTTTCTTAGTATTTGGCTTGTAGATGTCGGAGAGAATGGATTCGAAATACATCGCGAGAGTTAAAACCAAAGCAGAGCATATATACTAAATAGCACCTGTAATCGAAGAGCTGTCAATATGAAAAGAGAAGCAAATATACGTGTAAATGATGGATCTTTTTACCTTGCGTTGGTAAAATTGCAAGCAGATTTAAGTTTTTGTTTACCATACATACGAACTTTTAATCCAATTCCCTCTACTCCATAAGAACCCTAAGAAATAAAATTTGTTCTAATTGCAGCTGCTATTTAGCAAATATGCTCTGGCCAAAGCTCACGTATGAAAGAAAGCCAATTTACAATTCACTAGGAGTGCTATTGTGTTCTCCGCTGATCATCTGGATTTCATTGTAGAAATTCGTCTCGAAACCGTACAAAACCTCGAATTTTTGTTGGCACCTCCACAATTCTTCATATACTGCCATATAAGCTAGCGAGCAAGGTCAGCCTACTAGTGGTCATATGGCTTCCTAGGTTACGTCAGTTTTGGTTGAAGCACTTCCTGATGTGGCATAAAGCTGACGTGTTATCAGCTATTGATTCGAATATCAAATAAGTTTGACGTGGCGTCTCCCAGCAAATAACGCGTATTTTACATAAACAATTTCCCGTGCGGATATGATAATTTAAACGAAATTGTAATGATTTTTCATGACTAAATTCGTACGAACGAGTCGGAACCGACCTCTCATCGGATCTAGTTGTGAATTCCAAGTCGTGCCAACGAATGGTACCAACCAGTCAACCAATCCATGCACCGTAATCCATTTCATGGTGGCTGCTTGCCGGCCAGCTAAATCGGAGAGGATTTCGGTCGCAGGTCTTTGGCATGGTAGACTCCTAGCTCCTTGCCGAACATGTCCACAATGAGATATCACGTGGGACTTAAAACTTGTAGGACCCGTAACTTCACAAACTTCTTGTCTAGTTTGGCACTATAGCGCCGGCTTGCCTCACTTTGCCTGAAATTCCGTCGGTAGATTTCGTCGCCTGCCTTGAAGCCAGAAGGATAGGATCGCAGGTTATAACGCTCCATCCCCACACGTCTACCGTCTTCAATCTTCTCTGGAATATTGTTCTCGTAAAACTTGGAGTTTCTCGTGCGGCTCAAAATGTCAATGACCTCTTCGGGCTAGAAAGTGCCGTGGGAAGATTTGCCATCCACAAGCCACACGGCCTCTTCGGCGGTCATACAAGTAAAGCCATCTAAGGCCAACCAGCGTGTTGGCATCGTCGACACTGCCCTGTGATGAGTCGACCCTACGCCACTGCCGGCTCGCACACATGCCCATCGCTGCCATATGGCTTTCGAGCGAACGTCAGCTTTGGATAACATTCCCATCCTACGTCAGTTTGAGTCAAGGAATGTCACCCAAAGCTGACGACAGTTGGAGTCGGTAACTGACAGACGGGCCAAGGCAGTGTCGTCTCGTGGCAGCCGAAGACAACCAAAAAGGAAAAAAGGCCGTTGCAAGTTAAGTGCACGACTCGCAACAAGGTAAGGAATCCTTCTACAACACCAACATAATTCGCTTAGAGAGAAATGTCATCAGGCAAATCTTTTTCAGCATTCGAAAACAGCGAACCAACTGGGATATCTCTCGACCGGCAAGTGGATATAACCCCAATTGGAGTTTATGCGAATTGCCGAGCAGCAGAATTCGCAGCAAGAAATTCACCTCGTGCAACAAAATAAAAAGGATTTCTTGGAGGGAAGATGCGGACCTATCCACACAACCACTTTCGCATGAGGAAATAGGCGAGCGAGTGAGCCACGACCAAAAGGGTGCAGATGGAAGGTGCGTTACATTAAAGCCATGCATCATGTGTGCTGGTGCTCTTTGTTATTTAACTGTCAAGAAAGTTATTAACGGTGCTTCTAATGATCGCTTCGGTAGCAAAACCATTTTAAATGCAGCATAATTATTAAACTCCAAAAGACTTTACACACGTGGTAATAGAAAATCAGAAGCAATGAATTAGTTGAACAAAGTTCATGAAGGTGTCAATCAAGCTGCGCCAATTTCTAAAGTGAAGAAAGTCAAGGATTCAAAGTTGTGTGTAAGAGCTCAAACAATATGATCGAGAACTGGAGACTGATGTGTTAGCATTATCAAATAGGGATACCGTAATTTGTTTTCGTTGTACGTCAGCTTAACATTACGTGTCAAGATCACATCTACGAAATGAAGAAATCAATATCAGTATAAACTTTTTTATCCTTGTGCCTTTTATCGATGCAAAGTTAATATTGCTCAATATTATTAAGTATCGTGAACACTTCCAATTTCTAATGTTTCTTTTTGAATTTTCGTGATACATTTGTGTAACTTTTCAAATGAGACAAATGCAGTCTCAGTATAATTACGTACCCTTGAACTGAAGCTGAATCTTTACATAGAGTTTTAAATGCATTTATTTGAACTAAATGTAATATGGTTATGTACGTGTTCTACCACTCAGTCGGTGGAGCTGACAGATAAGGAGAGATAAGGAAATGTTGCATTTTATTTTTTCAATATTGATTAAAGTGAAAAAGTTACGAGCAATAAATGGCAGGCGAGCAGAATAGAAAAAAATTACCTTTCTTCTGGTCCTATCGCACAAGTGAAATCTGTACTGTTTCACTGTGTTCTTCCAAAAATCAGATTCGGAATCTCATGCTTCACCAAAACAAGTCTAAGGTGAGCTTGCAAAAATCGCAGAGCAAATTGTGTAAGCCATGGACTGAACTGAATTTCGATAAAGACGGTAATCTACGGGTGATTTTATACTACGAAAATATTTTTCGGTAAAGTTCATTAAAGTAAGATTAAATTATGAGAGATATTAATAGATTTATAATTTCAATTTAGTTTTACAATAAATTTCCATTAATGTAAATGATAAATTAAAGGCCAATGCAAACAAGCTAAAGAGGAAAATATCGAGGAGTGCATTTCAAAGCCAACTACAACGATGTGTACTCCAAAGTGTTTTGCCACAATGTCCAAATGAGAATTCATTACGCCGTGTCGGAAGTGAAGCAAATAACTTAATTTGGCGAATTGGTGATGACAAGATGTCCGGCGCGAAGGAATTGTAACGTCGAACACTGAGCATCGAATTTCCTAGTAACTCTAGTTATAAAGAATACAATAATGACTAAAACCTCAGCCTAAGTAAGAAGCAAATTGAAAATATTGAAAGCAACGCGCGCAATTTGGTCAGAAAAACAATCCAAAGTCTGAGTAAATTGTAGGGTAAAATCATCTAATCCCACTTTTCGAATTTCTAATCCTATTTTTCGAGTTTGCTGGTTTCGGTTACGGAAGTCATTGAATGGGCGTTGATAAAATCACAATATGTAGATATTGAATCGATCGCTGGTTTTGGATTTTGGAAATTCTCGATGTTTGCACGATCAGAAAAACAAAAAAGTGGTTGGTTCGTTAGCATAACATTTTATGTTTGTTTTTTTTTGCCATTACTTCATACTTTCCCAAAACTAGCACAAATCTAACAAAAAGTATTCAATACAAACTGTAGATCCGATAGCATGCAAAACCATTAATCGATTGAACATAGACACGTAGTTGTGTGTACACTAAAACCAACAAATATTTATTTCGGCAGAGATTGCATGACCAACAGCCATAATATTTGATTCTTCGATTCGCATCCTTTCTGCTTCAAAAATTAACGTATCAATTTCTCCAAACACTTATCAGTATCAGCAAAACTCCGTCGAATATTCCTTCGCAAAAGTAACTAACTTGACACTGTTTTTCTTGATTTCCGTGTTGCATAACTACAAATTCAAATCTTATTGAGCGAGAAATGCTATACCTAATTGTAAAATGTTTACTACAAACAAAATTTTATTAGAACATTCTTAACCGCTTAGGCATAAAGTTAAACCAGATGAAACAGCGAAAACCAGAATTGTATACAGATTTTTTTTTTGTTTAAGCAAATTCATAAAAGTAATGATTATTACTGTATCTATACATGATTGAAAGAAAAAAATACACCTTATAACAATAAGACGGTTAAACTAAGAAATATCACACGTAAAGATGAAAATGAAATTGATTTGAACGTTTGATCTAAATAATATTAAAATAAACGAATCCTATATATATGATTTATATAATTGTAAATTCTAAACCAGATAAATAAAACAAAAGAAGTGAAGTTAACAAAAAGAAAAGCAATTTGCGATGCTAAAATTATTGATGATAATTGCTTAATCGAAACGTTTCCAAAGATTCATTTTCTTTATTGTGTGATCCGTATTTTTAAAACAAAAAAAAGAAACCCTTTTAACAATTTGTTGCAATGTATAAGTTATCAAATTTGAATTTTATTCATTCAATAATTATCTTTTTAAGATTAAAACTAGTGAATCAAATTTGAAAAATTTTTTTGATTAAAAGATGATGGAGTGCTAGATAATCTGCGACTTTTCCTTTCCAGCGGCCCTTCTTTTTCAGAGGCAGTGGGAGTGCATGGTAAGTATGCCGGTAAGAGGGTAGGGTTTTGGAAAATCCGCGGATGGCTGGTTTCGCGTCGCGCGCGGTACGCGGTTCCTTAGTTTGTCTTGCCTTTTTTTTCTTAGCGTAGAGTTCTTCTTGAGTTAACTTAGTTTATTTTTTGGTACCGCGTCGGTAAAATTCGGGAACCAGAAATTGAAATTAGATTTTTGTAATTGACTGGAATGATGAATGAATACGGAATAAAGTAAAGTAGGTTTCCCTTCCGTATGTTTGTGTAAATATGTAATTGCGTGTAATCCATTTAAAGACCTGCGACCGAAATCTCCTCCGATCTAGCTGGCCGACAAGCAGCCAGCGCGAAATGGATTACGGTGCACGGACTGGTTGACCGGTTAGTACCATTCGTTGGCACGAAACAGACTTCACATCTAGAACCGATGAGAGGTCGATTCCGACTCGTTCGTACGAATTTAGACAAAAATCATAACAAATGGCGCCGAACGTGGGGCCAAACATCGTAAGGGGGTAAAAGATTCACGCTTTCTGACGAGTTGGTCCTGTACGGAGGATGTAAGGTAACTCGGTACTCGAGCCCTACAGACGGGAGCAGTGGAGTTGTGTTATTCACACTTGCAGTCGTTTCACGTGAGTTGTAGCTGCCGCTCTCCTTTGTTTGATTTTTTTTCACGAGAGAATCCTTCTGATATTGTTTCCAGGTTGATACCTGTAAGGTCCTTCTATTTTCTTGATGAAACTGTCAGCCAGATGTGTTTCTCCTATCAGCCTGGACTCTCAAGGAAATAGAAGGTTACCTTGCCTCTATGTCGCGGAAGGATTCTACTCATCTTTTTATGCGTGATAGACGAGTGGTTTCGGTTCAACGTTCGGTGGCGTATGCTGGAGTTTCGGAGCCCGGAATGCGTGTCGGGAATTTTGACCGCGTACAAAGCTGTAACGGTAGCTCTACCAATTGTCTCGTTGAGTCAATTAACGTAGTTTAGAGACGGTTTTTGTAATGTATGTGGGTTTGGGGATAAATTCTTGCAAATCGGCCGGAAGCACCCTTTTCTCGGCAGACTACCATTCACTCTCATTTCCCTATGGAGGAGTCGGTGCTGCTGGAAAGGAAAGTGTTGAACAAATAAATTTACTTTTTTTTCTTCCATATAGCAACTAGCTCACCACTATCGGCCACTAAATTTAGAAATAAGTCCCTTGTATACATATCGTTTTTTTTCTCTTTAGTTAGTAGCAGTCTCGTTTATAATCGACACCTACCAGCCTACAACAAGCGCAACCATGGCAATGACACGAACGCCGGACAGACGTTGGACCCGTTTTAAGACGGTACAACCCGCTGACTGCGGGATTTGCTTCGAGGACGTAGTGGAGGGCGTAAACAGCGTGCGATTGGAGTGTGGACACTTGTTTCATCGCGCCTGTGTCCAACAGCTACTACTGACATCCGAGCTCTGTCCACTATGCCGACGCCCTATAGATCGAACAGCCGTAGACGCTCCCTCGGAACGCAAGTCCCTACGCGCGGAGCAGTGGCAAAAGAACCACAAAATGTTGAACCACCTCAACCACTGGTGGACATTCCAGGAGCCGTGGGCGGAGAAGTTCCTGTTGCAGTTGTCCCGGTCGAGGTTCCAACAACGTCTTCCACCAACTCCGTCGACACAATCCTAGCTCTAATGCAAGGAATGTCCGAGAGGATCGAACACTTGGAGAGAGGACTCCAGAGCCTCCAGATTAGCCAACCCCCAGCCGCGTGAGAGCTCCGTCTGGCTGGGAGCCCAATCCCAGTGTGGCTATGCCCCACTCTAGACCGGCTTATAATTGGAGCCTCCCTCCAAGTACCGCGGGAATGGATCCCAGGGCTAGTATTATACGTATACTGCACCTAAGCACTCGGTTACGAACACCCATGCTCGAGGACGATCTGGTGGAAATTATCAGGGAGAATATGTGTTGGGAGCTTCAGAACAGTTTCCTTCATGTGCCCATTCACACCGTACAAGGATTACGCCTCCATGCCCGTAGACAAGAACAGCTAGATGAGCGGCGAAAAACCTTCTGTCAACAACCTCGTATGACGGGACATAATCCACGAAATAACAATACCACAGAGCTAGTGGCAGCGGATCACATAAATGATGACCCGACACCCGTAACGACGAGCGGAGCACCCCTGGAGCGCGAGTTCAAAGCAAATTTTGACTGACCATTAGTTGAAGCAGTTATAAGCCCGACGGTCTGTTTTGGAACTGCTGACAGCCGGAGCATCGGTTTTATGCATGTCCAGCGGAACCGACGATCTTGTGTTACCGGTGTGGAAAGGCAGACACTTATGCACCAGATTGCGCAAATTGCAAGTTACGAAAAACTTGCCAGCGAGTACCACGACCACCCGTCGTCACTCCGAGAACCGGAGCGAACCAATACCGACCCTATCACTGGTTGCGACCAAGCCCCAGACATGACCCCAACCTTACTGACTCGCACCACCAAACACAGTTCTCCTGAAGCTCCGCAGCTGACGTCACATGTTGTCGTGGCGGACGCGCAGGGGAATGGTAGCGAAATGAAGGTCCCGTGGCATATTAGGTCCTTCCACGTCAGACTGCAGGATTATTTGGCTACTGGCCAGTGCACCTTCAATGAGGAGATGGTTACAACTACCCCACCGCGAAGGAAGCGAGCCACACGTTGGATGCGGAGCTTCTGGAGAAGGGTCAGGCAGTCGAGGAAGGCGTTGCGGGAAATACACTTAGACAAATTATAGAGGGATGACGTTCAACGATATGCGTCAGTTCACCTCCTGCAAAAGCGATTGTCAGGCTTAGTGGATACGGAAGCCAGTGTGAATTGCATATCAGCCGATTTTGCAGGGGAGGTGCTGGCAGCTCACGCGGACCAAATCCAGCATTTTACCACCTGGTTAAGCACGGCGGATGGAACTCGTCACTCCGGAGTGGGGAAAATTACGACAGATGTCACATTTAAAGGGGTAACTAAACCTCTGGAATTTTATATTATACCCCAATCAACCCAGAATCTTTACCTACGGATGGATTTCGTTCGAAAATTTAACTTGGCCCCGGCACTATTTTCCAGCATGACACTGGATTCCGTCACCATGTTCCTGACGAAACTCCAACCTCCCACTCATAACGACGTGCACTGGATGTGAATCAACAACTGCGACTTGACTCGGCTATATCGGCTTTTCCATCGCATGAGAAGGAAGGTCTCGGCAGGATGAGGAGGCTAAACCCATAAAACAGAGACATTTCGCCATATCTCCGGCGAAGGAAAAGTCGTTATATGCCGAGGTTGCTCAAATGCTAGCACTAGTCGTGATCGAAGAATCACAGAGCACGTGGGCTTCTCCGGTCACCTTATTTGTCAAGCCGAATAAGTTCCGCCTATGCTTAGATGCCAGACGCTTGAACACCGTCACTGCCAAGGACGCATTCTCTCTACCGTGACTGAAGGCATCTTGAGTCGATTGCCTAAAGCCCATTACATCACGAGCTTAGACCTCAAGGACGCTTTCTGGCAGATCCCTTTAAACCCTGGCTCAAAGGAGAAAACAGCCTTCACAGTCCCAGGTCACCCACTTTATCAATTTGTGACCATGCCATTCGGATTGTGCAATGCCCCTCAGACAATGACGCGCCTTATGGATCTGCTGCTCATAACCGAGACCTTTAACAAACACCTCGACCTGCTTCAGGAAGTGGCTTTACACATCCGGAGGGCAGGGTTGACCATCAACATACAGAAGAGCCAGTTTGTGATGACGGAGGCGAAGTATTTGGGCCACATCATTGGGCATGGCAACATCAAGACCGACTCGGAGAAGACTCAAGCGATTGACGCTTTTCCACTACCCAAGACCACCAAGCAGTTACGCCGATTACTAGGCTTATGCGGATGGTACCAACGTTATGTACGTGACTATGCCACCATTACCACACCTTTGACCAACATGCTGCGTAAGGGACGTTCGTTCGCCTGGGAAGGGCCCAACTTGCGAGCCTTCGAAGAGCTAAAGAAGAGTCTAACAACAGCCCCCGTACTGCGCAGCCCGGACTTTGGGAAATCGTTCTCAATCCATTGTGACGCAAGTCAACATGGGGTGGGAGCAGTCTTAGTCCAGGTTGCACAAGACGGCGAGGAGAGGCCTATAGCCTTTATGTCCCACAAGCTGAACCCGGCCTAGCGGAACTACATGGTCTCGGAGCAGGAATGCTTGGCGGCTGTGCTGGCATTGAAATGCTTTCGAGCATATGTAGAGGGACATCCCTTTGAAATCGTCACTGACCATGCGTCTCTGAAGTGGCTGATGAGCCAGACTGATCTCCACGGCCGTTTGGTCAGATGGGCCTTGAAATTACAGGCATTCGACTTCACGATAAGACACCGCAAGGGAAGTCAGCACGTGGTACCAGACACATTATCAAGGATGTCCGCCCCTGAAGGAGCTGAGTCAGCCCAGGAGGACAAAAGCCCTCTGTGGATAGAGTTGGACCTTCCCGCCTTCAAGTCAATAGGTTACATCCAGCTGAGGAATACGATTCGGAACCAGTTACCACAGCTGCCAGAACTGCGGCTGACGGAGGGATTTATATACAAGCGGATGGGACATGCCTCCGGAGACCCCATCTAAGAAGAGGAACAGTGGAAGTTATGGGTGCCCGAAGAACTGACCTTCGACTTGATTAAAAGGGCTCATTACCACCCATTGAGTGCGCACAGCGGTTATGGTCGTACGCTGCGGTGACTGAAGACGTGCTTCTTTTGGCCCAAGATGGCGCAGCAAGTAAAAGAGTACGTAGCTGTCTGTGAGCTGTGCAATTACACTAAAGCGCCCAATTCTGTTCTTCGGCCCCCGATGGGAAAATTCGAGCTACCGGAGCGGGTGTTCCAGTGCGTGTGTATAGATCTCATTGGCCCGTAACCTCGCTCGACTTCGGGATATACGGGAGCTGTCCTGGTCTTGGGCCGATTGTCCGAATTCCCAATTATTGAACCAATTCGAAACCTGCACACCGGCTCGATAGTCAGCTTTCTGGAAAATCGCGTTATCCATATATTTGGAGCACCGGAAAAGGTGGTGCCCGACAACGGAGTTCAGTTCACCTTGGCTAGATTTCGAGATCTGATGGACAAGTATGGCATCACTCATCAGCGGACTGCCGTTTATTCCCCACAAGCGAATGCGTCCGAGCGGCTGTACCGCACCCTCATAGCCGCCATTCGGGCCTACGTCCAACCGGATCCGAAGGATTGGGACCGCAGGATTTCCACCGTTACCAGTGTCCTGCGTTCGTCATACCACTCCACCACAGGTATCTCCCCGTACTTTGCCGTGTTCGGCCAGTATATGGTCTGCCACGGAAACTCGTACCGGCTATCGTGGCAGTTGAATGGTTTGGAAGACCCAATAGCGGTTCTGGAGCCGCACGAGAAACTCCAAATTTTACGAGAACAAATTCAGGAGAAGATTGAAGACAGTAGATGCGCGGGGGAGGAGCGTCATAACCTGCGGTCCCATCCTTCTGGCTTCAAGGCAGGCGACAAAACGTACCGACGGAATTTCCGACAAAGTAAAGCAAGCCGGCACTACAGTGCCAAACTAGACAAGAAGTTCGTGAAGTGTTGAGTCCTACAAGTTTTAATTCCCACGCGATATCTCATTGCGGACATGTTCGGCAAGGAGCTGGGAGTCTACCATGCGAAAGACCTACGCCGCTGAAAAGTGCCAGCAAAGAGTTCTTCCTACTCGCTGCTGGCCCCCATTGTTATCTCCTGCGTAGCATCGATCGCTTTCTCCTGGGCTTAAAGTACCAATGACCTCTTCGGGTTAGAACGTGCCGCGGTAAGGTTTGCCATCCACAAGCCACACGACCTCTTCGGCGGTCATACAAGTAAAGCCATCTTTGGCCAACCAGTGTGTCCTTCAGTCTCCCCATGCCTGGTTGGAATCGAGGACACCTCCCTGTAATGAGTCGACCCTACGCCAATGCCGGCTCGCACACATGCCCATCGCTGCCATATGGCTTTCGAGCGAACGTTAGCTTTGGATGACATTCCCATCCTACGTCAGTTTGAGTCAAGGAATGTCACCCAAAGCTGACGACAGTTGGAGTCGGTAACTGTCAGACGGGCCAAGGCAGTGTCGTCTCGTGGTAGCCGAAGACAACCAAAAAGGAAAAAAGGTCGTTGCAAGTTAAGTGCACGACTCGCAACAAGGAATCCTTCTACAACACCAACATAATTCGCTTAGAGGGAAATTTCATCAGGCAAATCTTTTTCAGCATTCGAAAACAGCGAACCAACTGGGATATCTCTCGACCGGCAAGTGGACATAACCCCAATTGGAGTTTATGCGAATTGCCGAGCAGCGGGATTTGGAGCAAGAAATTCACCTCGTGCAACAAAATAAAAAGGATTTCTTCGAGGGAAGATGCGGACCTATCCACACAACCACTTTCGCATGAGGAAATAGGCGAGCGGGAGAACCACGATCAAAAGGGTGCAACACAGGATAGATGGAAGGTGCGTTACAGTTAACCCGTGCATCATGTGTGCTGGTGCTCTTTGTTATTTAAATGTCAAGAAAGTTATTAACTGTGCTTCTAATGATCGCTTCGGTAGCAAAACCATTTTAAATGTAGCATAATTATTAAACTCCAAAAGACTTTACACACGTGGTAATAGAAAATCAGAAGCAATGAATTAGTTGAACAAAGTTCATGAAGGTGTCAATCAAGCTGCGCCAATTTCTAAAGTGAAGAAAGTCAAGGATTCAAAGTTGTGTGTAAGAGCTCAAACAATATGATCGAGAACTGGAGACTGATGTGTTAGCATTATCAAATAGGGATACCGTAATTTGTTTTCGTTGTACGTCAGCTTAATATTACGTGTCAAGATCACATCTACGAAATGAAGAAATCAATATCAGTATAAACTTTTTTATCCTTGTGCCTTTTATCGATGCAAAGTTAATACTGCTCAATATTGTTAAGTATCGTGAACACTTCCAATTTCTAATGTTTCTTTTTGAATTTTCGTGATACATTTGTGTAACTTTTCAAATGAGACAAATGCAGTCTCAGTATAATTACGTACCCTTGAACTGAAGCTGAATCTTTTACATAGAGTTTTAAATGCATTTATTTGAACTAAATGTAATATGGTTATGTACGTGTTCTACCACTCAGTCGGCGGAGCTGACAGATAAAGAGAGATAAGGAAATGTTGCATTTTATTTTTTCAATATTGATTAAAGTGAAAAAGTTACGAGCAATAAATGGCAGGCGAGCAGAATAGAAAAAAATTACCTTTCTCCTGGTCCTATCGCACAAGTGAAATCTGTACTGTTTCATTGTGTTCTTCCAAAAATCAAATTCTGAATCTCATGCTTCACCAAAACAAGTCTAAGGTGAGCTTGCAAAAATCGCAGAGCAAATTGTGTAAGCCATGGACTGAACTGAATTTCGATAAAGACGGTAATCTACGGGTGATTTTATACTATGAAAATATTTTTCGGTAAAGTTCATTCAAGTAAGATTAAATTATGAGAGATATTAATAGATTTATAATTTCAATTTAGTTTTACAATGAATTTCCATTTAGTGTAAATGATGAATTAAAGGCCAATGCAAACAAGCTAAAGCGGAAAATATCGAGGAGTGCATTTCAAAGCCAACTACAACGACGTGTACTCTAAAGTGTTTTGCCACAATGTCCTGAATTAAAGCAAATGAGAATTCATTACGTCGTGTCGGGAGTGAAGCAAATAACTTAATTTAGCGGATTGGTGATGACAAGATGTCCGGCGCGAAGGAATTGTAACGTCGAACACTAAGCATCAAATTTCCTAGTAACTCTAGTTGTAAAGAATACAATAATGACTAAAAACTAAGCCTACGTAAGAAGCAAATTGAAAATATTGAAAGCAACGCACGCAATTTGGTCAGAAAAACAATCCAAAGTCTGAGTAAATTGTAGGGTAAAATCATCTAATCCCATTTTTCGAATTTCTAATCCTATTTTTCGAGTTTGCTGGTTTCGGTTACGGAAGTCATTGAATGGGCGTTGAAAAAATCACAATATGTAGATATTGAATCGATCGCTAGTTTTGGATTTTGGAAATCCTCGATGTTTGCACGATCAGAAAAACAAAAAAGTGGTTGGTTCGTTAGCGTAACATTTTATGTTTGTTTTTTTTTGCCATTACTTCATACTTTCCCAAAACTAGCACAAATCTAACAAAAAGTATTCAATACAAACTGTAGATCCGATAGCATGCAAAACCATTAATCGAATGAACATAGACACGTAGTTGCGTGTACACTAAAACCAACCAGTATTTATTTCGGCAGAGATTGCATGACCAACAGCCATAATATTTGATTCTTCGATTCGCATCCTTTCTGCTTCAAAAATTAACGTATCAATTTCTCCAAACACTTATCAGCATCAGCAAAACTCCGTCGAATATTCCTTCGCAAAAGTAACTAGCTTGACACTGTTTTTCTTGATTTCCGTGTTGCATAACTACAAATTCAAATCTTATTGAGCGAGAAATGCTATACCTAATTGTAACATGTTTACTACAAACAAAATTTTATTAGAACATTCTTAACCGCTTAGGCATAAAGTTAAACCAGGTGAAACAGCGAAAACCAGAATTTTATACAGATTTTTTTTTTGTGTTTAAGTAAATTCATAAAATTAATGATTATTACTGTATCTTTACATGATTGAAAGAAAAAATACACCTTATAACAATAAGACGGTTAAACTAAGAAATATCACACGTAAAGATGAAAATGAAATTGATTTGAACGTTTGATCTAAATAATATTAAAATAAACGAATCCTATATATATATGATTTATATAATTGTAAATTCTAAACCAGATAAATAAAACAAAAGAAGTGAAGTTAACAAAAAGAAAAGCAATTTGCGATGCTAAAATTATTGATGATAATTGCTTAATCGAAACGTTTCCAAAGATTCATTTTCTTTATTGTGTGATCCGTATTTTTAAAACAAAAAAAAGAAACCCTTTTAACAATTTGTTGCAATGTATAAGTTATCAAATTTGAATTTTATTAAAATTTTATTATGTTTATTTGCGCGATTTCAATAATTATCTTTTTAAGATTAAAACTAGTGAATCAAATTTAAAAATTTTTTTTGAATAAAAGATGATGGAGTGCTAGATAATCTGCGACTTTTCCTTTTCAGCGGCCCTTCTTTTTCAGAGGCAGTGGGAGTGCATGGTAAGTATGCCGGTAAGAGGGTAGGGTTTTGGAAAATCCGCGGGTGGCTGGTTTCATGTCGCGTGCGGTACGCGGTTCCTTAGTTTGTCTTGCCTTTTTTTTTCTTAGCGTAGAGTTCTTCTTGAGTTAACTTAGTTTATTTTTTGGTACCGCGTCGGTAAAATTCGGGAACCAGAAATTGAAATTAGATTTTTGTAATTGACTGGAATGATGAATGAATACGGAATAAAGTAAAGTAGGTTTCCCTTCCGTATGTTTGTGTAAATATGTAATTACGTGTAATCCATTTAAAGACCTGCGACCGAAATCCCCTCCGATCTAGCTGGCCGACAAGCAGCCAGCGCAAAATGGATTACGGTGCACGGACTGGTTGACCGGTTAGTACCATTCATTGGCACGAAACAGACTTCACATCTAGAACCGATGAGAGGTCGATTCCGACTCGTTCGTACGAATTTAGACAAAAATCATAACAAATGGCGCCGAACGTGGGGCCAAACATCGTAAGGGGGTAAAAGATTAACGCTTTCTGACGAGTTGGTCCTGTACGGAGGATGTAAGGTACCTCGGTACTCGAGCCCTACAGACGGGAGCAGTGGAGTTGTGTTATTCACACTTGCAGTCGTTTCACGTGAGTTGTAGCTGCCGCTCTCCTTTGTTTGATTTTTTTTTCGCGAGAGAATCCTTCCGATATTGTTTCCAGGTTGATACCTGTAAGGTCCTTCTATTTTCTTGATGAAACTGTCAGCCAGATCGGTTTCTCCTATCAGCCTGGACTCTCAAGGAAATAGAAGGTTACCTTGCTTCTATGTCGCGGAAGGATTCTACTCATCTTTTTATGCGTGATAGACGAGTGGTTTCGGTTCAACGTTCGGTGGCGTATGCTGGAGTTTCGGAGCCCGGAATGCGTGTCGGGAATTTTGACCGCGTACAAAGCTGTTACGGTAGCTCTACCAATTGTCTCGTTGAGTCAATTAACGTAGTTTAGAGACGGTTTTTGTAATGTATGTGGGTTTGGGGATATATTCTTGCAAATTGGCCGGAAGCACCCTTTTCTCGGCAGACTACCATTCACTCTCATTTCCCTATGGAGGAGTCAGCGCTGCTGGAAAAGAAAGTGTTGAACAAATAAATTTACTTTTTTTTCTTCTATATAGCAACTAGCTCACCACTATCGGCCACTAAATTTAGAAACAAGTCCCTTGTATACATATCGTTTTTTTTCTCTTTAGTTAGTAGTAGTCTCGTTTTTAATCTACACCTACGAGCCTACAACAAGCGCAACCATGGCAACGACACGAACGCCGGACAGACGTTGGACCCATTCTAAGACGGTACAACCCGCTGACTGCGGGATTTGCTTCGAGGACGTAGTGGAGGGCGTAAACAGCGTGCGATTGGAGTGTGGACACTTGTTTCATCGCGCCTGTGTCCAACAGCTACTACTGACATCCGAGCTCTGTCCACTATGCCGATGCCCTAAAGATCGAACAGCCGTAGACGCCCCCCTCGAAACGCAAGTCCCGACGCGCGGAGCAGTGGCAAAAGAACCACAAAATGTTGAACCGCCTCAAGCACTGGTGGACATCCCAGGAGCCGTGAGCGGAGAAGTTCCTGTTGCAGTTGTCCCGGTCGAGGTTCCAACAACGTCTTCCACCAACTCCGTCGACACAATCCTGGCTCTAATGCAAGGAATGTCCGAGAGGATCGAACACTTGGAGAGAGGACTCCAGAGCCTCCAGATTAGCCAACCCCCCAGCCACGTGAGAACTCCGTCTGGCTGGGAGCCCCATCCCAGTGTGGCTATGCCCCATTCTAGACCAGCTTATAATTGGAGCCTCCCTCCAAGTACCGCGGGAATAGATCCTAGGGCTAGTATTATACCAGTATACGGCGCCTAAGCACTCGGTTACGAACACCCATGCTCGAGGACGATCTGGTGGGAAATTATCAGGGAGAATATGTGTTGGGAGCTTCAGAACAGTTTCTTTCATGTGCCCATTCACACCGTACAAGGATTACGCCTCCATGCCCGTAGACAAGAACAGCTAGATGAGCGGCGAAGAACCTTCTGTCGAAAACCTCGCATGACGGGACATAATCCACGAAATAACAATACCGTGGAGCTAGTGGCAGCGGATCACATAAATGACGACCCAACACCCGTACCGACGAGCGGAGCACCCCTGGAGCGCGAGTTCAAAGCAATGATTGACCGACCATTAGTTGAAGCAGTTACAAGCCCGACGGTCTGTTGGAACTGCTGACAGCCGGAGCATTGGTTCTATGCATGTCCAGCGGAACCGACGATCTTGTGTTACTGGTGTGGAAAGGCAGACGCTTATGCACCAGATTGCGCAAATTGCAAGTTACGAAAAACTTGCCAGTGAGTGCCACGACCACCCGTCGTCTCTCCGAGAACCCAAACGAACCAATACCGACCCTATCACTGGTTGCGACCAAGCCCCAGACATGACCCCAACCTTACTGACTCGCACCGCCAAACACAGTTCTCCTGAAGTTCCGCAGCTGACGTCACACGTTGTCGTGGCGGACGCGCAGGGGAATGGTAGCGAAGCGAAGGTCCCGTGGCAAATTAGGTCCTTCCACGTCAGACTGCGGGATTATTTGGCTACTCGCCAGTGCACCTTCAATGAGGAGATGGTTACAACTACCCCACCGCGAAGGAAGCGAGCCACGCGTTGGATGCGGAGCTTCTGGAGAAGGGTCAGGCAGTCGAGGAAGGCGTTGCGGGAAATGTACTTAGACAAATTATTGAGGGATGACGTTCGACCATATGCGTCAGTTCACCTCCTGCAAAAGCGATTGTCAGGCTTAGTGGATACGGAAGCCAGTGTGAATTGCATATCAGCCGATTTTGCAGGGGAGGTGCTGGCAACTCACGCGGACCAAATCCAGCATTTTACCACCTGGTTAAGCACGGCGGATGGAACTCGTCACTCCGGAGTGGGGAAAATTACGACAGATGTCACATTTAAAGGGGTAACTAAACCTGTGGGATTTTATATTATACCCCAATCAACCCAGAATCTTTACCTAGGGGTGGATTTCGTTCGAAAATTTAACTTGGCCCCGGCACTTTTTTCCAGCATGACACTGGATTCCGTCACCATGTTCCTGACGAAACTCCAACCTCCCACTCATTATGACATGCACTGGATGTGAATCAACAACTGCGACTTGACTCGGCTATATCGGCTCTTCTATCGCATGAGAAGGAAGGTCTCGGCAGGACGGCCCTGGTGTTTCACACAATCGATGAGGAGGCTGAACCCATAAAGCAGAGACAATTTGCCATATCTCCGGCGAAGGTTGATCAAATGCTAGCACTAGTCGTGATCGAAGAATCGCAGAGCACGTGGGCTTCTCCGGTCACCTTATTTGTCAAGCCGAATAAGGTCTGGCTATGCTTAGATGCCAGACGCTTGAACACCGTCACTGCCAAGGACGCATTCTCTCTACCGTGACTGAAGGCATCTTGAGTCGATTGCCTAAAGCCCATTACATCACGAGCTTAGACCTCAAGGACGCTTTCTGGCAGATCCCTTTAAGCCCTAGGTCAAAGGAGAAAACAGCCTTCACAGTCCCAGGTTACCCACTGTATCAATTTGTGACCATGCCATTCGGATTGTGCAATGCCTCTCAGACAATGACGCGCCTTATGGATCTGCTGTTTATAATCGAGACCTTTAACAAACACCTCGACCTGCTTCAGGAAGTGGCTTTACACATCCGGAGGGCAGGGTTGACCATCAACATACAGAAGAGCCAGTTTGTGATGACGGAGGCGAAGTATTTGGGCCACACCATTGGGCATGGCAACATCAAGACCGACCCGGACAAGACTCAAGCGATTGACGCTTTTCCACTACCCAAGACAACCAAGCAGTTACGCCGATTCCTAGGCTTATGCGGATGGTACCAACGTTATGTACGTGACTATGCCACCATTACCACACCTTTGACCAACATGCTGCGTAAGGAACGTTTGTTCGTCTGGGAAGGGCCCAACTTGCCAGCCTTCGAAGAGCTAAAGAAGAGTCTGACAACAACCCCCGTACTGCGCAGCCCGGACTTTGGGAAATCGTTCTCAATCCATTGTGACGCAAGTCAACATGGGGTGGGAGCAGTCTTAGTCCAGGTTGCACAAGACGGCGAGGAGAGGCCTATAGCCTTTATGTCCCACAAGCTGAACCCGGCCCAGCGGAACTACATGGTCTTGGAGCAGGAATGCTTGGCGGCTGTGCTGGCATTGAAACGCTTTCGAGCATATGTAGAGGGACATCCCTTTGAAATCGTCACTGACCATGCGTCTCTGAAGTGGCTGATGAGCCAGACTGATCTCCACGGCTCTTTGGTCAGATGGGCCTTGAAATTACAGGCATTCGACTTCACGATAAGACACCGCAAGGGAAGTCAGCACGTGGTACCAGACACATTATCGAGGATGTCCGCCCCTGAAGGAGCCGAGTCAGCCCAGGAGGACAAAAGCCCCTGTGGATCGACTTGGACCTTCCCGCCTTCAAGTCAATAGGTTTCACCCAGCTGAGGAATACGATTTGGAACCAGTTACCACAGCTGCCAGAACTGCGGCTGACGGAGGGATTTATATACAAGCGGATGGGACATGCCTCCGGAGACCCCATCCAAGAAGAGGAACAGTGGAAGTTATGGGTGCCCGAAGAACTGACCTTCGACTTGATTAAAAGGGCTCATTACCACCCATTGAGTGCGCACAGCGGTTATGGTCGTACGCTGCGGTGACTGAAGACGTGCTTCTTTTGGCCCAAGATGGCGCAGCAAGTAAAAGAGTACGTTGCTGCCTGTGAGCTGTGCAATTGCACTAAAGCGCCCAATTCTGTTCTTCGGCCCCCGATGGGAAAATTCGAGCTACCGGAGCGGGTGTTCCAGTGCGTGTGTATAGATCTCATTGGCCCGTACCCTCGCTCGACTTCGGGATATACGGGAGCTGTCCTGGTCTTTTACCATTTGTCCGAATTCCCAATCATTGAACCAATTCGAAACCTGCACACTGGCTCGATAGTCAGCTTTCTGGAAAATCGCGATTTCCATATATTTGGAGTACCGGAAAAGGTGGTCTCCGACAACGGAGTTCAATTCACCTCGGCTAGATTTCGGGATTTAACGGACAAGTATGGCATCACTCATCAGCGGACTGCCGTTTATTCCCCGCAAGCCATTGCGTCCGAGCGGCTGTACCGCACCCTCATAGCCGCCATTCGGGCCTGCGTCCAACCGGATCCGAAGGATTGGGACCGCAGGATTTCCGCCGTAACCTGTGCCCTGCGATCGTCATACCACTCCACCACAGGTATCTCCCCGTACTTTGCCGTGTTCGGCCAGTATATGGTCTGCCACGGAAACACGTACCGGCTATCGCGGCAGTTGAAAGGTTTGGAAGACCCAATAGCGGTTCTGGAGCCACACGAGAAACTCCAAATTTTACGAGAACAAATTCAGGAGAAGATTGAAGACAGTAGATGCGCGGGGGAGGAGCGTTATAACCTGCGGTCCCATCCTTCTGGCTTCAAGGCAGGCGACAAAACCTACCGACGGAATTTTAGAAAAAGTGAAGCAAGCCGGCACTACAGTGCCAAACTAGACAAGAAGTTCGTGAAGTGTTGAGTCCTAGAAGTTTTAATTCCCACGCGATATCTCATTGCGGACATATTCGGCAAGGAGTTGGGAGGCTACCATGCCAAAGACCCACGACGCTGAAAAGTGCCAGCAAAGAGTTCTTCCTACTCGCTGCTGGCCCCCATTGTTATCTCCTGCGTAGCATCGATCGCTTTCTCCTGGGCTCAAAATATCAATGACCTCTTCGGGTTAGAACGTGCCGCGGGAAGGTTCGCCATCCACAAGCCACACGACCTCTTCGGCGGTCATACAAGTAAAGCCATCTATGGCCCACCAGTGTGTCCTTCAGTCTCCCCATGCCTGGTTGGAATCGAGGACACCTCCCTGTAATGAGTCGACCCTACGCCAATGCCGGCTCGCACACATGCCCATCGCTGCCATATGGCTTTCGAGCGAACGTTAGCTTTGGATGACATTCCCATCCTACGTCAGTTTGAGTCAAGGAATGTCACCCAAAGCTGACGGCAGTTGGAGTTGGTAACTGACAGACGGGCCAAGGCAGTGTCGCCTCGTGGTAACCAAAGGCAATCAAAAAGGAAAAAGGTCGTTGTAAGTTAAGTGCACGACTCGCAACAAGGAATCCTTCTACAACACCAACATAATTCGCTTAGAGGGAAATTTCATCAGGCAAATCTTTTTCAGCATTCGAAAACAGCGAACCAACTGGGATATCTCTCGACCGGCAAGTGGACATAACCCCAACTGGAGTTTATGCGAATTGCCGAGCAGCGGGATTTGGAGCAAGAAATTCACCTCGTGCAACAAAATAAAAAGGATTTCTTGGAGGGAAGATGCGGACCTATCCACACAACCACTTTCGCATGAGGAAATAGGCGAGCGAGTGAACCACGACCAAAAGGGTGCAACACAGGATAGATGGAAGGTGCGTTACAGTTAACCCGTGCATCATGTGTGCTGGTGCTCTTTGTTATTTAAATGTCAAGAAAGTTTTTAACGGTGCTTCTAATGATCGCTTCGGTAGCAAAACCATTTTAAATGTAGCATAATTATTAAACTCCAAAAGACTTTACACACGTGGTAATAGAAAATCAGAAGCAATGAATTAGTTGAACAAAGTTCATGAAGGTGTCAATCAAGCTGCGCCAATTTCTAAAGTGAAGAAAGTCAAGGATTCAAAGTTGTGTGTAAGAGCTCAAACAATATGATCTAGAACTGGAGACTGATGTGTTAGCATTATCAAATAGGGATACCGTAATTTGTTTTCGTTGTACGTCAGCTTAATATTACGTGTCAAGATCACATCTACGAAATGAAGAAATCAATATCAGTATAAACTTTTTTATCCTTGTGCCTTTTATCGATGCAAAGTTAATATTGCTCAATATTATTAAGTATCGTGAACACTTCCAATTTCTAATGTTTCTTTTTGAATTTTCGTGATACATTTGTGTAACTTTTCAAATGAGATAAATGCAGTCTCAGTATAATTACGTACCCTTGAACTGAAGCTGAATCTTTTACATAGAGTTTTAAATGCATTTATTTAAACTAAATGTAATATAGTTATGTACGTGTTCTACCACTCAGGAAATGTTGCATTTTATTTTTTCAATATTGATTAAAGTGAAAAAGTTACGAGCAATAAATGGCAGGCGAGCAGAGTAGAAAAAAATTACCTTTCTCCTGGTCCTATCGCACAAGTGTAAACTGTACTGTTTCACTGTGTTCTTCCAAAAATCAAATTCTGAATCTCATGCTTCACCAAAACAAGTCTAAGGTGAGCTTGCAAAAATCGCAGAGCAAATTGTGTAAGCCGTGGACTGAACTGAATTTCGATAAAGACGGTAATCTACGGGTGATTTTATACTATGAAAATGAAAATTATTATACTATGAAAATAGATATTAAAAGATTTATAATTTCAATTTAGCTTTACGATGAATTTCCATTGAGCGTAAATGATGAATTAAAGGCCAATGCAAACAAGCTAAAGAGGAAAATATCGAGGAGTGCATTTCAAAGCCAACTTCAACGACGTGTACTCTAAAGTGTTTTGCCGCAATGTCCTGAATTAAAGCAAATGAGAATTCATTACGTCGTGTCGGGAGTGAAGCAAATAACTTAATTTAGCGGATTGGTGATGAAAATATGTCCGGCGCGAAGGAATTGTAACGTCGAACACTGAGCATCAAATTTCCTAGTAATTCTAGTTGTAAAGAATACAATAATGACTAAAAACTCAGCCTAAGTAAGAAGCAAATTGAAAATATTGAAAGCAACGCGCGCAATCCAAAGTCAGAGTAAATTATAGGGGAAAATAATCTAATCCCACTTTTCGAATTTCTAATCCTATTTTTCGAGTTTGCTGGTTTCGGTTACGGAAGTCATTGAATGGGCGTTGATAAAATCACAATATGTAGATATTGAATCGATCGCTAGTTTTGGATTTTGGAAATTCTCGATGTTTGAACGATCAGAAAAACAAAAAGGTGGTTGGTTCGTTAGCATAACATTTAGTGTTTGTTTTTTTTTGCCATTACTTCATACTTTCCCAAAACTTGCACAAATCTAACAAAAAGTATTCAATACAAACTGTAGATCCGATAGCATGCAAAACCATTAATCGAATGAACATAGACACGTAGTTGTGTGTACACTAAAACCAACAAATATTTATTTCGGCAGAGATTGCATGGCCAACAGCCATAATATTTGATTCTTCGATTCGCATCCCTTCTGCTTCAAAAATTAACGTATCAATTTCTCCAAACACTTATCAGCATCAGCAAAACTCCGTCGAATATTCCTTCGCAAAAGTAACTAGCTTGACACTGTTTTTCTTGATTTCCGTGTTTCATAACTACAAATTCAAATCTTATTGAGCGAGAAATGCTATACCTAATTGTAACATGTTTACTACAAACAAAATTTTATTAGAACATTCTTAACCGCTTAGGCACAAAGTTAAACCAGATGAAACAGCGAAAACCAGAATTGTATACAGATTTTTTTTTTGTTTAAGCAAATTCATAAAAGTAATGATTATTACTGTATCTATACATGATTGAAAGAAAAAATACACCTTATAACAACAAGACGGTTAAACTAAGAAATATCACACGTAAAGATAAAAATGAAATTGATTTGAACGTTTGATCTTAATAATATTAAAATAAACGAATCCTATATATATGATTTATATAATTGTAAATTCTAAACCAGATAAATAAAACAAAAGAAGTGAAGTTAACAAAAAGAAAAGCAATTTGCGATGCTAAAATTATTGATGATAATTGCTTAATCGAAACGTTTCCAAAGATTCATTTTCTTTATTGTATGATCCGTATTTTTAAAACAAAAAAAAGAAACCCTTTTAACATTTTCTTGTAATGTATAAATTATCACATTTGAATTTTATTAAAATTTTATTATGTTTATTTGCGCGATTTCAATAATTTTTTTTTTAAGATTAAAACATGCATGATAAGTATGACGGTAAGAAGGTAGGGTTTTGAAAAATCCGTGGATGGCTGGTTTCGCGTCGCGCGCGGTACGCGGTTCCTTAGTTTGTCTTGCCTTTTTTTCTTAGCGTAGAGTTTCTTCTTGAGTTAACTTAGCTTATTTTTTGGTACCGCGTCGGTAAAATTCGGGAACCAGAAATTGAAATTAGATTTTTGTAATTGACTGGAATGATGAATGAATACAGAATAAAGTAAAGTAGGTTTCCCTTCCGTATGTTTGTGTAAATGTGTAATTGAGTGTAATCCATTTAGGGACCTGCGACCGAAATCCCCTCCGATCTAGCTGGCCGACAAGCAGCCAGCGCGAAATGGATTACGGTGCACGGACTGGTTGACCGGTTAGTACCATTCGTTGGCACGACTCAGACTTCACATCTAGAACCGATGAGAGGTCGATTCCGACTCGTTCGTACGAATTTAGACAAAAATCATAACAAATGGCGCCGAATGTGGGGCCAAACATCCTAAGGGGGTAAAAGATTCACGCTTTTTGACGAGTTGGTCCTGCGCGGAGGATGTAGGGTACCTTGGTACTCGAGCCCTACAGACAGGAGCAGTAGAGTTGTGTTGTCCACACTTGCAGTCGTTTCACGTGAGTTGTAGCTGCCGCTCTCCTTTGTTTGATTTTTTTGTCCGTGACAGAATCCTTCCGATATTGTTTCCAGGTTGATACCTGTAAGGATCTTCTATTTTCTTGATGAAACTGTCAGCCAGATCGGTTTCTCCTATCAGCCTGGACTCTCAAGGAAATAGAAGGTTACCTTGCTTCTATGTCGCGGAAGGATTCTACTCATCTTTTTATGCGTGATAGACGAGTGGTTTCGGTTCAACGTTCGGTGGCGTTTGCTGGAGTTTCGGAGCCCGGAACGCGTGTCGGGAATTTTGACCACGTACAAAGCTGTTACGGTAGCTCTACCAATTGTCTCGTCGAGTCAATTAACGTAGTTTAGAGACGGTTTTTGTAATGTATGTGGGTTTGGGTACACCTAGCGGCCTATAACAAACGGAACCATGGCAACGACACAAACGCCGGACAGACGTTAGACCCGTTCTAAGACGGTACAACCCGCTAACTGCGGGATTTGCTTCGAGGACGTAGTGGAGGGCGTAAACAGCATGCGATTGGAATGTGGACACTTGTTTCATCGCACCTGTGTCCAACAGCTACCACTGACATCCGAGCTCTGTCCACTATGCCGACGCCTTAAAGATCGAACAGCTGTAGACCTCCCCTCGGAACTCACATCCCGACGCGCGGAGCAGTGGCGAAATAACCGCAAAATGTTGAACCACCTCAACTCCTGTTGGACATCACAGCAGCTATGGGTGGAGAAGTTCCTGTTGCAGTTGTGCCGGCCGAGGTTCCAAAAGCACCTTTTACTTACTCCGTCGACACAGTCCTGGCTCTAATGCAAGGAATGTCCGAGAGGATCGGACACTTGGAGAGTGGACTCTAGAGCCTACAGATAAGCCAACCCCCCAGCCGATAGAGAACTCCGTCTGGCTGGGAGCCCAGTCCCAGTGTGGCTATGCCCCACTCTAGACCGGCTGATAATTGGACCATCCCTCCAAGTACCGTGGGAATGGATCCCAGGACTAGTATTATACCAGTATACTGCGCCTAAGCACTCGGTTACGAACACCCATGCTCGAGGACGATCTGGTGGAAATTATCAGGGAGAATATGCGTTGGGAGCTTCAAAACAGTTTCCTTCATGTGCTCACTCGCACCGTACAAGGATTACGCCTCCATGCCCGTAGACAAGAACAGCTAGATGAGCGGCGAAGAACCTACCGTCCACAACCTCGCATGAGTGGACATAATCCACGAAATAATAATACCGCGGAATTAGTGGCAGCGGATCACTTAAATGACGACCCGACACCCGTACTGACGAGCGGTGCACCCCTGGAGCGCGAGTTCAAAGCAATGATTGATCGACCATTAGTTGAAGCAGTTACAAGCCCGACGGTCTGTTGGAACTGCTGACAGCCGGAGCATTGGTTCTATGCATGTCCAGCGGAACCGACGATCTTGTGTTACCGGTGTGGAAAGGCAGGCACTTATGCACCAGATTGCGCAAATTGCAAGTTACGAAAAACTTGCCAGCGGGTGCCGCGACCACCCGTCGGCACTCCGAGAACCTGAACGAACCAATACCGACCCTATCACTGGTTGCGACCAAGCCCCAGACATGACCCCAACCTTACTGACTCGCACCGCCAAACACAGTTCTCCTGAAGCTCCGCAGCTGACGTCACACGTTGTCGTAGCGGACGCGCAGGGGAATGGTAGCGAAATGAAGGTCCCGTGGTATGTTAGGTCCTTCCACGTCAAACTGTGGGATTATTTGGCTACTCGCCAGCGCACCTTCAATGAGGAGATGGTTGCAACTACCCCACCGCGAAGGAAGCGAGCCACACGTTGGATGCGGAGCTTCTGGAGAAGGGTCAGGCAGTCGAGGAAGGCGTTGCGGGAAATGTACTTAGACAAATTATTGAGGGATGACGTTTGACCATATGCGTCAGTTCACCTCCTGCAAAAGCGATTGTCAGGCTTAGTGGATACGGGAGCCAGTGTGAATTGCATATCAGCCGATTTTGGAGGGGAGGTGCTGGCAACTCACGCGGACCAAATCCAGCATTTTACCACCTGGTTAAGCACGGCGGATGGAACTCGTCACTCCGGAGTGGGGAAAATTACGACGGATGTCACATTCAAAGGGGAAACTAAACCTCTGGAATTTTATATTATCCCCAAATCAACCCAGAATCCTTACCGAGGGGTGGATTTCGTTCGAAAATTTAACTTGGCCCCGGCACTTTTTTCCAGCATGACACTGGATTCCGTTGCCCCTGTTCCTGACGAAACTCCAACCTCCCACTCATTACGAAATGCACTGGATGTGAATCAACAACTGCGACTTGACTCGGCTATATCGGCTTTTCCATCGCATGAGAAGGAAGGTCTCGGCAGGACGGCCATGGTGTTTCACACAATAGATGAGGAGGCTAAACCCATAAAGCAGAGACATTTCGCCATATCTCCGGCGAAGGAAAAGTCGTTATATGCCGAAGTTGATCAAATGCTAGCACTAGTCGTGATCGAAGAACCGCAGAGCACGTGGGCTTCTCCGGTCACCTTATTTGTCAAGCCGAACAAGGTCCGGCTATGCTTAGATGCCAGACGCTTGAACGCCGTCACTGCCAAGGACGCATTCCCTCTACCGTTGATTGAAGGCATCTTGAGTCGATTGCCTAAAGTCCATTACATCACAAGCTTAGACCTCAAGGACGCTTCCTGGCAGATCCCTTTAAACCCTGGCTCAAAGGAGAAAACAGCCTTCACAGTCCCAGGTCACCCACTGTATCAATTTGTGACCATGCCCCTCAGACAATGACGTGCCTTATGGATCTGCTGCTCATAACCGAGACCTTTAACGAACACCTCGACCTGCTTCAGGAAGTGGCTTTACACATTCGGAGGGCAGGGTTGACCATCAACATACAGAAGAGTCAGTTTGTGATGACGGAGGCGAAGAATTTGGGCCACATCAGTGGGCATGGCAACATCAAGATCGACCCGGACAAGACTCAAGCGATTGACGCTTTTCCACTACCCAAGACCACCAAGCAGTTACGCTGATTCCTAGGCTTATGCGAATGGTACCAACGTTTTGTACGTGACTATGCCACCATTACCACACCTTTGACCAACATGCTGCGTAAGGGACGTTAGTTCGTCTGGGAAGGGCCCAACTTCCCAGCCTTTGAAGAGCTAAAGAAGAGTCTAACAACAGTCCCCGTACTGCGCAGCCCGGACTTTGGGAAATCGTTCTCAATCCATTGTGACACGAGTCAACATGGGGTGGGAGCAGTCTTAGTCCAGGTTGCACAAGACGGCGAGGAGAAGCCTATAGCCTTTATGTCTCACAAGCTGAACCCGGCCTAGCGGAACTACATGGTCTCGGAGCAGGAATGCTTGGCGGCTGTGCTGGCATTGAAACGCTTTCGAGCATATGTAGAAGGACATCCCTTTGAAATCGTCACTGACCATGCGTCTCTGAAGTGGCTGATGAGCCAGACTGATCTCCACGGCCGTCTGGTCAGATGGGCCTTCAAATTACCGGCATTCGACTTCACGATAAGACACCGCAAGGGAAGTCAGCACGTGGTACCAGACACATTATCAAGGATGTCCGCACCTGAAGTAGCCGAGTCGGCCCAGGAGGACAAAAGCCCCTGTGGATCGACTTGGACCATCCCGCCTTCAAGTCACTAGGTTTCACCCAGCTGAGGAATACGATTCGGAACCAGTTACCACAGCTGCCAGAACTGCGGCTGATGGAGGGATTTATATACAAGCGGATGGGACATGCCTCTGGAGACCCCATCCAAGAAGAGGAACAGTGGAAGTTATGGGTGCCCGAGGAACTGACCTTCGACTTGATTACAAGGGCTCATGACCACCCATTGAGTGCGCACGGTGGTTATGGTCGTACGCTTCGGCGACTGAAGACGTGCTTCTTTTGGCCCAAGATGGTGCAGCAAGTAAAAGAGTACGTTGCTGCCTGTGAGCTGTGCAGATGCACTAAAGCGCCCAATTCTGTTCTTCCTCCCCTGATGGGAAAATTCGAGCTACCGGAGCGGGTGTTCCAGTGCCTGTATATAGATCTCATTGGCCCGTAACCTCACTCAACTTTGGGATATACGGGAGCTGTCCTGGTCTTGGACCAGTTGTCCGAATTCCCAATTATTGAACCAATTCGAAACCTGCACACCGGCCCGATAGTCAGCTTTCTGGAAAATCGCGTTATCCATATATTTGGAGTACCGGGAAAGGTGGCCTCCGACAACGGAGTTCAGTTCACCTCGGCTAGATTTCGGGATCTAATGGACAAGTATGGCATCACTCATCAGCGGACTGCCGTTTATTCCCCGCAAGCCAATGCGTCCGAGCGACTGAACCGCACCCTCATAGCCGCCATTCGGGCCTGCGTCCAACCGGATCCGAAGGATTGGGACCACAGGATTTCCGCCATCACCTGTGCCCTGCGTTCGTCTTACGAATCCACCACAGGTATCTCCCCGTACTTTGCCGTGTTCGGCCAGTATATGGTCTGCCACGGAAACTTGTACCGGCTATCGCGGCAGTTGAATGGTTTGGAAGACCCAATAGTGGTTCTGGAGCCGCACGAGAAACTCCAAATTTTACGAGAACAAATTCAGGAGAAGATTGAAGACAGTAGATGGGCGGAGGAGGAGCGTTATAACCTGCGGTCCCATCCTTCTGGCTTCAAGGCAGGCGACAAAACCTACCGACGGAATTTTAGAAAAAGTGAAGCAAGCCGGCACTACAGTGCCAAACTAGACAAGAAGTTCGTGAAGTGTCGAGTCCTAGAAGTTTTAATTCCAACGCGATATCTCATTGCGGACATGTTCGGCAAGGAGCTGGGAGTCTACCATGCGAAAGACCTACGACGCTGAAAAGTGGCAGCAAAGGGGTTTTCCTACTCGCTGTTGGCCCCCACTGTTATCTCCTGCGTAGCATCGATTGCTTTCTCCTGGGCTCAAAATATCAATGACCTCTTCGGGTTAGAACGTGCCGCGGGAAGGTTCGCCATCCACAAGCCACACGACCTCTTCGGCGGTCATACAAGTAAAGCCATCTATGGCCCACCAGTGTGTCCTTCAGTCTCCCCATGCCTGGTTGGAATCGAGGACACCTCCCTGTAATGAGTCGACCCTACGCCAATGCCGGCTCGCACACATGCCCATCGCTGCCATATGGCTTTCGAGCGAACGTTAGCTTTGGATGACATTCCCATCCTACGTCAGTTTGAGTCAAGGAATGTCACCCAAAGCTGACGGCAGTTGGAGTTGGTAACTGACAGACGGGCCAAGGCAGTGTCGCCTCGTGGTAACCAAAGACAATCAAAAAGGAAAAAGGTCGTTGTAAGTTAAGTGCACGACTCGCAACAAGGAATCCTTCTACAACACCAACATAATTCGCTTAGAGGGGAATTTCATCAGGCAAATCTTTTTCAGCATTCGAAAACAGCGAACCAACTGGGATATCTCTCGACCGGCAAGTGGACATAACCCCAACTGGAGTTTATGCGAATTGCCGAGCAGCGGGATTTGGAGCAAGAAATTCACCTCGTGCAACAAAATAAAAAGGATTTCTTGGAGGGAAGATGCGGACCTATCCACACAACCACTTTCGCATGAGGAAATAGGCGAGCGAGTGAACCACGACCAAAAGGGTGCAACACAGGATAGATGGAAGGTGCGTTACAGTTAACCCGTGCATCATGTGTGCTGGTGCTCTTTGTTATTTAAATGTCAAGAAAGTTATTAACGGTGCTGCTAATGATCGCTTTGGTAGCAAAACCATTTTAAATGTAGCATAATTATTAAACTCCAAAAGACTTTACACACGTGGTAATAGAAAATCAGAAGCAATGAATTAGTTGAACAAAGTTCATGAAGGTGTCAATCAAGCTGCGCCAAAGATTCAAAGTTGTGTGTAAGAGCTCAAACAATATGATCTAGAACTGGAGACTGATGTGTTAGCATTATCAAATAGGGATACCGTAATTTGTTTTCGTTGTACGTCAGCTTAATATTACGTGTCAAGATCACATCTACGAAATGAAGAAATCAATATCAGTATAAACTTTTTTATCCTTGTGCCTTTTATCGATGCAAAGTTAATATTGCTCAATATTATTAAGTATCGTGAACACTTCCAATTTCTAATGTTTCTTTTTGAATTTTCGTGATACATTTGTGTAACTTTTCAAATGAGATAAATGCAGTCTCAGTATAATTACGTACCCTTGAACTGAAGCTGAATCTTTTACATAGAGTTTTAAATGCATTTATTTAAACTAAATGTAATATAGTTATGTACGTGTTCTACCACTCAGGAAATGTTGCATTTTATTTTTTCAATATTGATTAAAGTGAAAAAGTTACGAGCAATAAATGGCAGGCGAGCAGAGTAGAAAAAAAGTACCTTTCTCCTGGTCCTATCGCACAAGTGTAAACTGTACTGTTTCACTGTGTTCTTCCAAAAATCAAATTCTGAATCTCATGCTTCACCAAAACAAGTCTAAGGTGAGCTTGCAAAAATCGCAGAGCAAATTGTGTAAGCCGTGGACTGAACTGAATTTCGATAAAGACGGTAATCTACGGGTGATTTTATACTATGAAAATGAAAATTATTATACTATGAAAATAGATATTAAAAGATTTATAATTCCAATTTAGCTTTACGATGAATTTCCATTGAGCGTAAATGATGAATTAAAGGCCAATGCAAACAAGCTAAAGAGGAAAATATCGAGGAGTGCATTTCAAAGCCAACTTCAACGACGTGTACTCTAAAGTGTTTTGCCGCAATGTCCTGAATTAAAGCAAATGAGAATTCATTACGTCGTGTCGGGAGTGAAGCAAATAACTTAATTTAGCGGATTGGTGATGAAAATATGTCCGGCGCGAAGGAATTGTAACGTCGAACACTGAGCATCAAATTTCCTAGTAATTCTAGTTGTAAAGAATACAATAATGACTAAAAACTCAGCCTAAGTAAGAAGCAAATTGAAAATATTGAAAGCAACGCGCGCAATCCAAAGTCAGAGTAAATTATAGGGGAAAATAATCTAATCCCACTTTTCGAATTTCTAATCCTATTTTTCGAGTTTGCTGGTTTCGGTTACGGAAGTCATTGAATGGGCGTTGATAAAATCACAATATGTAGATATTGAATCGATCGCTAGTTTTGGATTTTGGAAATTCTCGATGTTTGAACGATCAGAAAAACAAAAAGGTGGTTGGTTCGTTAGCATAACATTTAGTGTTTGTTTTTTTTGCCATTACTTCATACTTTCCCAAAACTTGCACAAATCTAACAAAAAGTATTCAATACAAACTGTAGATCCGATAGCATGCAAAACCATTAATCGAATGAACATAGACACGTAGTTGTGTGTACACTAAAACCAACAAATATTTATTTCGGCAGAGATTGCATGGCCAACAGCCATAATATTTGATTCTTCGATTCGCATCCCTTCTGCTTCAAAAATTAACGTATCAATTTCTCCAAACACTTATCAGCATCAGCAAAACTCCGTCGAATATTCCTTCGCAAAAGTAACTAGCTTGACACTGTTTTTCTTGATTTCCGTGTTTCATAACTACAAATTCAAATCTTATTGAGCGAGAAATGCTATACCTAATTGTAACATGTTTACTACAAACAAAATTTTATTAGAACATTCTTAACCGCTTAGGCACAAAGTTAAACCAGATGAAACAGCGAAAACCAGAATTGTATACAGATTTTTTTTTTGTTTAAGCAAATTCATAAAAGTAATGATTATTACTGTATCTATACATGATTGAAAGAAAAAATACACCTTATAACAATAAGACGGTTAAACTAAGAAATATCACACGTAAAGATAAAAATGAAATTGATTTGAACGTTTGATCTTAATAATATTAAAATAAACGAATCCTATATATATGATTTATATAATTGTAAATTCTAAACCAGATAAATAAAACAAAAGAAGTGAAGTTAACAAAAAGAAAAGCAATTTGCGATGCTAAAATTATTGATGATAATTGCTTAATCGAAACGTTTCCAAAGATTCATTTTCTTTATTGTGTGATCCGTATTTTTAAAACAAAAAAAAGAAACCCTTCTAACATTTTCTTGTAATGTATAAATTATCACATTTGAATTTTATTAAAATTTTATTATGTTTATTTGCGCAATTTCAATAATTTTCTTTTTAAGATTAAAACATGCATGATAAGTATGACGGTAAGAGGGTAGGGTTTTGAAAAATCCGTGGATGGCTGGTTTCGCGTCGCGCGCGGTACGCGGCTCCTTAGTTTGTCTTGCCTTTTTTTTCTTAGCGTAGAGTTCTTCTTGAGTTAACTTAGCTTATTTTTTGGTACCGCGTCGGTAAAATTCGCGAACCAGAAATTGAAATTAGATTTTTGTAATTGACTGGAATGATGAATGAATACGGAATAAAGTAAAGTAGGTTTCCCTTCCGTATGTTTGTGTAAATGTGTAATTGAGTGTAATCCATTTAGGGACCTGCGACCGAAATCCCCTCCGATCTAGCTGGCCGACAAGCAGCCAGCGCGAAATGGATTACGGTGCACGGACTGGTTGACCGGTTAGTACCATTCGTTGGCACGACTCAGACTTCACATCTAGAACCGATGAGAGGTCGATTCCGACTCGTTCGTACGAATTTAGACAAAAATCATAACAAATGGCGCCGAATGTGGGGCCAAACATCCTAAGGGGGTAAAAGATTCACACTTTTTGACGAGTTGGTCCTGCGCGGAGGATGTAGGGTACCTTGGTACTCGAGCCCTACAGACAGGAGCAGTAGAGTTGTGTTGTCCACACTTGCAGTCGTTTCACGTGAGTTGTAGCTGCCGCTCTCCTTTGTTTGATTTTTTTGTCCGTGACAGAATCCTTCCGATATTGTTTCCAGGTTGATACCTGTAAGGATCTTCTATTTTCTTGATGAAACTGTCAGCCAGATCGGTTTCTCCTATCAGCCTGGACTCTCAAGGAAATAGAAGGTTACCTTGCTTCTATGTCGCGGAAGGATTCTACTCATCTTTTTATGCGTGATAGACGAGTGGTTTCGGTTCAACGTTCGGTGGCGTTTGCTGGAGTTTCGGAGCCCGAAACGCGTGTCGGGAATTTTGACCACGTACAAAGCTGTTACGGTAGCTCTACCAATTGTCTCGTCGAGTCAATTAACGTAGTTTAGAGACAGTTTTTGTAATGTATGTGGGTTTGGGTACACCTAGCGGCCTATAACAAACGGAACCATGGCAACGACACAAACGCCGGACAGACGTTAGACCCGTTCTAAGACGGTACAACCCGCTAACTGCGGGATTTGCTTCGAGGACGTAGTGGAGGGCGTAAACAGCATGCGATTGGAATGTGGACACTTGTTTCATCGCACCTGTGTCCAACAGCTACTACTGACATCCGAGCTCTGTCCACTATGCCGACGCATTAAAGATCGAACAGCTGTAGACCTCCCCTCGGAACTCACATCCCGACGCGCGGAGCAGTGGCGAAATAACCGCAAAATGTTGAACCACCTCAACTCCTGTTGGACATCACAGCAGCTATGGGTGGAGAAGTTCCTGTTGCAGTTGTGCCGGCCGAGGTTCCAAAAGCACCTTTTACTTACTCCGTCGACACAGTCCTGGCTCTAATGCAAGGAATGTCCGAGAGGATCGGACACTTGGAGAGTGGACTCTAGAGCCTACAGATAAGCCAACCCCCCAGCCGATAGAGAACTCCGTCTGGCTGGGAGCCCAGTCCCAGTGTGGCTATGCCCCACTCTAGACCGGCTGATAATTGGACCCTCCCTCCAAGTACCGTGGGAATGGATCCCAGGACTAGTATTATACCAGTATACTGCGCCTAAGCACTCGGTTACGAACACCCATGCTCGAGGACGATCTGGTGGAAATTATCAGGGAGAATATGCGTTGGGAGCTTCAAAACAGTTTCCTTCATGTGCTCACTCGCACCGTACAAGGATTACGCCTCCATGCCCGTAGACAAGAACAGCTAGATGAGCGGCAAAGAACCTACCGTCCACAACCTCGCATGAGTGGACATAATCCACGAAATAATAATACCGCGGAATTAGTGGCAGCGGATCACTTAAATGACGACCCGACACCCGTACTGACGAGCGGTGCACCCCTGGAGCGCGAGTTCAAAGCAATGATTGATCGACCATTAGTTGAAGCAGTTACAAGCCCGACGGTCTGTTGGAACTGCTGACAGCCGGAGCATTGGTTCTATGCATGTCCAGCGGAACCGACGATCTTGTGTTACCGGTGTGGAAAGGCAGGCACTTATGCACCAGATTGCGCAAATTGCAAGTTACGAAAAACTTGCCAGCGGGTGCCGCGACCACCCGTCGGCACTCCGAGAACCTGAACGAACCAATACCGACCCTATCACTGGTTGCGACCAAGCCCCAGACATGACCCCAACCTTACTGACTCGCACCGCCAAACACAGTTCTCCTGAAGCTCCGCAGCTGACGTCACACGTTGTCGTAGCGGACGCGCAGGGGAATGGTAGCGAAATGAAGGTCCCGTGGTATGTTAGGTCCTTCCACGTCAAACTGTGGGATTATTTGGCTACTCGCCAGCGCACCTTCAATGAGGAGATGGTTACAACTACCCCACCGCGAAGGAAGCGAGCCACACGTTGGATGCGGAGCTTCTGGAGAAGGGTCAGGCAGTCGAGGAAGGCGTTGCGGGAAATGTACTTAGACAAATTATTGAGGGATGACGTTCGACTATATGCGTCAGTTCACCTCCTGCAAAAGCGATTGTCAGGCTTAGTGGATACGGGAGCCAGTGTGAATTGCATATCAGCCGATTTTGCAGGGGAGGTGCTGGCAACTCACGCGGACCAAATCCAGCATTTTACTACCTGGTTAAGCACGGCGGATGGAACTCGTCGCTCCGGAGTGGGGAAAATTACGACGGATGTCACATTTAAAGGGGAAACTAAACCTCTGGAATTTTATATTATCCCCAAATCAACCCAGAATCCTTACCAAGGGGTGGATTTCGTTCGAAAATTTAACTTGGCCCCGGCACTTTTTTCCAGCATGACACTGGATTCCGTTGCCCCTGTTCCTGACGAAACTCCAACCTCCCACTCATTACGACATGCACTGGATGTGAATCAACAACTGCGACTTGACTCGGCTATATCGGCTTTTCCATCGCATGAGAAGGAAGGTCTCGGCAGGACGGCCCTGGTGTTTCATACAATAGATGAGGAGGCTAAACCCATAAAGCAGAGACATTTCGCCATATCTCCGGCGAAGGAAATGTCGTTATATGCCGAAGTTGATCAAATGCTAGCACTAGTCGTGATCGAAGAATCGCAGAGCACGTGGGCTTCTCCGGTCACCTTATTTGTCAAGCCGAACAAGGTCCGGCTATGCTTAGATGCCAGACGCTTGAACGCCGTCACTGCCAAGGACGCATTCCCTCTACCGTTGATTGAAGGCATCTTGAGTCGATTGCCTAAAGTCCATTACATCACAAGCTTAGACCTCAAGGACGCTTCCTGGCAGATCCCTTTAAACCCTGGCTCAAAGGAGAAAACAGCCTTCACAGTCCCAGGTCACCCACTGTATCAATTTGTGACCATGCCCCTCAGACAATGACGCGCCTTATGGATCTGCTGCTCATAACCGAGACCTTTAACGAACACCTCGACCTGCTTCAGGAAGTGGCTTTACACATTCGGAGGGCAGGGTTGACCATCAACATACAGAAGAGTCAGTTTGTGATGACGGAGGCGAAGTATTTGGGCCACACCATTGGGCATGGCAACATCAAGACCGACCCGGACAAGACTCAAGCGATTGACGCTTTTCCACTACCCAAGACCACCAAGCAGTTACGCCGATTCCTAGGCTTATGCGGATGGTACCAACGTTTTGTACGTGACTATGCCACCATTACCACACCTTTGACCAACATGCTGCGTAAGGGACGTTCGTTCGTCTGGGAAGGGCCCAACTTCCCAGCCTTTGAAGAGCTAAAGAAGAGTCTAACAACAGCCCCCGTACTGCGCAGCCCGGACTTTGGGAAATCGTTCTCAATCCATTGTGACACGAGTCAACATGGGGTGGGAGCAGTCTTAGTCCAGGTTGCACAAGACGGCGAGGAGAAGCCTATAGCCTTTATGTCTCACAAGCTGAACCCGGCCTAGCGGAACTACATGGTCTCGGAGCAGGAATGCTTGGCGGCTGTGCTGGCATTGAAACGCTTTCGAGCATATGTAGAGGGACATCCCTTTGAAATCCTCACTGACCATGCGTCTCTGAAGTGGCTGATGAGCCAGACTGATCTCCACGGCCGTCTGGTCAGATGGGCCTTCAATTTACCGGCATTCGACTTCACGATAAGACACCGCAAGGGAAGTCAGCACGTGGTACCAGACACATTATCAAGGATGTCCACACCTGAAGTAGCCGAGTCGGCCCAGGAGGACAAAAGCCCCTGTGGATCGACTTGGACCATCCCGCCTTCAAGTCAATAGGTTTCACCCAGCTGAGGAATACGATTCGGAACCAGTTACCACAGCTGCCAGAACTGCGGCTGATGGAGGGATTTATATACAAGCGGATGGGACATGCCTCTGGAGACCCCATCCAAGAAGAGGAACAGTGGAAGTTATGGGTGCCCGAGGAACTGACCTTCGACTTGATTACAAGGGCTCATGACCACCCATTGAGTGCGCACGGTGGTTATGGTCGTACGCTTCGGCGACTGAAGACGTGCTTCTTTTGGCCCAAGATGGTGCAGCAAGTAAAAGAGTACGTTGCTGCCTGTGAGCTGTGCAGATGCACTAAAGCGCCCAATTCTGTTCTTCCTTCCCTGATGGGAAAATTCGAGCTACCGGAGCGGGTGTTCCAGTGCCTGTATATAGATCTCATTGGCCCGTAACCTCACTCAACTTTGGGATATACGGGAGCTGTCCTGGTCTTGGACCAGTTGTCCGAATTCCCAATTATTGAACCAATTCGAAACCTGCACACCGGCCCGATAGTCAGCTTTCTGGAAAATCGCGTTATCCATATATTTGGAGTACCGGGAAAGGTGGCCTCCGACAACTGAGTTCAGTTCACCTCGGCTAGATTTCGGGATCTAATGGACAAGTATGGCATCACTCATCAGCGGACTGCCGTTTATTCCCCGCAAGCCAATGCGTCCGAGCGACTGAACCGCACCCTCATAGCCGCCATTCGGGCCTGCGTCCAACCGGATCCGAAGGATTGGGACCACAGGATTTCCGCCATCACCTGTGCCCTGCGTTCGTCTTACGACTCCACCACAGGTATCTCCCCGTACTTTGCCGTGTTCGGCCAGTATATGGTCTGCCACGGAAACTTGTACCGGCTATCGCGGCAGTTGAATGGTTTGGAAGACCCAATAGTGGTTCTGGAGCCGCACGAGAAACTCCAAATTTTACGAGAACAAATTCAGGAGAAGATTGAAGACAGTAGATGGGCGGAGGAGGAGCGTTATAACCTGCGGTCCCATCCTTCTGGCTTCAAGGCAGGCGACAAAACCTACCGACGGAATTTTAGAAAAAGTGAAGCAAGCCGGCACTACAGTGCCAAACTAGACAAGAAGTTCGTGAAGTGTCGAGTCCTAGAAGTTTTAATTCCAACGCGATATCTCATTGCGGACATGTTCGGCAAGGAGCTGGGAGTCTACCATGCGAAAGACCTACGACGCTGAAAAGTGCCAGCAAAGGGGTTTTCCTACTCGCTGTTGGCCCCCACTGTTATCTCCTGCGTAGCATCGATTGCTTTCTCCTGGGCTCAAAATATCAATGACCTCTTCGGGTTAGAACGTGCCGCGGGAAGGTTCGCCATCCACAAGCCACACGACCTCTTCGGCGGTCATACAAGTAAAGCCATCTGTGGCCAACCAGTCTGTCCTTCAGTCTCCCCATGCCTGGTTGGCATCGTGGAAAGTCGACCCTACGCCAATGCCGGCTCGCATACATGCCCATCGCTGCCATATGGTTGTGTGTAAGAGCTCAAACAATATGATCGAGAACTGGAGACTGATGTGTTAGCATTATCAAATAGGGATACCGTAATTTGTTTTCGTTGTACGTCAGCTTAATATTACGTGTCAAGATCACATCTACGAAATGAAGAAATCAATATGAGTATAAACTTTTTTATCCTTGTGCCTTTTATCGATGCAAAGTTAATATTGCTCAATATTGTTAAGTATCGTGAACACTTCCAATTTCTAATGTTTCTTTTTGAATTTTCGTGATACATTTGTGTAACTTTTCAAATGAGACAAATGCAGTCTCAGTATAATTACGTACCCTTGAACTGAAGCTGAATCTTTTACATAGAGTTTTAAATGCATTTATTTGAACTAAATGTAATATAGTTATGTACGTGTTCTACCACTCAGTCGTTGGAGCTGACAGATAAGGAGAGATGAGGAAATGTTGCATTTTATTTTTTTAATATTGATTAAAGTGAAAAAGTTACGAGCAATAAATGGCAGGGGAGCAGAATAGAAAAAAAATTACCTTTCTCCTGGTCCTATCGCACAAGTGTAAACTGTACTGTTTCATTGTGTTCTTCCAAAAATCAAATTCTGAATCTCATCCTTCACCAAAACAAGTCTAAGGTGAGCTTGCAAAAATCGCAGAGCAAATTGTGTAAGCCATGGACTGAACTGAATTTCGATAAAGACGGTAATCTACGGGTGATTTTATACTATGAAAATATTTTTCGGTAAAGTTCATTAAAGTAAGATTAAATTATGAGAGATATTAATAGATTTAAAATTTCAATTTAGTTTTACAATGAATTTCCATTTAGTGTAAATGATGAATTAAAGGCCAATGCAAACAAGCTAAAGCGGAAAATATCGAGGAGTGCATTTCAAAGCCAACTACAACGACGTGTACTCTAAAGTGTTTTGCCACAATGTCCTGAATTAAAGCAAATGAGAATTCATTACATCGTGTCGGGAGTGAAGCAAATAACTTAATTTAGCGGATTGGTGATGAAAATATGTCCGGCGCGAAGGAATTGTAACGTCGAACACTGAGCATCAAATTTCCTAGTAACTCTAGTTGTAAAGAATACAATAATGACTAAAAACTCAGCCTAAGTAAGAAGCAAATTGAAAATATTGAAAGCAACGCACGCAATTTGGTCAGAAAAACAATCCAAAGTCTGAGTAAATTGTAGGGTAAAATCATCTAATCCCATTTTTCGAATTTCTAATCCTATTTTTCGAGTTTGCTGGTTTCGGTTACGGAAGTCATTGAATGGGCTTTGATAAAATCACAATATGTAGATATTGAATCGATTGCTAGTTTTTGATTATGGAAATTCTCGATGTTTGCACGATCAGAAAAACAAAAAGGTAGTTGGTTCGTTAGCATAACATTTTGTGTTTGTTTTTGCCATTACTTCATACCTTCCCAAAACGTTTACCCTGCAGATTCTCCTTTGAACTTGCGCAAATCTAACTAAAAGTATTCCATACAAACTTTGTACACTAAAATCAACCAATATTTATTTCGGCAGAGATTGCATGGCCAACAGCCATAATATTTGATTCTTCGATTCGCATCCCTTCTGCTTCAAAAATTAACGTATCAATTTCTCCAAACACTTATCAGCATCAGCAAAACTCCGTCGAATATTCCTTCGCAAAAGTAACTAACTTGACACTGTTTTTCTTGATTTCCGTGTTCCATAACTACAAATTCAAATCTTATTGAGCGAGAAATGCTATACCTAATTATAACATGTTTACTACAAACAAAATTTTACTAGAACATTCTTAACCGCTTAGGCATAAAGTTAAACCAGATGAAATGGCGAAAGCCAGAATTGTATACAGATTTTTTTTTTTGTTTAAGCAAATTCATAAAAGTAATGATTATTACTGTATCTATACATGATTGAAAGAAAAAAATACACCTTATAACAACAAGACGGTTAAACTAAGAAATATCACACGTAAAGATAAAAATGAAATTGATTTGAACGTTTGATTTAAATAATATTAAAATAAACGAATCCTATATATATGATATCTAATTGTAAATTCTAAACCAGATAAATAAAAGAAAAGAGGTGAAGTTAACAAAAAGAAAAGCAATTTGCGATGCTAAAATTATTGATGATAATTGCTTAATCGAAACGTTTCCAAAGATTCATTTTCTTTATTGTGTGATCCGTATTTTTAAACAAAAAAAAGAAACCCTTTTAACAATTTGTTGCAATGTATAAGTTATCAAAATTGAATTTTATTAAAATTTTATTATGTGTATTTGCGCGATTTCAATAATTATCTTTTTAAGATTAAAACTAGTGAATCAAATTTGAAAAATTTTTTTGAATAAAAGATGATGGAGTGCTAGATAGTCTGCGACTTTTCCTTTCCAGCGGCCCTTCTTTTTCAGAGGCAGTGGGAGTGCATTGTAAGTATGCCGGTAAGAGGGTAGGGTTTTGAAAAATCCGCGGATGGCTGGTTTCGCATCGTGTGCGGTACGCGGTACCTTAGTTTGTCTTGCCTTTTTTTTCTTAGCGTAGAGTTCTTCTTGAGTTAACTTAGTTTATTTTTTGGTACCGCGTCGGTAAAATTCGGGAACCAGAAATTGAAATTAGATTTTTGTAATTGACTGGAATGATAAATTAATATGGAATAAAGTAAAGTAGGTTTCCCTTCCGTATGTTTGTGTTTTCGATGCGTTTGAAACGGGCATTTAATGGTGGCTGAAATACGTAATTGAGCGTAATCCATTTAAAGACCTGCGACCATAATCCTCTCCGATCTAGCTGGACGACAAGCAGCCTCTGTGAAATGGATGACGATGCACGGACCGGTTGACCGGTTAGTACCATTCGTTGGCACGACTCAGACTTCACGTCTAGAACTGATGAGAGGTCGGTTCCGACTCGTTCGTACGGAGTTAAGACGGAAATTCATTACAAATGGCGCCCAATGTGAGGCCAAAACGTCCTAAGGGGATAAGAGATTCGCACCTTCTGACAGGTTGGTCCTTTACGGAGGATGTAAGGTACCTTGGTACTTGAGCCCCACAGTCAGGAGCAGTGGAGTTGTGTTGTCCACACTTGCAGTCGCTTCACGTGAGTAGTAGCTTCCGCTCTCCTTTGTTTGATTTTTTTTCCATTACAGAATCCTTCCGATGTGTTGTCCCAGGTTGACCTCTGTAAGGACCTTCTATTTTCTTGATGAAACTGACAGCCAGATGGGTTTCTCCTATCGGCCTGGATCCTCAAGGAAAAAGAAGGTTACCTTGCTTTTATGTCGCGGAAGGGTTCTGCTCATCTTTTTATGCGTGATGAACGAGTGGTTTCGGTTCAACGTTTGCTGGCGTATGCTGGAGTTGCAGAGCCCGGAATGCTCCCACGTGTTGGGAATTTCGACCGCGTACAAAGCTGTTACGGTAGCTCTACCACTTGTCTCGTCGAGTCAATTAACGTAGTTCAGAGACGTTTTTTGTAATGTATGTGGGTTTGGGGAGAAATTCTTGTAAATCAGCCGAAAGCATCCTTTTCTCGGCAGACTACCATTCACTCTCATTTCCCTTTGGAGGATTCGGCGCGGCTGGAAAGGAAAGTGTTGAACAAATAAATAATTTTTTTTTTCTCTCTCAATACATATAGCAATAGCACGCCACTAGCGGCCACTAAATTATCAATAAGCTTATTATTTATACCCATAGTTTTTTCGTTGTTAAGAGCAGTTTTCTTTTAGAATCAACACCATCAACAAAACCCAACCATGGTGACAAAGCGGACCCCGGAAAGGCGTTGGACTCGTTCGAAAACGGTGCAACCTGCTAACTGCGGGATTTGCTTCGAGGACGTAGTGGAGATCGTAAACAGCGTGCGATTGGAATGTGGACACTTGTTTGACCGCACCTGTGTCCAACAGCTCCTACTGACATCCGAGCTCTGTCCACTATGCCGACGCCCTCTACATCAAACAGCCGTAGACGCCGCCCTCGGAACGCACGTCCCGACGCATGGAGCAGTGGCAAAAGAACCACAAAATGTTGAACCACCTCAACGACTGGTGGACATCCCAGGAGGCGTGGGCGGAGAAGTTCCTGTTGCAGTTGTCCCGGCCGAGGTTCCAACAACACCTTTCACCAACTCCGTCGACACAATCCTGGCTCTAATGCAAGGAATGTCCAAGAGGATCGGACACTTAGAGAGAGGACTCCAGAGCCTCCAGATTAGCCAACCCCCCAGCCTCGTGAGAACTCCGTCTGGCAGGGAGCCCAATCCCAGTGTGGCTATGACCCACTCTAGACTGGCTGATAATTGGACCCTCCCTCCAAGTACCGCGGGAATGGATCCCAGGACTAGTATTATACCAGTATACTGTGCCTAAGCACTCGGTTACGAACACCCATGCTCAAGGACGAACTGGTGGAAATTATCAGGGAGAATATGCGTTGGGAGCTTCAGAACAGTTTCCTTCATGTGCCCATTCACACCGTACAAAGATTACGCCTCCATGCCCATAGACAAGAACAGCTAGATGAGCGGCGAAGAACTTTCCGTCCACAACCTCGCATGATGGGACCTAATCTACGAAATAACAATACCGTGGAATTAGTGGCAGCAGATCACATAATTGGTGACCCAGTATCAGTACCGAGGAGCGGAGCACCCCTAGAGCACGAGTTCAAAGCAATGATTGACCGACCATTAGTTGAAGCAGTTCCAAGACCGACGGTCTGTTGGAACGGCCGGCAACCGGGACATCGGTTCTATGCATGTCCAGCGGAACCGACGATCTTCTGTTAGCGGTGCGGAAAGGCAGGCACTTATGCACCAGATTGCGCAGATTGCAAGTTACGAAAAAACTTGCCAGCGAGTGCCACGACCACCCGTCGGCACTCCGAGAACCCGAGCGGAACAATACTGACCCTATCATTAGTTAGGACCAAGCCCCAGACATGTCGAGGTGGACGCGCAGGGGAATGGTAGCGAGATGGAGGTCCCTTGGCATGTTAAGCCCTTCCACGTCAGACTGTGGGATTATTTGGCTACTCGCCAGCGCACCTTCAATGAGGAGATGGTTACAACTATCCCACCGCGAAGGAAGTGAGCCACGCGTTGGATGCGGAGCTTCTGGAGAAGGGTCAGGCAGTCGAGGAAGGCGTTGCGGGAAATACATTCAGACGAATTATTGAAGGAGGGCGTTCGGCCATATGCGTCAGTTCACCTCCTGCAAAAGCGATTGTCAGGCTTAGTGGATACGGGAGCCAGTGTGAATTGCATATCAGCCGATTTTGCAGGGGAGGTGCTGGCAACTCATGCGGACCAAATCCATCATTTTACCACCAGGGTAAGCACGGCGGACGGAACTCATCACTCCGTAGTGGGGTAAATTATGACAGATATGACATTCAAAGGAGTAATAAACCTCTGGAATTTTATATTATCCCCCAATTTACCTAGAATTTTCATCTAGGGGTGGATTTCGTTCGAAAATTTAACTTGGCCCCGGCACTATTTTCCGGCATGACACTGGATTCCATCGCCCCTGTTCCTGACGAAACTCCAACCTCCCACTCATTATGACATGCACTGGATGTGAATCAACGACTTGATTCGGCTATATTGGCTTTTCCATCGCATGAGAAGGAAGGTCTCTGCAGGACGGCCCTGATATTTCACATAATAGATATGGGGGATACTAAACCCATAAAGCAGAGACATTTTGCCATATTTCTGGCGAAGGAAAAGTCGTTATATGCCGAAGTTGATCAAATGCTAGCACTAGTCGTGATCGAAGAATCGCAGAGCGCGTGGGCTTCCCCGGTCACCTTAGTTGTCAAGCCGAACAAGGTCTGGCTATGCCCAGATGCCAGACGCTTGAATGCCGTCACTGTCAGGGACGCATACCCTGTACCGTTGATTGAAGGCATCTTTAGTCGGTTGCCTAAAGCCCATTACATCACGAGCTTAGACCTCAAGGATGCTTTCTGGCAAATCCCTTTAGACCTTGGCTCAATAGAGAAATCAGCCTTCACAGTCCCAGGTCACCCACTGTATCAATTTGTGACCCTGCCATTCGGATTGTGCAACGCCCCTTAGACAATAACGCGCCTTACGGATATGGTGATACCACCGCATTTACGGCACCAATTTCTCGTATACTTGGATGATCTGCTGCTTATAACCAAGACCTTTAACGAACACCTCGACCTGCTTCAGGAAGTGGCTTTGCACTTCCGGAGGGCAGGGTTAACCATCAACATACAGAAGAGTCAGTTCGTGATGACGGAAGTGAAGTATTTGGGCCACATCATTGGGCATGGCAACATCAAGACCGACCCGGAGAAGACTCAGGCGATTGACGCTTTTCCATTACCCACGACCACTAAGCAGTTACGCCGATTCCTAGGCTTATGTGGATGGCAACAGCATTTTGTAGTGACTATGGCACCATTACCACACCTTTGACCGACATGCTGCGCAAGGAACGTAAGTTCGTCTGGGAAGGGCCCAGCTTGCGAGCCTTCGAAGAGCTAAAGAAGAGTCTGAGAACAGCCCCCGTACTGCACAGCCCGGACTTTGGGAAATCGTTCTCAATCCACTGTGACACGAGTCAATATGGGGTGGGAGCAGTTTTAGTCCAGGTTGCACAAGACGGTGAGGAGAGGCCTATAGCCTTTATGTCTCACAAGCTGAACCCGGCCCAGCGGAACTGCACAATCCTGGAGCAGGAATGCTTGGCGGCTGTGCTGGCATTGAAACGCTCTCGAGCATATGTAGAGGGACATCTCTTTGAAATCCTCACTGACCATGCGTCTCTGAAATGGCTGATGAGCCAGACTGATCTCCATGGGCGTTTGGCCAGATGGGCCTTGAAATTACAGGCATTCGACTTCATGATAAGACACCGCAAGGGAAGTAAGCACGTGGTACCGGGCACATTATCAAGGATGTCCACCCCTGAAGGAGCTGAGTTGGCCCAGGAGGACGACAGCCCCCTATGGCTCGACTTGGATCATCCCGCCTTCAAGTTAATAGGTTTCACCCAGCTGAGGAATACGATTCGGAACCAGTTACCACAGCTGCCAGAACTGCGGCTGATGGAGGGATTTATATACAAGCGGATGGGACATGCCTCCGGAGACCTTCAACGGTTATGTTCGTACGCTTCGGCGACTGAAGACGTGCTTCTTTTGGCCCAAGATGGTGCAGCAAGTAAAAGAGTACGTAGCTGCCTGTGAGCTGTGCAAATGCACTAAAGCGCCCAATTTTGTTCTTCGGCCCCCGATGGGAAAATTCGAGCTAGCGGAGCGGGTGTTCCAGTGCCTGTACGTAGATCTCATTGGTCCATACCCTCGCTCGACTTCGGGATATACGGGAACTGTCGTAGTCCTGGACCAATTGTCCGTATTCCCAATTATTGAACCAATTCGAAACCTGCACACCAGCTCGATAGTCAGTTTTCTGGAAAATCACGTTATCCATATATTTGGAGTACCGGAAAAGGTGGTGCCCGACAACGGAGTTCAGTTCACCTCGGCTAGATTTCGGGATCTAATGGACAAGTATGGCATCACTTATCAACGGACTGCCGTTTATTCCCCACAAGCCAATGCGTCCGAGCGACTGAACCACACCCTCATAACCGCCATTTGGGCCTACGTCCAACCGGATCCGAAGGATTGGGACCGCAGGATTTCCGCCGTTACCTGTGCCCTGCGTTCGTCTTACCACTCCACCACAGGTATCTCCTCGTACTTTGCGGTGTTCAGCCAGTATATGATCTGCCACGGAAACTCGTACCGGCTATCGCGGCAGTTGAAAGGTTTGGAAGACCCAATAGCGGTTCTGGAGCCGCACGAGAAACTCCAAATTCTACGAGAACAAATTCGGGAGAGGATTGAAGACAGTAGATGGGCGGGGGAGGAGCGTTATAACGGCCGATCCCATCCTCCTGGCTTCAAGGCAGGGGACAAAACCTACCGACGGAATTTTAGAAAAAGTGAAGCAAGCCGGTCTACAGTGCCAAACTAGACAAGAAGTTCGTGAAGTGTCGAGTTCTAGAAGTTTTAATTCCAACGCGATATCTCATTGCGGACATGTTCGGCAAGGAGCTGGGAGTCTACCATGCCAAAGACCCACGATGGTGAAAAGTGCCATCAAGGAGTTTCTTCTTACTCGCCGTTGTCCCCAGCTGTTATCTCCTGCGTAGCATCGATTGCCTTTACCTGGGGTCAAAGTATCAGCGACCTCTTCGTGTTAGAATGTGCCGCGGGAAGATTTGCCATCCACAAGTCACATGACCTCTTCGGCCACCTTATAAGTAAAGCCGTCTTATGGCTAATCAGCATACCCTTCGGTCTCCCCATGCCTGGTTGGCATCGTGGACACTGCCCTGTAATGAATCACTTTACGCCACTGGCGACCACTACTAATGCACCTTGCTGCCACGTGGCTTTCCATCTCTTGTCAGTTGTGACGGCTTCCCATCCCACGTCAGTTTTGTTGTGGGATGTCAAAAGTCGAGTTGACGCAGCCACATGGCGGGTGTGTGTCGAAAAACGATAAGTGGAGTTTAATTAAGGGTGGAGTGGAGTTTAATTAAGTGTGGAGTGCAGTTTAATTAAAGGTTTAATTAAGTTCTCATAGTCAAGGAAATAGCCACCTGAAGAAGCGCTGCGCCAGATTTGCATAAAAAGATAAGGAAGCAGATGAAAGTTTTCGAGGGCGAAGCTTTTGACGTGTTTTCTCAAAGCAGGAAGCGTACAAGTAAGTTCGATAAAAGTGCAGCACGTGTTCAGTTTTTATTCATTTTGCAATTGTTTGGTTTCTTTGTCCATTCGGGTAAAAGTCAAGCAAGCGCAAAGGCCAAACGCTTGGCGTTAGTTAAGGTTTTTTTCGACCAGAACCCCAAAACGCAGCTGATGCGAATGATTGAAACAGAGACTACCGCAAACAATTCAGCGACGAAGTCATCTGATGCCCAATAACATGTTTACCAAACAACTCAGGAAGGTTACAATGTTACCCCAGGAAGTAGTGTTAATACTTCAACTAATATAATTGAGAGTTCGCATGGAATCAGTTCGGAAATGAGACACAGATGCACAGGTGGACAAGTGAATGACAGTCACGGTTGAAATGTACCAGGTTGGTGTATGGATAGAGCTTCAGAACCACGTCGTAGCAATATCAGTGCGCTTTTGAAGGAGAAACTGGATTCATTGTATGATAAAAACGCAGAGGACATAAATCTACAGAATCTTGTCAACATAGAAGGATCCAGCGAAGAGTACTTGGAAGTGAGTGCGATTTCTGAATTGGAAGCTGATAAGCTTTTCAAATGTGCGGAATGTGTCAAATTTCGGACTGGCAAAAATCTCGTGAATAAATGGCATATGAAGGCACACGAGAACGTACCTGTATGGGATGAGTGCGATAAGATTTCAGCTAAATCGAAAAAGCCTACAAGTAATGTAGATATTCACTTGTATTCCGAACAAATTATTGCATTCAAATTTTAAAATTTTTAATAACGACATTGCTGACAAATCTTATACTATAACTCCAATCCTGAACAAACCCTAAGTGGTGAATTGGAACACGAAACCAGGCAAATACAAATGCGAGGAATGTGGCAAATTTTTCAACAAACGGCCCCCGTACAAAAATCATTTAACATTGCACTTAAATCCCAATTGACATAAGTTTGACACATGCAGCAAGCTTTATAGTATACCGCATCGCTTGGAAATTCGTAAAATTTACAAGGCGACACATGTACATCCTGATTTATGCAAGTGCGACAGCTGCAGGCAAACATTAACTGCTGCTTACACTTTGAAAAAACATAAGACAAAGCTTACTTGTCTCGAACTTTTCAAATTCAAAGAATGCGGAAGATCCTTTTCTAATTCATGTTATACGAGAAGACATATAAAAACTCATAGGGAGCTAGACTGTGACAGTAATTTAACGGATACACCCCAAGTCATTGCCGTCCAAGAGCATCCTCCTTCTGGCTCCTTATCTATGAACTTGGTCTCCTATTGCCTCAACGCCATTACTTTTTAAATGATAGATGTACTAGCGGCAAGCTGGCACTAACAATTAAATGATTTCAGTATAACGCCCTCTTGCTAGTGTGTAGAATATAAAAAAATTCTAAGACGTAAGATTAAACTAAGATATAATGTATTTTCCTTTTAAAATTTATCTTGAAGTTGCATTCCCTTCTTAAAATATATATATATATATATATATATATATATATATATATATATATATATATATATATATATATATATATATATATATATATATATATATATTGTCGCGTGTATTCGGTTCGCGGCCAATAATTTTAATGTTCCGGGAAAGTGAAAACGCAATGTCTTTTGATATAAGTCAAAAGAATTTATTTAATTACAAAAATGCACAATAAACAATTTAACAATTTAACACTTTCACTAATTTTAATTATTACTATGAAAAAAATCTAACACTTGTCCATAAATTTCTTATCGCAATTGTCGTCTAAATCACTTCGCACTCAAACAATCAATCGTCTTTACTTCGCGTTCCACTATGTCGCAGTTTTCTATCGCGGTTGTAATGAATGAATCCCCCCATTCATTCAGCTCGCCTTTATATAGGGTCTCTACCTATTCACCCATTTCTCGTACATTATCGAATGTTCTACCGAGAGGTACCTGGTAGATTCGAGCAAATTAATGAATGGAGTGACGTCACTTGCAGATGTTGATCATGCTTGTTGGGTTCTCGTGGGTTCGAGTAAATTCATTTGTTGACGTTGATTATGAAAACAATTGCGACAGCAGCTCGTAGAATTATTTGTACATGTAATTATTTGTACATGTAACACTGCCCTCACCTCAGTTCTTTTCGCCCCGAAAAGATGTGTCGCTATTTGTAGTCAATTCTCCCTGGGTGTAATATGGGGCAAGACGGTCCAGATGCACGATTTTCATTTTAGCTCTCGGCTTACGATGTTCCTGTATTCGGTATACGACGTCCTTGATTCGCTTTGTAACTCGGTATGGTCCCTTCCAATTATGTTGCAACTTTGGAGACCTACCCTTTCGCCGTTGCGGGTTATAAAGCCACACCAAGTCATCTTGCTGGAAGCCAGTAGTATTAGCCTTTAGATCATACCTGGTCTTCATGCGGTCAGTAGCCGATTCGAGGTGTTTTCGCACTGTCCGATGTATCTGGTTCAACCGTTGTCTTAGATCACTTGCGTACTCCGAGACCGTTTGGGGTTTCTCGGGGGGTGTTCCGAACTTTATATCGGCTGGCAAACGAACAGTCTTTCCAAAAATGACTTTGGCAGGGGCTTGGCCCGTCGATGCATGTTCGGCAGCTCTGTGCGCCATCAAAAATAGTGGAATATGTCGGTCCCAGTCCCTTTGGTTCTCGTCAACCATCTTGGCCAGATGTTTATTGAGCGTGCCGTTTTTTTTTTTTTTTTTTTTTTTTTTTTTTTTTTTTGTGGTAGGGAGGTGAAGGCATTTATGCCCGCCGAGTCTGGCAGTGTGGGACTCCCATGGAGGATACCTTTGGACTACCCACTAAACACCTCCCCTGTCAATCTGAGAACCTAGCCTGGAACCGTTTGACACATTACTTCGGGCCAGGTCTCGTTTTGTTACGCCGTGGGGCGCCTTCAAGCTGGGGAGTCCCTTTCCTAGCGGGAGGGGAGGGGGAAGAGGAATTGCCAGAAGAGCGATCCCCCAGCCCCAGCGCCTCCGGCTGCTGTGAGTCCCTTTTATATTTTAGGACTGCCCGAGCATAATGTGCCACCTGGTTCCATTTGTCAACCGATTCGAGCATCACCGCAACTATATTATCCGGGGTGAGCTCTCCCGTCTCCCTGTAGAGTTCCCTTCGCAGCCTGGCCCATTTCGTACACGCAAAAAATGTGTGACAGGCATTGTCCTCCTCTCCTGGGCAAAACCGACAATCGGGAGACCGTGACTTGCCGATCTTGTGCAGGTAAGACTGAAAACACCCGTGCCAACTCAAAAGCTGGGTCAGATAGAAGTCAGTCTCACCATGCTTTCGATTTAGCCACGGTCTCACATCCGGGATGAGGCGCGCAGTCCACCTTCCCTTCGTGCAATTCCTCCAAGACTGCTGCCAATCGTTGAGCGAGCGTTGTCTCTCCTCGCGGACAACCATCTCCCTCGCATCCTCGTTTCGGCGCAGGTAAATAGCGCGGCGCTCTCTAGCAAGGAGGGCGACAGGTATCACGCCTGCAATCACTCTCACCGCCGAGTCGGAGACTGTTGGATACGAAGATGCAATTCTCAGTGCTCCTCTTCTCTGTACCTGTGCCAATCGTTTTCGGTATACCTCCTTGCTGAGAGCGTCGCCCCATACCTCTGCTCCGTACAGTAGCACTGACCCTACAGCACTCATCAAGAGGCGTCTTCTTGATGGGCTGGGTCCCCCTACGTTGGCCATAAGTCGACTCAGGGCCGATATTCCCGAAGCAGCCTTCTCAGCCGTTGCCCTGATTTGCTCAGAGAAACTCATCTTCGAGTCGATCAGTAGCCCCAGGTACTTCACCGCTGGCTTCGATTCGATCTGTATATCTCCAATACTGATCATCCTTACTCTAGGGATTCTCTTTTTTGTCAAGATGACCACTTCGGTTTTCTCCAGTGCTAGACTGAGCCCGCGAGCAGTCATCCAGTCCCTCACTCGGCGCATTAGCATACCTAGCCTAAGTTGCGCTTGTTCAACGGTGCGTCCGGCGACCAGAGCCGCAACATCATCCGCATAGCCGACCAAGCGCGACTCATCTGGCATCTCAAGTCTCAGTAGCCCGTCGTAAGACACGTTCCACAGGTCCGGACCAAGGATAGATCCCTGGGCAACACCCGATGTAACCGCCATCCTTCGTTGGCCCTGTGTCGTGTCGCAGAGCAGGCTTCGGTCCTTTAGGTAGTTCCTCAAAAGCCGCATTAGATATTCTGGAACTTGAAAAGAGTTTTCCAGCGTATCCAGAATATCCACCCATCTAGCGGAGTTGAAGGCATTCCTGACGTCGAGTGTCACCAACAGGACGATCCGTCGCTTGGTGCGACTATATGCCTCTGCCTTTTGGACCGCGTTCACCACCTCTGCAATCGCATCAATGGTAGAACGTCCTGCTCTAAAGCCGTACTGCCGAGGAGATAGGTCCCCAGCAGCACGAATCGCGTCAGTGAGTCTTCCCTTGATGAGTTTCTCTAGCACTTTCCCAGCCGTGTCTAGCATGCATAACGGGCGGTATGCAGACGGCGATTCGGGATTTCCCTTCCCCTTGCTGACCAGCACGAGCATCGCCACCTTCCATCGTACCGGAAAACCCCGTCCCGTAGGCAAGCGTTGAATGTGCTGAGCAGCAAGTCAGGACAATGGTGATAAACGAGCTGCAAAACCTCAGCTGGAACACCATCTGGACCTGGAGCCTTCCTTGCCTTCAGGGAGAGGACTGCCTCCTCCAGTTCCAGCTGTGTGAAGAGTGGGCACTCGACTGCTGTTTCACCATGGACAGCGTCAACACGGACGGGATGGGCGGGGAAGAGTCCCCGCACTATCGCGTCCATCTTTTCCGCGTCATGTATACAAGGCTTCCGTAGGGCACCAAGTTTCCCCATGACCAGCTTGTAGCCAAGGCCCCACGGATCCCTATTTACATCGTCCACGAGGTCTTGCCAGCATCGGGCCTTACTCTTGTTAATAAGCCTGTGAAGATATTTCCTGCCGGACCTGTATGCTGCTAGCCTAGTGTCTGCCTCCTCCCGTGTTCGCGCCCGCTGGGCCTCTCGCCGAAGTTTGTGACACTCGCTTCTTTGTTCGGCGATCTCGTTTGACCACCAGTATACTGGAGGCTTACCATGTCGGGGTCTCCGGCGGGGCATGGAAGACTCGCAAGCAGCTATGATGGTACTCATAGTTGAGTTCACCAAGTCCTTGGCTGTAGGCCCTCCACTCCCTGGCGGAGCTCCCAGCAACGGTGCGCCTGCCGTAAGCGCGTCAGTGAACTTCTCGACGTCCATCCTCCCAGTCCTCCATCCGAGGATTGAAGTTTGGGCATATGCACGCAGAGTGGCACCGTCGTGAATCTCAACAGCTATATACTGGTGATCACTAGCCGAGTAGTCCTCTAGTACTCGCCAGTTGTGTACTCTAGGTACCAGGGACTCCGAAGCGAGTGTCACATCGGGTATGGTTCCTACGCAACCCCAGCGGCGGAAAGTAGGGGTGTTACCAGTATTTAGGACAAAAAGCGCTGTTCTGGCCGCCATGTCCAATATTTGCTTTCCCCTTGGGTCGAATTGTGGCATACCCCATTCGATGGCTCTAGCGTTGAAGTCTCCCCCGACCAGCATGTGGCCCTCTGTGTTCGAGACAGCGTCCTCCAGGGCATCGAGTTTGGTTCAAAAGGATCGCATTGCCTCGTTAGGCGTCAGATAAACACTGAAATATGTTATCCCTGAACACCGCACCCACACAAAACCATCCCCGCGTCCATGGCCCTGCACCTGAAGGCGGGCGCTGTCTCGAACCCAGATGGCCGAGGTACCAGTTTTGTCAGGGTACCACGCTTGCGAGTCCTTGTTATGATGTTGCTCGCTCAGCAACAGGAGGTCAGCTTTCTTATCCCTCGCAAACTGCTCAAGTAGGTCCTGGGCGTTTGTGCATCGGTGCAAATTGACCTGCAGGATACGGATCATTTGAGTATCGATTTGGCTTTAGTTAGGGCCTCCTTGAAAACCCGGCATCTCCCTGTCCCCGGCTCATGTTTGAGGTCGCTGGGTGCTAGCGTAGCGTCCTTGCAAAGAATGCATTTTGCCTCGTTCGTGCACTCCTTCCTTTTGTGCCCCGTTTCACCACATTTGTAGCACAGAGATCTCCTGTCGGGTCCCCTACAGCCATACGCGGTGTGTCCGTATTCGAAGCATCTGAAGCAGCGGATAGGGATCGCTCTTCTCCGTATCCTGCAGATCACCCAACCTATCTTAATTTTGCCCTTCGCCAGGATTTGCTGGGCGTCTTTATCAGCTAGTTCGACAATAGCCATGCGTTGCCCCCTTGTGTTTTCACGCGTCAATCTTGCCTTGACTTCACTTAAGCTGGGGAACTCCCTCCTGATGGCATCCTCTACTTCAGCTTTGTCCGTGACGCAGTCGAGGTCCCTGATTTCCTGGGTGGCCATTGGTTTGAGCGAGGCAACCGTTGCCGCATCTCCAAGAACCTTTTGAACCGCGTCACGGAATGCATCTTTGTTTGTGGCCTCTGGCCCGAATTCCACCAGCAGGCCGCCGGTCCGGGTTGGTCGAACTGCTTTGATGGCAGTTTTGGTGTCGTCTGGCTTGACCGCTCCTTTAATTTCACGGAGGACATCTGCGTAGGTTCGGCCCTTAGTGGGTTTAATAAGCAGTGCCTCTCGCAAGGGTTTGTGCAGCGGTTTGCTTTTTGTTTTCTGCGGTATAGCGGGGGGCTCCTTGTTCTCTTCGTGGTTGAGCTCTTTGTCTGTTTTTTCTAGGAGTAGCTTTTTGGCCGCTTTTTTCGCTGCCTTGTTTCGCACCACATGAAACTCCTCGCCTGGAGTGTCAACTTCGTTTATGGTCTCATCCTTCCTCCTTTTCTCACAGTCGCCTTCAATTGGGCTACCGGCCATTCTTTTGCTGCTGCTAGGACCCACTGATGCCTCGAGGGAGAGTGTGTCTTTTTGGTGCTTTTCGGTTGCAAGCCACCTCCGCCTGTAGTGCGTTATGTGGCCAAAAAGCTCCTCCAGTTCAAGAATGCCATTCTTGACACTCTTGCCTATGTTTTTCTGCACTTCGCAGGCAGCCCTCAGTTGTTTGACGATATTCCCCGCTTTCCGAGTAAGCCGCTCCTCTTCGGCGCGGTCAAGGGCGATTGTGTTATTTGGCGCCACCTCTTGGGAGAGGCCCCCGTTTCCTAGCCCTTTTGCTTCTATCGCTTGGATCGCGTTTGAAGTGGCGTCGGCCAACGGCAAAACTTCTCCCTCCCCCAGTCTTACACTGGCCTACGTTGGTGTCGCAACTTGATCCGGATTGTGTACGTCTTGCACTGGGCGCTCCGGGGTGCGCATAGTCCTTCTACTGCGCCCAAAGGCTGCAATGATGCCAGGTTGTACAACGCACTCTGCCTTCTTTCGTTCGTTAGTCCGTCTGTGGTCTGTCTCCGATGATTTAACCTGTGGTGTTGACTTTAACAGTGTTTCTGGGGTTTGCTGCCTCCCCCCGCAATCGGTGACTTGTTTTATCGGTGTTCTTGCCAACAGCGGTTTTTGCCTGAAAGGGTTCTCCGTGCTAGCGTCCTGTTTTCTTGTGGTTTCATTTGTTTGCTCCATTTTGTTGGGTCCCCCCTCGGAGCCGCCGTTGAACCGTTCGACCATTCCATCGGATTGGGGATGCAGCGGTGTTGTCCTCGTTTTCCGTATTCCCAGTAGTTCACACATTTCGCCAAAAACTAGTGACTCAAAGTTTCGGCCTTGATCTGAATGTAATTCGCAAGGTACGCCGTACCTACTGACCCAATTTAACACTAGCTGTTCAGCTACGGTAGTTGCTTCCTGGTTGGGAATGGGGTAGACCTCGGGCCACTTGCTGAAATAATCGGCTACAACCAGCGTATATCGATTTCCCCAATCGGATTCAGGAAAGGGTCCTGCGGTGTCAACAGCAATCCTTTCGAATGGCACGCCTACGTTATAGGCTTGCATTTGTCCTCTCAGTCGTCGCTTTGGGCCTTTGTCGGAAGCGCAAATTGTGCATCTGCGACACCAGTCCTCTACGTCTTCTCGAGCGTGGAGCCAGTAGAACCTTTCCCGCGATTTCGCTAAGGTCTTGTTAACACCAAGGTGGCCTCCCGAGGATCCTTCATGCATTTCCTTAACCACATCGTGGATTCGGCTTTTGGGAAGTATAGTTTGCATCCTATAGGAGCTGCCAACCGCCATTTCCCATTTCCGCTTGAGTACGCCACCCTCCACCTGAAGGGAGTTCCATTGTACCCAATAGCTTTTCAGGGTTGTGCCATGCATTGAAACGTCTTTCCACTCAGGTCGCCCAGTCGTCTCCTTCCATACGAGCAATGGTCCGATGTCTTCATCGGCTAACTGGGCGGTTCGAATCTCCTCCGATGACCAACCTTCATCGAATTCCGCCGTTATCAATCGCAGATCAACGAGCGGTTCCTTTTCCTCAATTCGTCGGCAATGCTTGCAGTTAGCTGGACATGGACGGCGGGATAGGGCGTCAGCATTTCCATGAACTCCGCCCTTCCGATGAACAATTTCGTAGTCGTATGACTGCAATCTTTCGATCCATCTCGCAACTTGTCCCTCGGGATTTTTGAAGTTGAGCAACCATCTCAGTGATGCATGGTCCGTTCGAAGAACAAATTTCTGGCCATATAGATACTTGTGGAACTGCTTGGTGGCCTCTATTATAGCCAATAGCTCCTTCCTGGTCACACAGTAATTCCTCTCACTTTTTGAGAGAACTCGACTGTAATAAGAGAGGACTCTTTCTTCGCCATCGATCTGCTGGGAGAGTACAGCTCCAATACCGCCGTTGCTTGCATCGGTGTCAACTACAAACATTTTTCCGGGTTTCGGATACGCCAGCACGGGTGATTCACACAGCTTTTCCTTCAGGGTCTCAAAGGCTGTCTGGCATTTTTCATTCCAGACATACGGACGATTTTTCTCGGTTAGCTGATGGAGACACTTAGCTATTTTGGCAAATTCTTTGAGGAATCTTCGATAGTAGGTCGCCAGACCCAGAAAACTTCGTAGTTGGCGCTTGTTGTTTGGTGTTGGCCAACTTTTCACGGCTTCAATTTTCTCAGGGTCTGTTTTGACCCCTTCTGCTGATACGACGTGTCCCAGGTATTTTACTTCATCTGCGAAAAGAGTACACTTCTCGGGACTAAGTTTCAAATTTGCCAGTCGTAATCGGGAGAAAACCTCTTCTAAGTTCCGCACATGCTCTTCGAACGTTCTACCGATGACGATGATGTCATCTAGGTATACCAAGCAGGTTTTCCAGGTTAGACCACGTAGCACGTATTCCATCAGACGTTCGAAAGTGGCTGGAGCATTGCAAAGCCCAAACGGCATCACCACGAATTGCCACAATCCGGTCCCAACTGAAAATGCGGTCTTCTCTCGGTCCTTCTTGTCAATTTCTACCTGCCAGTAGCCACTCTTGAGATCGAGTGTAGAAAACCATTTTGCGTCTGCTAAAGTGTCCATGATGTCATCGATGCGTGGGAGTGGGTAACTATCTTTCTTAGTGACGTCGTTAAGCTGCCTATAGTCGACACAAAAGCGAGTGCTACCATCCTTTTTCTTTACTAGAACTACAGGCGCGGCCCATGGACTGACAGACGGTTCAATAACGCCTTGTTTTTCCATGTCCGAGATCAGCGCGCTCACTTCTCCTTGTTTGGCTATAGGGAGACGTCTCGGTGCTTGTCGAATCAGCTTGGCTCTCTGTGTATCTATGACGTGAGTTACCATACTCGATCGGCCTTGGTCATCCGGGCTTGTTGAGAAGATGTCACTGTACTTGGTGACCAGATCAGAGGCTCGTTTGAATAGCTGCACTGGCAATTTGACCTGCTTCAATATTGCAGACGTGGATTCCCGGGCTTTGTCTGTGTCTTGCCTCCTTTTCCAATGATGGTCGTGAGTACCTTCCAAAGAGGTGATGGTGGAAACAGGCTGGCAGCTGCCGATGACTTCTCCCGCTTTGATGCTCGTAGTTGAGTCTGCGGTGTTAAGGACTCTAACCGGCACATATCCGTTCCTTAAAGATCTTACAAGGCATCGTCCTACAATCAAACTGCGTAATGCGGACGTCTTCGTTGGCTCTATCAGATAAGATCGGTGGTCTCCAGAATCACCATCAAGCTTGGCCCATACAATGCTTTCGGAAAAATTCGGTACATCAGTGTCAGTACATACCACTACATTCATCTTGGGAATTTGGACGCTGGGATCCTCCATCAGTACTTCTACATTCTGCCATTTCAATACACGTTTGCCCAAATCCAACGTGATTCCGTGTGGTCGCAGAAAATCCATTCCGAGAATGCTGTCATCCATAATGTTCGCGACCAGAAAATTATGTCGGAACACAAGGTCTCCCAACTGTATCTGGAGGTTGACCTCTCCATGAACAGGTGCAGTTTCTCCCGTAGCTGTCCGTAGTGAGAAAATTCTGCCCTTGTGAAGTTGTTGCTGTCTAACTAGGTCTGGTCGGATAATCGATCGGGTTGCACCAGTGTCGATTGTTATGGTGCAGTGTTCTCCGTCAGCTTGACCCGGAAGGCATAAGTCCGCTTCTCCACGATGTAGTCTTGACACGATGATGGTGGTGCTGGGGACGTCGATCCTCCTAGCCAACCTCTGCCCCATGAAGTTGGCTCTTACATGTTTCCCGACCCCTCTGTTTGAAGGGCTTCCATTCTGGGCTCCTGACTCGGTCTGGATCTCCTCCTAGCTGCACACTCTGGACAATAGCTCGGTTTTCGTCGCTTCTTGCAGTCTCTTTGCAGGTGCCCCTTCTCTCCGCAATTCCAGCATCTAGGTGCGCTATTTACAGGCGGATCTCTCTCAATTTCCACGCGCTCACACCTGCACTCGTCTGTCACTACCTCACGAACCCGGGCAGTGGTACGAGTCACATTTTTCGCTGCCTCAAAGTTCAGACTATAAGCCAGTGCGTCCTTAACCGTTTGCTTTTGAGCTAAACGCACGGCTTGTTGCAATTCCGGGTTCTTTAGTGCGCTGATGAATGCTTCTGTCGCTGTATCATCTCGATGTTCTGGGTCGTAGGCTGGATAAGCCAAAAGTGCCAGTCGCTCAATGTCTTGGGCTAGCTGCTGTAGGGTTTCACCAGACTTCTGCATTCGATGCCTTAGCTGTGACCGATAAATCTGCTTTAGATGATCGTCTCCGTAACGCATGTCGAGCGCATTCATTATAGCATTCGGGTTTGAGTGCAATTCAACGGGGATGGTCTGCAAAAGCTCGGCAGCTGGGCCTCTTAGAGCAAGAATCAATGCAGTTGCTCGTTCCTGCTCATTCCAGTGATTTATGCGAGCGGCTGCTTCGAATTGGGTTTTGTAAATAGTCCAGACCGTTTGCCCATCGAATATTGGTGCTTGCACATTTCTAGATGAGCTTTGCGTTGCGGTTATAATTGGGGCTGGTGAGGTGGTTACTACTGCCTTTGCTGCTTCGAATTCCTTTTTCATATTTTCCATCTCATTGTTGATTCTCTCCTCGACCTGGCTGACCTTTTCCTCGACCTGGTAAACCTTTTCGTCGACCTGGTCAACCTTTTCCTCGACGCCTTTAATTTGTTTGTTCAGATGATCGAGCTCCGCTTTTATTTCGGTTGACTGTTTCTCCAGCTTCTGTGTGATGTCTGCCTTGATGTCTGCTTTGATTTCGATTGCTTGTTGGTCTAGCTTCGCTGATTGTTCATTTAGCTTCGTTGTTTGTTCATTTAACTTCGCTGATTGCTCATCTAGCTTCGTGGTTAAATTGGATGACTGTTGTCCCTGCTCTTGCTGCATCAGCATTAACATTTGCATCAGCGCATTTTCTGGTTCCTTTGTTTTTTTTGTTTCTGCTTCACCACCTTCTGCGCCTTTTTCTTCATCTGAGGGCTCACCGGAATCCAGATACGCGCCTTCCGATTCAATTGCGTCACGCAAGCGTGCAATCAGTGTGGCCTTTGTACCTTGCGTAGCCAGGTTTCGCTGTTCCAACTCTTCCTTAAGCTCCGACATGGTCAATTCATTAATTTTTAAGTTTAAGCTTCGTGGCATTTTTAATGTTTCTTTAAATTTTACTATTGTGCACTATAAAAATGTTCAAATATTCACTTTCAAAATTTTTCTTTCGCACTTCTTGACACCACTGTCGCGTGTTATTGGTTCGCGGCCAATAATTTTAATGTTCCGGGAAAGTGAAAACGCAATGTCTTTTAATTTAAGTTAAAAGAATTTATTTAATTACAAAAATGCACAATAAACAATTTAACAATTTAACACTTTCACTAATTTTTATTTTCACTATGAAAAAAAAACTAACACTTGTCCATAAATTTCTTATCGCAATTGTCGTCTAAATCACTTCGCACTCAAACAATCAATCGTCTTTACTTCGCGTTCCACTATGTCGCAGTTTTCTATCGCGGTTGTAATGAATGAATCCCCCCATTCATTCAGCTCGCCTTTATATAGGGTCTCTACCTATTCACCCATTTCTCGTACATTATCGAATGTTCTACCGAGAGGTACCTGGTAGATTCGAGCAAATTAATGAATGGAGTGACGTCACTTGCAGATGTTGATCATGCTTGTTGGGTTCTCGTGGGTTCGAGTAAATTCATTTGTTGACGTTGATTATGAAATCAATTGCGACAGCAGCTCGCAGAATTATTTGTGCATGTAATTATTTGTACATGTAACAATATATATATATATATATATATATATATATATATATATATATATATATGTATATATATATATATATATATATATATATATATATATATATATATATATAATATATATATATATATATATATATATATAAGTATCAAGATATTGTTCTTGAATATATTTTTTTACCATCGAAAAAAAAATATGTTCAAATGAAAACAGGGTCACTGCCTAACTGGTGCAATAAAGTTTGAAAATAAATTTTATAAATACAATATATCAAATACATAGACGAGTAGTAGCAAATTTTTAAGATTGGATTGTGTCAAATAATCCTTTATGAGGTTTGAATTTAAGTCATACTCAATTGCGTGTTTTAAATATCGTTCTCGAACTACGGATTGCAACGAAGTTATCGTAAATATAGAACCCTATTAATGTTGTAATTTATATTTTAATCTTCTTGTTTTTAACATGATTGAAATTATTTGTTTACCTTTTCGAGCTTTTATTCAATCGCGTTTACGAATATATTTCACGAATTAAATAATAGTCTTGCTAAGCGCTCAAATCAAATGCTGTATATATCTGCTTTTGTTAGATACCGAAAGTTTTATTGAAATTATAAGATAACACACGTTCCATTCAATAAACGAAATAGTATACTATTGTCAGTAAAGGATATTGAAAAGTTATAGTAGAATTCATAGTTCAAATTCAGAATTAATGGTATATATAGCTCGTTGGTCTTTAAGTAATAAAATAATGAATAATAATAAAAATAATCACGACTTTCCTTTCCAGTGGCCTTTCTTTTTCAGGGGCAGTGGGAGTGCATGGTAAGTATGCCGGGAAGAGGGTAGGGTCTTGAAAAAATTCGCGAAGGGCCGGTTTCACGTCACGTGCGTTACGCGGTACCTTCGTTGGCCTTGTCTTTTTTCCTTAGCGTAGCATTCTTCGAGTTCGAATTAACGTAGCATATTTTTCGGTACCGCGTCGGTGGAATTCGGGAGCGCGAAACAAAATGTAGTTTTTTTTTTGATTGACTGGAATAATGAAGAAATACGGAATAAAGTAAAGTAGGCTTCTCTTCCGTATGTTTGTGTTTTCGACGCGTTTGAAACGGGCATTTAATGGTGGCTGAAAGATGTAATTGAGCGTAATCCATTTAAAGACCTGCGACCGAAATCCTCTCCGATCTAGCTGGCCGACAAGCAGCCACCGCGAAATGGGTTACGCTGCTCGGACTGGTTGATCGGTTAGTACCATTCGTTGGCACGACTCAGACTTCACATCTAGAACCGATGAGAGGTCGGTTCCGACTCGTTCGTACGGAGGTAAGACGGAAATCCATTACAATACCTGCAATTGCAGTTTTTTACGTGGTTGCGATACTTTTGATTCCGAAACCATACAACTGTAAAATCATCGGAAACGGGAGTCGCAAGTGCCTGAATATCAAAATCGCGATGTTATTGTACTCAGGAACATAAAAAAATCAAAGGTCTTCACTACAACGATATTCTGGAGCTCCCCGGAAAACGATCGGATTGCAAGGAGTGCGTTGCTGGAAAAATGGCCGTTTGTCATATTTTCTCCAATTTGAATATATAGGGTGTCAAACGAAAGCCAGTGATGAGTAGAATTCAATAAAAGTGCATTCAGGCAGCTTCGCCATACCTGCAATTGCACTTTTTGGGGTGGTTGGGATACTTTTGATTCCAAAACCATACAGCTGCAAAAGAAAAACAGAATTATTCCTTAAAGCACTATTTGTTTTTTATTTTTCCCAAATATCGATATTTCGGAGATAAATGATCTCCTTCCTCAGTGGCGATATTCTGAAGCTAATTGCTGTTTACATGGCCTTTTATAACAATAGTTTTTTCGCTAGAGTAATCAAATGGTAATTAACAACAGAAGAGTCTTATAAAAAGGGGTTTTAACAAAATAAGGATTTTTGTATAGAAAGGAGATATTTTAAGTGATGACTCACACCAACTTCATTCAATATCTATACCCGTTGCCAACATCGGTGTTCATTCTTTTGTTTTTCGGAGCTCGAGACATCCACAAACTTTCGTATCCATCCAGTTTTCTCCAATCAGCTACTTCCTGCACAATCTCGAGAATTTCCCATTCGATTTTATGCTTTTCTTTGACAATGTGCCTCGCTACCGCCGATCTTGCTGTTTCTGTTGTACCTCGTTTGATTATTTGTTCCGCTTCTTTGATGTGCTCTTGCCACCGGGTTTTCGCTAGTCGTTTCGTTTGCCCAATATAAACCATGCCACACTTCGGCCAAGTGATCTTGTAGATACCGCCTCCTTCTTCCTTGTTTTTCGGGTCCTTCGCTGATCCTAAGGCTGTTTCTAGGCTGTATTTTCTGCTGGTAAAAGCTGCGTTGTTTCCCGTCATTTTTATTATCCTTTGAAGCTTTTTCGAAACTGTTGTGTGGGTGAGTGAGATCCTGCTTACCTGTTGTTCTTGCTCCTGTTTGAATAATGTTGTCAGCTGATTTTTGCGTTGTTCGTGCTCCTTTTTCTTTATCCGTTGTTCGATTACTTTTGTGCTGTACCCATTCTTCATCGCTGTTTCCATTATGTAGTGTTTTTCCAACTGTAGTCGCTCGTTTGTCATTGGTACCGTGATCATCCGGTGAATCGGGATCGGAATCGTTCTTTGTGTGGTTGTTTCTTTCCTATATATGTCAAATTCAAGTTTGCCAGAGCCTTTTATTATGCTGATATCCAGGAAAGGTATCCGATCATTCTTCTCTTTCTCCATTGTAAACGCTATTCGTGGGTGTATATTTTTCAGCTCATCCAAAAGTTTTTCCGCTTCCTTACTTTTGATCACCGTGAAGATGTCATCTACGTATCTGATCCAGATAGGTGGCATTATTTCTTTGTGTTTGAGCTCCGTCTCGAGCCAGTCCATAAAGATGTTGCTTAAGATAGGTGAGAGAGGGTTTCCCATTGCTGCTCCTGCTGTTGCTTTGTAGAAGTTTCCTCTGAACATGAAGTAGTTCTCACTCATACATAAGGTGGCTAATTTAGTGTAACATTTTACACGTTTCCTCCACTCTGGGGACTTATCATGTTTGAGCACCCAGTCTTCGAACAGTGCCAAGGCTTGTTTTACTGGTAGGTTCGGCAACAAAGATTTGACGTCGTATGAGACCAGTATAAAATCCTCCGCTATTTGCACTGTTTTGAGAATCTCGATCAACTCATCCCTGTTTTTGACGGAGCGCTTGCTTGGTTTGTATGGGAGTTTACTGCATTCTTGTAGCAGCCACTTCGCTATTTTGGTTGTAGGAGCATTCATCGCCGTAATTATCTCCCTCATTTCTTCACCATTTTTATGTACCTTTGGTGTACATTTAAGCCTTGGGAGACATGGGTTTGACACTCGAAGTCTTTTGATATCACCAATCACTGCTTTGTACTCTTTTAGAGTTTTTTCCACTCTATTTATTGATTCTGGAAGCGGATCAGTACGTAGCTGGTGGTAGTTTCCATTATTTAGTTTGTCCGTGACAAGTTGTTCGTAGTGGCTTCGGTCCATTATGACAATCGAATTCCCCTTATCCGCTCTCAGGTAGTACACTGGTTTTGCTTTCAATTCTTTGAGCACTTTCCATTCTGCGTTGTTTCGTTGCCTTACTTTTTGTGTTGTTTCGTTGTTCATGAATCTAATTGCCGCTTCAACATCTAAAACAATATCCTCCACCGGAAGGGTACCGTTATTGACCGCATATTTCAGACCTTTGTTGAGGAGATTAAATTGCTCCTGTGTGAAGGTTCCAGTTGATTTGTTGATGACGAAGTTTCCTATCGGTTCTGATGTGGTCGCTTGTTCCTGCTCTACGTTTGTTTTTCCCCTCAGCAAATTTAATTTGTTGTCCAAAATTTTTCGCTTCCTGTCCTTTTCGCATTGTTTTGCACGATGTTCCTTCTCCATGATCTTATTGATGTTGCCTTTTTGCCCGGTGCCGTTCATCGCATTTTTCAGGTGCAGCGAGTAGCACTCTAATGTTAACGCATGCAGTTTTCTGTTCAGTTGATTCACAATCCTTTTTATCAGACTCCTTTCTATCATTTTCCGTTCCGTCTCGGTTTCAAAAATCGACGATTTTAAAGATATTCGGTGGCTTTTTGGGGTCACCTTGTACTTCAAATACGATCTCAAGAACATAATGTCCTCTGTGAGCCCACACATATGGGCACAAAATGGCAGCGTACAATATGATGATTCACCGGATGATCACGGTACCAATGACAAACGAGCGACTACAGTTGGAAAAATACTACATAATGGAAACAGCGATGAAGAATGGGTACAGCACAAAAGTAATCGAACAACGGATAAAGAAAAAGGAGCACGAACAACGCAAAAATCAGCTGACAACATTATTCAAACAGGAGCAAGAACAACAGGTAAGCAGGATCTCACTCACCCACACAACAATTTCGAAAAAGCTTCAAAGGATAATAAAAATGACGGGAAACAACGCAGCTTTTACCAGCAGAAAATACAGCCTGGAAACAGCCTTAGGATCAGCGAAGGACCCGAAAAACAAGGAAGAAGGACGCGGTATCTACAAGATCACTTGCCCGGAGTGTGGCATGGTTTATATTGGGCAAACGAAACGACTGGCGAAAACCTGGTGGCAAGAGCACATCAAAGAAGCGGAACAAATAATCAAACGAGGTACAACAGAAACAGCAAGATCGGCGGTAGCGAGGCACATTGTCGAAGAAAAGCATAAAATCGAATGGGAAAATCTCGAGATTGTGCAGGAAGTAGCTGATTGGAGAAAACTGGATGGATACGAAAGTTTGTGGATGTCTCGAGTTCCGAAAAACAAAAGAATGAACACCGATGTTGGCAACGGGTATAGTTATTGAATGAAGTTGGTGTGAGTCATCACTTAAAATATCTACTTTCTATACAAAAATCCTTGTTAAAACCCCTTTTTATAAGACTCTTCTGTTGTTAATTACCATTTAATTACTCTAGGGAAAAAACTATTGTTATAAAAGGCCATGTAAACAGCAATTAGCTTCAGAATATCGCCACTGAGGAAGGAGATCATTTATCTCCGAAATATCGATATTTGGGAAAAATAAAAAACAAATAGTGCTTTAAGGAATAATTCTGTTTTTCTTTTATTTTAGGGCGCTATTAATCCGAAAATGAGTATTGTATACAGCTGTAAAATCATCGGAAATGAGAGTCGGAAGTGCCTGAATATTAAAGTTGTGCTGTTATCAAACTCAGGAACATAAAAAATTAAAGATATTCACTACAACGATATTCTGGAGTTCCTCGGAAAACGATCGGATTGCAAGAAGTTGTTACAGGAACCGCTGTCCAAATATTGCTCGGTTCGTGTTCCGTCGTTCCGCTCTGTGTACTGTAAACTACAATAACAAAAATAATCAAAGTAAATAAAAATCGCAAAAATTTTACAAGCTCCATTAATGCTCGAGCTTTATACGTCTCTGTAATAAATTAATTATTAAAAGAATTCAATATCAAAATATGTTATTAATATTAATATAGTCAACTGAACGTGTAATTATATAACCAAACAAAGAATAAAATAAAAATTAAGTCTTTAAACAAACAAATCTTTCCACTGATCTAACTGACAAGAACGTAGTAGCAGGGTAAGTGTTATACAGGAATATATCTCTCTCCACGGGAGCTATGATGTGTATATAGTATACACATCATATCAAGCTCCCAGCGCATGCAAGTATACATAGGGTGTACTGGTATTGTGTAACAAATTGGCGTAGCCGGTAGGATATCGGTTTTGCAAACACCACAATGTAGCGCATTGTTTAGCAAGATTAAATGGGATGTAAATCTTTACTCCCAGCCGATATCCAAAACCACTCAATTCCTGTATGATACCATTGCTACTTACACTGTCAATAAAACTAGATCAGTATCCGCAAATTTAAAAATGTCTATCACATTGATCATCTGAATAACAAAAATATAATATTCCTATCCAATAATTTATGCTGAGAAACTCAATCATATTCCAAAATCTAATCTTGCCTATTCTAAATCATCCAAGTAAACTTCTCAACAATTCAAACATAATTTAACGTACAACTTATCAAATATATAATGTTCCAATTGAGTAACATGCAAAACAACAAACAGTACAAGTAAACATTAACTACAAGCAAGCGAAATGATAACATAAATAACGAGCAAACAAACACTTGTCCATTGTTATGTCAACATAACATCTTTTATCGCTCAAACAACCAAAACAAAAATAATAACAATACCGCGCATCCAAATGAATATTTAGGTCTTATCTTTGAATGGACCGAGCATTCAAATAATTTCCTGAGAGCGTTTAATGAAATCAAGTGATCAGTACAATCTTTCGTCGCTACACGCTTATGTTTCATGAATTGCATTTGATTAAATAAATTAATGATTAGACATGTGGATAGCAATTTTTAATGCAATTAAATTCAAGTACAAAAAAAATAAACAAACCGCGTGAAACGAATTTAATAATTAACATACAAGAGAAAATTTTTCAATACAAATGCTAAATAAGAAACAAAAATAATTTCAAGTTTTACTGAACTAATCCAAGTGTAGGAACTGTGAAATAAACGACTGAATTATCATAACCCAATACAATATAGGCCAACTCAATACAAGCAAATTTACCCTTAAACCAATTATCTCTTTCAATTCCCATTTCTCCCCCCCACGAATGACAAAATACGAATTCAGCACTTAATTTCCAATTCCATAGTATTAGCAGTAATAAAAAGGAAACTAGTCGCAGTCAAGCCGATAAATCCCGGCAAGCTTTTATAAATAAATAGGAAAACCCTATAAGTTGAGTGGTCCCCCAAAACCCACTGTCGACAGCCATAAATGTGGTCCCTTCAAAACAAAACTGTCAGCAGCCACTCAGCGTTTAGTCTAAGTAAAAAAAGATAGCCTCTGAGCCGTCGACCGAAGTTGTCGGTGGACACGCTATTTTTAATAACAAGTCGGTAAGGAAACTGACAATAGCCTCTGAGCCGTGGGCCCTAGTTGTCAGCGGACACGCTATTTTTAGTTGAAAGTCACAATAGAAATAAACAAAAACCTATGAGCTGCCCGACTTCACCTGTCGGCAGACACGCCACATTCATTTACTATTAAGACAATATACCAACCAATCGGAGCCTCTGTGCTGTTGAACTAAAATGGTTTGCAGACACGCTTCCACTAGTCACTACGTTTTCCTGCTCAATAAATACATTCTAACTGCTAACTACTAAATAACCCACCATTTAAACCCCTGTGGTTAACGCAAAAAATTTAAAACCCACCCGTTTCCCACCCTTACATATTACACGTATCCTCGAGATAGATATCAACAAGTTTAACGAACGGCTAATGAAGTGACCTCGCATGGCACTGTACTGTCCTCCAGCAAAATCCGGGACAGCGTTACGCCAAACCGAACATATACTCACTAGGGATAAATTTGACGGAACATATAGGGTCTTAAATGAAGGCCGAGCCTATATAGGAGGATGCCCAACATATAGTGACAGTTTTGTTTTTACTCTTTCTCGCAAGATATTTTTAACGTAATATTTCTGCTTAATAGCCCACCCATTTCAAACGCTTTCACTTTACACGCATCCTCAAGATCGGGATCAATAATTTTAACGTACGGCTAATGAAGTGACCTCGCACGGCACTGTTCTGTCTTCCAGCAAAGTCTGGGACAGCGTTACGCTAAATCAAAGAGACACTCACTAGGGAGAAATTTGACCGAACATATAGGGTCTTGAATGAACGCCGAAACTATATGCTCCCATGCCCAACGTATAGTGATAGTTTTGCTTCGACTACCTTTTAGAATACTCCTTCTCGCAAGATATTTTTAGCTTAGCAGTTTGCTGAAATCATTCAAAGTTTATATCATAACTTTCAAGCTTAAGCTCTTTCCTTCTAACTTTATTTCCCCAATAACATTTATTATAAAATACCCAACATTTTTATATTTAATAAAAAAAAACTTCTAAATAATACGTAGTTTTCGATTTATCAATAATCTGCAGCTATTTACACATAATTAAAAGACAGAGCGGTATAATTCAAATAAAGTTCCCTTTGTACTATCTCATATGAATACACGAGTGTACAATAGGCAATTTCAACCAATCAAATAATCATTAAAGGCATATACCTTAAAAGCTGCGTAATGCCCCAGCAAGCCCTACCCTCTACAAACTACATAAAGCTAACCTAATAGAAACAAATAATCCTCATTACAATTACCCGCCAACCACAAATTAGCATGTATGATATACATAGCAAAGACTTCCGAGCAATTGGCGCATGTGAAAGCTATGAAAAAAAAACTTCAAACTATTTACTCATTCGTAATTGCAGAGACAAAGCTATTCTCCTTATCATCTTATCTTCAAACCTCATTAAGCACCTTCATGTAAATAATCAATCTTTGTTTCCCACCAACAACATTTACGATCCACATTAAGAGAAAAACTTAGGTCCCACACTCATTACCCCACACTACATAAAACCAATTAAAGCTTTAGCAATGAAGCAACAACAACGACTCGCAAGCCACATCGATAAATAGCTATTCTCTTGCAAAGCTAAAATTCTCGAACAAAAACGATCGGATTGATCTTACATTCCCCATGTACAATTTAATTGAGTTGTTCCCAAAACAAAAGAGCATCTAGAGCTTCTTATACTAAAAAATTTCCCTACTAACCTATTAACATATTAATTGCAAAGTACATAACCAAAAGCTTATTTGGCAAGCTTTTCGTTATAGTCTATGAAAATTTAATAAATAAGAAAAATGGAACAAATAAAGGAGTTTATTTTCAAATTTAAAATCATAGAAACTCTGGAAAAATGTAAAAGGAAAATTTCGTACGGTAAAGTAAAAACAAACAACATTTTTTTTTTAAATTTTTGCTTGTTTTGGAAACATTATTGTTGCTACCTACCATAAATAAAACAAAAATCTGAAAACGGAAAAACGAACAAAACTTGGTGTATCGAAGCTAACGAAATTTGTACATAATACAGTTTAAATATTGAAAGAAATCTGAACAAAGATAAAAACAAATGAATGTAACGATAAATAGAATAGAATGAAATAAAGCTTAAAAGAAATTGTGTAATTTAAATAACACACAATAGTAAATAGATACATAAGCACAAAAAAAAAACAAAAAAAAAAAAATTTTAACAGAAAGCCTTTCATGTAAAATGATGAAAATCAATGAGCTCAAAATAAAAAACACATTGTAGAAGACAAATAGGCGAAACAGTGTATAAATGTGAAATTAAATATAGTTCAACGTAAAACAAAAATGGATTATATCTTCATGTGCTTTTTTATATAAAAGTAAACCAATCCAACTAAATAAACATAAAAGACAAAAAAAAAATTATTATTAGATGTTATGTAGATAAATCATAGCAATGCGAAAGCATAATGCAGTAAGCTGATTCAAATAAAGAAAAAAAGCATATTGTAAAAAGCCAAACTGTATATATTTGTGAAAAAACAAAAATTGATTATATCTTCATGTGCAGTAACATTCTAATATGTAAGTAAAGCAAAACAAGGAAATAAAGAGAAAAACAGAGAAATTATATGTTACATAAATTACAGCAATGCAGAAACATTAGAGTAAAACAAAAAAAAATATTGTAAAAGACAAATAATCGAAATAGTGTATAAATGTGTAATTAATTATAAATCATCTTCTAGTATGTAAATGGAGCAAAACAAAAACAAATGAAAATACCTAATAAGGCTAAGAAAACAATAAGTTAAAAAAATCAAAGCAAGGCAACTCAAACGAAGATAATGAAAAGATTACGTCATTATATTACAATAAGAAAAAAATATTGTAATCAGGAATGAGTATTGAAAGGAGCCTAACGTGACATTTTATGAAGCGATAAGCAAGGGAAAAAAATTCAATTAAAATCGTTTAAATTAGAAATTTTCAGATCAACATTCCAAGTTTACCAATTAAAACAATGAAGAAAAAATGAACATCTTTCACGACAAGGCTCTTCAAGCCAGTCGTGAACTTTTCTTTTCAGTGGGGACCCAATGTTACGGGAACCGCTGTCCAAATATTGCTCGGTTCGTGTTCCGTCGTTCCTCTCTGTGTACTGTAAATGACAACATACATATACGAAAAGCTTCGAATTGTAATCAAAGCATCTGTGGGCGCGGTGTCGTATCATGGATTAGCAGAAGTGGGTGTGTATCCATACTCGTATTAAGTATCAAACATATACGCACAAGACTTCGCAATCGAACGTACCGCCCAGCAGAACGAATTGGTCACATGCATTGCAAATCGAGCAAAAGCTTTAGCTTTGTGGTTGCATCAGTCACAGAGAGATGGCACTAAATACATTAAACTGTTCTTGTTGTTGAACTTTGATCTTTTAAATGGTAAATTGTCTTCATTATTTTAGTTGGTAAGCAATAAAGTCAGCATAATTAAAGTATAAAAAAAAGTTATAGAAGTAAGGAAATCGAGAAGTATTTCTCCGTTCACTGGCTCAAGGCGTGCGCCCGAGCTTATTCTATCCCAAGGCACTTAGCCCAGGATAAGTAAATTTACGATACGTTCAACTGCGTACTCAAGGCATCCGCCCGAGTATCAGCGCCCCAAGGCAGTTATGCCCGGGGCCTGCAGTTGAACTAGTAATTGATTGACTTATCAATCTGACTGCGTACAATGGCATCAGTCCGAGTATTAGCGTCCCAAGACTGTGCCCGGGGCTAGCAGTTGGATTATAATCAATTGATTCGTTAATATAACTGCGTGATCAAGGCGTCAGCCCGAGCAACAGTTAAAGCTTTAATTGATTGGTTTTTCATATGTGATATCAAGCAATATCATATATGTCCGTCAAATAACAAAAATAATCAAAGTAAATATAAATCGTAAATAATCTAAGTAAATATAAACGTCTCTGTAATAAATTAATTATTACAAGAATTCAATACCAAAATATGTTATTAATATTAATATAGTCAACTGAACGTGTAATTATATAACCAAACAAAGAATAAAATAAAAATTAAATCATTAAACAAACAAATCTTTTCACTGATCTAACTGACAAGAATGTAGTAAGTGTTATACAGGAATATATCTCTCTCCCTGGGAGCTATGATGTGTATATAGGATACATATCATAGCAAGCTCCCAGCGCATGCCAGTATACATAGGGTGCACTGGTATTGTGTAACAGAGTGCGTTGCTGGAAAAAGGGCCGTTTTTCATACTTTCTCCCATTTCAATATATGGGGTATCAAACGAAAGCCAGTGATGAGTAGAATTCAATAAAAGTGCATTCAGGCAGCTTCGCGATTCCTGCAATGGCAGTTTTTTGTGAGGTTGGGATACTTTTGATTCCAAAACCATACAACTACAAAGCATCGGAAACGAAAAACGGAAGTGCCTGAATATCAAAATCGCCCTGTTATCGTACTCAGGAACATAAAGAAATTAAAGATCTTCACTACAACGATATTCTGGAGTTCCTCGGAAAACGATCGGATTGCAAGGAGTGGGTTGCTGGAAATATGGCTGTTTTTCATAGTTTCTCGCATTTCAATATATGGGGTGTCAAACGAAAGCCAGTGATGAGTAGAATTCAATAAAAGTGCATTCAGGCAGCTTCGCGATTCCTGCAATTGCACTTTTTTGCGTGGTTGGGATACTTTTGATTCCGAAACCATACAACTGTAAAATCATCGGCAATGGTAGTTGGAAGTGCCTGAATATCGAGATCGCGCTGTTATTGTACTCAGGAACATAAAAAAATTAAAGGTCTTCACTTCAACGATATTCTGGAGTTCCTCGGAAAACGATCGGATTGCAAGGAGTGCGTTGCTGAAAAAATGGCCGTTCGTCATACTTTCTCCAATTTCAATATATGGGGTGTCAAACAAAAGCCAATGATGAGTAAAATTCAATTAAAGTGCATTCAGGCAGCTTCGCCATACCTGCAATTGCAGGTTTTTGCGTGGTTGGGATACTTTTGATTCCGAAACCATACAACTGTGAAATCATCGGAAACAGGAGTCGAAAGTGCCTGAATATCAAAATCGTGCTGTTCTTGTACTCAGAAACATAAAGAAATTAAAGATCTTCATTGCATAGATATTCTGGAGTTCCTTGGAAAACGATCGGATTGCAAGGAAAGCGTTGCTGGAAAAATGGCCGTTTTCCATACTGTCGCGTGTTATGGTTCGCGGCCAATAATTTTAATGTTCCGGGAAAGTTAAAACGCAATGTCTTTTAAATTAAATTAAAAGAGTTTATAAAATTACCTAGAAATGGACAATCACTTATTTGGTTTATTTCACAATTTTTAATTTTGACTATTAAAATCTAAATTCCACTTGTCCATAAATTTCTATCGCAATTGTCATCTAAAATCACTTCACAATCAACGAAAATCACTTTTCTATTACTCGAACAATATCGCTTTCTACACACTATCGCAGTTTTTATCTCGGTCGAATGAATGATCCCCCCATTCATTCAGCTCGCTTTTGTATAGGGTCTCTAATCATTCAACTCAGTTCTCCTACATTGGTGAATTAGCGGGAACATTTGAGCAGCGTAATAAATGGGCAGTGACTCACTTTCAGATGTTGATCATGCTTGGCGGGTTCTCGTGGTTTCGATTAAATTCATTTTGTTGATGTTCTTAATGGTTGTGAAAACAATTGCGACAGTAGCTCACAGAATTATTTGTACATGTAAAACTGCCCCTACCTCAGTTCTTTTCGCCCCAAAAAGATGTGTCGCCAGTTGTAGTCTATTCTCCCTGGATGTAATATGGGGCAAGACAGTCCAGGTGCACGATTTTCATTTTGGCTCTTGGCCTACGATGTTCCTGTATTCGGTATACGACGTCGTTGATTCGCTTTGCAACTCAGTATGGTCCCTCCCAATTATGCTGCAACTTTGGAGACCTACTCTTTCGCCGTTGCGGGTTATATAGCCACACCAAGTCATCTTGCTGGAAGCCAGTAGAATTAGCCTTTAGATCATACCTGGTCTTCGTGCGGTCAGTAGCCGATTCGAGGTGTTTTCGCACTGTCCGATGTATCTGGTTCAACCGTTGTCTTAGCTCACTTGCGTACTCCGAGATGGTTTGGGGTTTCTCGGGGGGTGTTCCGAACTTTATATCAGCTGGCAGACGAATAGTCTGTTAACTTCGCAAGCAATGTAAACACGTCCAAATCTTTCCACGTCCTAATGGTGCTCCGAGGTCAAAGTCTACCGTTATGTAGTATGTCTATGTTATGTAGATAAATCATAGCAATGCGAAAGCATAATGCAGTAAGCTGATTCAAATAAAGAAAAAAAGCATATTGTAAAAAGCCAAACTGTATATATTTGTGAAAAAACAAAAATTGATTATATCTTCATGTGCAGTAACATTCTAATATGTAAGTAAAGCAAAACAAGGAAATAAAGAGAAAAACAGAGAAATTATATGTTACATAAATTACAGCAATGCAGAAACATTAGAGTAAAACAAAAAAAAAAAATATTGTAAAAGACAAATAATCGAAATAGTGTATAAATGTGTAATTAATTATAAATCATCTTCTAGTATGTAAATGGAGCAAAACAAAAACAAATGAAAATACCTAATAAGGCTAAGAAAACAATAAGTTAAAAAAATCAAAGCAAGGCAACTCAAACGAAGATAATGAAAAGATTACGTCATTATATTACAATAAGAAAAAAATATTGTAATCAGGAATGAGTATTGAAAGGAGCCTAACGTGACATTTTATGAAGCGATAAGCAAGGGAAAAAAATTCAATTAAAATCGTTTAAATTAGAAATTTTCAGATCAACATTCCAAGTTTACCAATTAAAACAATGAAGAAAAAATGAACATCTTTCACGACAAGGCTCTTCAAGCCAGTCGTGAACTTTTCTTTTCAGTGGGGACCCAATGTTACGGGAACCGCTGTCCAAATATTGCTCGGTTCGTGTTCCGTCGTTCCTCTCTGTGTACTGTAAATGACAACATACATATACGAAAAGCTTCGAATTGTAATCAAAGCATCTGTGGGCGCGGTGTCGTATCATGGATTAGCAGAAGTGGGTGTGTATCCATACTCGTATTAAGTATCAAACATATACGCACAAGACTTCGCAATCGAACGTACCGCCCAGCAGAACGAATTGGTCACATGCATTGCAAATCGAGCAAAAGCTTTAGCTTTGTGGTTGCATCAGTCACAGAGAGATGGCACTAAATACATTAAACTGTTCTTGTTGTTGAACTTTGATCTTTTAAATGGTAAATTGTCTTCATTATTTTAGTTGGTAAGCAATAAAGTCAGCAGAATTAAAGTATAAAAAAAAGTTATAGAAGTAAGGAAATCGAGAAGTATTTCTCCGTTCACTGGCTCAAGGCGTGCGCCCGAGCTTATTCTATCCCAAGGCTCTTAGCCCAGGATAAGTAAATTTACGATACGTTCAACTGCGTACTCAAGGCATCCGCCCGAGTATCAGCGCCCCAAGGCAGTTATGCCTGGGGCCTGCAGTTGAACTAGTAATTGATTGACTTATCAATCTGACTGCGTACAATGGCATCAGTCCGAGTATTAGCGTCCCAAGACTGTGCCCGGGGCTAGCAGTTGGATTATAATCAATTGATTCGTTAATATAACTGCGTGATCAAGGCGTCACCCCGAGCAACAGTTAAAGCTTTAATTGATTGGTTTTTCATATGTGATATCAAGCAATATCATATATGTCCGTCAAATAACAAAAATAATCAAAGTAAATATAAATCGTAAATAATCTAAGTAAATATAAACGTCTCTGTAATAAATTAATTATTACAAGAATTCAATGCCAAAATATGTTATTAATATTAATATAGTCAACTGAACGTGTAATTATATAACCAAACAAAGAATAAAATAAAAATTAAATCATTAAACAAACAAATCTTTTCACTGATCTAACTGACAAGAATGTAGTAAGTGTTACACAGGAATATATCTCTCTCCCTGGGAGCTATGATGTGTATATAGGATACACATCATAGCAAGCTCCCAGCGCATCCCAGTATACATAGGGTGCACTGGTATTGTGTAACAGAGTGCGTTGCTGGAAAAAGGGCCGTTTTTCATACTTTCTCCCATTTCAATATATGGGGTATCAAACGAAAGCCAGTGATGAGTAGAATTCAATAAAAGTGCATTCAGGCAGCTTCGCGATTCCTGCAATGGCAGTTTTTTGTGAGGTTGGGATACTTTTGATTCCAAAACCATACAACTATAAAGCATCGGAAACGAAAAACGGAAGTGCCTGAATATCAAAATCGCCCTGTTATCGTACTCAGGAACATAAAGAAATTAAAGATCTTCACTACAACGATATTCTGGAGTTCCTCGGAAAACGATCGGATTGCAAGGAGTGCGTTGCTGGAAAAATGGCTGTTTTTCATAGTTTCTCCCATTTCAATATATGGGGTGTCAAACGAAAGCCAGTGACGAGTAGAATTCAATAAAAGTGCATTCAGGCAGCTTCGCGATTCCTGCAATTGCACTTTTTTGCGTGGTTGGGATACTTTTGATTCCGAAACCATACAACTGTAAAATCATCGGCAATGGTAGTTGGAAGTGCCTGAATATCGAGATCGCGCTGTTATTGTACTCAGGAACATAAAAAATTAAAGGTCTTCACTTCCACGATATTCTGGAGTTCCTCGGAAAACGATCGGATTGCAAGGAGTGCGTTGCTGAAAAAATGGCCGTTTGTCATACTTTCTCCAATTTCAATATATGGGGTGTCAAACAAAAGCCAATGATGAGTAAAATTCAATAAAAGTGCATTCAGGCAGCTTCGCCATACCTGCAATTGCAGGTTTTTGCGTGGTTGGGATACTTTTGATTCCGAAACCATACAACTGTGAAATCATCGGAAACAGGAGTCGAAAGTGCCTGAATATCAAAATCGTGCTGTTCTTGTACTCAGGAACCTAAAGAAATAAAAGATCTTCATTGCATAGATATTCTGGAGTTCCTCGGAAAACGATCGGATTGCAAGGAAAGCGTTGCTGGAAAAATGGCCGTTTTCCATACTGTCGCGTGTTATGGTTCGTGGCCAATAATTTTAATGTTCCGGGAATGTTAAAACGCAGTGTCTTTTAAATTAAATTAAAAGAGTTTATTAAATTACCTAGAAATGGACAATCACTTATTTGGTTTATTTCACAATTTTTAATTTTGACTATTAAAATCTAAATTCCACTTGTCCATAAATTTCTATCGCAATTGTCATCTAAGATCACTTCACAATCAACGAAAATCACTTTTCTATTACTCGAACAATATCGCTTTCCACACACTATCGCAGTTTTTATCGCGGTCGAATGAATGATCCCCCCATTCATTCAGCTCGCTTTTGTATAGGGTCTCTAATCATTCAACTCAGTTCTCCTACATTGGTGAATTAGCGGGAACATTTGAGCAGCGTAATGAATGGGCAGTGACTCACTTTCAGATGTTGATCATGCTTGGCGGGTTCTCGTGGTTTCGATTAAATTCATTTTGTTGATGTTCCTAATGGTTGTGAAAACAATTGCGACAGTAGCTCGCAGAATTATTTGTACATGTAAAACTGCCCCTACCTCAGTTCTTTTCGCCCCAAAAAGATGTGTCGCCAGTTGTAGTCAATTCTCCCTGGATGTAATATGGGGCAAGACAGTCCAGGTGCACGATTTTCATTTTGGCTCTTGGCTTACGATGTTCCTGTATTCGGTATACGACGTCGTTGATTCGCTTTGCAACTCAGTATGGTCCCTCCCAATTATGTTGCAACTTTGGAGACCTACCCTTTCGCTGTTGCGGGTTATATAGCCACACCAAGTCATCTTGCTGGAAGCCAGTAGAATTAGCCTTTAGATCATACCTGGTCTTCGTGCGGTCAGTAGCCGATTCGAGGTGTTTTCGCACTGTCCGATGTATCTGGTTCAACCGTTGTCTTAGCTCACTTGCGTACTCCGAGATGTTTTGGGGTTTCTCGAGGGGTGTTCCGAACTTTATATCAGCTGGCAGACGAATAGTCTGTTAACTTCGCAAGCAATGTAAACACGTCCAAATCTTTCCACGTCCTAATGGTGCTCCGAGGTCAAAGTCTACCGTTGACCTTTCATACGGTTTCCCATACGCGGGGCAAGCCATCATTTTCGTTGCCATAACCGAGACTGTTTCTTTATACCTAGGCGAAACATCTTTAATTATTCCAGGCAAATCATCAATTGTGGGAGAGACATTATTCATTTTGAATCCTGTTTCTCTAATTTACGAAGAGAAACTCACAAAACCCACCTGAATGAATTTCCGAACCGTCGAGCACCGACGTTGCAAAAAGAAAATAAAATTATTGCCCAGCACCTTAAAGATAAACATACAAACCTGAAGACTATTCCCCGGGAAAATGGCAGAAAACCGAGAAACCTTTGTGATGCACGAAAAGCACTCATTTGGGGTGGATTTCGGAAGGAATTGTAGAACACAACCGCGACACGATTTCCAGAAATAAAGGTTCGAAATGGAAGTTCCTCCACAATATAAAAGTAAATAAACACCACTGACATGCCAAACTGTCAGTGAATTATGTTCAGCCAATTCTGCCGCACTTGGAGTGATCACCACCAGCCGCACTTGGAGTGATCACCACCAGAGCGGAGCAGAAACCAAGTGGCGGCAGAAAGAAACTACCACGCTGAAGAAGTAGATGACCGGAGACAATGGCATTCGGTCGAAGAGCGGAACATTGGCCGTTAAAAGGAGGTTATAAAAGCGCGCGAAGAATGACGCGCCTCCTCTTTTTCTTTCTTTTCGTTTGTGGCGAAACAGATGTTCTGGGAAGCAGCAAGTGCGAAGAAAATTCTAGGTGCAAAGCGACGAGAAGCGGCAAGTGCGGAGTCGGAATCCTCCGCAGGAGGAAGTTACGTTAAAGTAAAGTTGCGCTGAATAGTGAGTGAATTATGAGTGAGAAGTGAAGTGGATAATATTGCGGGTGTGGAGAAGTGTGAAAGTGAGACTCGGTGGAAGTGTATTGTGGTGGAGGGTAGCTTTTAAGTATAGTGATAAGGTGATAGTAGAATCCGTTTATATTGTATCCATCGGTAATGTATATGAAATAAAGTACAGAAAGAGCTCCTATTTTAGCGATAATAATTGTGTTTTTCCATTCAGGCCGTCGAATTAAGAAATAAGTTGTTTTCATTTTAAAATTTGTGGTCATTTTAAAATTCGAGGATGTCGAAATCAGGAAAATTTTTAGTGGATCGACTGGTGAAAGAAGAGTTAAGCTACGAGTTGGCCATCCGGAATTCGCCGCAAGACACCGTGGAAGCAATGGGGAAATCGCTTCGAGCTGTGTTACGGGCAGAGGACGCCCTGAACGAGTCGTTAGTGGCAAAAAATTACCCGTTCACTTATGAGGAAGATCTGGAAGTGAAAAAGGAGAAGATAGCGGAGGTCGAGGATTTGGTGGCGAGCTTTTCAAATGACAAGAAGCCCAAAGAATATCTGAAAATCCGGGCTAAGGTGGAGTTTGGTTTGCGAAGAATTCGCAACACGGCTCAGCTGCCGGAGGCATCACACGGGGAATTTGACAGGTTGCGTCAACAGCTAATCATGGCGCTGGGAATGGTGATGGATCGGACAGAAAATGAAGAGGAGACGGAAAACGAACCCGTAGCACAGGAGCGAGAATACGAACGCAGATCGTCCTTAAGACCCGGAGAGCCGACGTCCTGTTCAACACCGAGATTGGGCAATGGTGATATGAAACATCAGAACGCAGAACGCGCAAAGTGGGGTGTTACGCTTGCTGGAGAAGCATCGGGGAATTTGAATGCTTTTCTGGAAAGGGTAGAGGAATTAAGGGAGGCTCGGGGAATGACCAAAGGACAATTATTTAGGTCAGCGGTGGAGCTTTTCGAAAAGAAGGCTCTAATTTGGTTCCGGGCCAATCGACAATTTGTGGATTATTGCAACGATTTGGTCAAAGCCTTGAAAACGGAATTCTTGCCGCCAGACTATGATGGTCGTCTTGAAGAGGAGATCAAGGAGAGGATTCAGGGCGTAGATGAGACAATTGGAGTTATGTAGCGGTTATGGAGGGAATGTTCAAGCAATTGTCGAGGCCGAAATTGGAGAAGCAAAAGCTCAAGATCATCCGGAAAAACATATCCACTTTCTATCAAACTCAGTTGAGTTTAAGGACAATCGAGAGTTTGAAAGAGTTGGTTGAGTTAGGAAGGAGGTTAGAGGAGACTCGGCAAGTGGTTGAAGCCTTTGTACCACCAGCCCACCATCTGTGGAAGTAAGGGGCCAATGCGGGAATGTGAGACGGTGTTGGAATTGCCAGCAAGCTGGACACTGGGCAAGGGAGTGTAGACAACCAAAAACGTGTTACGGGTGCGGAAGAAGGAACATGACTCGAGCTAACTGTCCAAATTGTCGCCAACAGGACACGACGAGGGCACGGGGAGCACATAATCGACTATCGGGAAACGAGCAACGTGCCCCATAGGCGACCGCGGTGGCACGAATAAAAGGTCGCAACGGAGTGTTTCAAAAGTAGAGTTCACCTTGGAGGAGAAAGAGGGAGATGCTTGCCCACATGTTCTGGTGGAAGTTGCAGGAAGGAGGATGCCGGATCTATTGGATTCGGGGGCAAGCAGAACAATAATTGGTTCAGAAGGTTGGGAGCAATTGAGGAAGATCGTTGTTTCCTTGGATAAGTGTGTGACCCATGCAGTATGAACAGCGAGGGGTGAGAGTTGTAAGGTGTAGGGCTCCGTATGTTTGGCCTTTAGGTTAAAAGGACATACACAATACTTGGAAGCATTGGTGGTTACCTCGGTCCCGCAAACACTAATCCTGGGGGTGGGTTTAATAAAAAAATTTAAATTGTCTTGGACCTTAGCAGTCAGCATTGGGACTTCGTCTCATTACTAGATGAGAAACTACCCAGCCACTTACGATCACTGAGTAGTCTTTCTCTAGAGCAGGAGTTGGAATTAAATAATCTGCTGGAGGAGGAGTTTAAGGCTATGGGTGAAGGGTTGGGGGAAACATCGGTAGCAGAACATGTGATCAAGACAACTGCAGCGCCCATAAAGCAAAGGTATTATCCGATTTTGCCAGCTAAATTGAAGCATGTCTATACCGAGCTGGATGAGATGCTAGCCATGGGGGTAATGAAACATTTAACACCCGCTTTTTTTTATTCCACGGGAGCCACTATGGCCCCCAGGGAAATTGAGGTGCTCCGGCGGGACTTACGGACCAGTTTCAGCTCGTCCGGAGACGGGCGTGGGACGCCACTCGCTTGTCCCTCAAGGCCCCAATAAGCCGCCAAGCGTGAATGCGGTTTGCCGGAATAACCACCGTCACGATTCGCCCGAACCCTACCTACCGAGCACACACTGGCTACCACTCAACCTTTACACCTGCACAACCTTGCATCCCTTATGCGACCCTCCTACACTCCTTTCTATCACTAACCCTAGCCGGGATCACCACACTAACCCCGAACACTTTGACATATCACCAATTTCACTTTTTATTAATCCTTCACTTCAACTTGCCACTCAAGCCGCACCCGTCATAATCTGTAATATGGAAAATTCTTTACCTTTCTTTTCACTTTTCCTCCAAAATCGTAAATTTTATCAATTAAATACGGTTGGGTAAAATTTCAAAACATATAATAAAATTTTCAAATCTTATGTAAGCAAACATCTGGTTTATGTTAAACTAAAAAGAACTTACTTCTATTTAGTACCTACAAGGGGTCCCTTCGTTAGCTGCATCCGTTGGTGCGCTTTTATATTCCTTCGACGTCTGGGCTCTGCTTGTCGCTTCGCATTTAATATTTTCCTCGCACTTGCCGCTTCTCGTCGCTTCGCCCTGGCTGATTAATACTTTATCCCACACTTGCTGCTTCTCGTTGCTTCGCCCTTGCTGATTAATATTTTCTCCGCACTTGCCGCTTCTCGTCGTTTCGCACTTAGAATTTTCTTCGCACTTGCTGCTTCCAAGAACATCTGTTTCGCCACAAACGAGAAGAAAGAAAAAGAGGAGGTGCGTCATTCTTCGCGCACTTTTATAACCTCCTTTTAACGGCCAATGTTCCGCTCTTCGACCGAATGCCATTGTCTCCGGTCATCCACCTCTTCAGCGTGGTAGTTTCTTTCTGCCGCCACTTGGTTTCTGCTCCGCTCTGGTGGTGATCATTCCAAGTGCGGCTGAATTGGCTGAACATAATTCACTGACAGCTTGGCATGTCAGTGGTGTTTATTTGCTTTTATATTGTGGAGGAACTTCCATTTCGAACCTTTATTGAAAATGAATAATGTCGCTCCCACAATTGATGATTTGCCTGGAATAATTAAAGATGTTTCGCCTAGGTATAAGGAAACAGTCTCGGTTATGGCAACGAAAATGATGGCTCGTCCTGCGTATGGAAAACCGTATGAAAGGTCGACGGCAGACTTTGACCTCGGAGCACCATTAGGACGAGGAAAGATTTGGACGTGTTTACATTGCTCGCGAAGTTAACACTCGCTTCATGTTTGCAATAAAAATTATATTCAAGTTGGAACTCAGCAAAGGACGAGTAGAGTGGTAGCTTCTCCATGAAATTGAAACTCAATCCTGATTAAAGCATCCACATATTCTGCGATTGTATACCTGGTTCCCTGATGAACAGAGAATCTATCTAGCTCTTGAACTAGCTGCTCAGGGTGCATTGTATAAACATCTCCTATGCATCGTTTCGGTGAACATCAAACACATATCGAGTGGCAGATGCTGTAAACTCTCGTCACATGAACAATGTTATCCATCGTGATTTAACGCCAGAGAACATTTTATTGACTTCTGATGATAATGTTAAATTGGCTCGCTGAAGCAGGAAAGATTTTCACTTGTTTGTTCAAGAAATTGTTGATTCCGTTTCGGGCTGTGATTTTCTTGTTGTCGTAAAGTACTTCGTACTAATTTTGATATAAATTTACAAAGCTTGCTCGGCAAATTGTGTTATTCCTTCTGAGTTGATTGGCTCCAAGCACGTAAGGGGGTGATTTGCCGTGCGCCCGATAGGGCCAATATTGATGGTTGCCTGGCGGGAAATTACCTCGGCGAAAGTGCCGTCGACTTGGTGATATCCAGCTGTGATAGATCCTGCTTTTGCAGATTCGAATTACCGATAGTCTGCCCTTCACCCGATGACAATTCTGTTTGTTTAAAACTAGAAACATTCGTACTTAAACTACTATTATGAGTACAATTTGGAGTGGCAAACAAACCCTAGTCGAGTGCGGCTTAGCTTTCTGAATATACCGAGTCACGCGAATGCTACGATAGTGTTCGGGATGAGGTAATGCTGGTGCTCTTCTGTTTTATCCGTAACATTTCTCCCCTACTTTTAGTGGATTTCCTTGAAATACACTCCTATAATACTAACCACTCAACGTCCCTGAATTAAGAGTCTCATGCTCCACCAATTGAGCTAGCATGGCGCACCAGTCTCACATAATGCTAGTACTAATAAGAAAAGGAGGAGACAAAAAAACTAATACTATGACTTCTACCAACCCAACAGACTACGAATACTAAGTAGGGAAGAAAATAAAACGAAACTGATATTATGACCTCCACCAACCTAACAGACTACGAGTATGGAGTAGAAAAAAAAGAAAACTAATACTAAGACTTCTGGGCCCCTCAACTTAACCTTTTATTAGTACCAAACAATATGAACACAACTAAAACCAAACTTGAAAACCTCGACTTCCCTTAAAACTACCTTCTATAAACAGCATAAACCCTTCCTGTTTATCATCTAAATCTCCATGTTCTTTCCTAGATGTACTACGTGTGTGCTTCATTGAACTATTTACGGGCAAGATTTCCTTTACTGATGTCTCATACTCCGTTACCCTTTAACCATTCCTTCCTCGTAACTTGTTCGTTCATTTCTCTGTCGAAGTCTACATTAATTCCTGTGATTTTAGGCCCTCCAAGCACGTAAGAGGACACGAGCAGAGAAAAGGGAAGCAGGAGGGGGAGGAAAAAATAAAAAGGAGACCCGAAAAGAAATAAAGGAAGAGCCCAAAACAGGAAAACTTAACTCACTATAGGTAAATATCTCTGTTCATACCAGTTTTTCCTTTTCTCTACGTTGTGTCGTCATCCGTGGAGAGTCTCTACTTTTATTATTAGCTCTAAGACAACCTTCCATTTTGGGTCCTCTGGGAACAACTCCGCAAGGACGTCCGGAGCGTTGTAGGAAGAAGGCTAAAAGGGGAAAAAAAGAAACGCTGTAGCCACCCCGGAAGTGACCCTCCCTCAACGACATTACAGAAGTATGCTGTCAACGGTAATCCTTTCCTTTTTTTTCCATTCATAAATTCAACTAGTTATGTAAGCTATATACTTATTTTAAACTTTCACTCATGATCGCGCCAATTCTATCCATTTATCCCTTAGTTTCTGATTCGCAGTTTTCCTACATATTGAAGCTCATGTAAGCTGGTTCTCCATTCATGTCTTACACTCAGAAAGCTAACTCCTATTACGATCCGCTTTGTTTTAGAATGCGTAACTCACTCGTGTCTATGTTACCGTAACCTTCCCTTTGTCGATCCACTTCTACCTTTACAAGACGTACACTTTGAGGTCCTTCGCATGCCAAACGACTGCAGCTCTCCCATCCATGTGTCTGAGGTTGTAGGAGCTCGCTGATACTTGTTTCTCCACCACGAAAGGTCCTATATATTCTGGAGCTAGTTTCACGGAGAAATATTTTGTGGCGTCCGACTGCACGAAATTTCGTCTCCAAACCCTGTCACCTTCCTTAAAAGATGCTGGACGTTTTCGGAAATTGTACCGTGCCGTAACCTTTCCTGCCATCTGCTTCATCCGTTGAGCAATTTCTTCTCGTATAGTCTGCAGGGCCCTAGCTTTCTCTTGTATGCACGGAATTGGATTCTCCACTCCACCTACCTCGTACTGTCGTTGATCTGTGACCATCTCCCTTCTGAAATTGACGAAATATAGAGTTGCTTTCATAACCTCATGAGCGTACGTCCGTAAAGCAAATCCAATTATTGCCAAGTTAATATTCCACTTCCGGTGGTTCTCTGTATTGTACGCCCTCAGCATTTTCTTAACTTCTTGATGCACTCACTCGGCAGGATTAGCTTGAGGATGGTAGAATGCGGTAAATTTAGCGTGAACCCCATAGGCCCCCAGCATTTGCCGAAAAATTCTCGAGTGAAATTGCACACCATTATTGCATATAAGGGAGCATGGTACGCCGAACAGCATGAAGACTTGGTCCTCCAAGATCCGTGTGACTCCATTGGCTGAGGCTGATCGTACTGGATATAACAGCACGAACTTTGAGAAGTAATCGACAACTGTCAAAATGTGTGTGTCCCCCTTTGTCGAACGGGGAAGAGGTCCGATAAGATCAACACAAAAAGTTTCCCATGGTTATTTTGCCTCGTTCACCCTACTGACCATATGACCCGCAGATCCCTGACGATCCACTTTTACTGGGCTCTTTTACACGGGAATGGTTAAAACCATATCCAAACAGGTTTCGTGCTTACGCCCTTATGTTTACACGTTGCATAGTTCAGCCAACCTATTTTTGTATACGATACACGTCTTGCGAGTGTATGTGTAAAAAGGGTAATTTGATCGTTAAACATCGTGCGGACAACATGAGAGCGAAGACAGAGATGAGCGATTGAGAATTTTTGTTTTAGCCTTGAATTGTGCAAGAGGTAATAAAAACGGAACGAAAAATGTATTTTATGATATTTGTTAAAGTTTGTCGATTCAAATTTATCTCTTGGATTTATTTGGGTCCTCCGTGTTTTTCCGCTCTCTGAAAATATATTCCAAATTTAAATTCATTTTTTAGTCGCATAACTTGCTTATCATAATGTGATTCTATGAAGATTATGCGTACTGTTAATTTTCTATGGATTCACAATAGGCAATTTAACTTTATTGAAATCGTGATATTCGTCACGTTGTTTCCTGAAATTGAACATGGCCTCCACTTTTATAAATTTATTAAATAACTCGTAGCTTCTCACGTCCACGCATCCATTTTTGCACGCAAATTAAAGAAAGGCAATCGTTTCATGACGACCACCTTCTTCACCGAATGTTCAAATCGGAATGATTACTGGCGTTTGTATAAAATTTCCCCCACCAAATGATCAACAAAATGCGTTTGTATAAGTGCGTTACGCTCGTTCACCCTAAAAAACGTTGGCGTGTTTTTACCATCAGGTCCCCTCAATGCCTCTCACTCTTCTTGCCCATATAACCTGTTCAACGCTCACTTTTAACGCTGCGTCTGAAAAGGCCCACTGACTGGCAAATTTTGCATCGTCGCACGTATGTATTAACGTCCGCGGCCATCTTCGGCCAGTAGAAGTGCTGTGCAATACGATCGAGCATTCTCGTCATTCCCATGTGTCCTGCTGTTGGGTCATCATGGAATTTTAGTAAGAGCTCTCTTTGTTCTGGTTTCGGAACTACCTTCTTCCAGGAGTCTTCCCCCCCCCCGGAACCTGGCAGTCAACTTTGCATCCGCTTATATAATTCCCCTGACCTCGCTTGCCAGGCGGCATATTTCTCGGGCTCGGCTTCTATTTTCTGTTTCATCTTCCGATACCATGCGTCGTCCTCTACATTTGCTATTAATTCTATCGATGGTACTGAGCGTGATAGACCGTCCGGTACAAGATGTTCCATTCATTTTCGATGGATGATTTCGAAGTCAAATTGCTGCAGTCCTACCGCCCAGCGAGCCAATCGACCGGTAGGATCTCGCAGATTATTTAACCACACCAACGATTGGTGGTCCGTTATCACTTGGAAATGGTAGCCTTCCACATATGGCCGCAGCTTCTCCACCGCCCATAGCACCGCGAGACATTCTTTCTCCGTCGTTGAATATTTCTTCTCCGCCTTACTAAGGGAGTGACTCAAATAGCACACTACCTTCTCTCCTGAGGCATGCTTCTGGCTAAGAACTGCCCCTAATCCGACATCAGACGCATCCGTTTGTATACAAAAAGGCAGGTCGAAATCTGGGCAACTCAAGATTGGTGCGGATGACAATTTTGCTTTACAGACTTCAAATGCTTCTTGGCACTGTTGAGTCCACACAAATTTCTTACTCTTCCGTAGGAGGTCAGTCAATGGTGCAGTAATGGTGGCATGGTCCGGGATAAATCGCCGGTACCAGGATACCATTCCTAAAAATTGCCGAACCTTCTTCACGGTGTTTGGTGACGGAATACGCAGCATCGATTCAACCTTATCTGGGTCACCGTTTAACCCCTGTTCATCAACGACGTAACCCAGGTACTTTAATCGCGGCTGGCAGAACTGACACTTTTCCCCCGATACCCGTAGTCCTGCTTTTCGTAGCCGTCGAAATACTTTCCTAAGTATTGCCACATGCTTTGTAAAGTCCTGAGTCACGATCACTATATCGTCCAGGTACGTAAATACGTACGGTTCTAGTTCTGATCCCAACACGCGATCAATGAATCGTTGCCAAGTCGCTGGGGCATTCTGCAATCCGAACGGCATTCTTCTGAACTGGAAAAGCCCCCTCCCAGGCACGGTAAATGTAGTGAAAGCTTTTGAGTCCGCTGCCATTGGGACTTGCCAACACGCCACTTGCTCCCGCAGGGGGGATGCCGGTCGACAAGAGCACTCTTGGAGGCTAGCATTCTTTGGGGAGTTCCACCTCCACGTACCCGAGGAAACTCCGCAGGGGGAATGCCGGTCGACAAGACCACTCTTGGAGGCTAGCATTCTTTGGGGAGTTCCGCCCCCACGTACCCGAGGAAATTCCCGCAGGGAGAAAGCCGGTCGACAAGAACATTCTTGGAGGCTAGCATTCTTTGGGGAGTGCCGCGCCCACGGACCCGAGGATATGGGGGGTGCCGTGAGGTTTCCTCCTGGGATGACAGGTAACGACTCTTATTGTATCTGGACTACGCTTTGGACAACGAACTGGAATTGACGCTTTGGGCTGGCGGATGTGATGGTTTGGACCTAGTTGCTTTGCACAGTAGCGCCGAGGTGAAACTCGTGTGTGAACGGCTCCAATTCAACTATCATACCGTCTCCGTCCTGGTAAAACCTTGGCAGGCCTCGGAGTACGTTCGAAGTTCGCACCATTGGGTTGGTGGTGTAGGTTCGGTGGAGACGGACTCCCGATTAGCGCTGGTCTGGCTCTGAGCACTTGTCCCCATAAGGGCTTGTGCCAACCCTCGCATGGCCTCCCTGCTCTGCAAAGATAACCATGGGACCAAAAAGGCGACTACACACATGAACGGAGATAGCGGCTCCGAGGGGGGACCCAATAAAATGGAGCAAATAAAATCAACAGATCAAAAGCATCCAACAAATGAAACCACAAGCAAACAGGACGCTAGCACGGAGAACCCTTTCAGGCAAAAACCGCTGTTGGCAAGAACACCGATAAAACAAGTCACCGATTGCGGGGGTAGGCAGCAAACCCCAGAAACACTGTCAAAGTCAACATCACAGGTTAAATCATCGGAGACAGACCATAGACGGACTAACGAATGAAAGAAGGCAGAGTGCGTTGTGCAACCTGGCATCATTGCGGCCTTTGGGCGCAGTAGAAGGACTATGCGCACCCCGGAGCGCCCAGTGCAAGACGTACACAATCCGGATCAAGCTGCGACACCAACAGAGGCCAGTATAAGACTGGGGGAGGGAGAAGTTTTGCCGTTGGCCGACGCCACTTCAAACGCGACCCAAGCGATAGAAGCAAAAGGGCTAGGAAACGGGGGCCTCTCCCAAGAGGTAGCGCCAAATAACACAATCGCCCTTGACCACGCCGAAGAGGAGCGGCTTACTCGGAAAGCAGGGAATATCGTCAAACAACTGAGGGCTGCCTGCGAAGTGCAGAAAAACATAGGCAAGAGTGTCAAGAATGGCATTCTTGAACTGGAGGAGCTTTTTGGCCACATAACGCACTACAGGCGGAGGTGGCTTGCAACCAAAAAGCACCAAAAGGACACACTCTCCCTCGAGGCATCAGTGGGTGCTAGCAGCAGCAAAAGAATGGCCGGTAGCCCAATTGAAGGCGACCGTGAGAAAAGGAGGAAGGACGAGACCATAAACGAAGTTGACACTCCAGGCGAGGAGTTTCATTTGGTGCGAAACAAGGCAGCGAAAAAAGCGGCCAAAAAGCTACTCCTAGAAAAAACAGACAAAGAGCTCAACCACGAAAAGAACAAAGAACCCCCCGATATACCGCAGAAAACAAAAAGCAAACCGCGGCGCAAACCCTTGCGAGAGGCACTGCTTATTAAACCAACTAAGGGCCGAACCTACGCAGATGTCCAACGTGAAATTAAAGGAGCGGTCAAGCCAGACGACACCAAAACTGCCATCAAAGCAGTTCGACCAACCCGGACCGGTGGCTTGCTGGTGGGATTCGGGCCAGAGGCCACAAACAAAGATGCATTCCGTGACGCGGTTCAAAAGGTTCTTGGAGATGCGGCAACGGTTGCCTCGCTCGAACCAAAGGCCACCCTGGAAATCAGGGACCTCGACTGCGTCACGGACAAAGCTGAAGTAGAGGATGCCATCAGGAGGGAGTTCCCCAGCTTAAGTGAAGTCAAGGCAAGATTGACACGTGAAAACACAAGGGGGAAATGCATGGCTATTGTCGAACTAGCTGATAAAGACGCTCAGCGAATCCTGGCGAAGGGCAAAATTAAGATAGGTTGGGTGATCTGCAGGATACGGAGAAGAGCGATCCCTATCCGCTGCTTCAGATGCTTCGAATACGGACACACCGCGTATGGCTGTAGAGGACCCGACAGGAGATCTCTGTGCTACAAATGTGGTGAAACGGGGCACAAAAGAAGGAGTGCACGAACGAGGCAAAATGCATTCTTTGCAAGGATGCTAAGCTAGCACCTGGCGACCTCAAATATGAGCCGGGGACAGGGAGATGCTGGGTTTTCAAGGAGGCCCTAACTAAAGCCAAATCGATACTCAAATGATCCGTATCCTGCAGGTCAATTTGCACCGAAGCACAAACACCCAGGACCTACTTGAGCAGTTTGCGAGGGATAAGAAAGCTGACCTCGTGTTGCTGAGCGAGCAACATCATAACAAGGACTCGCAAGCGTGGTACCCTGACAAATCTGGTATCTCGGCCATCTGGGTTCGAGACAGCGCCCGCCTTCAGGTGCAGGGCCATGGACGCGGGGATGGTTTTGTGTGGGTGCGGTGTTCAGGGATAACATATTTCAGTGTTTATCTGACGCCGAACGAGGCAATGCGATCTTTTCGAACCAAACTCGATGCCCTGGAGGACGCTGTCTCGAACACAGAGGGCCACATGCTGGTCTGGGGAGACTTCAACGCTAGAGCCATTGAATGGGGTATACCACAATCCGACCCAAGGGGAAAGCAAATCTTGGACATGGCGGCCAGAACAGCGCTTTTTGTCCTAAATACTGGTAACACCCCTACTTTCCGCCGCTGGGGTTGCGTAGGAACCATACCCGATGTGACACTCGCTTCGGAGTCCCTACTACTCGGCTAGTGATCACCAGTATATAGCTGTTGAGATTCACGACGGTGCCACTCTGCGTGTATGTGCCCAAACTTCAATCCTCGGATGGAGGACTGGGAGGATGGACGTTGAAAGGTTCGCTAACGCGCTTACGGCAGGCGCACCGATGCTGGGAGCTCCACCAGGGAGTGGAGGGCCTACAGCCAAGGACTTGGTGAGCTCAACTATGAGTACCATCATAGCTGCTTGCGAGTCTTCCATGCCCCGTCGGAGACCCTGACATGGTAAGCCTCCAGTATACTGGTGGTCAAACGAGATCGCCGAACAAAGAAGCGAGTGTCACAATCGTTGGCTAGAGGCCCAGCGGGCGCGAACACGGGAGGAGGCAGACACTAGGCTAGCAGCATACAGGTCCGGCAGGAAATATCTTCGCAGGCTTATTAACAAGAGCAAGGCCCGATGCTGGCAAGACCTCGTGGACGATGTAAATAGGGATCCGTGGGGCCTTGGCTACAAGCTGGTCATGGGGAAACTTGGTGCCCTACGGAAGCCTTGTATACATGACGCGGAAAAGATGGACGCGATAGTGCGGGGACTCTTCCCCGCCCATCCCGTCCGTGTTGACGCTGTCCATGGTGAAACAGCAGTCGAGTGCCCACTCTTCACACAGCTGGAACTGGAGGAGGCAGTTCTCTCCCTGAAAGCGAGGAATGCTCCAGGTCCAGATGGTGTTCCAGCTGAGGTTTTGCAGCTCGTTTATCACCATTGTCCTGACTTGCTGCTCAGCACATTCAACGCTTGCCTACGGGACGGGGTTTTCCCGGTACGATGGAAGGTGGCGAGGCTCGTGCTGGTCAGCAAGGGGAAGGGAAATCCCGAATCACCGTCTGCATACCGCCCGTTATGCATGCTAGACACGGCTGGGAAAGTGCTAGAGAAACTCATCAAGGGAAGACTCACTGACGCGATTCGTGCTGCTGGGGACCTATCTCCTCGGCAGTACGCCTTTAGAGCAGGACGTTCTACCATTGATGCGATTGCAGAGGTGGTGAACGCGGTCCAAAAGGCAGAGGCATATAGTCGCACCAAGCGACGGGTCGTCCTGTTGGTGACACTCGACATCAGGAATGCCTTCAACTCCGCTAGATGGGTGGATATTCTGGACACGCTGGAAAACTCTTTTCAAGTTCCAGAATATCTAATGCGGCTTTTGAGGAACTACCTAGAGGACCGAAGCCTGCTCTACGACACGACACAGGGCCAACGAAGGATGGAAATTACATCGGGTGTTGCCCAGGGATCTATCCTTGGTCCGGACCTGTGGAACGTGTCTTACGACGGGCTACTGAGACTTGAGATGCCAGATGAGTCGCGCTTGGTCGGCTATGCGGATGATGTTGCGGCTCTGGTCGCCGGACGCACCGTTGAACAAGCGCAACTTAGGCTAGGTATGCTAATGCGCCGAGTGAGGGACTGGATGACTGCTCGCGGGCTCAGTCTAGCACTGGAGAAAACCGAAGTGGTCATCTTGACAAAAAAGAGAATCCCTAGAGTAAGGATGATCAGTATTGGAGATATACAGATCGAATCGAAGCCAGCGGTGAAGTACCTGGGGCTACTGATCGACTCGAAGATGAGTTTCTCTGAGCAAATCAGGGCAACGGCTGAGAAGGCTGCTTCGGGAATATCGGCCCTGAGTCGACTTATGGCCAACGTAGGGGGACCCAGCCCATCAAGAAGACGTCTCTTGATGAGTGCTGTAGGGTCAGTGCTACTGTACGGAGCAGAGGTATGGGGCGACGCTCTCAGCAAGGAGGTATACCGAAAACGATTGGCACAGGTACAGAGAAGAGGAGCACTGAGAATTGCATCTTCGTATCCAACAGTCTCCGACTCGGCGGTGAGAGTGATTGCAGGCGTGATACCTGTCGCCCTCCTTGCTAGAGAGCGCCGCGCTATTTACCTGCGCCGAAACGAGGATGCGAGGGAGATGGTTGTCCGCGAGGAGAGACAACGCTCGCTCAACGATTGGCAGCAGTCTTGGAGGAATTGCACGAAGGGAAGGTGGACTGCGCGCCTCATCCCGGACGTGAGACCGTGGCTAAATCGAAAGCATGGTGAGACTGACTTCTATCTGACCCAGCTTTTGAGCGGGCACGGGTGTTTTCAGTCTTACCTGCACAAGATCGGCAAGTCACGGTCTCCCGATTGTCGGTTTTGCCCAGGAGAGGAGGACAATGCCTGTCACACATTTTTTGCGTGTACGAAATGGGCCAGGCTGCGAAGGGAACTCTACAGGGAGACGGGAGAACTCACCCCGGATAATATAGTTGCGGTGATGCTCGAATCGGTTGACAAATGGAACCAGGTGGCACATTATGCTCGGGCAGTCCTAAAATATAAAAGGGACTCACAGCAGCCGGAGGCGCTGGGGCTGGGGGATCGCTCTTCTGGCAATTCCTCTTCCCCCTCCCCTCCCGCTAGGAAAGGGACTCCCCAGCTTGAAGGCGCCCCACGGCGTAACAAAACGAGACCTGGCCCGAAGTAATGTGTCAAACGGTTCCAGGCTAGGTTCTCAGATTGACAGGGGAGGTGTTTAGTGGGTAGTCCAAGGGTATCCTCCATGGGAGTCCCACACTGCCAGATTCGGCGGGCATAAATGCCTTCACCTCCCTACCACAAACAAAAGAAAAAAAAAAAGCACGCTGATTTTATGTCGAGGACGATAGGTACCGAGCAACCTGTAATTTATCGAGGGTCGAGGAAACGTATGGTATTTTACGCATCCTTCTCTGATATGGTATTGAGTTTCCGATAGTCTACGCAAAATCTATAAGTACCCTCCTTTTTGTTCACTAGCAACAGTGGGGATAACCAGGCACTGTTTGAAGGTTCGTTACGGATAAAACAGAAGGGCACCAGCATTACCTCATCCCGAACACTATCGTAGCATTCGCGTGACTCGGTATATTCAGAAAGCTAAGCCGCACTTGACTAGGGTTTGTTTGCCACTCCAAATTGTACTCATAATAGTAGTTTAAGTACGAATATTTGTAGTTTTAAACAAACAGAATCGTCATCGGGCGAAGGGCAGACTATCGGTAATTCGAATCTGCAAAAGCAGGATCTATCACAGCTGGATATCACCAAGTCAACGGCACTTTCGCCGAGGTAATTTCCCGCCAGGGAACCATCAATATTGGCCCTATCGGGCGCACGGAAAATCATCCCCTTGCGTGCTTGGAGCCAATCAACTCAGAAGGAATAACACAATTTGCCGAGCAAGCTTTGTAAATTTATATCAAAATTAGTACGAAGTACTTCACGACAACAAGAAAATCACAGCCCGAAACGGAATCAACAATTTCTTGAACAAACAAGTGAAAATCTTTCCTGCTTCAGTGAGCCAATTTAACATTATCATCAGAAGTCAATAAAATGTTCTCTGGCGTTAAATCACGATGGATAACAATGTTCATGTGATGAGAGTTTACAGCATCTGCCACTCGATATGTGTTTGATGTTCACCGAAACGATGCATAGGAGATGTTTATACAATGCACCCTGAGCAGCTAGTTCAAGAGCTAGATAGATTCTCTGTTCATCAGGAAATCAGGTATACGAGCGCAGAATATGTGGATGCTTTAATCGGGATTGAGTTTCAATTTCACGGAGAAGCTGCCGCTCTACTCGTCCTATGCTGAGTTCCAACTTGAACATAATTTTTATTGCAACCATGAAGCGAATGTTAACTTCGCGAGCAATGTAAACACGTCCAAATCTTTTCACGTCCTAATGGTGCTCCGAGGTCAAAGTCTGCCGTCAACCTTTCATACGGTTTCCCATACACGGGGCGAGCCATCATTTTCGTTGCCATAACCGAGACTGTTTCCTTATACCTAGGCGAAGCATCTTTAATTATCCCAGGCATATCATCAATTGTGGGAGCGACATTATTCATTTTCAATCCTGTTTCTCTAATTTACGAAGAGAAACTCACAAGATCCACCTGAATGAATTTCCAATCCGTCGAGCACCGACGTTGCAAAAAGAAAATAAAATTATTGCCCAGCACCTTAAAGATAAACATACAAACCTGAAGACTATTCCCCAGGAAAATCACAGAAAACCAAGAAACCTTTGTGACGCACGAAAAGCACTCATTTGGGGTGGATTTCGGAAGGAATTGTAGAACACAACCGCGACACGATTTCCCGAAATAAAGGTTCGAAATGAAAGTTCCTCCACAATATAAAAGCAAATAAACACCTCTGACATGCCAAACTGTCAGTGAATTATGTTCAGCCAATTCTGCCGCACTTGGAGTGATCGCCACCAGAGCGGAGCGGAAACCAAGTGGCGGCAGAAAGAAACTACCATGCTGAAGAAGTGGATGACCGGAGACAATGGCATTCGGTCGAAGAGCGGAACATTGGCCGTTAGGAGGAGGTTATAAAAGCGCGAAGAATGACGCGCCTCCTCTTTTTCTTTCTTCTCGTGTGTGGCGAAACAGATGTTCTTGGAAGCAGCAAGTGCGAAGAAAATTATAAGTGCGAAGCGACGAGAAGTGGCAAGTGCGGAGAAAATATTAATCAGCAAGGGCGAAACAACGAGAAGCGGCAAGTGCGGAGGAAAGTATTAATCAGCCAGGGCGAAGCGACGAGAAGCGGCAAGTGCGAGGAAAATATTAAATGCGAAGCGACAAGCAGAGCCCAGACGTCGAAGGAATATAAAAGCGCACCAACGGATGCAGCTAACGAAGGGACCCCTTGTAGGTACTAATCAGAAGTAAGTTCTTTTTAGTTTAACATAAACCAGATGTTTGCTTGCATAAGATTTGAAAATTTTATTATATGTTTTGAAATTTTACCCAACCGTATTTAATTGATAAAATTTATGCTTTTAGAGGAAAAGTGAGAAGAAAGGAAAAGAATTTTCCATATTACAGATTGTGACAGGTACGTCTTGAGTGGCAAGTCGAAGTGAAGGATTAATAAAAAGTGAAATTGGTGATATATCAAAGTGTTCGGGGTTGGTGTGGTGATCCCGGCTAGGGTTAGTGATAGAAAGGAGTGTAGGAGGGTCGCATAAGGGCGGCAAGGTTGTGCAGGTGTAAAGGCTGAGTGGTAGCCAGTGTGTGCTCGGTAGGTAGGGTTCGGGCGAATCGTGACGGTGGTTATTCCGGCAAGCCGCATCCTCGCTTGGCGGCTTATTGGGGCCTTGAGAGACAAGCGAGTGGCGTCCCACGTCCGTCTCCGGACGAGCTAAACCTGGTCCGTAAGCCCCACCGGAGCACCTCAATTTCCCTGGGGCCATAGTGGCTCCCGTGGAATAAAAAAACCGCGGGTGTAAAATTTTAAATTTCAGTTTTTATTAATCCTTCACGTCGACTTGCCGCTCAAGTCGCACCCGTCACAATCTGTAATATGGAAAATTCTTTTCCTTTCTTCTCACTTTTCCTCTAAAAGCGTAAGCAAACATCTGGTTTATGTTAAACTAAAAAGAATTTACTCCTAATTAGTACCTACAAGGGGCCCCTTCGTTAGCTGCACCTGTTAGTGCACTTTTATATTCCTTCGACGTTTGGGCTCTGCTTGTCGCTTCACATTTAATATTTTCCTCGCACTTGCCGCTTCTCGTCGCTTCGCCCTGGCTGATTAATACTTTCCTCCGCACTTGCCGCTTCTCGTTGCTTCGCCCTTGCTGAGTAATATTTTCTCCGCACTTGCCACTTCTCGTCGCTTCGCACTTAGAATTTCCAAGAACATCTGTGTCGCCACAAACGAGAGAACAGAAAAAGAGGAGGCGCGTCATTCTTCGCGCTTTTATAACCTCCTCCTAACGGCCAATGTTCCACTCTTCGACTGAATGCCATTGTCTCCGGTCATCCACTTCTTCAGCGTGGTAGTTTCTTTCTGCCGCCACTGGTGGCGATCACTCCAAGTGCGGCAGAATTGGCTGAACATAATTCACTGACAGTTTGGCATGTCAGTGGTGTTTATTTACTTTTATATTGTAGAGGAACTTCCATTTCGAACCTTTATTTCGGGAAATCGTGTCGCGGTTGTGTTCTACAATTCCTTCCGAAATCCACCCCAAATGAGTGCTTTTCGTGCGTCACAAAGGTTTCTCGGTTTTCTGCCATTTTCCCGGGGAATAGTCTTCAGGTTTGTATGTTTATCTTTAAGGTGCTGGGCAATAATTTTATTTTCTTTTTGCAACGTCGGTGCTCGACGATTTGGAAATTCATTCAGGTGGATCTTGTGAGTTTCTCTTCGTAAATAAGAGAAAAAGGATTGAAAATGAATAGTGTCGCTCCCACAATTGATGATATGCCTGGGATAATTAAAGATGCTTCGCCTAGGTATAAAGAAACAGTCTCGGTTATGGCAACGGAAATGATGGCTCGTCCCGCGTATGGGAAACCGTATGAAAGGTTGACGGCAGACTTTGACCTCGGAGCACCATTAGGACGTGAAAAGATTTGGACGTGTTTACATTGCTCGCGAAGTTAACACTCGCTTCATGGTTGCAATAAAAATTATATTCAAGTTGGAACTCAGCAAAGGACAAGTAGAGCGGCAGCTTCTCCGTGAAATTGAAACTCAATCCCGATTAAAGCATCCACATATTTTGCGCTTGTATACCTGGTTCCCTGATGAACAGAGAATCTATCTAGCTCTTGAACTAGCTGCTCCGGGTGCATTGTATAAACATCTCCTATGCATCGTTTCGGTGAACATCAAACACATATTGAGTGGCAGATGCTGTAAACTATCGTCACATGAACAATGTTATCCATCGTGATTTAACGCTAGAGAACATTTTATTGACTTCTGATGATAATGTTAAATTAGCTCGCTGAAGCAGGAAAGATTTTCACTTGTTTGTTCAAGAAATTGTTGATTCCATTTCGGGCTGTGATTTTCTTGTTGTCGTGAAGTACTTCGTACTAATTTTGATATAAATTTACAAAGCTTGCTCGGCGAATTGTGTTATTTCTTCTGGATTGATTGGCTCCAAACACGTGAGGGGGTGATTTGCCCGGCAACCATCAATATTGGCCCTATCGGGCGCACGGATAGGGCCAATATTGATGGTTGCCTGGCGGGAAATTACCTCGGTGAAAGTTCCGTCACTTTGGTGATCTCCAGCTGTGATAGATCCTGCTTTTGCAGATTCGAATTACCGATAGTCTGCCCTTCGCCCGATGACGATTCTGTTTGTTTAAAACTACAAATATTCGTACTTAAACTACTATTATGAGTACAATTTGGAGTGGCAAACAAACCCTAGTCAAGTGCGGCTTAGCTTTCTGAATATACCGAGTCACGCGAATGCTACGATAGTGTTCGGGATGAGGTAATGCTGGTGCCCTTCTGTTTTATCTGTAACAAGTCTTCCCAAAAATTACTTTGGCTGGGGCTTGACCCGTCGATGCATGCTTGGCAGCTCTGTACGCCATCGAAAATAGTGGAATGTGCCGGTTCCATTCCCTTTGGTTCTCGTCAACCATCTTGGCCAGGTGTTTATTGAGAGTGCCGTTGAAATGTTCGACCATTCCATCGGATTGGGGATGCAGTGGTGTTGTCGTCGTTTGACGTATTCCCAACAGCTCGCACATGTCACTAAAAACTAGTGACTCAAAGTTTCGGCCTGGATCTGAATGCAGTTCACAAGGTACGCCGTACCTACTGACCCATTTTAACATTAGCTGTTCGGCTACAATAGTTGCTTCCTGGTTGGGAATGAGGTAGAACTCGGGCCACTTGCCGAAATAATTGGCTACAACCAGCGTGTATCGATTTCTCCATTCAGATTCAGGAAGGGGTCCTGCGATGTCAACAGCAATCCTTCCAAACGGTACCCCCACGTTATAGGTTTGCGTTTGTCCTCTCAGTCGTCGCTTTGGACCTTTGACGGAAGTGCAAATTGTGCATCTGTGACACCAGTCCTCTACGTCTTCTCGAGCGGGGAGCCAGTAGAACCTTTCCCGCAATTTCGCTAAGTTCTTGTTAACACCAACGTGGCCTCCCGAGGATCCTTCATGCATTTCCTTAATCACATCGTGGATTCGGCTTTTGGGAAGTATAGTTTGCATCCTAAGGAAGCTGCTATTCGCCGTTCCCATTTCCGCTTGAGTATGCCACCCTCCACCTGAAGGGAGTTCCATTGTGCCCAATAGCTTTTCAGGGTTGCGCCATGCATTGAAACGCCTTTCTACTCCGGTCGGCCGGTCGCTTGTTGCAATTCCGGGTCCTTTAGTGCACTGATGAATGCTTCTGTCGCTGCATCATCTTGATGTTCTGGGTCGTAGGCTGGGTAAGCCTAAAGTGGTAGTCGCTCAATGTCTTGGGCTAGCTGCTGTAGGGTTTCACCAGACTTCTGCATCCGATGCCTTAGCTGTGACCGATAAATCTCCTTCAGATGATCGTGTCTATAACGCATGTCGAGCGCATACATTATAGCATTCGGGTGTGAGTGCAATTCAACGGGGATCGTCTGCAAAAGCTCGGCAGCTGGGCCTCTTAGAGCAAGAATTAGTACAGTTGCTCGTTCCTGCTCATCCCAGTGATTTGCCGTTGCGGCAGCTTCAAACTGTAACTTGTAAATACTCCAGACCGTTTGCCCATCAAATATTGGTGCTTGCACATTTCTGGATGTGCTTTGCACTGCGGTTATAAGCGGGGCTGGTGAAGTGGTTACCACTTTTTCCATCTCATGGTTCATTCTCTCTTCGACCTGGCTGACCTTTTCCTCGACCTAGTAAACCTTTTCCTCGATCGGGTCAACCTTTTCCTTGACGCCTTTAAAATGTTTGTTCAGACTGCCGAGCTTCGCTTTTATTTCGGTAGACTGTTTTTGAAAATCTGCCTTGATTTCGATCGCTTGTTGATCCAGCTTCGCTGAGTGTTCATCTAGCTTCGCAGATAAATTGGATGACTGTTGTCGCTGCTCTTGCTGCATCAGCATCAACATTTGCATCAGCGCATTTTCTGGTTCCTTTGGTTTTGGTGTTTCGGCTTCACCACCTTCTGCGCCTTTTTCTGCATCTGAAAGCTCACCCAAATCCAGATTCACACCTTCCAACTCGATCGCGTCACGCAAGCGTGCAATCAGTATAGCCTTTGTACCTTGCGTGGCCAGATTCCGCTGTTCTAACTCCACCTTGAGCACCGATATGGTCAATTGATCAATTTTCAGATGAAAGTTTCCTGGCATTTTTATTGTTTTGGCTTTTATTTATTTTTCCACCAGTTTCCACGTTAGATTTCACTATTGTGCATTTTCCTTTTTTTTTAAACGTTTTTCACTTTCAAAATTTTCTTTCTCACTTCTCGACACCACTGTCGCATGTTACGGTTCGCGGCCAATAATCTTAATGTTCCGGGAAAGTGAGAACGCAATGTCTTTTAAATTAAATTAAAAGAGTTTATTAAATTACTTAAAAATGCACAATCACTTATTTGGTCTATTTCACAATTTTAATTTTCACTATTAAAATCTAACTTCCACTTGTCCATAAATTTCTATCGCAATTGTCTTCTAAGATCACTTCACAATCAATGAAAATCACTTTTCTATTACTCGAACAATATCGCTTTCCACACACTATCGCAGTTTTTATCGCGGTCGAATGAATGATCCCCCCATTCATTGGGCTTTTTCAGACGCAGAGTTAAAAGTCAGCGTTAAACAGGTTATATGGGCAAGAAGAGTGAGAGGCATTGAGGGAACCTGATGGTAAAAACACGCCAAACCGTTTTAGGGTGAACGAGCGTAACGCACATACACAAACGCATTTTGTTGATCATTTGGTGGGGGAAATTTTATACTAGCGCCGGTAATCATTCCGAATTGAACATTCGGTGAAGAAGGTAGTCGTCATGAAACGATTGCCTTTCTTTAATTTGCGTGCAAAAATGGATACGTGGACGCGAGAAGCTACGCGTTATTTAATAAATTTATAAAAACGGAGGCCATGTTCAATTTCAGGAAACAACGTGACGAATATCACGATTTCAATAAAGTCAAATTGCCTATTGTAAATCCATAGAAAATGAACAGTACGCATAATCTTCATAGAATCACATTATAATTAACCAGTTGACAGCACAACAAGAAAAATATGCGACTAAAAAGGGTATTCGCATTTGGAATATATTTTTCAGAAAGCGGAAAAACACGGAGGTTCTAATGAATCCAATAGAAGTTTGAATCGACAAACTTTAACAATCAAAATAAATTTTTCATCCAGTTTTTATTACCTCGTGCACAATTCAAGGCTAAAACATAAATTCTCAATCGCTTATCTATCTGTCCTCGCTCTCATGTTGTCCGCACGATGTTTAACGGTCAAATGACCCGTTTGACACATATACTCGCAAGACGTGTATCGTATACAAAAATAGGTTGGCTGAACCATGCAACGTGTAAACATAAGGGCGTAAGCGCGAAACCTGTTTGGATATGGGTTTTTACCATTCCCGTGTGAAAGAACCCATTCAGCTCGCCATTGTGTAGGGTCTCTAATCATTCAACTCAGTTGCCGTACATTGGTGAATTAGCGGGAACATTTGCGCAGCGTAATGAATGGGCAGTGACTCACTTTCAGATGTTGATCATGATTGGTGGGTTCTAGTGGTTTCGATTAAATTCATTTTGTTGATGTTCTAAATGGTTGTGAAAACAATTGTGACAGTAGCTCACAGAATTATTTACATATGTTACAATACTTTCTCCAATTTCAATATATGGGGAGTCAAACGAAAGCCAGTGAAGAGAAGAATTCAATAAAAGTGCATTCAGGCAGCTTCGCGATTGCTGCAATGGCAGTTTGTTGCATGGTTGGGATACTATTGAGTCCGAAACCATATAGCTGTAAAATCATCGGAAACGGGAGTCGGAAGTGCCTGAATATCAAAATCGCGCTGTTATTGTACTCAGGAACATGAAACAATTAAAGATCTTCACTTCATCGATATTCTGGAGTTCCTCAGAAAACGATTGGATTGCAAGGAGTGCGTTGCTGGAAAAATGGCCGTTTTTCACACCTTCTCCAATTTCAATATATGGGGTGTCAAACGAACGCCAGTGATGAGTAGAATTCAATAAAAGTGCACTCAGGCAGCTTCGCGATTCCTGCAATGGCAGTTTTTTGCATGGTTGGGATACTTTTGATTCCGAAACCATACAATTGTAAAATCATCGGGAACGGGAGTCGGAAGTGCCTGAATATCAAAATCGCGCTGCTATTGTACTCAGGAACATAAAAAATTAAAGATAGTTACTACAACGATATTCTGGAGTTCCTCGGAAAACGATCGGTTTGCAAGGAGTTTTTCATACTTTCTCCAATTTCAATATAGGGGGTGTCAAACGAATGCCAGTGATGAGCAGAATTCAATAAAAGTGCATTCAGGCAGCTTCGCGATACCCACAATTGCACTTTTTTGCGTGGTTGGGATACTTTTGATTCCGAAACCATACACGCTTAAATCATTGGGAACGGGAGTCGGAAGTGCCTGAATATCAAAATCGCACTGTTATTGTACTCAGGAACATAAAAAAATTGAAGGTCTTCACTACAACGATATTCTGGAGTTCCTCGGAAAACGATCGGATTGCAAGGAGTGCGTTGCTGGAAAAATGGCCTTTTGTCATACTTTCTCCAATTTCAATATATGGGGTGTCAAACGAAAGCCAGTGATGAGTGGAATTCAATAAAAGTGCATTCAGGCACGTTCGCGATACGCACAATTAAATTTTTTTGCGTGGTTGGGATACTGTTGATTCCGAAACCATACAATTGTAAAATCATCGGGAACGGTAGTCGGAAGTGCCTGAATATTAAAATCGCACTGTTATTGTACTCAGGAACATAAAACAATTAAAGATCTTCACCACATCGATATTCTGGAGTTCCTCGAAAAACGATCGGATTGCAAGGAGTGCGTTGCTGGAAAAATGGCCGTGTTTCATACTTTCTCCAATTTCAATATATGGGGAGTCAAACGAAAGCCAGTGATGAGTGGAATTCAATAAAAGTGCATTCAGGCAGCTTCACGATGCCCACAATTGAAGTTTTTTGCGTGGTTGGGATTCTTCTGATTCCGAAACCCTACAACTCTAAAATCTTCCGAAACGGGAGCCGGAAGTACCTGAATATCAAAATCGCGCTGTTATTGTACTCAGGAACATAAAAAAATTAAAAATCTTCGCTACAACGATAATCTGGAGTTCCTCGGAAAACGATCGGATTGCAAGGAGTGCTTTGCTGGAAAATGGCAGTTTTTCATACTTTCTCCAATTTTAATATATGGGGTGTCGAACGAAAGCCAGTGGTGAGTAGAATTCAATAAGAGTGCGTTCAGGCGGCTTCGCGATTACTGCAATCGCACTTTTTTGCGTGGTTGGGATACTTTTTGTTCCGAAACCATACAACTGTAAAATCATCGGGAACGGGAGTTGGAATTGCCTGAATATCAAAATCACGCTGTTATTGTACTCAGGAACATAAAACAATTAAAGATCTTCACCACATCGATATTTTGGAGTCCCTCGGAAAACGAACGGATTGCAAGGAGTGGGTTGCTGGAAAAATGCCCGGTTTTCACACTTTTTCCAATTTCAATATATGGGGTGTCAAACGAAAGCCAGTGGTGAGTAAAATTCAATGAAAGTGCACTCAGGCAGCTTCGGGAGTTTGGAATTGCCTGAATATCAAAATCACGCTGTCATTGTACTCAGGAACATGAAACAATTAAAGACCTTCACCACATCGATATTCTGGAGTTCCTCGGAAAACGATCGGATTGCAAGGAGTGCGCTGCTGGAAAGATGGCCGTGTTTCATACTTTCTCCAATTTCAATATATGGGGTGTCAAACGAAAGCCAGTGATGAGTAGAATTCAATAAAAGTGCATTCAGGCAGCTTTGCGATTACTGCAATTGCGATTTTTGCGTGGTTGGGATTCTTTTGATTCCGAAACCATACAACTGCAAAATCATCGGGAACGGGAGTCGGAAGTGCCTGAATATTAAATCGCACTGTTATTGTACTCAGGAACATAAAACAATTAAAGATTTTCACTACATCGATATTCTGGAGGTCCTCGGAAAACGATCGGATTGCAAGGAGTGCGTTGCTGGAAAAATGGCCGTTTGTCATACTTTCTCCAATTTCAATATATGGGGTGTCAAACGCAAGCCAGTGATGAGTAGAATTCAATAAAAGTGCACTCAGGCAGCTTCGCGATACCCACAATTAAAGTTTTTTGCGTGGTTGGGATACTTTTGATTCCGAAACCATACAACTGTAAAATCATCGGGAACAGGAGTCGGAAGTGCCTGAATATCAAAATCGCGCTGTTATTGTACTCAGGAACATAAAAAAATTAAAGATCTTCGCTACAACGATATTCTGGAGTTCCTCGGAAAACGAACGGATTGCAAGGAGTGCGTTGCTGGAAAAATGGCCGTTTGTCATATCTTCTCCAATTTCAATATATGGGGTGTCAAACGAAAGCCAGTGATGAGTAGAATTCAATAAAAGCGCATTCAGGCAGCTTCGCGATGCCCACAATTGAAGTTTTTTGCGTGGTTGGGATACTTTTGATTCCGAAACCATACAGCTCTAAAATCTTCGGAAACGGGAGTCGGAAGTACCTGAATATCAAAATCGCGCTGTTATTGTACTCAGGAACATAAAAAAACTAAAAATCTTCGCTACAACGATAATCTCGAGTACCTCGGAAAACGATCGGGTTGCAAGGAGTGCGTTGCTGGAAAAATGGCCGTTTTTCATACTTTCTTCAATTTCAATATATGGGGTGTCAAACGAAAGTCAGTCATGAGTAAAATTCAATAAAAGTGCACTCAGGCAGCTTCCCGATTCCTGCAACAGCAGTTTTTTGCGTGGTTGGGATACATTGATTCCGAAACCATATAGCTGTGAAATCATCGGAAACGGTAGTCGGAAGTGCCTGAATATCAAAATCGCGTTGTTATTGTACTCAGGAACATAAAAAAATTCAAAATCTTCGCTAGAACGATATTCTGAAGTTCCTCGGAAAATGATCGGATTGCGAGGAGTGCGTTGCTGGGAAAATGGCCGCTTGTCATACTTTCTCCAATTTTAATATATGGGGTGTCGAACGAAAGCCAGTGATGAGTAGAATTCAATAAAAGTGCATTCAGGCAGCTTCGCGATTACTGCAATGGCAGTCTTTTGCGTGGTTGGGATACTATTGATTCCGAAACCATACAGCTCTAAAATCATCGGAAACGGGAGTTGGAAGTGCCTGAATATTAAATCGCTCTGTTATTGTACTCAGGAACATAAAAAAATTAAAGAATTTCAGTACATCGATATTTAGGAAGTTCCTCGGAAAACGATCGGATTGCAAGGAGTGCACAGCTGGCCCTTTGTCATACTTTCTCCAATTTCAATATATGGGGTGTCAAACGAAAGCCAGTGATGAGTGGAATTCAATAATAGTGCATTCAGGCAGCTTCGCGATACCCACAATTAAAGTTTTTTGCGTGGTTGGGATACTTTTGATTCCGAAACCATACAGCTGTAAAATCATCGGGAGCGGGAGTCGGAAGTGCCTTAATATCAAAATCGCGCTGTTATTGTACTCAGGAACATAAAAAAATTAAAGGTCTTCACTACAACGATATTCTGGAGTTCCTCGGAAAACGATCGGATTGCAAGGAGTGCGTTGCTGAAAAAATGGCAGTTTTTCATACTTTCTCCAATTTAATATATGGGGTGTCGAACGAAAGCCAGTGGTGAGTAGAATTCAATAAGAGTGCGTTCAGGCAGCTTCGCGATTACTGCAATCGCACTTTTTTGCGTGGTTGGGATACTTTTGATTCCGAGACCATACAACTGTAAAATCATCGGCAACGGGAGTCGGAAGTGCCTGAATATCAAAATCGTGTTGTTATTTTACTCATTAACATAAAAAAATTAAAGGTCTTCACCACATTGATATTCTGAAGTTCCTCGGAAAACGATCGGATAGCGAGAAGTGCGTTGCTGGAAAAATGGCCGTTTTTCATTTTTTCTCCAATTTCAATATATGGGGTGTCAAATGAAAGCCAGTGATGAGTGAAATTCAATCATAGTGCATTCAGGCAGCTTCGCGATTGCTGCAATGGCAGTTTTTTGCGTGGTTGGGATACTTTTGATTCCGAAACCATTCAGCTGTAAAATCATCGGGAACGGGAGTGGGAAGTGCCTGAATATCAAAATCGCGCTGTTATTGTACTCAGGAACATATAACAATTAAAGATCTTCACCACATCGATATTCTGGAGTTCCTCGGAAAACGATCGGATTGCAAGGAGTGCGTTGCTGGAAAAATGGCCGTTTGTCATACTTTCTCCAATTTCAATATATGGGGTGTCCAACGAAAGCCAGTGATGAGTGAAATTCAATAATAGTGCATTCAGGCAGCTTCGCCATACCTGTACTTTCACTTTATTACGTGGTTGGGATACTGTTGATTCCGAAACCATACAGCTGTAAAATCATCGGGAACGGGAGTCGAAAGTGCCTGAATATCAAAATCGCACTGTTATTGTACTCAGGAACATAAAAAAATAAAGATCTTCACCACATCGATATTCTGGAGTTCCTCGGAAAACGATCGGATTGCAAGGAGTGCGTTGCTGGAAAAATGGCCGTGTTTCATACTTTTTCCAATTTCAATATATGGGGTGTCAAACGAAAGCCAGTGATGAGTAGAATTCAATAAAAGTGCATTCGGGCAGCTTCGCGATTGCTGCAATGGCAGTTTTTTGCGTGGTTGGGATACATTGATTCCGAAACCATACAGCTTTAAAACTATCGGAAACGGGAGTCGGAAGTGCCTGAATATCAAAATTGCGCTGTTATTGTACTCAGGAACATTAAAAAATTGTAAGATCATCGGCAACGGTAGTCGGAAGTGCCTGAATATCAAAATCGTGTTGTTATTGTACTCAGGAACATAAAAAAATTAAAGATCTTCACTAAATTGATATTCTGGTTTTCCTCGGAAAACGATCGGATTGCAAGGAGTGCGTTGCTTTAAAAAATGGCCGTTTTTCATATTTTCTCCAATAACAATATATGGCGTGTCGAACGAAAGCCAGTGATGAGTAGAATTCAATAAGAGTACATTTAGGCAGCTCCGCGATTGCTGCAATGGCAGTCTTTTGCGTGGTTGGGATACTTTTGATTCCGAAACCATTCAGCTCTAAAATCATCGGGAATGGGAGTCAGAAGTGCCTGAATATCAAAATCGCACTGTTATTGTACTCAGGAACGTAAAGAAATTAAAGATCTTCACCACATCGATATTCTGGAGTTCCTCGGAAAATGATCGGAATGCAAGGAGTGCGTTGCTGGAAAAATGGCCGTTTATCATACTTTCCCCAATTTCAATATATGGGGTGTCAATCGAAAGACAGTGATGAGTAGAATTCAATAAAAGTGCATTCAGGGAGCTTCGCGATTCTTGCAATTGCAGTTTTTGTGTGGCTGGGTACTGTTGATTCTGAAACCATACAACTGTAAAATCATCGGAAACGGGAGTCGGAAGTGCCTGAATATCAAAATCGCGCTGTTATTGTACTCAGGAACAAAAAAAATTAAAGATCGTCACTGCAACGATATTCTGGAGTTCCTCGGAAAATGATCGGATTGCAAGGAGTGCGTTGCTGGAAAAATGGCCGTTTGTCATACTTTCTCCAATTTCAATAAATGGGGTGTAAAACGAAAACTAGTGATGAGTAGAATTCAATAAAAGTGCATTCAGGCAGCTTCGCGATACCCACAATTGAAGTTGTTTGCGTGGTTGAGATACTTTTGATTCCGAAACCATACAGGTCGAAAATCATCGGGAACGGGAGTCAGAAGTGCCTGAATATCATAATCGAACTGTTATTGTACCCAGGAACATAAAACAATTAAAGATCTTCACCACATCGATATTCTGGAGTTCCTCGGAAAACGATCGGATTGCAAGTAGTGCGTTGCTGGAAAAATTGCCGTTATTCATTTATTCTCCAATTTCAATATATGGGGTGTCAAACGAAAGCCAGTGATGAGTAGAATTCAATAAAAGTGCACTCAGGCAGCTTCGCGATTCCTGCAATGGCAGTTCTTTGCGTGGTTGGGATACTTTTGATTCCGAAACCTGACAGCTCTAAAATCATCGGGAATGGGAGTCGGAAGTGCCTGAATATCAAAATCGCACTGTTATTGTACTCAGGAACATACACAAATTAAAAGTCTTCACCACAACGATATTCTGGAGTTCCTCGGAAAACGATCGGATTGCAAGGAGTGCGTTGCTGGGAAAATGGCCGCTTGTCATACTTTCTCCAATTTTAATATATGGGGTGTCGAACGAAAGCCAGTGATGAGTAGAATTCAATAAAAGTGCATTCAGGCAGCTTCGCGATTACTGCAATGGCAGTCTTTTGCGTGGTTGGGATACTATTGATTCCGAAACCATACAGCTCTAAAATCATCGGAAACGGGAGTTGGAAGTGCCTGAATATTAAATCGCTCTGTTATTGTACTCAGGAACATAAAAAAATTAAAGAATTTCAGTACATCGATATTTAGGAAGTTCCTCGGAAAACGATCGGATTGCAAGGAGTGCACAGCTGGCCCTTTGTCATACTTTCTCCAATTTCAATATATGGGGTGTCAAACGAAAGCCAGTGATGAGTGGAATTCAATAATAGTGCATTCAGGCAGCTTCGCGATACCCACAATTAAAGTTTTTTGCGTGGTTGGGATACTTTTGATTCCGAAACCATACAGCTGTAAAATCATCGGGAGCGGGAGTCGGAAGTGCCTTAATATCAAAATCGCGCTGTTATTGTACTCAGGAACATAAAAAAATTAAAGGTCTTCACTACAACGATATTCTGGAGTTCCTCGGAAAACGATCGGATTGCAAGGAGTGCGTTGCTGAAAAAATGGCAGTTTTTCATACTTTCTCCAATTTAATATATGGGGTGTCGAACGAAAGCCAGTGGTGAGTAGAATTCAATAAGAGTGCGTTCAGGCAGCTTCGCGATTACTGCAATCGCACTTTTTTGCGTGGTTGGGATACTTTTGATTCCGAGACCATACAACTGTAAAATCATCGGCAACGGGAGTCGGAAGTGCCTGAATATCAAAATCGTGTTGTTATTTTACTCATTAACATAAAAAAATTAAAGGTCTTCACCACATTGATATTCTGAAGTTCCTCGGAAAACGATCGGATAGCGAGAAGTGCGTTGCTGGAAAAATGGCCGTTTTTCATTTTTTCTCCAATTTCAATATATGGGGTGTCAAATGAAAGCCAGTGATGAGTGAAATTCAATCATAGTGCATTCAGGCAGCTTCGCGATTGCTGCAATGGCAGTTTTTTGCGTGGTTGGGATACTTTTGATTCCGAAACCATTCAGCTGTAAAATCATCGGGAACGGGAGTGGGAAGTGCCTGAATATCAAAATCGCGCTGTTATTGTACTCAGGAACATATAACAATTAAAGATCTTCACCACATCGATATTCTGGAGTTCCTCGGAAAACGATCGGATTGCAAGGAGTGCGTTGCTGGAAAAATGGCCGTTTGTCATACTTTCTCCAATTTCAATATATGGGGTGTCCAACGAAAGCCAGTGATGAGTGAAATTCAATAATAGTGCATTCAGGCAGCTTCGCCATACCTGTACTTTCACTTTATTACGTGGTTGGGATACTGTTGATTCCGAAACCATACAGCTGTAAAATCATCGGGAACGGGAGTCGAAAGTGCCTGAATATCAAAATCGCACTGTTATTGTACTCAGGAACATAAAAAAATAAAGATCTTCACCACATCGATATTCTGGAGTTCCTCGGAAAACGATCGGATTGCAAGGAGTGCGTTGCTGGAAAAATGGCCGTGTTTCATACTTTTTCCAATTTCAATATATGGGGTGTCAAACGAAAGCCAGTGATGAGTAGAATTCAATAAAAGTGCATTCGGGCAGCTTCGCGATTGCTGCAATGGCAGTTTTTTGCGTGGTTGGGATACATTGATTCCGAAACCATACAGCTTTAAAACTATCGGAAACGGGAGTCGGAAGTGCCTGAATATCAAAATTGCGCTGTTATTGTACTCAGGAACATTAAAAAATTGTAAGATCATCGGCAACGGTAGTCGGAAGTGCCTGAATATCAAAATCGTGTTGTTATTGTACTCAGGAACATAAAAAAATTAAAGATCTTCACTAAATTGATATTCTGGTTTTCCTCGGAAAACGATCGGATTGCAAGGAGTGCGTTGCTTTAAAAAATGGCCGTTTTTCATATTTTCTCCAATAACAATATATGGCGTGTCGAACGAAAGCCAGTGATGAGTAGAATTCAATAAGAGTACATTTAGGCAGCTCCGCGATTGCTGCAATGGCAGTCTTTTGCGTGGTTGGGATACTTTTGATTCCGAAACCATTCAGCTCTAAAATCATCGGGAATGGGAGTCAGAAGTGCCTGAATATCAAAATCGCACTGTTATTGTACTCAGGAACGTAAAGAAATTAAAGATCTTCACCACATCGATATTCTGGAGTTCCTCGGAAAATGATCGGAATGCAAGGAGTGCGTTGCTGGAAAAATGGCCGTTTATCATACTTTCCCCAATTTCAATATATGGGGTGTCAATCGAAAGACAGTGATGAGTAGAATTCAATAAAAGTGCATTCAGGGAGCTTCGCGATTCTTGCAATTGCAGTTTTTGTGTGGCTGGGTACTGTTGATTCTGAAACCATACAACTGTAAAATCATCGGAAACGGGAGTCGGAAGTGCCTGAATATCAAAATCGCGCTGTTATTGTACTCAGGAACAAAAAAAATTAAAGATCGTCACTGCAACGATATTCTGGAGTTCCTCGGAAAATGATCGGATTGCAAGGAGTGCGTTGCTGGAAAAATGGCCGTTTGTCATACTTTCTCCAATTTCAATAAATGGGGTGTAAAACGAAAACTAGTGATGAGTAGAATTCAATAAAAGTGCATTCAGGCAGCTTCGCGATACCCACAATTGAAGTTGTTTGCGTGGTTGAGATACTTTTGATTCCGAAACCATACAGGTCGAAAATCATCGGGAACGGGAGTCAGAAGTGCCTGAATATCATAATCGAACTGTTATTGTACCCAGGAACATAAAACAATTAAAGATCTTCACCACATCGATATTCTGGAGTTCCTCGGAAAACGATCGGATTGCAAGTAGTGCGTTGCTGGAAAAATTGCCGTTATTCATTTTTTCTCCAATTTCAATATATGGGGTGTCAAACGAAAGCCAGTGATGAGTAGAATTCAATAAAAGTGCACTCAGGCAGCTTCGCGATTCCTGCAATGGCAGTTCTTTGCGTGGTTGGGATACTTTTGATTCCGAAACCTGACAGCTCTAAAATCATCGGGAATGGGAGTCGGAAGTGCCTGAATATCAAAATCGCACTGTTATTGTACTCAGGAACATACACAAATTAAAAGTCTTCACCACAACGATATTCTGGAGTTCCTCGGAAAACGATCGGATTGCAAGGAGTGCGTTGCTGGAAAAATGGCCGTTTGTTATTCTTTCTCGAATTTCAATATATGGGGTGTCAAACGAAAGCCAGTGGTGAGTAGAATTCAATAAAAGTGCATTCAGGCAGCTTCGCGATTACTGCAATTGCAGTATTTTGCGTGGTTGGGATACTTTTGATTTCGAAACCATACAACCATAAAATCATCGGAAACGGGAGTCGGAAGTGCCTGAATATCAAAATCGCGCTGTTATTGTACTCAGGAACATAAAAAAATTAAAGATCTTCAGTGCATCGATATTCTGGAGTTCCTCGGGAAACGATTGGATTGCAAGGACTGCGTTGCTGGAAAAATGGCCGTGTTTCATTCTTTCTCCAATTTCAATATATGGGGTGTCAAACAAAGGCCAGTGATTAGTAGAAGTCAATAAAAGTGTGTAAAAAACATAAGCAGTCGAGCAGCCACGTGGTGATCAGGAGTGGCTGCCCCTGAAGAGATAAGAGGGTCACCCCGTCGAAACTGCTTAGTTCGTTGTTTTACTAGTGTAAAGTAAACTACATCCGTCAAGTTTCCATCCTTGACGCAGAGATGAGGGTTTCACTTCAGCCACTTCAACATCGTTAGGTTTGACATTCCCCTTGTAATGCATCGACCTTCTTCGGAGAAAGTAACGGTTGCTTTTTGTGTAATGTTTACGTTTGTCTCAAGCCTCCGTGTCCGCTAACTTTAACGAGGCAAAAAAAATATTGAATTACTGTAGAGCAGCTTAATTAGCACCTAATAGAACATTTCTAAGGATAATAAAAATTGATCGATACGTCTTGGAGAGTAGAGTACGCGTGATAAGTATTTTATAGTGTAGCTTCGTGGCTCGACAAGAACCCGCCTCATATGATCCCGCAAATGCTAGTCGTCAAGCACGCGTACGCGGTCGTTAAGCGAAGCTAGTTAGCTGAGCTCGGTGTTGTTTTAGCTCGCTGACACTTGTGCCAGACCATCGGCACGCGTGTCCTGCACGGACATTTCGAAATTCATTACAAGTGCACACAGGCAGCTTCGCGATTCCTGCAATGGCAGGTTTTTGCGTGGTTGGGATACTTTTGATTCCGAAACCATACAGCTCTAAAATCATCGGGAATGGGAGTCGGAAGTGCCTGAATATCAAAATCGCGCTGTTATTGCACCCAGGAACATAAAACAATTAAAGATCTTCACCACATCGATATTCTGGAGTTCCTCGGAAAACGATCGGACTGCAAGGAGTGCGTTGCTGGAAAAATGGCCGTTATTCATTTTTTCTCCAATTTCAATATATGGGGTGTCAAACGAAAGCCAGTGATGAGTAGAATTCAATTAAAGTACACTCAGGCAACTTCGCGATTCCTGCAATGGCAATTCTTTGCGTGGTTGGGATACTTTTGATTCCGAAACCTGACAGCTCTAAAATCATCGGGAATGGGAGTCGGAAGTGCCTGAATATCAAAATCGCACTGTTATTGTACTCAGGAACATAAAAAAATTAAAGGTCTTCACTACAACGATATTCTGGAGTTCCTCGGAAAACGATCGGGTTGCAAGGAGTGCTTTGCTGGAAAAATGGCCGTTTGTCATATTTTCTCCAATTTCAATATATGGGGAGTCAAACGAAAGCCAGTGATGAGTAAATTTAATAAAAGTGCATTCAGGCAGCTTCGCGATTACTGCAATTGCAGTTTTTTGCGTGGTTGGGATACTTTTGTTTCCAAAACCATACAGATCTAAAATCATCGGGATCGGGAGTCGGAAGTGCCTGAATATCAAAATCGCGTTGTTATTGTACTCAGGAAGATAAAAAAATTAAAGGTCTGCACTACATCGATATTCTGGAGTTCCTCGGAAAACGATCGGATTGCAAGGAATGCGTTGCTGGAAAAATGGCCGTTTTTCATACTTTCTCCAATTACAATATATGGGGTGTCGAACGAAAGCCAGTGATGAGTAGAATTCAATAAAAGTGCATTCAGGCAGCTTCGCGATTCCTGCAATTGCAGGTTTTTGCGAGGTTGGGATACTTTGATTCCGAAACCATACAACTGTAAAATCATCGGAAACGGGAGTCGGAAGTGCCTGAATATCAAAATTGCGGTGTTATTGTACTCAGGAACATAAAAAAATTAAAGATCTTCACCACAACGATATTCTGGAGTTCCTCGGAAAACGATCGGATTGCAAGGAGTGCGTTGCTGGAAAAATGGCCGTTTGTCATACTTTCTCCAATTTCAATAAATGGGGTGTCAAACGAAAGCCAGTGATGAGTAGAATTCAATAAAAGTGCATTTAGGCAGCTTCGCGATTCCTGCAATTGCAGTTTTTTGCGAGGTTGGGATACTTTTCCTTCCGAAACCATACAACTGTAAAATCATCGGAAACGGGAGTCAGAAGTGCCTGAATATCAAAATCGTGCTGTTATTGTATTCAGGAACATAAAAAAATTAAAGATCTTCGCTACATCGATATTCCGGTGTTCCTCGGAAAACGATCGGATTGCAAGGAGTGCGTTGCTGGAAAAATGGCCATTTTTCATACTTACTCCAATTTCAATATATTTGGTGTCGAGCGAAAGCCAGTGATGAATAGAATTCAATAAAAGTGCATTCAGGCAGCTTCGCGATACCTGCAATTGCACTTTTTTGCGTCGTTGGGATACATTGATTCCGAAACCATACAGTTGTAAAATCATCGAAACGAGAGTCGAAGTGCCTGAATATCAAAATCGCGCTGTTATTGTACTCCGGAACATAAAAAATTAAAGAACTTCACTGCCAAGATATTCTGGAGCTCCTCGGAAAACGATTGGATTGCAGGGAGTGCGTTGCTGTAAAAATGGCCGTTTGTCATACTTTCTCCAATTTCAATATATGGGGTGTCAAACGAAAGCCAGTGATGAGTAGAATTCAATAAAAGTGCATTCAGGCAGCGTCGCGATTCCTGCAATTGCAGTTTTTTGCGTGGTTGGGATACTTTTGATTCCGAAACCATACAGGTCTAAAATCGTAAGAAATGGAAGTCGTAAGTGCCTGAATATCAAAATCGTGTTGTTATTGTACTCAGGAACATAAAAAAATTAAAGATCTTTACTAAATTGATATTCTGGAGTTCCTCGGAAAACGATCAGATCGCAAGGAGTGCGTTACTGGAGAAATGGCCGTTTGTCATACTTTCTCCAATTTCAATATATGGGGTGTCGAACGAAAGCCAGTGATGAGTAGAATTCAATAAAAGTGCATTCGTCTTCTGACGAGTTGGTCCAGTACGGAGGACACAAGGTACCTTGCTACTCGAGCCCTACAGACAGGAGCAGTGGAAGTGTTTTATTCAGACTTGCACTCGTTTCACGTGAATTGTAGCTTCCGCTCTCTTTTGTTTGATTTTTTTTTCGCGACGAAATCCTTCCAATATTGTTCCCAGGTTGATACCTGTAAGGACCTTCTATTGTCTTGATGAAACTGTCAGCCAGATGGGTTTCTCCTATCAGCCTGGACTCTCAAGAAAATATAAGGTTACCTTGCGTCTATGTCGTGGAAGGATTCTACTCATCTTTTTATGCGTGATAGACGAGTCGTTTCGATTCAACGTTCGGTGGCATATGCTGGAGTTGCGGAGCCCGGAATGCTTCGACGTGTCGGGAATTTTGACCCCGTACAATGCTGTTACGGTAGCTCTAGCACTTGGTTCGTCGAGTCAATTTTTGTAATGTATGTGGGTTTGGGGATAAATTCTTGCAAATTGGCCGGAAGCACCCCTTTCTCGGCAGACTACCATTCTCTATGGAGGAGTCAGCGCTGCTGGAAAGGAAAGTGTTGAACAAATAAATTTACTTTTTTTATCTTCTATATAGCAACTAGCTCGCCACTATCGGTCACTACATTTAGAAATAAGTCCCTTATATACATATCGGTATTTATTCCCTTTAGTTAGTAGCAGTCTCGTTTATAATCGACACCTACCAGCCTACAACAAGTGCAACCATGGCAACAAAACGAACGCTGGACAGACGTTGGACCTGTTCTAAGGTGGTACAACCCGCTGACTGCGGGATTTGCTTCGAGGACGCAGTGGAGGGCGTAAACAGCATGCGATTGGAGTGTGGACACTTGTTTAATCGGGCCTGTGTCCAACAGCTCCTACTGACATCCAACCTCTGCCCACTATGCCGACGCCCTATAGATCGAACAGCCGTAGATGCCCCCTCGGAACGCACATCCCGACGCGCGGAGCAGTGGCGAAAGAACCGCAAAATGTTGAACTACCACCAACCCCTGCTGGACATTCCAGGAGCCATGGGCGGAGAAGTTCCTGTTGCAGTTGTCCCGGCCGAGGTTCCAACGGCGCCTTCCACCAACTTCGTCGACACAATCCTGGCTCTAATGCGAGGAATGTCCGAGAGGATCGAACACTTGGAGAGAGGACTCCAGAGCCTCCAGATTAGCCAACCCTCAGCCGCATGAGAACTCCGTCTGGCAGGGAGCCCCATCCCAGTGTGGCTATGCCCCACTCTAGACCGGCTGGTAATTGGACCCTCCCTCCAAGTACCGCGGGAATGGATCCCAGGGCTAGTATTATACCAGTATACTGCGCCTAAGCACTCGGCTACGAATACCCATGCTCGAGGACGATCTGGTGGAATTTATTAGGGAGAATATGCGCTGGGGGCTTCAGAACAGTTTCCTTCAGGTGTCCATTCACACCGTACAAGGATTACGCCTCCATGCCCGTAGACAAGAACAGCTAAATGAGCGGCGAAGAACCTTCCATCCACAACCTCGCATGATGGGACCTAATCCACGAAATAATATTACCGTGGAGTTAGTGGCAGTAGATCACATAAATCACGACACGACACCCGTATCGATGAGCGGAGCACCCCTGCAGTGCGAGTTCGTAGCAATGATTGACCGACCATTCGTTGAAGCAGTTACAACTCCGACGGTCTGTTAGAACTGCTGACTACCGGGGCATCGGTTCTATGCATGTCCAGCGGAACCGACGATCTTGCGTTACCGGTGCGGGAAGGTAGACACTTATGCACCAGATTGCGCAGATCGCAAGTTACGAAAAAACTTGCCAGCGGGTGCCACGACCACCCGTCGGCACTCCGAGAACCCGAACGAACCAATACCGACCCTATCACTGGTTGCGACCAAGCCCCAGACATGACCCCAACCTTACTGACTCGCACTGCCAAACACAGTTCTCCAGAAGTTCCGCAGCTGACGCCACACATTGTCGTGGCGGACATGCAGGGGAATGGTAGCGAAACGAAGGTCCCGTGGCATGTTATGCCCTTCCACGTCAGACTGCGGGATTATTTGGCTACTTGCCAGTGCATCTTCAATGAGGAGATGGTTACAACTACCCCACCGCGAAGGAAGCGAGCCACACATCGGATGCGGAGCTTCTGGAGAAGGGTCAGGCAGTCGAGGAAGGCGTTGTGGGAAATACACTTAGACGAATTATTGAGGGATGACGTTCGACCATATGCAAAAGCGATTGTCAGGCTTAGTGGATACGGGAGCCAGTGTGAATTGCATATCAGCCGATTTTGCAGGGGAGGTGCTGGCAACTCACGCGGACCAAATCCAGCATTTTACCACCTGGTTAAGCACGGCGGATGGAACTCGTCACTCCGGAGTGGGGAAAATTAAGACGGATGTCACATTTAAAGGGGTAACTAAACCTCTGGAATTTTATATTATCCCCCAATCAACCCAGAATCTTTACTGAGGGGTAGATTTCGTTCGAAAATTTAACTTGGCCCCAGCACTATTTCCAGCATGACACTGGATTCCGTTGCCCCTGTTCCTGACGAAAATCCAACCTCCCACTCATTATGACATGCACTGGATGTGAATCAACAACTGTGACTTGACTGGGCTATATCGGCTTTTCCATCGCATAAGAAGGAAGGTCTTGGCAGCATGGCCCTGGTGTTTCACACAATAGATATGGGAAAGGTTAAGCCCATAAAGCAGAGACATTTTGGTGTATCTCCGGTGAAGGAATAGCCGTTATATGCTGAAGCTGATCGAATGCTGGCACTAGGCGTGATCAAAGAATCGTAGAGCGCGTGGGCTTCTCCGGTCACCTTATTTGTCAAGCCGAACAAGGTCCGGCTATGCTTAGATGCCAGACGCTTGAACGCCGTCACTGTCAAAGACGCATACCCTTACCGTTGATTGAAGGCATCTTGAGTCGATTGCCTAAAGGATGCTCTCTGGAATATCCCTTCAAACCCTGGCTCAAAGGAGAAAACAGCCTTCACAGTCCCAGGTCATCCACTGTATCAATTTGTGACCATGCCATTCGGATTGTGCAATGCCCCTCAGACAATGAAGCGCCACATGTATCTGCTGCTTATAATCGAGACCTTTAACGAACACCTCGACCTGCTCCAGGAAGTGTCTTTACACATTCGGAGGGCAGGGTTGACCATCAACATACAGGAGAGTCAGTTTGTGATGACGGAGGCGAAGTATTTGGGCCACATCATTGGGCATGGCAACATCAAGACCGACCCGGGGAAGACTCAAGCGATTGACGCTTTTCCATTGCCCAAGACCACCAAGCAGTTACGCTGATTCCTAGGCTCATGCGGGTGGTACCAACGTTTTGTACGTGACTATGCCACCATTACCACACCTTTGACCAACATGCTGCGTAAGGGACGTTAGTTCGTCTGAGAAGGACCCAACTTGAGAGCCTTCGAAGAGCTAAAGAAGAGTCTGGCAACAGCCCCCGTACTGCGCAGCCCGGACTTTGGGAAACCGTTCTCAATCTATTGTGACGCGAGTCAACATGGGGTGGGAGCAGTCTTAGTCCAGGTTGCACAAGACGGCGAGGAGAGGCCTATAGCCTTTATGTCTCACAAGCTGAACCCGGCCCAGCGGAACTGCATGGTCTGGGAGCAGGAATGCTTGGCGGCTGTAGTGGCACTGAAACGCTTTCGAGCATATGTGACCATGCGTCTCTGAAGTGGCTGATGAGCCAGACTGATCTCCACGGGCGTTTGGCGAGATTGGCCTTGAAATTACCGGCATTCGACTTCATGATACGACACCACAAGGGAAGCCAGCACGTGGTACCAGACACATTATCAAGGATGTCCGCCCCTGAAGGAGCCGAGTTGGCCCAGGAGGATGACAGCCCCCTGTGGCTCGAGTTGCACCATCCCGCCTTCAAGTCAATATGTTACAACCAGCTGAGGAATACGATTCGGAACCAGTTACCACAGAACCACAGACCTGCGGCTGATGGAGGGATTTATATACAAGCGGATGGGACATGCCTCCGGAGACGTTCGACTTGATTAAAAGGGCTCATGACCATCCATTGAGCGCGAACGGCGGTTATGGTCGTATGCTTTGGCGACTGAAGACATGCTTCGTTTGGCCTAAGATGGTGCAGCAAGTAAAAAAGTACGTAGCTGCCTGTGAGCTGTGCAAATGCACTAAAGCGCCCAATTCTGTTCTTCGGCCCCCGATGGGAAAATTCGAGCTACCGGAGCGGGTGTGCCAGCGCCTGTGTATAGATCTCATTGGTCCGTACCCTCGCTCGACTTCGGAATATACGGGAGCTGCTGTGATCCTGGACCAGTTGTCCGAATTCCCAATCATTGAACCGATTCGAAACCTGCACACCGGCCCGATAGTCAGCTTTCTGGAAAATCGCGATTTCCATATATTTGGAGTACCGGAAATGGTGGTCTCCGACAACGGAGTTCAGTTCACCTCGGCTAGATTTTGGGATTTAATGGACAAGTATGGCATCACTCATCAGCGGACTGCCGTTTATTCCCCGCAAGCCGATGCGTCCGAGCGGCTGTACCGCACCCTCATAGCCGCCATTCGGGCCTGCGTCAAACTGGATCAGAAGGATTGGGACCACAGGATTTCCGCCGTGGCCTTTGCCCCGCGTTCGTCATACCACTCCACCACAGGTATCTCCCCGTACTTTGCCGTGTTTGGCCAGTATATGATCTGCCACGGAAACTCGTACCGGCTATCGCGGCAGTTGAAAGGTTTGAAAGACCCAATAGCGGTTCTGGAGCCGCACGAGAAACTCCAAATTGTACGAGCACAAATTCAGGAGAGGATTGAAGACAGTAGACGGGCGGGGGAGGAGCGTTATAACCTGTGATACCATCCTTCCAGCTTCAAGGCAGGCGGCAAAACCTACCGACGGAATTTCAGACAAGGTGAAGCAAGCCGGCACTAGAGTGCCAAACTAAGCAGGAAGTTCGTGAAGTGTCGAGTCCTACAAGTTTTAAGTCCCATGCGATATCTCATTGCGGACATGTTCGGCAAGGAGCTGGGAGGCTACCATGCCAAAGACCTACGACGCTGAAAAGTGCCAGCAAAGAGTTCTTCCTACTCGCTGTTGGCCCCCACTGTTATCTCCTGCGTAGCATCGATCGCTTTCTCCTGGGCTCAAAATATCAATGACCTCTTCGGGTTAGAATGTGCCGTGGGAAAATTTACCATCCACAAGCCACACGACCTCTTCGGCGGTCATACAAGTAAAGCCATCTGTGGCCAACCAGTCTGTCCTTCAGTCTCCCCATGCCTGGTTGGCATCGTGGACACTGCCCTGTAATGAGGCGACCCTACGCCAATGCCGGCTCGCACACATGCCCATCGCTGCCATATGGCTTTTGAGCGAACGTCAGCTTTGGATGACATTCCCATCCTACGTCATTTTGAGTCAAGGAATGTCACCCAAAGCTGACGGCAGTTGGATTTGGTAACTGACAGCCGGGCCAAGGCAGTGTCGTCTCGTGACAGCCGAAGACAACCAAAAAGGAAAAAAGGTCGTTGCAAGTTAAGTGCACGACTCGCAACAAGGTAAGGAATCCTTCTACAACACCAACATAATTCGCTTAGAGGGAAATGTCATCAGGCAAATCTTTTTCAGCATTCGAAAACAGCGAACCAACTGGGACATCTCTTGACCGGCAAGTGGGCATAACCCCAATTGGAGTTTATGCGAGTTGCTAAGCAGCGGAATTTGGAGCAAGAAATTCACCTCGTGCAAAAAAATAAAGAGGATTTCTTGGAGAGAAGATGCGGACCTATCCACACAACCACTTTTGCATGAAGAAATAGGCGAGCGAGTGAACCATGACCAAAAGGGTGCAGCACAGGATAGATGGAAGGTGCGTTACAGTTAAGCCGTGCATCATGTGCGCTGGTGCTCTTTGTTATTTAAATGTCAAGAAAGTTATTAACGGTGCTTCTAATGATCGTTTCGGTAGCAAAACCATTTTAAATGTAGCATAATTATTAAACTCCAAAAGACTTTACACACGTGGTAATAGAAAATCAGAAGCAATGAATTAGTTGAACAAAGTTCATGAAGGTGTCAATCAAGCTGCGCCAATTTCTAAAGTGAAGAAAGTCAAGGATTCAAAGTTGTGTGTAAGAGCTCAAACAATATGATCGAGAATTGGAGACTGACGTGTTAGCATTATCAAATAGGAATACCGTTATATGTTTTCGTTGTACATCAGCTTAATATTACGTCTACGAAATGAAGAAATCAATATCAGTATAAACTTCTTTATCCTTGTGCCTTTTATCAATGTAAAGTCAATATTGCTCAATATTATTAAGTATCGTGAGCACTTCCAATTTCTAATGTTTCTTTTTGAATTTTCGTGATACATTTGTGTAACTTTTCAAATGAGACAAATGCAGTCTCAGTATAATTACGTACCCTTGAGCTGAAGCTGAATCTTTTACATAGAGTTTCGAATGCATTTATTTGAACTAAATGTAATATAGTTATGTACGTGTTCTACCACTCAGTCGGTGGAGCTGACAGATAAGGAGAGATAAGGAAATGTTGCATTTTATTTTTTCAATATTGATTAAAGTGAAAAAGTTACGAGCAATAAATGCGAGGCGAGCAGAATAGAAAAAAATTACCTTTCACCTTGTCCTATCGCACAAGTAAAATCTGTAATGTTTCACTGTGTTCTTCCAAAAATCAAATTCTGAATCTCATGCTTCACCAAAACAAGTCTAAGGTGAGCTTGCAAAAATCGCAGAGCAAATTGTGTAATCCATGGACTGAACTGAATTTCGATAAAGACGGTAATCTACGAGTGATTTTATACTATGAAAATATTTTTCGGTAAAGTTAATTAAAGTAAGATTAAATTATGAGAGATATTGATAGATTTATAATTTCAATTTACTTTTACAATAAATTTCAATTTAGTGTAAATGATAAATTAAAGGCCAATGCAAACAAGATAAAGAGGAAAACATCTCCATGGGAGTCCCACACTGCCAGACTCGGCGGGCGTAAATGCCTTCACCTCCCTACCACAAAAAAAAGAGGAAAATATCGAGGAGGGAAGTTAATTATACAAGTGCATAAACTTGTATAATATTCTGCGCTCGGGAATCTCTCCGATGTTGACGTTAATTATACAAGTACATAAACTTGTATAATATTCTGCTCTCCAATTGATGTTCAGAAATCTCTCCGATGCTTGTATCGGGAGATTACTAAAATATTCCAAATTAAAAAACCCAAGATGTTTTTGTTGATGGTCAAAACTAGACTAGACTTTATTTTCCACTAACATTTTCTTAAATACTTATTTGCCGTGGGAACAAAAGTAGTTCCCATGAATTTTGTGTTCTAACACAGGAATTGCAAGTGCAATATGCTCCATCTACCTTGCAGACAGATAGATCATATTGCGCGCGACATAATTATTTTTCATACGTAAAATTGCAAGCGCAATATGTTCCATCTGCCTTGCAGACAGATAGATCACATTGCACCTGCCATGAGAACTATGTCTAGCGCGCACGAATAATTCCAGAAGTTTGGAATTTCATGCGCTCTAGACAAAACGCATGTCTTATTGTACTTTACAATTTAAGATTAAATGACGAATTAGGTTTAATGTAATGAATATGAATTCGTATGAGGATTATTAACCATGATATTATTAGAAAGATATGAATTTGTATTATTGAAGTGATACGAATTCGTACATCCTCCCCCGCGTTGAACGGTCCGTTCAAACTGCTTCCTGGGTACTTGGTAGGCTGTGCTTCCTTGGTCGTGGAATCGGCCGTTGAGCTGGAGCTACATTCCGACAATTTCGTAGTTTGCAACCGAGATAACTTGCCAATGAAATTATCAAAATAAGGCTGATGTATGAGATCGTGTATTGATGGATATCGTGCAAGTCGATTTGATCAGGGATGGATAAGTCTTGCGCTAAGAGTTGTTTCTTCAAAGCTTCGAGATCTGCTGCGTATGTTTGGTAAGGCTCCGAAGATTTGTTAGGAGGTTTTGATGTAGTATTCTTGTCAGGCTGATGGATCCTTGTATAGGAAGTACCAATTGTACTCGTATAAATCCGGCGTGCTTAGATGGTTACAGTATCAGATTTGAGAGTGCAATCTGAGTCCAGTTTGAGAATGCCTGAACCTTCCAGGACCATGGTTGAAGTGTTGCCAGCGCAGACAATGTGGACTACCAGCTGATTTGTGAGAGCATAGATCCACTCATTGGTACATAGAATTTGATTCCACAGCGATGGGGTTTTAAGTTCGGTTAAATTGCACTCAGCTGGGAATGTCCTTCAGAAGCGTAACTTCACATACACTTATGCTGGATTCCTTGTGATATAATGGATGAGACTGTTTACAAATGTGGATTGCTGGTTCCATCCAGGTACATGTCATGTATTCTTCTTCCGTGAGTGGATAATACATATCACGATGCGAGCTGATAATAAGATATCGTGAATTGGGGAGTATCACCATCAGCTGATTGTGGCTTACTGTTGGTATAGGATAGAGCCTGAATAAGTCAAATGTGACTGTGTTGACGAGTGGTACTTTCAACTCAAATATAGCCAGATCTTCGGTCAGTCTTGCAGGAAATTTTCATGTGCTATTGGAAGGCGTAGTGTCTCAGGTAAATGTTCCTTGACATTGGCAATCTCCATGCTTAATTGTTTCTGAGATAACAGTAATGGATTAAAATTTCCATATTGTGAGTCGGTGATGATGTTAACAATGGAGGCTTGAATTCGTTGCAAATTGATGGTAGTCGATGTCATTTGAAACGATAAGGTCGTGATGAGATTCGATATTTTATGCTGATTATCTTCACTGGCCGGACCTCTCACTACGTTAGCTAATCGATCCATGTGCTCCTTTATCGCTTTAAACCTTCGTTGAGAGGTCTGTTCGCCCTTTCCAATAATGTTAAAGGTAGAATCAATGATAGATGTTTGGTTTTTTAGCAGCAGGTACAGTTTATCTTGATTTCCCTCCAAACATTTTATTGTCAGTGACATCTGGCTAGCATATTCCTCATCGAGCACGCCAAATAGAGACTTGGCCACATTGCCAACTATGTTGGAAGCTCCTCTTTTATTTCTGATCTTCAATAATTGATTGATGTTCACGAGTTCATTTCGTAGATGTACAAAATGGTCTACAAACGTGAGACAACTGTTAGTGAGTCCACGATCACAAAGCTGCTGTAGCATGTTTGTTCCGTTCTCCAATGTCGCAATCTCCGACCAATATGATCTTAAATCGTAGTATATCAGCAGACTCCATTCACTCGTTGCTTAATAAGAGCTACCCAATGACTGGAAATGTAAGCCTGGTTTAGGTCCGACCGTTGTGATTTTATTTGGTTCAGTGAATACCAGAGGAAACAATACGCATGCCAATAGTAAGGAACTAATAGATGTTCCTTTCGTGGCCCGTTTTTGTTTTCTTGGGGAATCAGTTGAGCAACCCGGTTCTGGTTCTTGCTCCAATGGTCGTTTCTTAGCGCTGACTACCTCCGTCACGTTGATCGCTTCTTCAGTCTCGCTTCCGGCAGTAACAATGCCTGCTTCTATTGGCAAGGGCGCCAGTTTATGAATCGGTCTCTTCAATATCCCTGATGATGTTTTTACGTCAACCACATGAACAAAATCATCATTGCCTTGGTAAATTTTTGTGATTCTCCCGAGCGGCCACTTTATTACTGGCATATTGTCTTCTTTAATGATAACAACTGTGCCCAGTTGAGCATTTTGGCTGACCTGCTTCTACTTTGAACGGTGCTGCAGCTGATTTAAATACTCTTCTGACTAGCGGCGCCAGAACTCGTGCTTGGTACCGCTCACTAGTTTCCACCTGCTAAGTAGTCCGATCTTTGCTGGCTCAGATACAGCATCCACCGTAGCTGTTGGGGGTTCTCCCATAAGAAAGTGTCCTGGTGTTAACACAGTGAGGTCATTAGGGTCTGACGACATTGGAGTTAAAGGCCTTGAGTTGAGAATTGCTTCAGTCTCCACTATAAGCGTTTGGAGCTCTTCATAGGTTAGGGTTGCTGCTGAAGATCCTCTAAGTAGTAAGTATTTTGCCGATTTAACTGCGGCTTCCCACAGCCCTCCAAAATGCGGGGCCCGAGGTGGTATAAAATGGAAGTCTATACTTTTGTTGTTGCATATATCTGCGGTTTTCTCTTGAGCCTGCTCGGAATACAAAGACGTGGACAGCTCTCTTAGCTGATTACGGGCTCCCACAAAATTGGTGGCATTGTCGCAATACAAATTTTTGCAATGACCTCGTCTACCGATGAATCGCTTAAGAGAGCCGATGAATGCTTCAGTGGTGAGATCACTTACTAGCTCATAATGTACTGCCTTGGTGGCGAAACAGCAGAATATAGCAATATAGCCCTTTTGTGGTCGTACTCCTCTGCCGCGAAAATGGATCATAATTGGTCCACAAAAGTCAACTCCAGCATTAACGAATGGGCGAGCAGGCTGTACTCGGGCCGATGGCAGGTTCCCCGTGAACTGAGAAAACATCTGCGGGTTCGCGCGGGAACATCGTACACATCGCTGAACAATGGCTCGTGCTAATGTTTTGCCCTTGATTGGCCAAAATCGTTGTCTCGTTGTTGCAAGCAGTGCTTGGGGGCCCAGATGGCATTTGTCTTGGTGGATATCCGTCATCAGTAACTTTGTTAATGGATTTTTGTATGGGAGCAGGATAGGATGTTTGGCATCATAAGATACGTTTGATGCTTCCGATCTTCCTCCAACTCGAACTAAGCCCTTTTCATCGAGGAACGGTGTCAGACTAGCAAACTGATTGTTTTTGGTGAGTTGCTTTCCATTCTCCAAGTCCTTCATTATATCCCAAAATTCGTCCTTCTGAACGTGTTTCACGATGACTTCGATTGCTCTGTTTAGTTCCTGACTGGAGAATGATTTTGGTAACAATATAGAGGCCCGCGGCCTTTGACTAATGCGATCTATGAACCTAAGTACATATGCTATGATCCGTTGTAGTTTTTTGAAAGAGTTTCCATGCTGTATGGCATCGATAAAATTGGTGGAAGCAATTACGGTTGCAGCCATAGTTACTCTTTCTTTTTTCTTCTCAAGATCACAAGAGGGTCCCTTTACATTTTCGGTGGCCACAATGATTCCGTTCCATGCAGAAAAGGTGGTCCATACAGCCGAATATTACATCCAGCTAACTCTGCAGGTGCAATGTCTCGTGATAAAATGTCGGCTAGATTTCTTTTTGAATCTACGTGACGCCATTGCTCCGGAATCGATAGTGACTGAATTGTTGATACTCGGTTGGCAACAAAAGTATTGTATGAGGAAACGGTGGAGTTTATCCACGCAAGCACGATTTCTGAATCGGTCCAAAATATGTGTAAGACTTCTTCCAAGTGTAGGGCAGTCTTAGCTCTTTCCGCCAGCTCCGCACCCAATTTAGCAGCACAGAGTTCCAATCGTGGAACAGTTATCACATGAATTGGAGCCACACGTGATTTTGCACATAAGAGACGCACAATGATTCTGCCATTCTTCAAAGTAGATCGCAGATACACGGCTGCACCATATGCCCTTTCTGACGCGTCACAAGATATATGCAACTGCACCTCCTTGGGCACTTCCCTGGCAAGTACGTGTCTAGGGAATTGTGTTTTTGTAGCACTGACAGGCCTCTGCGAAATTGGGACCATCTGGTGTGTATCACTTCTGGCAAAGCAGCATCCCAGTCCAACTTCAAATGCCAAACATCTTGAAGAAATAGCTTGGCGGTGACTATTACGGGGCCCATGATGCCCAATGGATCAAACACTTGCCATTACTTCATACTTTCCCAAAACGTTTCCACTGCAAATTCTCCTTTGATGAAGAACTTGCGCAAATCTAACAAAAAGTATTCCATACAAACTGTGTACACTGAAATCAACCAATGTTTATTTCGGCAGAGATTGCATGACCAACAGCCATAATATTTAATTCTTCGATTCGCATCCATTCTGCTTCAAAAATTAACGTATCAATTTCTCCAAACACTTATCAGCATCAGCAAAACTCCGTCGAATATTCCTTCGCAAAAGTAACTAACTTGACACTGTTTTGCTTGATCTCCGTGTTCCATAACTACAAATTCAAATCTTATTGAGCGAGAAATGCTATACCTAATTATAACATGTTTACTACAAACAAAATTTTATTAGAACATTCTTAACCACTTAGGCATAAAGTTAAACCAGATGAAATGGCGAAAACCAGAATTGTATACAGATTTTTTTTTGTGTTTAAGCAAATTCATAAAATTAATGATTATTACTGTATCTATACATGATTGAAAGAAAAAAATACACCTTATAACAATGACACGGTTTAACTAAGAAATATCACACGTAAAGATAAAAATGAAATTGATTTGAACGATTTATCTAAATAATATTAAAATAAACGAATCCTATATATATGATTTATATAATTGTACATTTTAAACCAGATAAATAAAACAAAAGAGGTGAAGTAAATAAAAACAAAAGAAATTTGCGATGCTACAATTATTGATGATAATTGCTTAATCGAAACGTTTCCGAAGATTTATTTTCTTTATTGTGTGATCCGTATTTTTAAAGCAAAAAAAGAAACCCTTCTAACAATTAGTTGTAATGTATAAGTTATCAAATTTGAATTTTATTAAAATTTTACTATGTGTATTTGCGCGATTTCAATAATTATCCTTTTAAGATTAAAACTAGTAAATTAAATTTAAAAATTTTTTTTGAATAAAACATGATGGAGTGCTAGATAATCTGCAACTTTTCTTTTCCAGTGGCCTTTCTTTTTCAGAGGCAGTGGGAGTGCATGGTAAGTATGCCGGTAAGAGGGTAGGGTTTTGAAAAATCCGCGGATGGCTGGTTTCGCGTCGTGTGCGGTACGCGGTACCTTAGTTTGTCTTGCCTTTTTTTTCTTAGCGTAGAGTTCATCGGGATTGAGTTAACGTAGTGTATTTTCCGGTACCGTGTCTGTAAAATTCGAGAACCAGAAATTGAAATTAGATTTTTGTAATTGAATGGAATGATGAATGAATACGGAATAAAGTAAAGTAGGTTTCCTTTCCGTATGTTTGTGTTTTCGACGCGTTTGAAACGGGCATTTAATGGTGGCTGAAAGATGTAATTGAGCGTAATCCATTTAAAGACCTGCGACCGAAATCCTCTCCGATCTAGCTGGCCGACAAGCAGCCACTGCGAGATGGATGACGATGCACGGACTGGTTGACCGGTTGGTACCATTCGTTGGCACGACTCAGACTTCACGTCTAGAACCGATGAGAGCCCGGTTCCGTTCGAACGAATTTAGACGAAAATCATTGCAATATAAATGATCTTTACGTCATTTGCATGCTTCTGATAGCTGTTTATAAAATCCCACACACATCACTTCATTGTTTTCTTCCCGACATAACAACACATACCGATCACTCGCAACACGCTTCCACTAAATTCAACACGAATTATCTTAAGAAATTGTTTTGTGTACAATTTCAAATTCAACTTCACAAGTTCTTTCCCGTCATCTGTTGAATTTTCACGAATCGTATGGTTGAGATTTCGATAATAACGCGGGGGTCCAATTATAAGAGGAGTGGGATTTTCATGAAAGCAACTAGAGAGCCACTTGAGTTTGTAGATGCTCTAGTGGCGTGGAAGGCGGGGGAACGTATGCATGTAGTTAAAAAATCTTCACTCACGCATGAACGGAAATAAGTATATTTCGCGTCCATTACGTAATGTGTCTTTAGTTCGTCTCATTCAAGTGAGACTGATAAAGGTATAGCTTCTCAGAGTTATTGGTTAGATCATATTAGTAGGTAGGAAGGGTTAGTAACTGGGCTTGGGGACTATTGATGGGGAAGAACGATGCAACCCTTTTAACTTTTCTGGCTATGACTGCCATTTATTTGTAAAAGAACTTGGAAGCATTGATGCAGATATTTCGATAATACCTATCAATAAGGAAATGTACGTTTCAGTTTCCAAAAGAATACGCATTAATCATTTAGAAAGAATTGAGCTATGATTTTTGGACTCGGCCAGGTTCATGCACAGCAATCTTTTTGCTCTTGTAAAAAAATCTGACTCTAGAAGATATGAAAACTGTTTCTTCAGCAAATGGAGATTGAGCAAGATTTCAACTTTTAACGCGAAAGGGTATATTCCCTTAACAGTCGAGACCATTTAAATGAAGCTTCTCTACCATCAAGTTTTTCAACACAATGACAAATATAGAGTGTAAAGAAGCAGATTATGAACATGCGCTAAATGTTTGGCACCAATTCTTTTGTACAGTTATTTGGGGCTATCTGGAATTGTATCTGAAAACAGATGTTCTTCTCACGAATGCATTTGAGAGTTTCTAAAATATTTTAAAAATATATATGGACTTGACTCTTGCCAATATTACACAACGCCTGGACTATCGTGGGATGAAATGCTTAAAACTACATCCATTAAGCTTCAGCTCCTGACAGATATCTAGATTTATGATTTTGTGAAAAGAATGATTAAGGGTGGGGTCACGCAATGTTCTCATCGGCATTCAACTGCAAATAATAAGTATATGGACAAGTAAACAAAAGAGGACCCCTCCAAATAATTGATGCATTTAGACGTGAATAATTTATTTGCATGGGCGATGTAACAACCATTTCTTTCTGGTGTGTTTAAGTGGGTTGAAAAAATCGATAATGTTGATATTCAAAACATTGCTGCAGATTCAAAAGTTAGCTATTTTTTCGAAGTTGATTTGGAGTATCCAACAACATTGCATGAGCAACACAATGATCTTCCTTTTTGTGCAGAAAATAAAGTCGCACATGGTTTGAAAACTACCAACCTGATCATTGATTTGAAAGACAAACAAAAATAGATTTTTCACTATATGAGTCAGCAGCAATGCATCCAAAATGGCTTGGAACTGATTCGCGTCTACAGAATTTTACAATTTAAACATTCCTGTTGGCTTAAGCATCTGTGAATAAGATAGTGCGTTGAAAATTTACATCCTTCCTTGACTTCCAGTGAAAGCTTGGTGACATTCGGTTTCGTGGAACCGAAGTTATTGCGTCTAAAGTGACAGTATGTTTGCGTCATCGGTACAGAAATGAGTTTCGAACGAAGAGCTAATGAAAAATTTTGTTTTAAAATTGGCAAAACGTTTACCGAAACATCGACGAAAAAGTTTATGGCGATGATTGTCTATCTCGTGCCAGAGTTCATGAGTGGTTTGCACGTTTCAGAGATGGTCGTGAGCACATAAATTACGATGAACATGCTGGCTGCCCAAAATCAGCGATCATCGAGTCGAGTGAGCCCTATTTCAATATGAATGAGACTTTCGTCATAAAAATCAACTCTTGCGACTAATTTTTTGGCTAGGAATCGCATTTTAACCATCCATTACTCACTGTATTCACCTGATATGGCTCTCTGTGACTTCTACCCATTCGAGGAATTGCATTTGGCCATGAAAAGAAAACGCCTTGCGTCCGTAGAGGGCATCCAAAAAGCTTTTACCGACATCCTGAAGGTCACTCCGATCAATGACCCGAAACACTCTTTCGAAATGCTTTTGGATCGCGCGAAACAGTGTGTCGAGGTCGGAGGAGACTATTTTGAATAAATAAGCTCGAGTTTATCAGGACAAAGCTCCTGTCGATTCTATTTTAGCTCAGTATCGTTTATTTTGGAACGCACCTTGTAGACTTAAATACTCATCATTGAATAAAAAACTTTTAGAACAAAAAGAAAACCGACTTGAAAATGTCCTTAAAACGATGAAATAAATTATATGTGGTGCTATATCAGTTTCAACCGGTTTCTTTTGTAATGGTGCACCTGTTGGAAATTTATGTGTCGAAATGGGGAAATTGATTTAGCACCGTTTCCATAAAATTTATTTAATCTTTTTTTAGGGCACTTTGAGGTCCATTTTATTATTGTTTTTTTTTTAAGTTTTGACTTCATCCATTTTAGTGGCAAATTCTTTCTTTTCATATATATTACAATTCAGTTTCTTGAATACATTGCACCATGTATGTATGCTATATTAAAATGTAATTTCTTGACTACCATGCAAAACTTACTACTGCTAAAATCTGGAGCCTCCATAGGAGTCAAATTTAGTTCTGATACGTTTTAAGTCCAAGAACTCATCAATGCTTACCTTTATTTAAAGTTTCATTTAAATCCAATACAAATTGTATCTTTAAGAGTTCGAACTTTGCCAAGGCGCTGAAGTTATTTTTACTGTTCACTAGACGTTTACGGTCTCTTCCAAATTGGTAAGTTTCCTTAACGTGCGTTCAAAGGATCGTTGAAAACTACAGTAACAAAATCTTGTACATTTTTCGACCTCTAAGTGGCAGCCATTTTGTTTCAGATGGTTCGACTTTTGATTTTTTATTGGCTTTATCACACACGAGAATTAATCTTTGTTCCAATTTATGTGCAAATCGGAGCTTTATTTTATTATTAATAAAACTAGATACCATTTTTGAAAAATTGACCAATTTCGAAGCGAAATTGCGCCCCCCAGCTATAAATATCGTCATATCATTTATATATATGTACAACGCACACACACACACGCACACACACACATGATATGTATATATATATATATATATATATATATATATATATATATGAATATATATATATATATATATATATATATATATATATATAAATATATATATATTGTATATATATATTGTATATATATATTTCGGGCCTTCGCTTAGATATAATTAGAGTATCTCATTGTCATGATCGAATGTATCGGCGCCACTCCACAAGGTGATATGATCATTGTCACGCTTTGGCCGTGTGTTCGTCCACCCAGCTGCGAAACGTTCTGACCAGCGCGTATCATAACTGAACAGGCTTACAGTCCGTCTGAAGAATCATTTGAACTAAATCTCGTTGACCCCAATGAAACTCTAACCAGGGACCTTCGGCTTACGGGGTTAGTACTCTAACCACTAAGCCACGCGGACTACTATATATAGATACTATATATATATATATATATATATATATATATATATATATATATATATATATATATATATATATATATATATATATATATATATATATATATATATATACGAGTATATATATATATATATATATATATATATATATATATATATATACATATATATATATATATATATATATATATATATATATATATATATATTTATATATATATATATATATATATATATATATATATATATATATATAACGGTATATATATATACATATATATATATATATATATATATATATATATATATATATATATATATATATAAATGTATATCTATATATATATATATATATATATATATATATATATATATATATATATATATATGTATATATATATATATATATATATATATATATATATATATATATATATATATATCTGTATATATATATATATATACATATAATTATATATATATATATATATATATATATATATATATATATATATATATATATATATATATATATATATTACAATTTTTCTATCCCGGAGCACTCTGGGCCTCTGATAGAGACCTTCGACTGGGGCCCTCGAACCCGGTTAGCCCAATGAAGAGGGGCCGTGCGCCACTCGCTCTTCCAATGGGCCCCACGGGAGTCGCCAAGCGAGAATCGCGACTCGTCGAAGACTCGTACCGGCACCGATGTTATTTCCGCGCTCGCGTACTGACTGTGTAGCCTATTCCTCCCTTCACCAACTCGCACACCTAAACAGCGCGTGGAATCTAAGGGGAATTTATGTCCTGCCGGACCCTTGAGCCACACCACGTGTTGGTGGAGCACCCTCGAGCCTTCCACACCTGGGGTACTATTCGTGCTCGCCCACTACGCCACTTCCCGAGCCAAACCTTACACTTTGGCACGTTCCAGTTGTGGAAATAAATTCTACACCAGCAAATATTATTGGAAATAATTATTATTGTTCGTGAAATTCAGATTTTAAAATAAATTATACAAAAAAAAGAAATACTACAACGAAAATACTCTTACGCTCGTATGTCGATAGTTGCTAACTATCCGGGGGCCCCCTAGTCTGCGGCTTCCAACTGTAGCGTTCTCCTGGCTTTCTCCATCGATCGCCTTTTTCCGTGCAATTCGCCGAAATCTGCCGTCCCACCAACTCCAAAATTGTACTTCCTTGAATATTCCGCCTCCAATCGCCCTTTTCCGTGCAATTCACCGAAATCTGCCGTCCCGCCAACTCCAAAATTGTACTCCCTTGAATATTCCGCCTAACCTCCAAAAGAAAATTCCACCAAAAACGCTCGCCTAGTCGAATTCCCAGAATCCAAAAAAGAGGGCTTTTCAAGCTCCATCCGGGGCCTTTTATCGTTTCTGGTTGCCACGCTTTCCTCCAAGCGAGCTTCCAAACGTGGCTCCACTTTCTCGTCCAGTGGAGGCGCGCGGCATTACAGACCTTGCTCCGTAGGCGTTGTTGTAATCGTTTAGTTGAACGCACTGATCATATGGCAGCTCAAAAGCTCTCGGTGGGAACTGTCATTCCCAATGTTTATTTATTTGCCGAGACCAACTTTTGTTTTGCGTTTTGTTCTGAAACCATGGTATTGTAGCTGCTTCCCTACCCCACATCACAGAACATCCTCGCATATCGACGCACGCCTGGCTAACTCCTACAGTGAAGACAGGAAGTTAGCTGACAATCCACGTAAGTTACCACAGTCAGCCTTTTGATGTTGTCTACATATTGGTGAAACTTTCCTTTGTAGAATGTTCCCAAATGGAAAATGTACGTTGATTCATTTTGCATCCTATGCTCGTACAAATAAACGTACTCCGATGTTTTAGCCTTCAAGGGCATGTCGCAATTTTCACCAAGTTTTGCATGAGTCCTTTAAAAATAATATCTGGTGGAATACCTTGAGACAACAGTTCATGGAGTCATTCCCGGAATTTTCCCAGCCGCTGCGGTGTCTGCTTTAGGATAATTTGGTTCGCTGTCTCTTCCAAGTAAGTCTGCCAATCAAGATCAGTAATTTCTTGTTTGGGTGTGAATGGATATTGTTATACTCTACAAGTTCCTGGCATTAGAATTGCTCGGCGCAGGTTTCTTTTGGGCTTCGCAGCGATCCGCTACGCCAATTCTGCGGATAGATTCAGGTTCTCCCTTCGACACATATTGTTCAAGATAGATATGATGTCGTCCGTTTGCGGTGCGACAACACGAACACCCAACAATGACTTCTTATCGCAGCGATTACTTTCAATGTGGAGTATACGGACAGTATAATTCGGCAGGTGGCGATATACTTCTCCATCGTTCGACGAAGCGCGTGTTGAGCATCTTTTGTCAAGCCTTTCACTTCAGACAACACAATTACTTGAAATTATTCTGGCCAGCTGGGTCAATTTGGTGAGTTTGTGCTACTTGTTTGATGAGGTCAATAACAACCACCCGATCGTATATTCCAGCGTCCGACGGGTTAACTTCAAGATGGTAATATCTCCGCTTTCCATATAATACCATATAATTTATAGGATTAAATACATTTTAAATATCTACTTCCGCTTGGCTCGGGAAGTTATCCTCGCGGAGAACTTATATATATATATATATTTTTTTTTTTATTATACTTTTAAATAAGACCGCGGGCACCCTTAAACTCGTGTGTGGAAGGCTCCCGTGACAATCCCCCCTTACTTCAAGGGAATTTTCCTAAAATTCACTCATTAAAAAACTATTCCTCAGATCAATATCTTAAATTGGATTTCACCCTTAACTATTCTAAGTCGTGTGCCTATCAATAATCTGTTAATTCTAACCTACGCCTAACAATAATCTGCTACTTCTAAACTATTTACCTCAACGCCTATCGACCAGAATTTCCTCGAAGCCTCTCTTCTATTTCCCATTTGTCACTCCCCTTAACTCGAACCACATTAAGTTAGTCCTAATGCCAACGGTCTATTCTTTTTTTTAGCTCAAGTTCGGATGAAGGAAGATAAAATAATACAAAAAATAAAAAGGAAAAAGTGCGCAAATAGATGATCCAACTATATCACCTTGTGCCGCGAACTAACGATAAACGGAAAGGAAAAGGAGTCAATCAGGCCACTCCAGCTGACAACGTAGCTAAGATTAAGCAGAGACGGTATATATTTCATTTTCTTCATGTTGTGCCGTCTAGAATATTTCAAATTGCTCTATATTCCGAATTCTATATTTCTAAACTCCTAACGTATTTTAAATTATATATATATTTATTCTAAATTCTAATATGCTATGAACTCGATTATAAACTATCTTGATTCTAAATTACACTATATGTACCGCCTACTTTAACATAAGCATCGCCTAATTTTCTCCATTTTATACGGCCTATATTCTAATATAAGTCACAGTTTATGACTTCGACATCCTAATCTAGTCTAAACTGTAATACCGCTACATTCTACATCTTCCCCCTGTCTCAGGCTCGTAACACCTTGCATAGCAAACCTGTGCGACCTGGCAGTACGATTTCCGTCCGACGACTTCTTTTCCGAAAACTTCGCGTGATTTGGCATAAATAGGCCAGTTAGTTAATCCCGATAGGACGTAAGACGAGGACCACGGGGTCCTTAGACCGTAGCGCGCGCGTCCCGATACGCGTTGCCATTGACGAGACTTACTTGCCGCATTACTAGCCGGTTGCGCATAATCCGCTTACTATTTAAACTAATACTATAACCCACCACCACCTTAAAGAAACTTAGCACTAGTACCCTCCACCCTCTTACTGATTAAACTTACTAGCTAACTTATTCACTAATTCGCTGGTCGGCCTCCCTCGCACACTCGACATTGTTTGCGGTCTCAGGATAGGTATGGCTTGAGGTCCTTTGCGTGCCAGGTCCCTGCACTCCTTCCATCCATATCCAGTAGTCTGAACAGAGCTGGTGACTCGCGTTTTTCAATTTTGAAGGGGCCAAGGTACTCCGGTGCCAGTTTAGCCGAGTAGTACTGGGCCGCATCAGACAACCCGAAATTCCTCCTCCACACCAAGTCATTGGGGAGGAAGGGGGGGGTCCGCCTACGAAGATTATACCGTTGGGTACTTTTCTTCGCGGCCTCCTTTAAACGCCTAAGCACGTCTTCCCTTACTTCCCCTAGTTTCACGGCCCTCTCTGTAGGATTTTTCAACGTTTTTCATCCGTGGGTGCACTTGGCCCCTTCCGCGTAACCACCAACTCCCGACCGAAGTTAATGAAAAATAGGGTGCTTCCCATGGCCTCATGCGTATATGTACGCAACGCACATCCAATCTTCGGTAGCTGAACATCCCACTTCCGGTGATTGTCGCCCACATACGCTCTCAACATCTGCTTGATGGTCTGGTTGATCCGCTCTGCGGGATTGGCTTGTGGATGGTAAAAGGGCGTGAACTGTATTCGGCCTCCATACCCGGTCACTAGCTTGTCCATCTCTTTGGACCTGAATTGGACATAATTGTCGCAGACAACCAAGGCGGGGACCCCGAACACCAGGAAGATTCGTTCCTCTAACAACCTCGCTACCTGGGCCACTGTCGCTTGCCGGAGGGGAAAAATTAAGGGCATTTTGGAAAAATAGTCCACCACTGTCAGAATATGAGTATTCCCCTGAGTGGAACGCGGTAAAGGTCCCACCAAATCGACACAAATAACCTCCCAGGGTTCTTTGGTTTGCCCCGCTCTGGAGGCCATCGGCCCATAGGGAGATCTCCGCTCCACCTTGGTCGCTTGGCAGGTTCTGCACCGTGCCACATACCGACAAACGTCTGCCCTCATTTTCGGCCAGAAAAACCGCTGGGCAATCCGGTCATATGTCCGGCTAGCCCCCATATGCCCAGCCGTGGCATCGTCATGGTATTGTAGGAGGGTGGGCTGCCGCTCGTGCTTGGGAACCACCTGTTTCCATGAATTTCCCGCCAACTCCGCATGTCGACCTGGTAGATGCCTCCATAAGGTCTCTCCTTCCACTCGCCAGTCGGGGAACTTGTCGGGCTCTTCCAATATCTTGGCCCGCATGCCGTCTACCCACTTGTCCCCTTGGTTTCCCGTCTCTATCATGCAGACCTCTGGGATTGCTCGCGACAGGGCGTCAGATACCAAATGCTCCTTACCCTTCCGGTGAATGACGTTAAAATCAAACTGCTGGAGCCTTACCGCCCAGCGCGCCAGTCGACCATTTGGGTCTCACAGATTATTGAGCCACACCAGCGAGTGGTGGTCGGTAACCACCGTAAAGCGTGACCCTTCCAAGTAGGGCCTGAGTTTCTCCACGGCCCACAGCACCGCCAAACACTCCTTTTCGGTGGTGGAGTAAATCTTTTCCGCCTTGGAAAGGCCACGACTAAGGTAGCATACCACCTTTTCACCCTCTGGGTGGCTCTGGCTCAACACCGCCCCGACGCCATGATCTGAAGCATCTGTTTGCACCTTAAACGGTAGGGAGAAGTCCGGGCAGGTGAGGATGGGTGCCGTTGACAGCATCGTCTTGCAGCGCAAGAAAGCCAGCTCACATTGCTCCGTCCACTTGAACCTCTTATTCTTTCGAAGGAGATTTGTGAGTGGTGCTGTCAACGTTGCATGGTCCGGGATGAATTGCCGGTACCAAGACACCATGCCCAGAAATTGCCGGACCTTCTTCACGTTGTTCGGCCGGGGGATATGCAGTATACATTCTACCTTTTCTGGGTCGGCGTGTAGTCCACTTTCGTCTACTACATATCCCAAGTATTTGAGCTGCGGCCGACAAAACTCACACTTCTCCCGTGAAACCCGTAGTCCAGCTCCCCTGAGACGTGACAGTACCACTCGGAGGATCTCTAGGTGTTTGTCGAAATCCTCAGTGACTACTATCACGTCGTCTAGGTACACGAACACGTATGCTTCTAACTCCGGCCCCAAAACGTGATCTATAAAACGCTGCCACGTCGCTGGAGCATTGTGCAACCCAAAAGGCATGCGGTTAAAATGAAAGAGGCCTCGACCAGGCACAGTAAAAGCTGTGAGTGACTTAGACGCCTCTGCCATAGGTATCTGCCAGTAAGCCGTTTTGATGTCCAACGAGGAGAGGTAGCGTGCTGCACGCAACTTGTCTAATGTGGTGGCGATGTAGGGTAGTGGGTAGGCGTCCCGCTCGGACACGCTATTCAATTTTCGGAAGTCCACCCAAAACCGAAATTTTCCGTCTTTCTTCTTCACTAGAAGGATGGGTGATGACCATGGACTTCCGGAAGGTTCCACCACCCCCAGCCGCAGCATCTCGTCCAGCTCCTCGTTGATGTGTGCCTGCACCGCCGGAGACACGGGGTAATACCGCTGCTTAATGGGCTCGGCCGACGTCTTGATGACATGTTCCACCCCTCGAGCACACCCTAGGCCGTCTCCCATCAACTGCAATTCCTCCACTACTAGCGATTCTAGGCGTGTCTCTTCATGTGGTGTCAACCTGGTCCTCCTCTGCAACGTCTCATAGGAGGCCAGTGCCGCAAATTCCCACGATTCCCGGCTGAGATCCAGGACAATCCGGAATAAGCGCAGAAAGTCCACTCCTAGAATCAGCGCTTGTGGGACTGCGGGCACCACTAAAACCCTCATCCATCTGGAGACCCCTTTCATGGCTATTGGAACCCAAACGTCTCCTTCACTTGGAACACAACCACTGTCCGCTAGCCGTATAGCCGAGTGCCCTGCCTCCCGAAGTTTTAGCCCTTGTGCTCGCAGCAAATCCCAACTGGATCCTCCCAAGATGGTATGCGTTGCCCCGGAATCCACGAGCCCCAGCCACTTATTCCCCAATACCTCCACCTCCAAGTGAGGCCTATTGTCTCCACCCATATCTCTCAACAGAAAAGCTACCCCCGGTACCGCGGCTTCTTTCCCCCTTCTATACGTGCTCGGTTCGCCACCTACTGAGCACCGCGGAAGTTTTCCGACGCTGGTTGGGTTGGGGTTGCATGCGATGGCCTCTCTCCCCCCATTCTCTCACTGGCCCTTCTATTCCCTTCAGTAATCTCCCGCTGTCGCGGCCAATTTGACTTCGCGGCCTGTCGGCAGTTAGGACAATTGCTCTTCCTAACCCCTTCTCGGCCGCACCCAAAACATTTAAAAGGTGCAGCACACTCCCTTGAAGTGTGACCCAGGCCTTTACAGTTCCAACACTGTATCCCCAAACTGTACACCGCGGCTACCCTAGTCGATCCTCGTCTTCCCGCGTAGGCCAAGTCAGGCTCCAGCAAGTGTTGGGAGCTCGCGAGCGGTGGGGGTCGATAAGCTTCTACTGATGCCCGTGTTGTCTCCAGGTTCCGGCCCAGTTTTACCAGCTCGGCCACTGTCTTCACCGACTCCAAGGACAACTGAGTCTGGTAGAAAGGCGTGAGATTTGCCCTGAGAATCTCGAGCTTGTCCTCCTCTGAGCATGTAATTGACCTGCACCGAAACAACCCCTCTATTATCGCTATATACATCCCTACGGTTTCGTCGGGACCCTGGGTACGTTCCTTGATTTCCTCCAGCAACTTTTTATCGTAATTTGGAGGAAGAAACTCGGCTCGCAATTCTACCATCAATTCCGCCCATGAGCTCACCCTGGCACGGTTGGCGCGAAACCATACTAACGCTCGGCCTTCAAACAGCTCTACGGCCGATTGGTAGAACCGCGCGGTAGACACTCCTCGAGCTAGTCGTAGCTCCTCGACCCGCTCCAGGAACACACTCAAAGATCCAGAGTCCCCGCTGAACTTTAAACCCCATTTGTGGATGTCGAACCCTTTGGGAGTCACGGAGTCCACTCGAATGACTGGCTGTGGCGGCTCGCTCCTCCCGATTTCACGTAACGCGTTGTCCACCTCCTGTCCGCCATGGCTCCTCGATTGCCCCTCCGAAGTCCCTATGCCCCCTTGCGGCTCTTGCATTGCTTCGGCGTTTCCTTCCTCTTGCCCTGGCAGCGGCGTAGAACAGGAGCTCGGCTTATCTGGATCCGCTGTAGGCGCCTTCACTTCTACCTCGTGACTTGGGGTGTCCACCTCCTCCTCCACCTCTGGTGCTGAAGGTGATCCCGGGACTACTCTTCCTAGAGCCATCAACAGCCGTTGTCGCATCTTATCTATTACGGGGAGCGAAGCCTCTGGGGAATTTGACATGTAGCGTAGTCTCCGTAGTCCAAACGCCACCTTTGTCCTAACCTTCTGGATGTCCCTTAGCTTCCGTTCTACCGCTGCCAGGCTCTCGACCTCTGCCACCTTGTCCGTCATTGCGGCCAGATCATCCGCATATGGTATCGGGTACTCCCTCGCTAGTAGGGACTCGTTGGCGTCATCCTCCGACCGAAGTGCGTCCCGCAGAGTTGTCCGCATAATCTCGACCGTTCCCGTTGGCAAATCGCGTATGACCAGCTCGTACGCCAATTCATCTTTCGCGAGACGATCGACCAAGAAGCTTCCTGATTTCGACATCTTCTCTAAAAGATACGTACCCAAATTAATCACTATTATAATTTACAAGGCTTATATTATACTTTAAAACGCAAAAATCCTTAAGAACTAAGTAAATAGACGAAGTTTCTGCTGAATTGGAACTCTCTTCTTTTTTTGTAAAACATGAATCCTTACATCGAATGGTTAAATTCACACTTCCGCAATGTAAAACACTACACTCACGCCCGTTTCTCTCGCCGCTTGCACAAAGCACTTGACCCTGAATTGCACACCCCCGCAATGGATAGCACAACACTCACGTTCGTCCTTCTTGCCACCATCACAAAGCACTTTTCACTATCTTGCATACTCCCGCAATACCACACAATCACTTTCACTACTCACTTTCTTCGCAACTACTATTACTTCACTTTACTGCCCCACGTTGGGGGCCATAATATTACAATTTTTCTATCCCGGAGCACTCTGGGCCTCTGGTAGAGACCTTCGACTGGGGCCCTCGAACCCGGTTAGCCCAATGAAGAGGGGCCGTGCGCCACTCGCTCTTCCAATGGGCCCTACGGGAGTCGCCAAGCGAGAATCGCGACTCGTCGAAGACTCGTACCGGCACCGATGTTATTTCCGCGCTCGCGTACTGACTGTGTAGCCTATTCCTCCCTACACCAACTCGCACACCTAAACAGCGCGTGGAATCTAAGGGGAATTTATGTCCTGCCGGACCCTTGAGCCACACCACGTGTTGGTGGAGCACCCTCGAGCCTTCCACACCTGGGGTACTATTCGTGCTCGCCCACTACGCCACTTCCCGAGCCAAACCTTACACTTTGGCACGTTCCAGTTGTGGAAATAAATTCTACACCAGCAAATATTATTGGAAATAATTATTATTGTTCGTGAAATTCAGATTTTAAAATAAATTATACAAAAAAAAGAAATACTACAACGAAAATACTCTTACGCTCGTATGTCGATAGTTGCTAACTATCCGGGGGCCCCCTAGTCTGCGGCTTCCAACTGTAGCATTCTCCTGGCTTTCTCCATCGATCGCCTTTTTCCGTGCAATTCGCCGAAATCTGCCGTCCCGCCAACTCCAAAATTGTACTTCCTTGAATATTCCGCCTCCAATCGCCCTTTTCCGTGCAATTCACCGAAACCTGCCGTCCCGCCAACTCCAAAATTGTACTCCCTTGAATATTCCGCCTAACTTCCAAAAGAAAATTCCGCCAAAAACGCTCGCCTAGTCGAATTCCCAGAATCCAAAAAAGAGGGCTTTTCAAGCTCCATCCGGGGCCTTTTATCGTTTCTGGTTGCCACGCTTTCCTCCAAGCGAGCTTCCGAACGTGGCTCCACTTTCTCGTCCAGTGGAGGCGCGCGGCATTACAGACCTTGCTCCGTAGGCGTTGTTGTAATCGTTTAGTTGAACGCACTGATCATATGGCAGCTCAAAAGCTCTCGGTGGGAACTGTCATTCCCAATGTTTATTTATTTGCCGAGACCAACTTTTGTTTTGCGTTTTGTTCTGAAACCATGGTATTGTAGCTGCTTCCCTACCCCACATCACAGAACATCCTCGCATATCGACGCACGCCTGGCTAACTCCTACAGTGAAGACAGGAAGTTAGCTGACAATCCACGTAAGTTACCACAGTCAGCCTTTTGATGTTGTCTACATATTGGTGAAACTTTCCTTTGTAGAATGTTCCCAAATGGAAAATGTACGTTGATTCATTTTGCATCCTATGCTCGTACAAATAAACGTACTCCGATGTTTTAGCCTTCAAGGGCATGTCGCAATTTTCACCAAGTTTTGCATGAGTCCTTTAAAAATAATATCTGGTGGAATACCTTGAGACAACAGTTCATGGAGTCATTCCCGGAATTTTCCCAGCCGCTGCGGTGTCTGCTTTAGGATAATTTGGTTCGCTGTCTCTTCCAAGTAAGTCTGCCAATCAAGATCAGTAGTTTCTTGTTTGGGTGTGAATGGATATTGTTATACTCTACAAGTTCCTGGCATTAGAATTGCTCGGCGCAGGTTTCTTTTGGGCTTCGCAGCGATCCGCTACGCCAATTCTGCGGATAGATTCAGGTTCTTCCTTCGACACATATTGTTCAAGATAGATATGATGTCGTCCGTTTGCGGTGCGGCAACACGAACACCCAACAATGACTTCTTATCACAGCGATTACTTTCGATGTGGAGTTGACGGACAGTATAATTCGGCAGGTGGCGATATACTTCTCCATCGTTCGACGAAGCGCATGTTGAGCATCTTTTGTCAAGCCTTTCACTTCAGACAACACAATTACTTGAAATTATTCTGGCCAGCTGGGTCAATTTGGTGAGTTTGTGCTACTTGTTTGATGAGGTCAATAACAACCACCCGATCGTATATTCCAGCGTCCGACGGGTTAACTTCAAGATGGTAATATCTCCGCTTTCCATATAATACCATATAATTTATAGGATTAAATACATTTTAAATATCTACTTCCGCTTGGCACGGGAAGTTATCCTCGCGGAGAACTTATATATATATTTTTTTTTTTATTATACTTTTAAATAAGATAGCGGGCACCCTTAAACTCGTGTGTGGAAGGCTCCCGTGACAATATATATATATATATATATATATATATATATATATATATATATATATATATATATATATATATATATATATATATATATATATATATATATATATCAACAAATGAATTTACTCGAAACCACGAGAACCCAACAAGCGTTATCAATATCTGAAAGTGAGTCACTGCGCATTCATTACGCTGCTGGAATGTTCCCGCTAATTCACCAATGTACGAGAACTGAGTTGAATGAATAGAGACCCTATATTAAGGCTAGCTGAATGAATGGGGGGATCATTCATTACAACCGCGATAGAAAACTGCGATACGCGAAGTACAGGCGATATTGATTGTTTGAGTGTGAAGTGATTTTAGTAAACAATTGCCATAGAAATTGATGGACAAGTGAAAGGTAGAATTTTAATAGTGAAAATTAAAGTTGGGAAATTGTTAGTGAAGTGATTGTGCATTTTTGACGAATTAAATAAACTCTTTTCATTTAATTTAAAAGACATTGCGTTTTTACTTTCCCGGAACATTAAATTATTGGCCGCGAACCATAACACGCGACAGTGGTGTCAAGAAGTAAGAAAAAAAATTTTGGAAGTGAAAACCGTTAAACATTTTTGAAGTGCACAATAGTGAGAATTAACGTGGAAACTTGTGGTAAAATAGCCGAAACAATAAAAATGCTATTAAATTTACATCTAAAAATTAATCAATTGAGCATATCGGAGATCAAAGAGGAGTTGGAACAACGAAATCTGGCCACACAAGGTACAAACCCCATACTGATTGCACGCTTGCGTGACGCGACCGAGTCGGAAGGCTTAAATCTGGATTCGGGTGAGCTCTCAGATGCGGAAAAAGGCGCAAAAGCTGGAGAAGTAGAATCACCAAAATCAAAGGAGCCAGAAAATGCGCTAATGCAAATGTTAATGGTAATGTCATGCAGTTTGAGTGCGAAGCTAGATGAACAATCAGCGAAGCTAAATGACCAATCAGCGAAGCTTAATGAACAATCAGCGAAGCTGGATCAACAAGCGATCGAAATCAAGGCAGATTTTCAAAAACAGTCCACCGAAATAAAAGCGGAGCTCGGTAGTCTTAACAAACAAATTACAGGCGTCGAGGAAAACGTTGACCAGGTCGAGGAAAAGGTTTACCAGGTCTAGGAAAAGGTCAGCCAGGTCGAAGAAAGAATGAACCATGAGATGGAAAAATGAAAAGAGAATTGGAAGCAGCGAAGGCAGGAGTAACCACTTCACCAGCCCCGCTTATAACCGCAGCGCAAAGCACATCCAGAAATGTGCAAGCACCAATATTCGATGGGTCTGGAGTATTTACAAGACCCAGTTTGAAGCTGCCGCAAGGGCAAACCACTGGAATGAGCAGTAACGAGCAACTGCACTGATTCTCGCTCTAAGAGGCCCAGCTGCCGAGCTTTTGCAGACGATCCCGATGAATCACACTCAAACCCGAGTGCTATAATGAATGCGCTCGACATGCATCATCATCTAAAGCAGATTTATCGGTCACAGCTAAGGCATCGAATGCAGAAGTCTGGTGAAACCCTACAGCAGCTAGCCCAAGACATTGAGTGGCTGGCACCTTTGGCTTACCCAGCCTACGACCCAGAACATCGAGATGATGCAGCGATAGAAGCATTCATCAGCGCACTAAAGGACCCGGAATTGCAACAAGCCGTGCGTTTAGCTCAAAAGCAAACAGTTATGGACGCATTGGCTTACAGTCTGAACTTTGAGGTAGCGAAAAATGTGACTCATACCACTGCCCGGGTTCGTGAGGTAGTGACAGACGAGTGCAGGTGTGAGCGCGTCGAAATTGAACGAGGGCCGCAGGTAAATGGTGCGCCTAGATGCTGGAATAGCGGCGAGAAGGGGCACCTGCAAAGAGACTGCAAGAAGCGAAGAAAACAAGCTATTGTCCATGGTGTGCATCTTGGGGGAGATCCAGATCGATTCAGGAGCCCAAAATTGAAGCCCTTCAAACAAAGGGGTCGGGAAACATGTAAGAGCCAACTTCGTGGGGCAGAAGTTGGCTAGGAGGATCGACGTCCCCAGCACCACCATCACCGTGTCAAGACTACATCGTGGAGAAGCTTACTTATGCCTTCCGGGTCAAGTTGGTGGAGAAAACTGCACCATAACAATCGACACTGGTGCAACCCGATCGATTATCCGACCAGACCTAGTTAGACAGCAACAATTTCACAAGGGCAGAATTTCCCCACTACGGACAGCTACGGGAGAAACTGCACCTGTTCATGGAGAGGTCAACCTCCAGATACAGTTGGGAGACCTTGTGTTCCGACATAATATTCTGGTCGCGAACATTATGGATGACTGCATTCTCGGAATGGATTTTCTGCAACCACATGGAATCACGTTGGATTTGGGCAAACGTGTATTGAAATGGCAGAATGTCGAAGCACTGATGGAGGATCCCAACGTCCATATTCCCAAGATGAATATAGTGGTATGTACTGACACTGATGTACCGAATTCTTCCGAAAGCATTGTATGGGCCAAGCTTGATGGTGATTCTGGAGACCACCGATCTTATCTGATAGAGCCAACGAAGACGTCCGCATTGCGCAGTTTGATTGTAGGACGAAGCCTTGCAAGATCTTTAAGGAACGGATATGTGCCGGTTAGAGTCCTTAACACCGCAGACTCAACCACGAGCATCAAAGCGGGAGAAGTCATCGGCAGCTGCTAGCCTGTTTCCACCATCACCTCTTTGGAAGCTTCTCACGGCAAGACACAGAGAAAATCAAGGAATTCACGTCTGCAATATTGAAGCAGGTCAAATTGCCAGTGCAGCTATTCAAACGAGCCTCTGACCTGGTCACCAAGTACAGTGACATCTTCTCAACAAGCCCGGACGACCAAGGCCGAACGAGTCTGGTAACTCACGTCATAGACACACAGGGAGCCAAGCCGATTCGACAAGCACCGAGACGCCTCCCTATAGCCAAACAAGGAGAAGTGAGCGCGCTGATCTCGGACATGGTAAAACAAGGCGTTATTGAACCTTCTGTCAGTCCATGGGCCGCGCCTGTAGTTCTAGTGAAGAAAAAAGATGGTAGCACTCATTTTTGTGTCACCTATAGGCAGCTTAACGACGTCACTAGGAAAGATAGTTACGCGCTTCCACGCATTGGTGACATCATGGACACTTTAGCCGACACAAAATGGTTTTCTACACTCGATCTCAAGAGTGGCTACTGGCGGGTAGAAATCGACAAGAAGGACCGAGAGAAGACCGCATTTTCAGTTGGGACCGGATTGTGGCAATTTGTGGTGATGCCGTTTGGGCTTTGCAATGCTCCAGCCACTTTCGAACGCTTGATGGAATACGTGCTACGTGGTCTAACCTGGAAAACCTGCTTGGTGTACCTAGATGACATCATCGTCATCGGGAGAACGTTCAAAGAGCATGAGCGGAACTTAGAAGAGGTTTTCTCCCGATTGCCACTGGCAAATTTGAAACTTAGTCTCGACAAGTGTACCCTTTTTGCAGCTGAAGTAAAATACCTGGGACACGTCGTATCAGCAGAAGGGGTCAAAACAGACCCTGAGAAAATTGATGCCGTGAAAAGCTGGCCAACACCAAACAACAAGCGCCAACTACGAAGCTATCTGGGTCTGGCAACCTACTATCGAAGATTCGTCAAAGACTTTGCCAAAATAGCTAAGTGTCTCCATCAGTTAACCGAGAAAAATCGTCCGTATGTCTGGAATGAACAATGTCAGGTGACCTTTGAGGCCTTGAAAGAGAAGCTGTGTGAATTACCCGTGCTGGCATATCCGAAACTCGGAGAAATGTTTGTGGTTGCTACCGATGCGAGCAACGGTGGTATTGGAGCTGTACTCTCCCAGCAGATCGATGGCGAAGAAAGAGTCCTCTCTTATTACAGTCGAGTTCTTTCAAAAATTGAGAGGAACTACTGCGTGACCAGGAAGGAGCTATTGGCTATAATAGAGGCCACCAAGCAGTTCCACAAGTACCTATATGGCCAGAAATTTGTTCTTCGAATGGACCATTCATCACTGAGATGGCTGCTAAACTTCAAAAACCCCGAGGGACAAGTTGCGAGATGGATCGAAAGATTGCAGTCATACGACTACGAAATTGTTCATCGGAAGGGCGGAGTTCATGGAAATGCTGATGCCCTATCCCGCCGTCCATGTCCAGCTAACTGCAAGCATTGCCGACAGATTGAGGAAAAGGAACAGCCCATCAATCTGCGATTGATAACGGCCGAACTCGATGAAGGTTGGTCATGGGAGGAGATTCGAAACGCCCAGTTAGCCGACGAAGACATCGGGCCATTGCTCATATGGAAGGAGACAACTGGGCGACCTGAGTGGAAAGACGTTTCAATGCATGGCACTACCCTGAAAAGCTATTGGGCACAATGGAACTCCCATCAGGTGGAGGCTGGCGTACTCAAGCGGAAATGAGAAACGGCGGTTGGTAGCTCCTATAGGATGCAAACTATACAACCCAAAAGCCGAATCCACGATGTGATTAAGGAAATGCATGAAGGATCCTCGGGAGGCCAATTTGGTGTTAACAGGACCTTAGCGGAATCGCGGGAAAGCTTTTACTGGCTCCACGCTCGAGAAGACATAGAGGACTGGTGTCGCAGATGCACAATTTGCGCTTCCGTCAAAGGCCCAAAGCGACGACTGAGAGGACAATGCAAACCTATAACGTAGGTGTGCCATTCGAAAGGATTGCTGTTGACATCGCAGGACCCTTTCCTGAATCCGATTGGGGAAATCGATATATGCTGGTTGTGGCCGATTATTTCAGCAAGCGGCTCAAGGTCTACCCCATTCCCAACCAGGAAGCAACTACTGTAGCCGAAAAGCTAGTGTTAAACTGGGTCAGTACGTGCGGCGTACCTTCCGAACTACATTCAGATCAAGGCCGAAACTTTGAGTCACTAGTTTTTAGCGAAATATGTGAGCTGCTGGGAATACGCAAAATGAGGACAACACCGCTGCATCCCCAATCCGATGGAATGGTCAAACGTTTCAATGGCACGCTCAATAAACACCTGGCCAGAATGGTTGACCAGAACCAAAGGGGCTTGGACCGACATATTCCACTATTTTTGATGGCGTACAGAACTGCCTAACATGCATCGACGGGCCAAGCCCCAGCCAAAGTCCTTTTTGGAAAGACTATTCATCTGTCAGCCGATATAAGTTCGGAACACCCCCTGAGAAACCCCAAACGATCTCGGAGTACGTAATTGATCTAAGGCAACGGTTCAACCAGATACATCGGACAGTGCGAAATCACCTCGAACCGGCTACTGACCGCATGAAGACCAGGTATGATCTCAAGGGAATTCTACTGGCTTCCAGCAAGATAACCCGCAACAGCGAAAGGGTAGGTCTCCAAAGTTGCAACATAACTGGGAGGGACCATACCGAGTCACAAAGCGAATTAACGACGTCGTATATCGCATACAGGAACACCGTAAGCCAAGAACCAAAATGTAAATCGTGCATCTGGACCGTCTTTTCCCATATTACACCCAGGGAGAATTGACTACAAATTGCGACACATCTTTTCGGGGCGAAAAGAACTGAGGTGGGGGCAGTGTTACATATACAAAGAATTCTGCGAGCTACTGTCGCAATTGTTTTCACAACCATTAAGAACATCAACAAATGAATTTACTTGAAACCACGAGAACCCAACAAGCATTATCAACATCTGAAAGTGAGTCACTGCCCATTCATTACGCTGCTGGAATGTTCCCGCTAATTCACCAATGTACGAGAACTGAGTTGAATGATTAAAGACCCTATATAAAGACGAACTGAATGAATGAATATATATATATACATATATATATATATATATATATATATATATATATATATATATATACATGTATATATAGATATATTTATATATATATATATACATATATATATAGATATATATATATATATATATATATATATATATATATATATATATATATGTATATATATATATGTATATATATATATATATATATATATATATATATATATATATATAATATATATATATATATATATATATATATATATATATATATATATATATAGATATATACATATATATATATTTCCCGCAATTTCGCTAAGGTCTTGTCAACACCAAGGTGGCCTCCCGAGGATCCTTTGTGCATCTCCTTAACCACATCGTGGATTCGGCTTTTGGGAAGTATAGTTTGCATCCTATAGAAGCTAGCATCCACCGTTTCCTATTTCCGCTTGAGTACGCCACCCTCCACATGAAGAGAGTTCCATTTTGCCCAATAGCTTTTCAGGGTTGCGCCATGCATTGAAACGTCTTTCTACTCCGGTCGCCCAGTTGTCTCCCTCCATAGGAGCAATGGTCCGATGTCTTCATCGGCTAACTGGACATTTCGAATCTCCTCCGATGACCAACCTTCATCGGATTCGGCCTTTAACACTCGCAGATCAACGATCGGCTGCGCTTCCTCAGCCCGTTGGCAATGCTTGCAGTTAGCTGGACATGGATGACGAGGTAGAGCGTCAGCATTCCCATGAATTCCGCCCTTGTGAAGTAGTGGTTGTCTCACTAGGTCCGGTCGGATAATCGATCGGGTTGCGCTAGTGTCGTTTGTTATGTTGCAATGTTCTTCATCAACTTGACCCGGAAAAGCATAAGTCTGCTTCTCCGCGATGCAGTCTTCTCTCCAAGACTTCAGCATTTTGGCGCACATTTTCCGGTTCCTTTGATTTTGGTGTTTCTGCTTCTCCACCTTCTGAACCTTTTTCCGCATCTGAAGGCTCACCTGCCATGGCAAATTCATTATTTTTCAATGTTAGTTTCGTGGTATTTTTATTATTTTGGCTTTCATTTTTTTTCCAACAGTGTCCACGTTATATTGCACCCGTCTGCTGCTACCTCGTGAACCCGGGCGGTGGTACGAGTCACATTTTTTGCTGCCCCAAAGTTCAGACTATAAGCAAATGCATCCTTAACTGTTTGCTTTTGAGCTAAACGCACAGCTTGTTGCAATTCCTGGTCCTTTAAGGCACTGATGAATGCTTCTGTTGCTGCGTCATCTCGATGTTCTGGGTCGAACGCTGGGTAAGCCAAAGGTGCCAGTCACTCAATGTCTTGGGCTAGCTGCTGTAAGGTTTCGCCAGACTTCTGCATCCTATTCCGTAGCTGTGCCTGATAAATCTGCTTCAAATGATCGTCTCCATAACGCATGTCGAGCGCATTCAATATAGCAGCTGGGTTTGAGTGTCACTCAACGGGGATCGTCTGCAAAAGCTCGGCAGCTGGGCCTCTTAGAGCAAGAATAAATGCAGTTGCTCGCTCATGCTCATTCTAGTAATTTATCCTAGTGGCGGCTTCAAACTGGATTTTGTAAATACTCCAGACCGTTTGCCCATCGAATATTGGTGCTTGTACATTTCCGGATGTGCTTTGCGCTGCAGTTATAAGCGGAGCTAGTGAGGTGGTTAGTATTGCCTTCGCTGCTTCCAATTCCTTTTTCACGTTTTCCATCTCATTGTTGATTCTTTCCTCGATCTGGCTGATCTCATGGTTAATTTTCTCCTCGACTTGGTAAACCCTTTCTTCAACGCCTTTAATTTGCCTGTTCAGACTACCAAGCTCCGCTTTTATTTCGGTTGACTGTTTCTTCAGCTTCTGTGTGATGGTTGCCTTGATTTCGATCGCTTGTTGGTCCAGCTTCACTGATTGTTCATTTAGCTTCGCAGTTAGACTGGATGACTGTTCATTTAGCCTCGCTGATTATTCATTTGGCTTCGCAGTTAAACTGGATGACTGCTGTTGCTGCATCAGCATCAACATTTGCATCAGCGCATTTTCTGGCTCCTTTGATTTTGGTGTGTCTACTTCTCCACCTTCTGCGCCTTTTTCCGCATCTGAGAGCTCACCCGAATCCATATTCACGCCTTCCGATTCAATCGCGTCGCGCAAGCGTGCAATCAGTATGGCCTTTGTACCTTGTGTGGCCAGATTCCGCTGTTCCAACTCCTCCTTGAGCTCCGATATGGTCAATTCATTAATTTTTAAGTTTAAGCTTCGTTGCATTTTTAATGTTTCTTTAAATTTTACTATTGTGCACTATAAAAATGTTCAAATTTTCACTTTCAAAATTTTTCTTTCGCACTTCTTGACACCACTGTCGCGTGTTATTGGTTCGCGGCCAATAATTTTAACGTTCCGGGAAAGTGAAAACGCAATGTCTTTTAATTTAAGTTAAAAGAGTTTATTTAATTAAACATAATGCACAATAATCAGTTAACACTTTCACTAATTTTAATTGTCACTATAAAAAAAAACTCTAACACTTGTCCATAAATTTACTATCGCAATTGTCTTCTAAATTACTTCACTATTACGAAACACACTTTTCTACTATTCGAATAATATCGCGTCCCACACACAATCGCAGTTCTTATCGCGGTCGAATGAAAATCATCCTCCCCATTCATTCAGCTCACCTTCATATAGGGTCTCTACCTATTCACCCATTTCTCGTACATTGGCGAATGTTCTACCGAGAGGTACCTGGTAGGTTCGAGCAAATTCATGAATGGAGTGACGTCACTTGCAGATGTTGATCATGCTTGTTGGGTTCTCGTGGGTTCGATTAAGTTCATTCGTTGACGTTCTTAATGATGATGAAAACAATTGCGACAGTAGCTCGCAGAATTATTTGTACATGTAATTATTTGTACATGTAACACTGCCCCCACCTCAGTTCTTTTCGCCCCGAAAAGATGTGTCGCTATTTGTAGTCAATTCTTCCTGGGTGTAATATGGGGCAAGACGGTCCAGATGCACGATTTTCATTTTAGCTCTCGGCTTACGATGTTCCTGTATTCGGTATACGACGTCGTTGATTCGCTTTGTAACTCGGTATGGTCCCTCCCAATTATGTTGCAACTTTGGAGACCTACCCTTCCGCCGTTGCGGGTTATAAAGCCACACCAAGTCATCTTGCTGGAATCCAGTAGAATTTGCCTTTAGATCATACCTGGTCTTCATGCGGTCAGTAGCCGATTCGAGGTGTTTTCGCACTGTCCGATGTATCTGGTTCAACCGTTGTCTTAGATCACTTGCGTACTCCGAGATCGTTTGGGGTTTCTCAGGGGGTGTTCCGAACTTTATATCGGCTGGCAAACGAACAGTCTTTCCAAAAATGACTTTTGCTGGGGCTTGGCCCGTCGATGCATGTTCAGCGGCTCTATAAGCCATTAAAAATAGTGGGATATGTCGGTCCCAGTCGCTTTGGTTCTCGTCAACCATTTTGGCCAGGTGATTATTGAGCGTGCCGTTGAAACGTTCGACCATTCCATCGGATTGGGGATGCAGCGGTGTTGTCCTCGTTTTCCGTATTCCGAGCAGCTCGCACATTTCGCCAAAAACTAGTGACTCAAAGTTTTGGCCTTGATCCGAATGTAGTTCGCTAGGTACGCCGTACCCACTGACCCAATTTAACACTAGCTGTTCAGCTACAGTAGTTGCTTCCTGGTTGGGAATGGGGTAGACCTCAGGCCACTTGCTGAAATAATAGGCTACAACCAGCGTGTATCGATTTCCCCATTCAGATTCAGGAAAGGGTCCTGCGATGTCAACAGCAATCCTTTCGAATGGCACACCCACGTTATAGGTTTGCATTTGTCCTCTCAGTCGTCGCTTTGGGCCTTTGACGGAAGCGCAAATTGTGCATCTGCGACACCAGTCCTCTACGTCTTCTCGAGCGTGGAGCCAGTAGAATCTTTCCCGCAATTTCGCTAAGGTCTTGTTAACACCAAGGTGGCCTCCCGAGGATCCTTCATGCATTTCCTTAACCACATCGTGGATTCGGCTTTTGGGTAGTATAGTTTGCATCCTATAGGAGCTGCTATCCGCCGTTTCCCATTTCCGCTTGAGTATGCCACCCTCTTCTACCTGAAGGGAGTTCCATTGTGCCCAATAGCTTTTCAGGGTTGCGCCATGCATTGAAACGTCCTTCCACTCCGGTCGCCCAGTTGTCTCCTTCCATACGAGCAATGGTCCGATGTCTTCATCGGCTAGCTGGGCATTTCGAATCTCCTCCGATGACCAACCTTCATCGAATTCGGCCGTTATCAGTCGCAGATCAACGGGCGGTTCTTTTTCCTCAATCCGTCGGCAATGCTTGCAGTTAGCTGAACATGGGCGACGAGATAGGGCGTCAGCATTTCCATGAACTCCGCCCTTTCGATGAACAATTTCGTAGTCGTATGACTGCAATCTTTCGATCCATCTCGCAACTTGTCCCTCGGGGTTTTTGAAGTTAAGTAGCCATCTCAGCGATGCATGGTCTGTTCGAAGAACAAATTTCTGGCCATATAGGTACTTGTGGAACTGCTTGGTGGCCTCTATTATAGCCAATAGCTCCTTCCTGGTCACGCAGTAGTTCCTCTCACTTTTTGAAAGAACTCGACTGTAATAAGAGAGGACTCTTTCTTCGCCATTGATCTGCTGGGAGAGTACAGCTCCAATACTGCCGTTGCTTGCATCGGTGTCAACCACAAACATTTTTCCGGGTTTCGGATACGCCAGTATGGGTGATTCACACAGCTTTTCCTTCAGGGTCTCAAAGGCTGTCTGGCATTGTTCATTCCAGACATACGGACGATTTTTCTCGGTTAACTGATGGAGACACTTAGCTATTTTGGCAAAGTCTTTGACGAATCTTCGATAGTAGGTTGCCAGACCCAGATAGCTTCGTAGTTGGCGCTTGTTGTTTGGTGTTGGCCAGCTTTTCACGGCATCAATTTTCTCAGGGTCTGTTTTGACCCCTTCTGCTGATACGACATGTCCCAGGTATTTTACTTCAGCTGCAAAATGGGTACACTTGTCGGGACTAAGTTTCAAATTTGCCAGTGGCAATCGGGAGAAAACCTCTTCTAAGTTCCGCACATGCTCTTCGAACGTTCTCCCGATGACGATGATGTCATCTAGGTACACCAAGCAGGTTTTCCAGGTTAGACCACGTAGCACGTATTCCATCAAGCGTTCGAAAGTGGCTGGAGCATTGCAAAGCCCAAACGGCATCACCACAAATTGCCACAATCCGGTCCCAACTGAAAATGCGGTCTTCTCTCGGTCCTTCTTGTCAATTTCTACCTGCCAGTAGCCACTCTTGAGATCGAGTGTAGAAAACCATTTTGCGTCGGCTAAAGTGTCCATGATGTCATCGATGCGTGGGAGCGGGTAGCTATCTTTCTTAGTGACGTCGTTAAGCTGCCTATAGTCGACACAAAAGCGAGTGCTACCATCCTTTTTCTTTACTAGAACTACAGGCGCAGCCCATGGACTGACAGAAGGTTCAATAATGCCTTGTTTTTCCATGTCCGAGATCAGCGCGCTCACTTCTCCTTGTTTGGCTATAGGGAGACGTCTTGGTGCTTGTCGAATCGGCTTGGCTACCTGTGTGTCTATGACGTGAGTTACCAAACTCGTTCGGCCTTGGTCATCCGGGCTTGTTGAGAAGATGTCACTGTACTTGGTGACCAGATCAGAGGCTCGTTTGAATAGCTGCACCGGCAATTTGACTTGCTTCAATATTGCCGACGTGGATTCCCGGGCTTTTTCTGTGTCTTGCCTCCTTTTCCAATGATGGTTGCGAGTAGCTTCCAAAGAGGTGATGGTGGAAACAGGCTGGCAGCTGCCGATGACTTCTCCCGCTTTGATGCTCGTGGTTGAGTCTGCGGTGTTAAGGACTCTAACCGGCACATATCCGTTCCTTAAAGATCTTGCAAAGCTTCGTCCTACAATCAAACTGCGTAATGCGGATGTCTTCGTTGGCTCTATCAGATAAGATCGGTGGTCTCCAGAATCACCATCAAGCTTGGCCCATACAATGCTTTCGGAAGAATTCGGTACATCAGTGTCAGTACATACCACTACATTCATCTTGGGGATTTGGACGTTGGGATCCTCCATCAGTGCTTCGACATTCGGCCATTTCAAGACACGTTTTCCCAAGTCCAACGTGATTCCATGTGGTCGCAGAAAATCCATTCCGAGAATGCAGTCATCCATAATGTTCGCGACCAGAAAATTATGTCGGAACACAAGGTCTCCCAACTGTATCTGGAGGTTGACCTCTCCATGAACAGGTGCAGTTTCTCCCGTAGCTGTCCGTAGTGAGAAAATTCTGCCCTTGTGAAGTTGTTGCTATCTAACTAGGTCTGGTCGGATAATCGATCTGGTTGCACCAGTGTCGATTGTTATGGTGCAGTGTTCTCCGTCAATTTGACCCGGAAGGCATAAGTCCGCTTCTCCACGATGTAGTCTCGACACGGTGATCGTGGTGCTGGGGACGTCTATCCTCCTAGCCAACCTCTGCCCCACGAAGTTGGCTCTTACATGTTTCCCGACCCCTCTGTTTGAAGGGCTTCCATTCTGGGCTCCTGACTCGGTCTGGATCACCTCCTAGCTGCACACCCTGGACAATAGCTTGGTTTTCTTCGCTTCTTGCAGTCTCTTTGCAGGTGCCCTTTCTCTCCGCAATTCCAGCATCTAGGCGCACCATTTACATGCGGGTCTCGCTCAATTTCTACGCGCTCACACCTGCACTCGTCTGTCACTACCTCACGCACCCGGGCAGTGGTATGAGTCACATTTTTCGCTGCCTCAAAGTTCAGACTATAAGCCAGTGCGTCCTTAACCATTTGCTTTTGAGCTAAACGCACTGCTTGTTGTAATTCCGGGTCCTTTAGTGCGCTGATGAATGCTTCCGTCGCTGCATCATCTCGATGTTCTGGGTCGTAGGCTGGATAAGCCAAAAGTGCCAGTCGCTCAATGTCTTGGGCTAGCTGCTGTAGGGTTTCACCAGACTTCTGCATTCGATGCCTTAGCTGTGACCGATAAATCTGCTTTAGATGATCGTCTCCATATCGCATGTCGAGCGCATTCATTATAGCATTCGGGTTTGAGTGCAATTCAACGGGGATCGTCTACAACAGCTCGGCAGCTGGGCCTCTTAGAGCAAGAATCAATGCAGTTGCTCGTTCCTGCTCATTCCAGTGATTTATGCGAGCGGCTGCTTCGAACTGGGTTTTGTAAATAGTCCAGACCGTTTGCCCATCGAATATTGGTGCTTGTACATTTCCGGATGTGCTTTGCGCTGCGGTTATAATTGGGGCTGGTGAGGCGGTTACTACTGCCTTCGCTGCTTCCAATTCTTTTTTCACTTTTTCCATCTCATGGTTTATTCTCCCTTCGACCTGGCTGACCTTTCCCTTGACCTGGCTGACCTTTTCCTCGACCTGGTAAACCTTTTCCTTGACCTGGTCAACCTTTTCCTCGACGCCTTTAATTTGTTTGTTCAGATGATCGAGCTCCGCTTTTATTTCGGTTGACTGTTTCTCCAGCTTCTGTGTGATGTCTGCCTTGATTTCGATCGCTTGTTGGTCCAGCTTCACTGATTGTTCATTTAACTTCGCTGATTGTTCATTTAACTTCGCTGATTGTTCATCTAGCTTCGCAGTCAGACTGGATTACATTAGCATCAACATTTGCATCAGCGCATTTTCTGGCTCCTTTGATTTTGGTGTGTCTACTTCTCCACCTTCTGCGCCTTTTTCCGCATCTGAGAGCTCACCCGAATCCATATTCACGCCTTCCGACTCGATCGCGTCGCGCAAGCGTGCAATCAGTATGGCCTTTGTACCTTGTGTGGCCAGATTCCGCTGTTCCAACTCCTCCTTGAGCTCCGATATGGTCAATTCATTAATTTTTAAGTTTAAGCTTCGTTGCATTTTTAATGTTTCTTTAAATTTTACTATTGTGCACTATAAAAATGTTCAAATTTTCACTTTCAAAATTTTTCTTTCGCACTTCTTGACACCACTGTCGCGTGTTATTGGTTCGCGGCCAATAATTTTAACGTTCCGGGAAAGTGAAAACGCAATGTCTTTTAATTTAAGTTAAAAGAGTTTATTTAATTAAACATAATGCACAATAATCAGTTAACACTTTCACTAATTTTAATTGTCACTATAAAAAAAAAACTCTAACACTTGTCCATAAATTTACTATCGCAATTGTCTTCTAAATTACTTCACTATTACGAAACACACTTTTCTACTATTCGAATAATATCGCGTCCCACATACAATCCCAGTTCTTATCGCGGTCGAATGAAAATCATCCTCCCCATTCATTCAGCTCACCTTCATATAGGGTCTCTACCTATTCACCCATTTCTCGTACATTGGCGAATGTTCTACCGAGAGGTACCTGGTAGGTTCGAGGAAATTCATGAATGGAGTGACGTCACTTGCAGATGTTGATCATGCTTGTTGGGTTCTCGTGGGTTCGAGTAAGTTCATTCGTTGACGTTCTTAATGATGATGAAAACAATTGCGACAGTAGCTCGCAGAATTATTTGTACATGTAATTATTTGTATATGGAACAATATATATATACATATATATACATATATATATATATATATATATATATATATACATAAATATACCGTTATGTATATATATATATATATATATATATATATATATATATATATATATGTATATATATGTATATATATATATATATATATATATATATATATATATATATATATATATATATATATATATATATATATAAATATATATATATATATATATATATATATATATATATATATATATATATGCGTATATATAGTATCTATATATAGTAATCCGCGTGGCTTAGTGGCTAAGGTACAAACCCCGTCAGCCGAAGGTCCCTGGTTGGAATTTCATTGGGGTCAACGAGGTTCAGTTCAAATGATTCTTCAGACGGACTGTAAGCCTGTTCAGTTATGAAACGCGCTGGTCAGAACGTATCGCAGCTGGGTGGACGAACACACGGCCAAAGCGTGATAATGATCATATCACCTTGTGGAGTGGCGCCGATACATTCGATCATGACAATCAGATACTCTAATTATATCTAAGCGAAGGCCCGAAATATATATAATAAATATATGTGACGTCGACGATATATATAAATATATATATATATATATATATATATATATATATATATATATATATACATATATATATATATATATATATATATATATATATATATATATATATATATATATATATATATTTATATATTTATATATATATTTATGTGTATATATATATATATATATATATATATATATATATATATATATATATATATATAGCATATATATGTTTATGTATGTATATACAGGGTGCGGCAATATAACTTCCTTTTTTCAAAATTCAACAAAACAAATTTTCAGCCGTACTTGTTTTTTATTATTTATTATTATGTTCCAACGCATGATAGCGACTAACCAAGGGATGAGCAAAACTTTAAAATCACCTCTCTCGAATGAGACTACTAGCGCCACGCTATAACAGTTAGCACTTTAAGGGCGGGCATTTCAAAAAAGGAAGTTATGCTGCCGCACCCTGTATATATATATATATATATATATATATATATATATATATATATACATAATATATATATATATATATATATATATATATATATATATATATATATATATATATATATATATTTATATGCAGATATATATATCTGAAAGTGACGTCACTGCCCATTGAATAAGCTGCTCGAATATTCCAGGTAATTCGCCGATGTACGAGAAATGAATTGAATGACGAGAGACCCTATATAAAGCCGAGCTGAATGAATGGGGGGATTCATTACAACCGCGATAGTAAAAACTGCGATAGAGTGGAGCGCGAGGTAAAGCGATATTGATTGAGTGATTGTGAAGTGATTTTAGCGGACAGATGAATTAAAAACCTTATACACTAAGTGAAAAATAAAATTGGTGAAATTCTTAACTTAATTGTTGTGCATTTCTAGTAAATAAACTCTTTTAACTTAATTTAAAAGACAGTGCGTTTTTACTTTCCTGGAACATTAAAATTATTGGCCGCGAACCAGAACACGCCACAGTGGTGTCAAGAAGTGAGAAAGAAAATTTTGAAAATGAAAAACTGTTAAACACTTTTAAAGTGCACAATAGTGAAATATAACGTGGACACTGTTGGAAAAAAAATGAAAGCCAAAATAATAAAAATACCACGAAACTAACATTGAAAAATAATGAATTTGCCATGGCAGGTGAGCCTTCAGATGCGGAAAAAGACGCAAAAGGCGGAGAAGCAGAAACACCAAAATCAAAGGAACGAGAAAATGTGCTGATGCAAATGTTGATGCTGATGCAGCAACAGCAGTCATCCAGTTTAACTGCGAAGCCAAATGAATAATCAGCGAGGCTAAATGAACAGTCATCCAGTCTAACTGCGAATGAACAATCAGTGAAGCTGGACCAACAAGCGATCGAAATCAAGGCAGACATCACACAGAAGCTGGAAAAACAGTCAACCGAAATAAAAGCGGAGCTTGGTAGTCTGAACAAGCAAATTAAAGGGGTCGAAGAAAAGGTTTTCCAAGTCGAGGAGAGAATAAACCATGAGATCAGCCAGATCGAGCTGCCGAGCTTTTGCGGACGATCTCCGTTGAGTTACACTCAAACCCGAATGCTATATTGAATGCGCTCGACATGCGTTATGGAGACGATCATCTGAAGCAGATTTATTAGGCATAACTACGGCATCGGATGCAGAAGTCTGGCGAAACCTTACAGCAACTGGCCCAAGACATTGAGTGACTGGCACTTTTGGCTTACCCAGCGTTCGACCCAGAACATCGAGATGACGCAGCAACAGAAGCATTCATCAGTGCCTTAAAGAACCAGGAATTGCAACAAGCTGTGCGTTTAGCTCAAAAGCAAACAGTTAAGGATGCATATGCTTATAGTTTGAACTTTGGGGCAGCAAAAAATGTGACTCATACCACCGCCCGGGTTCGCGAGGTAGCAGCCGATGGGTGCAGGTGTTTGCGCGTCAAAATTGAGTGAGAGCCGCAAGTAAATGGTGCGCCTAAACGCTGGAGTCTTGGAGAGAAGACTGCATCGCGGAGAAGCAGACTTTTGCCTTCCGGGTCAAGTTCATGAAGAACATTGCAACATTATAAACGACACTAGTGCAACCCGATCGATTATCCGACCGGACCTAGTGAGAATGCTGACGCTCTACCTCGCCATCTATGTCCAGCTAACTGCAAGCATTGCCAACGGGCTGAGGAAGCGCGGCCGACCGTTGATCTGCGAGTGTTAAAGGCCGAATCCGATGAAGGTTGGTCATCGGAAGAGATTCGAAATGTCCAGTTAGCCGATGAAGACATCGGACCATTGCTTGTATGGAGGGAGACAACTGGGCGACCGGAGTAGAAAGACGTTTCAATGCATGGCGCAACCCTGAAAAGCTATTGGGCAAAATGGAACTCTCTTCATGTGGAGGGTGGCGTACTCAAGCGGAAATAGGAAACGTTGGATGGCAGCTTCTATAAGATACAAACTATACTACCCAAAAGCCGAATCCACGATGTGGTTAAGGAGATGCACGAAGGATCCTCGGGAGGCCACCTTGGTGTTGACAAGACCTTAGTGAAATTGCGGGAAATGTTTTCACTGGCTCCACGCTCGAGAAGACGTAGAGGACTGATGCCATAGATACACAATTTGTGCTTCCGTCAAAGGTCCAAAGCGACGAGTGAGGGGACAAATGTGAACCTATAACGTGGGCGTGACACTTGTAAGGATCACTTTTGACATCGCAGGACCCTTTCCTGAATCCAAATAGGGAAATTGATACACGCTGGTTGTGGCCGATTATTTCAGCAAGTGGCCCCAATCCCAATCAGGAAGCAATTACTGTAGCCAGACAGCTAATGCTAAATTGGGTCAACAGATTTGGCGTACCTTGCGAACTATATTCGGATCAAGGCCGAAACTTTGAGTCACTAGTTTTTGGTGAAATGTGTGAGCTGCTGGAAATACGGAATACGAGGACAACACCACTGCATCCCCAATCCGGTGGAATGGTCAAACGTTTCAACGGCACTCTCAATAAACACCTGGCCAAGATGGTTGACGAGAACCAAAGGGACTGGGACTGGCATTTTCCAATATTTTTAAAAGCGTACAGAGCTGCCGAACATGCAGCGACGGGCCAAGCCCCAGCCAAAGTCATTTTTGGAAAGACATCGTCTGCCAGCTGATATAAAGTTCAAAAAACTCCCTGAGAAACCCCAAACGATCTCGGAGTACGCAAATGAGCTAAGGCAACGGTTGAACCAGATACATCGGACAGTGCGAAAACACCTCGAATCGGCTACTGACCGCATGAAGACCAGGTATGATCTCTTCCAGCAAGATGACTTGGTGTGGCTACATAGCCCACAACGGTGACAGGCAGGTCTCCAAAGTTGTAACAAAATTGGGAGGGACCATCCCGACTTACAAAGCGAATCAAAGACGTCGTTTAGCGCATACAGGAATACTGTAAGCCAAGAACCAAAATGAAAATCGTGCACCTTGACCGTCTTGCCCCATATCACGTCCAGGGAGAATTGATTACAACTAGTGAAACATCTTTTCGGGGTGAAAAGAAATGAGGTGGGGGCAGTATTGCATGTACAAATAATTCTGCGAGCTACTATCGCATTGTTTTCATAACCATTTAGAACATCAACAAACGAATGTACTCAGAAACCCGCCAAGCATGATCAACATCTGAAAGTGAGTCACTGCCCATTCATCAAGCTGCTCAAATATTCCAAGTAATTCGCCAATGTACGAGAAATGAATTGAATGGCTGGAGACCCTATCTAAAGCCGAGCTGAATGAATGGGGGGATTCATTACAGCCGCGATAGTAAAAATTGCGATAGAGTGGAGCGCGAAGTAAAGGCGATATTGATTGAGTGATTGTGAGGTGATTTTAGTGGACAAATGAATTAAAAGCTTATAGACTAAGTGACAAATTAAATTGGTGAAATTCTTAACTTAATTATTGTTCATTTTTACTAAATAAACTCTTTTAACTTGATTTGAAAGACAGTGCGTTTTCACTTTCCCGGAACATTAAAATTATTGGCCACGAACCATAACACGCAACTATATATATACATATGTGTATATATATATAATGTATATATATATATATATATATATATATATATATATAGATATATATATATATATATATAAATATATATATATATATATATATATATATATATATATATATATATATATATATATATAAATATAAATATATATATATACATATATATATATATATATATATATATATATATATATATATGTATACATATGCATATACATATACATATATATATATATATATATATATATATATATATATATATATATATATATATATATATATATATAGATATATATATATATATATATATATATATATATATATATATATATATATATATAGATATATATATATATATATATATATATATATATATAAATAAATATATATATATGTATATATAGATATATGTATATGTATATATATATTCCATAAATATTTATGCATATATAAATATATATTGTAAATGTGTCGTGAGGGGACCCTACGCCACTGCCGGCTCGCACACATACGCATCGCTGTCATATGGCTTTCGTGCGAACGTCAGCTTTGGATGACATTCCCATCCTACGTCAGTTTGAGTCGAGGAATATCACCCAAAGCTGATGGGAGTTAGAGTCGGTGGAAGGCACGTGCCAGGATATTCGCGGGTCGTTGTAAGAGTGGTGCATATGTTGACCCAATTTTACATAAGCTGTGTTCTAGACGGAGGTTTTATTTTATATGTGATTCGGTGCATACCATATTAATTTGGCATAGCGAATTCAAGACTATTGACGTGTGATCAAGGAAGTACAGGATTGAAGGTTGTAATGGCAAGTTCAGTGCTGACTCGCAACGAGGTTAGGAAGCCTCCTACAGCACCAAAATTTCACTCAAAGGGAAATGTCACCAGGCAAATCTTTTTATTTTTCAGAATCACCAAGAAATATTACAAATGGTGCTCAACGTGGGGCCAAAACATCCTAAGTGATAAGAGATTCACGTCTTCTGACGAGTTGGTTCTCTATGGGGGATGCAAGGTACCTTAGAACTCGAGCCCCATAGACAGGAGCAGTTGAGTTGTGTTATCCACACTTGCAGTCGCTTCACGTGAGTTGTAGCTCCCGCTCTCCTTAGTTTGATTTTTTTTTTCGTGACAGAATCCTTCCGATGTGTTGTCCCGGGTTGACACCTGTAAGGACCTTCTATTATCTTGATGGAACTGTCAATCGGATGGGTTTCTCCTACCAGGCCTGGACTCTCAAAAAAATAGAAGGCCGTGGAAGGATTCTACTCATCTTTTATGCGTGATAGACGAGAGGTTTCGGTTCAACGTTCGGTGGCGTATGCTGAAGTTACGGAGCACGGAATACTGCCACGTGTCGGAAATTTAGACCGCGTACAAAGCTGTTACGGTAGCTCTACCACTTGTCCTGCCGAGTCAATTAACGTAGTTTAGAGATGTTTTCTTTGTAATATATGTGGGTTTGGGGATAAATTCATTAAATCGGCCAGAAGCACCCCTTCCTTGGCAGACTACCATTAACTCTCATTTCCCTATGGAGCAGTCGGCGCGGTTGGAAAGGAAAGAGTTTGACAAATAAATTTTTTTTTATCGATCACTTAGTTCGCCACTATCGGCTACTTTGGATTAACAACTAATTTTTGTTATACATTTAAGAATTATCGATATATACACAGCTTTGCTTCACCGTTCGATAAACCCACAGTGGCAACAAAACGAACACCCGACAAACGTTGGACCCGATCCAAAACGGTCCAACCCGCTAACTATGGTATTTGTTTCGAGGATGTAGCGGAGGGCGTGAACAGCGTGCGATTGGAATGTGGACACTTGTTTCATCGCGCCTGTGTCCAACAGCTCCTACTGACGTCCGAGCTTTGTCCACTATGCTGACGCCCTACAGATCGAACAGCCGTAGACGCCCCCCCCCCCCGGAACGCACATCTCGACGCGCGGAGCAGTGGCGAAGGGACCACAAAATGTTGAACCGCCTCAACCACTGTTGGACATCCCAGGAGGCGTGAGCGGAGATGTCCCTGTTGCAGTTGTCCCGGCCGAGGTTACAACAACGCCTTTCACCAACTCCGTCGACACAATCCTGGCTCTAATGCAAGGAATGTCCGAGAGGATCGAACACTTGGAGGGAGACTCCAGAACCTCCAGATTAGCCAACCCCCCAGCCGCGTGAGATCTCCATCTGGCTGGGAGCCAAATCCCAGTGTGGCTATGCCCCACTCTAGAACAGCTGATAATTGGACCCCCCTCCAAGGAACGCGGGAATGGATCCCAGGGCTTCCGAGTTTCGGCCGCGTTACCGCACCGCACCTCCGTTGAAAACCCACAGTTCCCGAGTCGGTCCCTTACAGCAGGCCCATCGAAGATGCGATTCACCCCGCGAACGTATTGACACCTGTCCGAGACCCTGCGCCTCGTATCATGGAGAGTTGGAGCCTTAGCTTCAGCGGTTTCAATTCGACAGCACACTGGGAGGTGGTTTCTCGGCTTTCCTCTGGCTGTTCAGCGGAGATGCTGCCGAGTGGTACTGGAGTTTTAAAGAATCGATGCCACGCCCCGATTGGAATTCTTTCTGTGCAGCCTTCCGCAACCGCTTTGACGGCTTCACTGAAAGAGAGCTACGGGAACAACTGAAGAAACGCATGCAAAATGCCCACGAACCATTCGACTAGCATTACACCAGTATATTGCGCTTAAGCACTTGTTTACGAACACCAATGCTCGAGGATGAAATGGTGGAAATCATCAGGGAGAATATGCGTTGGGAGCTTCAGAACAGTCTCCTTCATGTGCCCATGCACACCGTGCAAGGAATACGCCTCCATGCCCGTAGGCAAGAACAGCTAGATGAGCGGCGAGGAACCTTCCGTCCACAACCTCGAATGACGGGACCCAATCCACGAAATAATAATACCGCGGAATTAGTGGCAGCGGATCAGATGATTGATGACCCGACACCCGTACCGAGGGGCGGAGCACCCCTGCAGCGGAAGTTGGACCATTTGTTGAAGCAGTTGCAAGCCCGATGGTCTGTTGGAACTGATGACAACCGGGGCATCGGTTCTATGCATGCCCAGCGGAATCGACGATTTTGTGTTACCGGTGTGGAAAGGCAAATATTTATGCACCAGATTGCGCAGATTGCAAGTTAAGAAAAAACTTGCCAGCATGTGCTGCGACCACCCGTCGGCACTCCTAGAACCCGTACGAACTAATACCTACCCTATCACTAGTCACGACCAAGCTCCAGTTATGACCCCAACTTTACTGACTCGCACCGCCAAACACAGTTCTCCTGAGGTTCCGCAGCTGACGTCACACGTTGTCGAGGCGGACGTGCAGGGTAATGGCAGCGAGATGAAGGTCGCTTGGCATGTTAAGCCCTTCCACGTCAGACTGCGGGATTATTTGGCTACTCGCCAGCGCATCTTCAATGAGGAGATGGTTACAACCACCCCAACGCGAAGGAAGCGAGCCACGCGTCGGATGTGGAACTTCTAGAGAAGGGTCAGGCAGTCGAGGAAGGCGTTGCGGGAAATACACTTAGACAAATTATTGAGGGATGACGTTCGACCATATGCATCAGTTCACCTCCTGCAAAAGCGATTGTCAGACTTAGCCAATTTTGCAGGGGAGATGCTGGCAACTCACGCGGATCAAATCATTCATTTTACCACCTGGTTAAGCACGGCGGATGGAACTCGTCACGCCGTAGTGGGGAAAATTACGACGGATGTCACATTTAAAGGGGTAACTAAACCTCTGGAATTTTATATTATACCCCAATCAACCCAGAATCTTTACCTAGGGGTGGATTTCGTTCGAAAATTTAACTTGGCCCCGGCACTATTTTCCGGCATAACACTGGATTCCGTCGACACCGTTTTTTACGAAACTCCAACTTCCCACTCATTACGACATGCACTGGATGCGAATCAGCAATTGTGACTTGACTCGGTTATATCGGCTTTTCCGTCGCATGAGAAGGAAGGTCTCGGCAGGACGGCCCTAGTGTTTCCACAATAGATGTGGGGGAGGCTAGGCCCATAAAGAAGGAAAAGTCGTTATATGCCGAAGTTGATCGAATGCCAGCACTAGGCGTGATCGAAGAATCGCAGAGCACGTGAGATTCCTCGGTCACCTTAGTTGTCAAGCCGAACAAGGTCCGGCTATGCTTAGATGCCAGACGCTTGAACGCCGTCAGTGTCAAGGACGCATATCATTAATTGAAGGCATCTTGAGTCGATTGCCTAAAGCCCATTGCATTACAAGTTTACACCTTAAGGACGCTTTCTGGTAAATCCCTTTAGACCCTGGTTCAAAGGAGAAAACAGCCTTCACAGTCCCAGGTCATCCACTGTATCAATTCGTGACCATGCCATTCGGATTGTGCAATGCTCCTCAGACAATGACGTGCCTTATGGTTAAGGTGATACCACCGCATTTACGGCACCAAGTTTTCGTATACTTGGACGATCTGCTGCTTATAACCGAGATCTTTAACGAACACCTCGACCTGCTTCAGGAAGTGGCCTTGCACATCCGGAAAGCAGATTTAACCATCAACATACAGAATAGTCTGTTCGTGATGACGGAGGTGAAGTATTTGGGCCACATTATTGGGCACGGCAACATCAAGACCGACCCGGACAAGACTCAAGCGATTGACGCTTTTCCACTACCCAAGACCACCAAAGCAGTTACGCCGATTCCTAGGCTCATGCGGATGGTACCAACGATTCGTACGTGACTATGCCACCACTACCACACCTTTGACTGACATGCTGCGTAAGGGACGTAAGTTCGTCTTGAAAGGGCCCAGCTTGTGAGCCTTCGAAGAGCTAAAGAAGGGTTTGACAACAGCCCCCGTACTGCACAGCCGGGACTTGCGGAAACCGTTCTCAATCCATTGTAACGCAAGTCAACATGGGGTGGGAGCAGTCTTAGTCCAGGTTGCACAAGACGGCGAGGAGAAGCCTATAGCCTTTATGTCTCACAGGCTGAACCCGGCCCAGCGGAACTACATGGTTCCGGAGCAGGAATGCTTGGCAGCTGTGCTAGCGTTGAAACGCTTTCGAGCATATGTGGAGGGACATCCCTCTAAAATCGCCACGGACCATGCGTCTCTGAAGTGGCTGATTAGCCAGATGGATCTCCACGGCCGTTTGGTCAGATGGGCCTTGAAATTACAGGAGTTTGACTTCACGATAAGACACCACAAGGGAAATCAGCACGTGGTACCGGACACATTTTCAAGGATTTTCACCCCTGAAGGAGCTGAGTTGGCCCAGGAGGACGGCAGCCCCCTATGTATCAACTTGGACGATCCCGCCTTCAAGTCAATATGTTACAACCAGCTGAGGAATACGATTCGGAACCAGTTAACACACCTGCCAGAACTGCGGCTGATGGAGGGATTTATATACAAGCGGATGGGACATGCCTCTGGAGACCCCATCCAAGAAGAGGAACAGTGGAAGTTATGGGTGCCCGAAGAACTGACCTTCGACTCGATTAAAAGGGCTCATTACCACCCATTGAGTGCGAACGGCGGTTATGGTCGTACGCTTCGGCGACTGAACACGTGCTTCTTTTGGCCTAAGATGGCGCAGCAAGTAAAAGAGTACGTAGCTGCCTGTGAGCTGTGCAAATGCACTAAAGCGCCCAATTCTGTTCTTCGGCCTCCGATGGGAAAATTCGAGCTACCAGAGCGGGTCTTCCAGCGCCTGTATATAGATCTCATTGATCCGTACCCTCGCTCGACTTCGGGGTATACGGGAGCTGTCGTAGTCCTGGACCAATTGTCCGAATTCCCAATAATTGAACCAATTCGAAACCTGCACACCGGCTCGATAGTCAGCTTTCTGGAAAATCGCGATTTCCATATATTTGGAGTACCAGAAAAGGTGGTCTCTGACAACGGAGTTCAGTTCACCTCGGCTAGATTTCGGAATCAAATGGACAAGTATGGCATCACTCATCAGTGGACTGCCATTTATTCCCCGCAAGCCGATGCGTCTTAGCGGCTGTAACGCACCCTCATAGCCGCCATTTGGGCCTACGTCAAACCGGATCACAAGGATTGGGACCACAGGATTTCCGCCATTACCTGTGCCCTGCGATCGTCATACCACTCCACCACAGGTATCTCCCCGTACTTTGCCGTGTTAGGCCAGTATATGATGTGCCACGGAAACTCGTACCGGCTATTGCGGCAGTTGAAAGGTTCGGAAGACCCAATAGTAGTTCTGGAGCCGCACGAGAAACTCCAAATTTCACGAGAAGAAATTCGGGAGGAGATTGACGACAGTAGATGGGCGGGGGAGGAAAGCTATAACCTGTGATCCCATCCTTCTAGCTTCAAGGCAGGAGACGAAACCTACCGACGGAATTTCAGACAAAGTGAAGCAAGCCGGCACTAGAGTGCCAAACTAGACAAGACGTTCGTGAAGTGTTGTATCCTACAAGATGTAAGCCCCACGCGATATCTCATAGCGAACATGTTCGGTAAAGAGCTGGTAAGCTACCATGCCAAAGACCTACGACGGTGAAAAGTGCCAGCAAAGAGTTCTTCCTACTCGCTGTTGGCCCACGCTGTTATCACCTGCGTAGCATCGATCGCCTTCTCCTGGGCTCAAAATATCAGCGACCTGTTCGGGCCAGAACGTGCCGCAGGAAGTTTTGCCATCCACAAGCCACACGACCTCTTCGACGTTCATACAAGTAAATACATCTATGGCAACCAGCGTTTCAGTCTTCAGTCTCCCTATGCCTGGTTGTCATCGTGGACACTGCCCTGTAATGAGGCGACCCTATGCCACTGCCGGCTCGCACACGTGCGCATTGCTGCCATATGGCTTTCGAGCGAACGTCAGCTTTGGATGACATTCCCATTCCCAGTTTGAGTCAAGGAATGTCACCCAAAGCTGATGGGAGTTAGAGTCGGTGGAACTGTCAAAGAAGGAAGGCACGTGCCACGATATTCGTGGGTCGTTGTAAGAGTGGTGCATATGTTGACGCAATTTTACATAAGCTGCGTTCTAGCCGGAGGTTTTATTTTATATGTGATTCGGTGCATACCATATTAATTTGGCATAGGGTATTCAAGACTATTGACGTGTGGTCAAGGAAGTAAAGGATTGAAGGTTGTAATGGCAAGTTCAGTGCCGACTCGCAACGAGAAAAGGAAGCCTCCTACAGTCCTAACCTTTCACTCAGAGGCAAATCTTTTTAGTTTTCAGAATTACCAAGAAAATTCATTACAAATGAAACAAAACGTTTTCAGAGAATTATGTTAATATTTTTTATTATGATAGCAGGATCTATGACAATCATATGTAAACCAAAATATTGTCCAAATGCTTGCCATGGCTACGGCGATGGCCGATGGCCCATGTTTTCAATGACTCATTATTTAGCTCTTGAATTGACACGGCCATTGAATTTATCGCGAAAAAGAGCCATTGTTACGTTGGCTGTGTGGCAAGTGGCACCATCCTGTTGGAATCATATATCGTACAGATCCATAATCTTAATTCGCTATCATCTCGCAATAGCGAACACTACTCACGGTAACTGCTTGGCCTTCTTCATTTTCGAAGAAGTACGGCCCGACGACGCCGCCTGGCTATCAACCGTGTACTGAATCGGCCCTACACCAATGCCGACTAATACATATGCACATTGCTACCATATGGCTTCCCATCTAACGTCAGTTTCGACTACCTTCCATCCTACGCCAGTTTGGTCTGGAAATGTCAAACGGGCAGCGCGTGTCGCGAGTGATAGTGCAGAAAAGTTAACCTAAAAAGCCTAGTTCCCGGGTTTATTTGATATGATTACATTTATCCGACTGTTAGCAAATTTTATTATCCATGTGTTAAATCTGAATTAATCGTAGTGAAGTAAGCTCGTGAAAGTTTTATTCACAAAATCAAAAACTTTTCCAAGTGACTTATAGCGAATTATTGATGTGTGGAATTTGGGTTTAAATTCAAATCAACACAATAACTTGTTCGTAAGTAATTTGCATGCCATTCAAACTGCATTATGAGTGGAGAATCAAAGCTTGCAAAACTTCGTCTTCCAGTTTCTAAAAGAAATAAAAGCACAGCATCATCATCATCATCATCATCACAAATATCTGCATTTTTTGCTAGATCAACTCTTTCAACAAGCATTGATTTAGATGAGAATTCAGAAAACCCTACACTCGACGAACATACCACATTTAAATCCAAAAATGAGACTGTCCGCCTAATATGGAAAACTTCATTGTTTGCCTGATTCGGGGATTCATTATGAAAGTCTTACAGGCTCTGCACATCTCCATCGCAAAATTTAGTAAGGACAGAAAGATGTCAATTCTTAAGCGGGAACGCAATGTCCAGACCAGTGCATGATTCCTCTCAGCGTAAAAGAAAAAGGGGCAGCCGAGTGGAGTGAGAATTTACCAGGAAAACGTCACTTTCGTAAGAACATTAAATTGCCTTGCGGTTGAGGCTAAACTAAAATTGGTACCGTTCGTTGGCATGACTCAAACTTCACATCTAGAACCGAAGAGAGGTCGGTTCCGACTTCGTTCGAACGATTTTAGATGGAAAATCATTATAAAGGGGCAGCCGAGTGCAGTGAGAATTTACCAGAAAACCGTCACTTTCGTAAGAACATTAAATTGCCTTGCGGTTGAGGCTAAACTAAAGCACGAGGAGGTATGCAAGGTGGAGTTAATAATCGAAAGAATCGCTTCAATGTTAGTTGATGGAGGAATTGCAATTTTACCATGTATTTATTTAAAGTTATACGCAAAATCAGCAACATTCTAAAAATGTTCATACATGGATGATAGAGGGAACTTCAAATTTCCATTTCAAAACAACGCAAGAATTTTCATTGATGCAAGCTTTTTATTATTTAAATACATCCTTACAATCTTTATTATTTATCCATTGATTGTTCGAAGGGAAAATTACCCTTTGTTACCAAGTAGCTATTAATCAATTACACCTTCAATTGTCCCAGTAAATAAACAATTTGAGTTCCATTATAGGAGCAAGTATAGTTGAAATTTAGGGAAAACCAAAGTTTAAATAATTTTGTTTATAAGGGGTTAATGAGTTTGAACAGAAATTGTGGTGAGCTTGTTTTAACTATTAAATTTTGTAATTAGAATTCTTCGATTTTAAGACAAAAAAAAGTATAATACCATACGTAGGCAAGTATTTCATCCATTTACAAAGGATTTAGCAACCATTTGTGTGCTATTCCTAATTAGTATAATTCTAAACAAAATCAAAGGAGAAAATAAAAAAATTGCGTGGAGTTGGCACTCGAAAAAGCGACGGCATCAAATGAGAAAACTACTGATGCAAAAAGCGTGAAGAAAAAGGATAGGAAATGAATCTTAAGTAACTGTATGTTTGCCATTCTAACATTCCTTGTGAATTTTAACACCAATACTGGTTGCTCGTGTCCACTGTCCCCTTGGTTTTTTGGTAATCTTAAATGTAATGGCCCCGTGTTCTAAACGAATTCTCCCTGTGAGATGAATTTTCCATTCTGTTGTGATTACGCTTGGGTTACTGTTTTGCTTGATTGTTAATATTGTCACCACATTACCGAACTTATGATTTTAAATAATAAGAAAAAAAAGAGAAACAACGCAAACAAATTATTTTAGTTTGATGTTAAATTTTAGCATATGCATTTTAAATTTACTTCCAATTTAGTTTCGTTTTTGGTGTGTTCCGAAAAAAACCAAATGAAGAAAGAAAGAAAGGAAAGTCATTGAATAGTAACCAAAAAAAAAGAGAAAAAAAGAATATTATATACATAGTGCTCTCAGATGCAAGTCAAAATGATTTTGAACGTCTCTTGAGTGAAACCAAGCAATGGAATTGCAAGACTTTAAAGGATTCCATTATTAATAATTTGAATCCCGGATAAGTAGAATTTAAGCTTTTGATTAATCTCCTCTAGTTTTTTCTAAGCTTCTTCATAGCGTGTAAGTGGTATTTTGCATGCTAGATATTATTTTATTATTTTATAAGAAAGGGCTTAAATTACTTCTATAAGTCGATAAATTAAGTATGATTAATGGATATGAATAATAATTTCTTCAATTATATCTTGCATATAAAAACAAATTAATATGAAGTGCTAAAAATAACAACGTCTTTCCTTTCCAGCCTGCCCTTCTCTTTCAGCAGGAGTGATAGCGAACGGTGAGCATGCCGTTGAAAGGGTATAGTTCTAGGAATCCGCGGAAGGCCGGTTCATGTCGCGTGCGGTTTGTTTGCACTTTTGTTAGAGTACGGTTTTTTGGATTTAAATTAGTGTAGTATATTTTTTGGGACCGCGTCGGTGAAAGTCGGGAACGCGAAATTGAGTCTAGGATTTTTGGTTGTTGGCTGGATGGGAAAGACGGAATAAAGTAAAGTAGGTTTCTTTTCCGTATGTTTGAATTTTTGACGCGTTTGAAACGGGCACGTAATGCTGGCTGAAATAACGTAATTGAGCGTAATCCATTTGAAAGACCCGTGACTGAAATCCTCTCCAAACTAGCTGGCCAACAAGCAGCCACCACGAAATGGATTACGGGTGCACGGACTGGTTGACCGGTTGGTACCATTCGTTTGCACGACTCAGACTTCACGTCTAGAGCCGATGAGAGGTCGGTTCCGATTTCGTTCGAACCATTTAAAACGAAAATCATTGTAAATAGCACCCAACTTAGGGCCAAAAACATCCTAAGGGGGTTAAAGATTCGCGTCTTCTGACGAGTTGGTCCTTTACGGAGGATGTAAGGTACCTTGATACTCGAGCCCTACAGACAGGAGCAGTGGAGGTGTGTTACAAACACTTGCATTCACTTCACGTGAGTTGTAGCTTCCGCTCCCCTATGTTTTATTTTTTTCGCGACAGAATCTTTCTGATGTGTTGTCCCAGGGGAAAACCTGTAAGGACCTTCTATTTTCTTGATGGAACTGTCAGCCAGATGGGGTTCTCCCATCGGCCTGGACTCTCAAGAAAATAGAAGGCTACCTTGCCTTTATATCGCGGAAGGATTCTACTCATCTTTTTATGGGTGATAGATGAGTGATTTTGGTTCGGCTTTCGGTGGCGTATGCTGGAGTTGCGAAACCTGGAATGCTTCTATGTGTCGGGATTTTTGACCGCGTACAAAGCTTGTTACGGGAATGCTACAACTTGTCTCGTTGAGTCAATTAACGTAGCTTAGAGACGGTTTTGTAATGTAACTGGGGTTGGGATAATTTTTTTGTGAATTGGCCAGAAGCACCTTTTTCTCGGCAGACTACTATCCACCTTCATTTCTCTATGGAGGAGTCGGCGCTGCTGGAAGGAAAGAGTTTATTAAACGGTACGTTAGCTCGCCACCATGGGCCACTAAAGTTTTTAATAAGGCTTTTTATAGCTTTTCAGTAGTTAGAAGGTAGATATACCTACATTTAAGACAAAATCGACCCAAACCAAAGCAAAATAAGCAATGGCAACGAAACAGATATCTGAAGCGTTGGACCCGCTCCAAAACAGTACAACCGGTGGACTGCGGGATCTGTTTTGAGGATGTGGTAGAGGGCACATCAAGTGTACAACAGGAGTGCGGACACTTGTTCCATCGCGCCTGTGTCCGGCAGCTCTTACTCACAAGACCACCAACTCCGTCAACGACACAATCCTGACCTCACTGCAAGTGCTGTCCGATAGGATCGGACACTTGGAGAGAGGATTCCAGAACATCCAGGTCAGCCAACCCCCAGCCGCGTAAGAACTCTAGCTGGCTGGGAGCCAAATCCCAGCATGGCTACGCCCAACCCTGGACCAGCTGATGATTAGAACTTCCCTCAAAGGAGCTTGGGAATGGATCCCAGAGCCCCAGATTATCGACCTCGTTACAGCACCGCACGACCACTGATACCTACAATGTCCAAATCGATTCCTTATAGCAGGCCCATCAATGATGCGAGTCGCTCTGCGAATGCATCGACACTAATCCGAGGCCCTACACCCCGCATCGTGGAGAGTTGACGACTCAGTTTCACTGGGTTTAACTCGACGACACCGGTGGACCAGTTCCTGTTTGGAATTAAGGCTCTAGTCACCAGTACGCTGGAAGGCGACTTCTTGGCTGTCCTTAGACATGCACACCTCCTGTTCAGCGGAGATGCTGCCGGGTGGTACTGGAGCTTCAAGGAATGAATACCACGCTCCGATTGGAATTCTTTCTGTGCAGATTCTTGCAACCACTTTGATGATCGGCTCATGGAACGAGAGTTACAGGAACAACTGAGGAAACGCTAGCAAGGCGCCCACGAACCACTCGACCAGTATTATACCAGTATACTGCGCCTAAGCACTCGGTTACGAACACCCATGCCCGAGGATGAGCTGGTGGAAATCATCAGGGAGAATATGCGTTTTGAGCTTCAGATCAGTTTCCTTCATGTGCGAATTTACACCGTGCAGGGGTTACGCCTCCATGCCCGTAGGCAAGAACGGCTCGACGAACGGCGAAGAACCTTTCATCCACAACCTCTTATGACGGAATCAACTCCACGAAGTAACAATACTGCGGAGATAGTGACAGCGGATCATATAATTGACGACCCGATAAACGTCCCGTGGAGCAGAGTAACCTTGGAGCACGAGTTCAAAGCAATTATTGATCGACCATTCATTGAAGTAGTTACAAGTCCGATGGTCTGTTGGAACTGCTGACAACCGGGGCACCGGTTGTCTGCATGTCCAGTGGAACCAACGGTCTTCGGTTACCGGTGCCGAAAGGCAGATACTTGTGCACCAGATTGCGCAGATTGTAAGTTACGAAAAACTTGCCAGCGAGTGCCACAACCACCCGTCGGCACTCCGAGAACCTGAACATACCAATACCGAACATATTACTAGTTGCGACCAAGCCTCGCTCAACGATTGGCAGCAGTCTTGGGTGAATTGCACGAAGGGAAGGTGGACTGCGCGCCTCATCCCGGATGTGAGACCGTGGCTAAATCGAAAGCATGGTGAGACTGACTTCTATCTGACCCAGCTTTTGAGCGGGCACGGGTGTTTTCAGTCTTACCTGCACAAGATCGGCAAGTCACGGTCTCCCGATTGTCGGTTTTGCCCAGGAGAGGAGGACAATGCCTGTCACACATTTTTTGCGTGTACGAAATGGGCCAGGCTGCGAAGGGAACTCTACAGGGAGACGGGAGAGCTCACCCCGGATAATATAGTTGCGGTGATGCTCGAATCGGTTGACAAATGGAACCAGGTGGCACATTATGCTCGGGCAGTCCTAAAATATAAAAGGGAATCACAGCAGCCGGAGGCGCTGGGGCTGGGGGATCGCTCTTCTGGCAATTCCTCTTCCCCCCTCCCCTCCCGCTAGGAAAGGGACTCCCCAGCTTGAAGGCGCCCCACGGCGTAACAAAACGAGACCTGGCCCGAAGTAATGTGTCAAACGGTTCCAGGCTAGGTTCTCAGATTGACAGGGGAGGTGTTTAGTGGGTAGTCCAAAGGTATCCTCCATGGGAGTCCCACACTGCCAGACTCGGCGGGCATAAATGCCTTCACCTCCCTACCACAAAAAAAAAAAAAAAAAAAAAAGCCTCAGATACGACCCCAACTGTACTGACTCGCCCCGCCAAATACAGTTCTCCTGGAGTTCTGCAGCATACGTCACACGTTGTTGAGGTGGGCACGCAGGGGAATGGTAATGAGACGAAGGTCCCTTGGCATGTTAAGCCCTTCCACGTCAGATTGTGGGATTACTCAGCTACTCGCCAGCGCATCTTCAATGAGGAGATGGTTACAGCTACTCCCCCGCAAAGGAAGCGGGCCACACGTCGGATGCGGAGCCTCTGTAGAAGGGTCAGGCAGTCAAGGAAGGCGTTGTGGGCAATACACTTAGATGAATTATTGAAGGATGACGTTGGGCCATGCGCGTCAGGCAGAAGCGACTGGTAGGCTTGGTCAATACCGGTGCCAGTGTGGATCGCGGTTCTGGCGACTCACGCGCACCAAATCCAGCATTTTACTACCGGGTTAAGCACGGCTGACGGAACTCATCACTCCGTAGTGGGGAAAATCACGACGGATGTCGCAACTAAGGGGGTGACTTAATCTCTGGTATTGTATATGGTCCCCCAATAAACGCAAAATCTTTACCTAGGGGCGAATTTCGTTCAAAAATTTAATTTGGCCCCGGCACTCTTTTTCGGCACGATTCTGGACTCCTTCGCTACTGTCCATGACGCGGTCCCAACTTCATACTCACTACGGTATGCACTGGATGTGAACCAACAACTGCGACTTGACTCGGGTATATCGGCTTTCCCATCGCATGAGAAGGAATGTCTTGGCAGGACAACCTTGGTGTTTCACACAAGGTGTGGGGGATGCCAAACCCATAAAGCAGAGACATTTTGCCATGTTGCCGGCGAAAGAAAAGTCGTTATATGCCGAAGTTGATCGAATGCTAGCACTAGGCGTGATTGAAGAATCGCAGAGCGCGTGGGCGTCCGCGGTCACCTTAGTTTTCAAGCCGAACAAGGTGCAGCTATGCTTGATGCATCCCCTCTACCGTTGATTGAGGGCATCTTGAGTCGATTGCCTAAAGCCCACTACATTACGAGCTTGGACCCCAAGGACGCTTTCTGGTAAATGCCATTAGACCCTGGCTCAAAGGAGAAAATAGCCTTCACAGTCCCAGGTCATCCACTGTATCAATTTGTAATCATGCCATTTGGACTGTGTTATGCCCCTCAAACAATGACGTGCCTTATGGATAAAGTGGTACCAGCGCATTTACGGTACCAAGTTTTCGTATACTTGGACGACCTACTGCTTGTAACCAAAACCTTTAACGAACACTTCGACCTGCTTCAGCAAGTGGCGTTGCATATCCGGAGGGCAGGGCTAACATCAACATACAGAAGAATCTGTTCATGATGATGGAGATCAAGCAGTTGGGCCACATCATTGGTCATGGCAACATCAAGACCGACCCAGACAAGACTCAAGCGATTGACGCTTCTCCACTTCCCAAGACCACCAAGCAGTTACGCCGATTCTTAGGTATATGCAGATGGTACCAACGATGCGTACGTGACTATGTAACCATCGCCCTCACCTTTGACCGGCATGCTGTGCAAGAGACGTAATTTCGTCTCGGAAAGGCCTAGCTTGCGAGCCTTCGAAGAGCTAAAGAAGAGTCTGACAACAGCCCCCATACTGCACAGCCCGGACTTTGGGGAACCGTTCTCAATTCATTGTGACGCGAGTCAATATGGGGTGGGAGCATTGTTAGTCCAGGTTGCGCAAGACCGCCAGGAGAGGCCTATAGCCTTTATGTCTCACAGGCTGAACCCGGCCCAGCGGAATTTTGCGGTCTCGGAGGAGGAATGCCTGGCGGCTGTGTTGGCGGTGAAACACTTTTGAGCATATGTAGAGGGACATCCCTTTGAAATCGTCACGGACCATGCATCTCTGAAATCGTTGATGAGCCAGACTGATCTCCACGGCCGTTTGCCCAGATGGGCCTTGAAATTACAGGCGTTTAACTTCACGATTCGACACCGGAAAGAAAGTCAACACGTGGTACCGGACACATTATCAAGGATGTTCGCCCCTGAAGGAGCCGAGTTGGCTCAGGAGGACGACAGCCCCCTATTGATCGACCTTGACCACCCCACCTTCAAGTCAATAGGTTACACCCAGCTGATGAATACTATTCAGAGCCAGTTACCACAGCTGTCAGAACTGCGGGTGACGGAGGCATTTATATACAAGTGGATGGGACACGCATCCGGAGACCCCATACAAGAAGAGGAACAGTGGAAGCTATGGGCGCCTGAAGAATTGACCATCGACCTAATTAAACGTGCTCATGACCACCCATTGAGTGAGCACGGTGGATACGGTCGTACGCTTTGGCGGCTGAAAACCTGCTTCTTTTGGCCTAAGATGGTGCAGCAAGTAAAAGCGTACGTAACCGCCTGTGAGCTGCGCAGGTGCACTACAGAGCCCGATTCTGTTCTTCGGCCTCCGATGGGCAAACTTGAGCTACCTGAGCGTGTGTTTCAGCGCCTGTATATAGATCTCATTGGTCCGTGTACCCTCGTCCAACTTCTGGCCACACGGGAGCTGTCGTGGTAACTTGTATCGGCTATTGTGGCAGTTAGAAAGTTTGGAAGACCCAATAGTGGTTCTGGAGCCTAACGAGAAACTCCAAATTCTACGAAAACAACTTCGGGAGAAGATTGAAGATAATAGACGGGCGGAGAAGGAGCGTTATAACCTGCGATCCCATCATTCTGGCTTCCAGGCAGGCGACGAAATCTACCGACGGAATTTCAGGCAGAGTGAAGCAATCCGGCACTACCGTGCCAAACTGGACAAGAAGCTCGTGAAGTGTCGGGTCCTACAAGTCTTAAATCCCACGCGATATCTCATTGCGGACATGTCCGGAAGGGAACTGGAAGTCTACCATGCCATCACCTACGACGGTGAAGAGCGCCATCAAAGAAGTTTTGTTCTCTCCGTTGTCCCCCAGGGTTATTTCCTGCTTAGCATCGATCACCTCCACATGGGCTCAAAATCTCACAGCAACCTTTTCTTACCAGAACGTGCCGTACCAGTAAAACGTGCCATACCAGTAAAACGTGCCACACCAGTAAAACCACCTTGTGGCTAAACAGCGCGTCCTTCAGTCCCCCCATGCCTGGTCGGCATCGTGGACACTGCCCTGTAATGAATCGGCCCTACGCCAATGCCGACTAATACATATGCACATTGCTACCATATGGATTCTCATCTAACGTTAGTTTGGACTACTTTCCACCCTACATCAGTTTTGTCTGTGAATGTCAAGTGGACAGTGCGTGTCGCGAGTGATAGTGTAGAAAAATTAACTCAAAAAGCCTAGTTTCCGGGCTTATTTGATATGATTACATTTACCCGACTGTTAGCAAATTTTGTTATCCATGTTTTAAACCTGAATTAATCGAAGTGAAATAAGCTCGTGAAAGTTTTAAACCATTCTATTCACAAATATCAAAAAATTTTCGTCGTGACTTATAGCGGATTATTGATGTGTGGAATTCGGGTATAAATTCAAATCAACACAATAACTTGTTCGTAAGTAATTTGCATGGCATTCAAACTGCATTATGAGTAGAGAATCAAAGCTTGCAAAACTTCGTCTTCCAGTTTCTAAAAGAAATAAAAGCACAGCATCATCGTCATCATCACAAATATCTGCATTTTATGCTGGATCAACTCCTTCAACTAGTATCAATTTAGATGAGAGTTCAGAAAACCCTACACTTGACGAACATATAACATTTAAATCCAAAATGAGACTGTCCGCCTGTTATGGAAAACTTCATTGTTTGCCCGATTTGGGGATCCATGATGAAAGTCTTATAGGCTCTGCACATCTCCATCGCAAAATTTAGTAAGGACAGAAAGATGTCAATTCTTAAGCGGGAACGCATTTTCCAGACCAGTGCATGACTCTTCTCAGCGTAAAAGAAAAAGGTGAAATAGCTCAGCCCTGCGCCCTTGACAACACTCCGCAGTTCGTATTGGCATCGACGGTTCCGAACGACCTTTTAATCACTCGCTGTCACTGAACCGCGTTTTGATAGAAGTGGAAAGTTGTGGTGGAATTGGTAGAAGGAAGACTCCTCAGAAGATGGCCGTGAATCCGAGTATCGTGTGAGACGTGGGTAGCGCTGCTTGGTCTTTGGTAGAAGTTTTGTGTATTATCCGAGCCTAGTTGTAGTCGGGAATTATTTTACTAGTGAAGGTGAGCTGGATAGGTGCAAATTTATCGTGTTTGTACCAAAGTCAAGTGCTACCCACAGAAGTCCCACATGCTGAAGGCCAATCGATACGAACGTGAATGCGCAACGCCATTACGAAAATAGGGCGTGCTCGCGCGAGTGATGAATGGGCGAATTATAAGGTAGGGTTTCTCAAGAAGAAAATTTCCTTTTCTGGTATATATTCCGTCAACGGTAGATTTTTTGCGCGGAGTTGAACTCGAGGCTTGCAGTTGCAGGGAACGCCACATATTCTTAATGCGGCCCGCGGAATTGACCTGCAGTCCTCCCCGACGAGCACGGCAAACAAGGAAACGGGGAATCGCCAGATAAGAATTGAGTGCTAATTGCGCAACCAACGGAGTCAAATTCGTGGCTTGAAATTAGGGAACAGCTTCAATCACCATGTGACGTTCATATTGACAAGTTCACATGGCCTAGAAAAAGAAAACTTCAGAATTTTTCTAACAAAACGAGGCACTACAAGATCGGCATTTCCTTCTCGAATTGAGGAATATACTTTGTTGTGATTAGTTTAGAAAGTGCATCTGGTGAGAGTGTGTGCCATCGAATCATTCTAAAGTGACCAATGCGGGAATCAATAGTCAAAAGTCAGAAAATCCTAGTTTACATCTTCTGCCGGGATAAGTACCAAAATTTTGCACAGTAGCCGTCATCAAGTGAAACCCGTCTTTTTACACAAAAAATTAATGAATACGTTGCATTATGTTTAATCCAGAACAGTAATAAGTACTTGGTTCGTGGGGCTGCATGCTTAAACTTGTACGTTCACAGCATGTGTTCGGTGTCTAGAAGTTGTCTCGTGGTTTGTATTTAATTTAGAGATGGAGAATAACAGTCTCAGCTGGTGACTGCCCAGTCTTAAATTGAATTGGCCCTTCAAGGTTCCTCAACGGCGAGTAAATTCTGTTTTCACCTAAACAAATTAAAGTGAAACAAATTGGGCTAGGGCTTTAAAATAAATGTGCGTCACAGTATCCGTAACCTGCATTAACCGCATTACTGTTTGAATCTATGGGATATACTTTTAATTATTTGTAATGGAGAATTCAGAAGACGAGAATCAAATTGTTGTTCATGATGTCAGCAAAATACTAAAATGTGCAAACGAAAGTACTATTAGTGGATATACTTATCAACACCATGAGGCAAATAATTGGACTGGCTCTGGGGTTGAGACATGTTGCATGTATGATAATGCCAACTTGCATACAGCTTTCTAGGAATAATGAAATAGACGGATTGTTTACTGTATTTCATGGCCTCTGTTTTTGGTTTTGCAAGTTAGATAGTGGACATGTGGATTTTAAACTCTAGCCTTCTTATGGGTTTTTATTTTCCGTATTATCTATCCAATTTTGATAGCAGATAAAATAAGCAAACAAGATAATAACATATTGTTATTGCATGCAAATTATATTTTGATTAATTAAAGAAAAACTGCTTGCTTATGTTTGAAATAATTATACGCTTTCTGTATTATTATGCTCATGTGCTCTCCTATGCTTGATTGCAGTAGTTTAAAAAAAGAATAACCCAGGATGTTAGAAAAATTGGAGGAAATAATGCTAAATAAAGTAAAAGGCAGAAACCCATGAGTATCAGACACCTTATAAATCAATGATTATGGCCAATTGGGAGATTTGGCTGTTTACAACCATGATTAAGTTCTAATGAAATGTATTTTTTTTTCATTGTCACATTTTTTGTGAAAGTAGATGCGTTCCACTTAATGAAGATACTCAAATGCTAGAGATATGCAGTAATGAAAATTGTTTCCAGTATAGGGTACACAGCCAATAATGTTTTCGTAGGGTAACACAAAAAGATGGAGGTTATGATTTCATATTCTTTAAAGTTAAAAGAAAAGTTCATAATGACCTTTTTATCAACATCCCAAATTTGTAACAACGACAGCTTAACTATTAAAACATATTAATGATATGATGCAAAATTAGGCATTGGCAATATTGTCGCGTGTATTTGGTTCGCGGCCAATAATTTTAACGTTCCGGGAAAGTGAAAACGCAATGTCTTTTAATTTAAATTAAAAGAGTTTATTCAATTACAAAAATGCACAATAATCAGTTTAACACTTTCACTAATTTTAATTTTCACTATTAAAAAAATCTAACACTTGACCATAAATTTCTTATCGCAATTGTCTTCTAAATCACTTCACTATTACGAAAATCACTTTTCTACTACTCGAACAATATCGCTTCCCACACACAATCGCAGTTCTTATCGCGGTCGAATGAATGATCCCCCCATTCATTCAGCTCGCCTTAATAAAGGATCTCTAATCATTCAACTCAGTTCTCGTACATTGGTGAATTAGCGGGAACATTCCAGCAGTGAATGAATGGAACACGGACTCACTTTCAGATGTTGATAATGCCTGTTGGGTTCTCGTAGTTTCGAGTAAATTCATTTGTTGATATTCTTAATGGTTGTGAAAACAATTGCGACAGTAGCTCGCAGAATTCTTTGTACATGTAACACTGCCCCCACCTCAGTTCTTTTCGCCCCGAAAAGATGTGTCGCAATTTGTAGTCAATTCTCCCTGGGTGTAATATGGGGCAAGACGGTCCAGATGCACGATTTTCATTTTGGCTCTTGGCTTACGAGGTTCCTGTATTCGGTATACGACGTCGTTGATTCGCTTTGTAACTCGGTATGGTCCCTCCCAATTATGTTGCAACTTTGGAGACCTATTCTTTCGCCGTTGCGGGTTATATCGCCACACCAAGTCATCTTGCTGGAAGCCAGTAGAATTTGCCTTTAGATCATACCTGGTCTTCATGCGGTCAGTAGCCGATTTGAGGTGTTTTCGCACTGTCCGATGTATCTGGTTCAACCGTTGTGTTAGCTCACTTGCGTAATCCGAGATGGTTTGGGGTTTTTCAGGGGGTGTTCCGAACTTTATATCAGCTGGCAGACGATGTCTTTCCAAAAATGACTTTGGCTGGGGCTTGGCCCGTCGATGCATGTTCGGCAGCTCTGTACGCCATCAAAAATAGTGGAATGTGTCGGTCCCAGTCCCTTTGGTTCTCGTCAACCATCTTCGCCAGGTGTCTATTGAGAGTGCCGTTGAACCGTTCGACCATTCCATCGGATTGGGGATGCAGTGGTGTTGTCCTCGTTTTCCGTATTCCCAGCAGCTCGCACATTTCGCTAAAAACTAGTGATTCGAAGTTTTGACCTTGATCTGAATGTAGTTCACAAGGTACGCCGTACATACTGACCCAATTTAACACTAGCTGTTCGGCTACAGTAGTTGCTTCCTGGTTGGGAATGGGGAACACCTCGGGCCACTTGCTGAAATAATCGGCTACAACCAGCGTGTATTGATTTCCCCATTCAGATTCAGGAAAGGGTCCTGCGATGTCAACAGCAATCCTTTCAAATGGTACCCCCACGTTATAGGTTTGCATTTGTCCTCTCAGTCGTCGCTTTGGACCTTTGACGGAAGCGCAAATTGTGCATCTGCGACACCAGTCCTCTACGTCTTCTCGAGCATGGAGCCTGTAGAATCTTTCGCGCAATTTCGCTCAAGTCTTGTTAACACCAACGTGGCCTCCCGACGATCCTTCATGCATTTCCTTAATCACATCATGGATTCGGCTTTTGGGTAGTATAGTTTGGATCTTATGGGAGCTGCTATCCGCCGTTTCCCATTTCTGCTTGAGTACGCCACCCTCCGCCTGAAGGGAGTTCCATTGTGCCCAATAGCTTTTCAGGGTTGCGCCATGCATCGAAGCGTCCTTCCACTCCGGTCGCCCAGTTGTCTCCTTCCATACGAGCAATGGTCCGATGTCTTCATCGACTAACTGGGCGTTTCGAATCTCCTCCGCTGACCAACCTTCATCGAATCTGGTCGTTATCACTCGCAGATCAACGGTCGGCTCCTTTTCCTCAATCCGCTGGCAATGCTTGCAGTTAGCTGGACATGGATGACGAGATAGGGCGTCAGCATTTCCATGAACTCTGCCCTTGTGAAGTAGTTGGGGCCTCACGAGATCTGGTCGGATAGTCGATCGGGTTGCACCAGTGTCGTTTGTTATGGTGCAATGTTCATCATCAACTTGACCAGGAAGGCATCTGTCTGCTTCTCCACGATGTTGCCTTGGCACGGTGATGGGGGTACTGGGGATGTCGATCCTCCTAGCTAACGTTTGCCCCACGAAGTTGGCCCTTGCAGTTTGATGGGCCTCCATTCTAGGCTCCTGATACGGTCTGGATCTCCACTATCCTGCACAATAGCTCCGTCTTCTTCGCTTCTTGCAGTCTCTTTGCAGGTGCCCCTTCTCACCGCAATCCCAGCATCTAGGTGCTCCATTTGCCTGCAGCTCTCGCTCATTTTCCACGCGCTCACACCTGCATTCGTCTGCCACTACCTCACGGACCCGGGCAGTGGTACGAGTCACATTTTGTGTTGCCTCAAAGTTTAGACTATAAATCAATGCGTCCTTAACCGTTTGCTTTTGAGCTAACCACACGGTTTGTTGCGATTCCGGGTCCTTTAAGGCGCTGATGAATGCTTCTGTTGCTACGTCATCTCGATGTTCTGGGTCATACGCTGGGTGAGCCAAAACTGCCAGTCGCTCAATGTCTTGTGCTAGCTGCTGCAAGGTTTCGCCGGACTTCTGCATCCGATGCCGCAGCTGTGCCCAGTAAATCTGCTTCAGATGATCGTCTCCATAACGCATGTCTAGCGCATTCATTATAGCAGCCGGGTTTGAATGCAGCTCAATGGGGATCGTCTGCAAAAGCTCGGCAGCTGGGCCTCTTAGAGCAAGAATTAATGCAGTTGCTCGTTCCTGCTCATTCCAGTGATTTATCCTAGCGGCTGCTTCAAACTGGATTTTGTAAATACTCTAGACCGTTCGCCCATCGAATATTGGTGCTTGCACATTTCTGGATGTGCTTTGCGCTGCGGTTATAAGCGGAGCTGGTGAAGTGGTTACTACTGCCTTCGCTGCTTCCAATTCTTTTTTTCACTTTTTCCATCTCGTGGTCCATTCTCTCTTCGACCTGGCTGACCTTTTCCTCGACCTGGTAAACCTTTTCCTCGACCTGGTCAACCTTTTCCTCGCCGCATTTAATTTGATTGTTCAGGCTACCGAGCTCCACTTTTATTTCGGTTGACTGTTTTTGCACTTCCTTGATTTCGATCGCTTGTTGGTTCAGCTTCACTGATTGTTCGTTTAACTTCGCTGATTGTTCATTTAACTTCGCTGATTGTTCATCTAGCTTCGTAGTTAAATTGGATGACTGTTGTCGCTGCTCTTGCTGCATCAGCATTAACATTTGCATCAGCGCATTTTCTGGTTCCTTTGGTTTTTTTGTTTCTGCTCACCACCTTCTGCGCCTTTTTCTGCATCTGAGGGCTCACCCGAATCCAGATACGTGCCTACCGATTCAATTGCGTCACGCAAGCGTGCAATCAGTGTGGCCTTTGTTCCTTGCGTTACCAGGTTTCGCTGTTCCAACTCCTCTTTGAGCTCCGATATGCTCAATTGATTAATTTTTAGATGTAAATTTCCTGGCATTTTTATTGTTTCGGCTATTTTTCCACCAGTTTCCAAATTAATTCTCACTATTGTGCACTTCAAAAATGTTTAATCGTTTTCACTTCCAAAATTTTCTTTCTCACTTCTTGACACCATTGTTGCGCGTATTTGGTTCGCGGCCAATAATTTGATGTTCCTGGAAAGTGAAAACGCAATGTCTTTTAATTAAAATTAAAAGAGTTTATTCAATTACAAAAATGCACAATAATCAGTTTAACACTTTCACTAATTTTAATTTTCACTATTAAAAAAATCTAACACTTGACCATAAATTTCTTATCGCAATTGTCTTCTAAGTCACTTCACTATTACGAAAATCACTTTTCTACTACTCGAACAATATCGCTTCCCACACACAATCGCAGTTCTTATCGCGGTCGAATGAATGATCCCCCCATTCATTCAGCTCGCCTTAATATAGGGTCTCTAATCATTCAACTCAGTTCTCGTACATTGGTGAATTAGCGGGAACATTCCAGCAGTGAATGAATGGAACACGGACTCACTTTCAGATGTTGATAATGCTTGCTGGGTTCTCGTAGTTTCGAGTAAATTCATTTGTTGATGTTCTTAATGGTTGTGAAAACAGTTGCGACAGTAGCTCGCACAATTATTTGTACATGTAACAATATATTAAAAATAGCCTACAAGAAGCTAAATATTTGTATAAAATTAGAAAAAAGCCATTTATAAATATATTATGTAAAAGGATTTCACCTATGATTTCCGAACACTATTGCTGAAAGAATCATCAAAATGATTTCCAATTTGATGTGAAATTAATTTTAAAATCAATATCAGTTGCTTTGTCATTTCGAATAAGGATTGAATTTATCATTAACTTTAAGCATTTAAAAATTAACTGAGGTTGCATTTCAACATAGAATTGTTTTCGATGTTCAGTATCGAAATGTATTAAAATTAAGTATGTGGCGCAGATGTATCTTAACAATTTAGAATCGCGCTTGTTTCTGCAAGTTAAACTTAGGATATTTTAATATTTTTTTTGACAATGGAAAACTAAGATAATTTGCTATTTTCAATTTGTTATTGGTTTTTTCAATAAGTAAGGCATAGCTAAATAAGTAATTATACTTAATCGATTCATGATATTCGCGGTTTTAACTATGTACTTAAATGATAATGTAAGAAATAAGGACCGACTAGGTTTGATTGTTGCATTTGAATTTACTTGCTTACTCATAGCAACCAAGGTTTTGTAACAAATACCAAAATTTTTTGATAGTATGTGTTTGGCATTTAATTTTACGCTTGTTTTGATTAACACAAAGCACATGATTTGTTTTCCTTTCGTACAAGATCAACTTATACAAAAAAAGTCAACAATCAATCTAGCCATCACAAAAAACAAAAGCAACTGTTCTTGCAACAATATTTTCCCGACAATTAGTTGTACGCTGGTTGAAAAAGTAATGGTTAGGCAGTATTCCAGATCTATGTAATGTTGTAAATGCTTATTAACAAGTAATTATTAGGAATAACTTGGTTGGAATATTCTAAATTCTTAGTTGGAAATTTTTCCGTTTGGCACGAATAACTGCATCAACTTGGAATATTCTTTTCTTTTAATGATAATATAAATTCTCAATATTGGAAAAAGGTTTCTACCCGTTTAAAATATATCGATTGGATGGTACTGTAAATAATATAAGTAACAGTGAAATTGGAAAAAGAAATATATTGGTTATGAATTGCTAAACTGCTAACCACGACTTTCCTTTGCAGCCTGATCTTTCCTCTCAGCGGCAGCGGGAGTATATGGTAAGTATGCCGTGAAGGGGGTAGGGTTTTATAAATCCGCGGATGGTTGGTTTTGCGTCACGTGCGGTATGCGGTACCTTCGTTTGCCTTGCCGTTTTCTTAGCGTAGAGTTCTTCGGGATTGAGTTAATGTAGTTTTTTTTCGGTACCGCGTCGGTAAAATTTGGGAACGGGAAATTGAATTTAGAATTTTGTAATTGACTGGAATGATGAAGGAAAATGGAATCAAGTCAAGTAGGTTTCCCTTCCGTATGTTTGATTTGTTGACGCGTTTGAAACGGGCATTTAATGGTTGCTGAAAGATGTAATTGAGCGTAATCCATTCAAAGACCTGCGACCGAAATCCTCTTCGAACTAGCTGGCCGACAAGCAGCCACCGTGAAATGGAATACGGATGCACGAACTGGTTGACCGATTGGTACCGTTCGTTGGCAGGACTCAAACTTCACATCTAGAACCGAAGAGAGGTCGGTTCCGACTTCGTTCGAATGATTTTAGATGGAAAATTATTATAAAGGGGCAGCCGAGTGGAGTAAGAATTTACCAGAAAATCGTCACTTTTGTAAGAACATTAAATTGCCTTGCGGTTGAGGCTAAACTAAAGCACGGGGAGGTGTGCAAGGTGGAGTTAATAATCGAAAGAATCGCTTCAATGTTAGTTGATGGAGGAATTGCAATTTTACCATGTATTTATTTAAAGTTATACGTAAAATCAGCAACATTCTAAAAATGTTCATACATGGATGATAGAGGGAACTTCAAATTTCCCTTTCAAAACAACGGAAGGCTTTTCATTGATGCAAGCTTTTTATTATTTAAATACAACATTACAATCTTTATTATTTATCCCTTTATTGTTCGAAGCGAAAATCACCCTTTGTTACCAAGTAGCTTTTAATCAATTACACCTTCAATTGTCCCAGTAAATAAATATTTTGAGTTCCATTATAGGAGCAAGCATAGTTGAAATGTAGGGAAAACAAAAGCTTAAATGATTTCTTCGATTTTAAGACAAAAAAAAGTATAATACCATACGTAGACAAGTATTTCATCCATTTACAAAGCATTTAGCAACCAATTGTGTGCTATCCCTAATTAGTATAATTCTAAACAAAACCAGAGGAGAAAATAAAAAAATTGCATGGAGTTGGCACTCGAAAAAGCGACGGCATCGAATGAGAAAACTATTGATGTGAAAAGCGCGAAGAAAAAGGATAGGAAATGAATCTTAAGTAACTGTATGTTTGTCATTCTAACATTCCTTTTGAACGTTAATACCAATGTTGGTTGCTCGTGTGCAGTACCTCCTTGGTTTTTATAGAAATCAAAAATATAATGGCCCCGTGTTCTAAGCAAACTCCCCCTGTGAGATGAATTTTGCATTCTGTTGTGATAACGCTTGGGTTAGTTTTTTGCTTGATTGTTAATACTGTCACCACATTACCGAACTTATGATTCTAAATAACTAATAAACAGACCCAACCGCTGTCGGACACCCAAGGAGACGTGGGCGGAGAAGCTCCAGTTGCAGGAGTACCGGCAAATGCCCCAACAGCGCCTTCAAACACCACGGTCAACGACACAATTTTATCCTTATTGCAAGGGTTGTCCGATGTAGTCTGACACATGGAGAGAGATTTCTAAGACCCCAAGATCAGCGAGCACCCCAGCGGCGCAAGAACTCCACCTGGCTGGGAGCCAAATCCCAGTGCGGCTATGCCCACCTTTAGACTGACTGATGATTGGAATTTCCCCCGAGGGAGCTCGGGAATGGACCCCAGAGCCCCAGAGTGTCGACCTAGGTACAGTACCGCACCCTCACTATTACCTACAACGCACGACTCAGTTCTTTACGGCAGGCCCACCAATGATGCGAATCGCCCCGCGAATTTCGTGACTCCAGGCCAAGACCCAACACGTCGCACCGTGGAGTGTTGGTGACTCAGCTTCACCGGCTTTAATTCTGCGACAATAGTGGATAGGTTTCTGTTCCGGATTCAGGCTCTAGTCACCAGTACGCTGGGAGGCGGCTTCTCGGCTTTTGTTAGACACGCACGCCTCTTATTCAGCGAGGATGCTGCCGAATGGTACTGGAGCTTCAAGGAATCCATACCACGCCCCGATTGGAACCCCTTCTATGCAGCTTTTCGCAACCGCTTTGATGACCGCCTCACTGAAAGAGAATTGCATGAACAACTGCGGAAACGCAAGTAAGGCGCCCATGAACCATTCAACCAGTATTATACCAGTATAATACGCCGTAGCACTCGGTTACGAACACCCATGCCCGAGGACGAACTGGTGGAAGTCATTAGAGAAGACATGCTTTGGGAGCTTCAAGAGAGTCTACTTCATGTGCCAATTTACACCGTACAGGGATAACGCCTCCATGCCCGTAGGCAAGAACGGCTAGATGAACAGCGGGGCAACTTTCGTCCACAACCTTGCATGCCGGGACCTAACCAACGAAGCAACCATACTGCGGAGTTAGGAACAGCTGATCACGTAAATACGGAGCCAACACACGTCCCGAGGAGCGGAGCACCCCGGGATTGCGAGTTCACACTAGCAACTGACCGACCTTTTGGTGAGCTAGTGGCATGTCCGACGGTCTGTTGAAACTGCTGACAACCGGGATAGCGGTTCTCTGTATGTCCAGCGGAACCAACAGTCCCCCAACTTCTCACTCACTTCGACATGCCTTGGATGTGAATCAACAACTGCGACTTGACTCGTCTATATCGGCTTTTCCATCGCATGAAAAGGAAGATCTCGGCAGGACAACCTTGGTGTTTCACACAATAGATGTGGGAGATGCCAATCCCATAAAGCAGAGACATTTCGCCATATCTCCGGCGAAGGAGAAGTCGTTATATGCCAAAGTTGATCGGATGTTAGCACTAGGCGTGATCGAAGAATCGCAGAGCACGTGGGCTTCACCGGACACTTCAGTTGTCAAGCCGAACAAGGTCCGGCTATGCTTAGATGCCCGATCTTTGAATGCCGTCACTGTTAAGGACGCATATCCTCTACCGTTGATTCAGGGCATCTTGAGTCGATTACCTGCAGCCCATTTCATTACGAGCTTGGACCTCAAAGACGCTATTGAGTTACAGAATTGTATGTAAAAAAAAATCAAATTAGAGAATTAACCTTAGTGTCGTCTAGCCCGATTAAATCTGGCCAAATTGGACTTGCACCGAAGCGTAGCTTCTATGCCGCAAATGAAACCTAAGTTTGGCCGAATGTCCAGCCAAAGTGTATCGACCAAGAAGTAAAACTCTCGTATTAAATAATACCAGCCAAATGATGGCCGAATCTTTATTCTAACACGGGTCAGTACTTTCTGATTCGGAATTAACAATTTCAATTCTTTATATGCTAGTTCTTAAACCTAAAATCTACAACATACAAAATGTTTGGTCTCGTGACATAAAATTTACTTCACATGCATGTTATACGATACATTGGTGTATTCAATGGATCGTACAAGTGAATGCATTCATCGCATGCTATCTAGGTCATAAATCAAGTACATGCGATCGACCTTGTGCAAGCATATGTCATTTGTTTTGATCTACTTCCATGAATGCGGAAGAAAGTAAAAGCGAAAGCAAAACATTGAACGGTGTCGTCTTACACATGCATTCGTTCTGAGTAATTTATAATGTTGTTTTTAAATGAAGAATGCAATGAATTATCGTTCTAGGTCAGTATAGGAATTAATGGTATGTAAAATAATAATCATGAATCATTACATGAATTATTTTTCTACGTAAGTATAGGAATTAATTATTGTTCAAGGTAAGATTGTATAATCATGAATCATTACACCCTCCGCGTTTTTGTTGTTGAGCGTATACTCATATCAAGCGAAACACTAAAATTACAAACATTTATATAATTTTAACTGATTATTATGTGATTCTTTCAATACTCCATTGACATTAACTATGGAGTTTGCACCTTTTTTATCTTTTACTACAAAAGGACCCATATATGGTTTTTGGTTTTTCTTACGGTTATTATTCTTAATCAATACCTTGTCACCAATCTTAATATCTATTAGGTTAATATCTATTTGTTTTTCTAATCTATTCCTTTTAACTTTCTCTATTATCTCTCTAATTTTATTTATAGTTGCTTTAAGTCTTAGTTTTAATTCACTAGCAAAGTTGTCATGATTGTATGATTTCATTGTTAGTTTCTCGTCATTCCGAAAACTAATTCATATGGTGTATAACCAGTATCTACATTAGGTGATGTATTATACGCGAAAGTATAATACGGAAGCCAAGTATCCCATTCAGAATCTTATGTGAATGACAGTAAGAATTCATTAAGAACCCTGTGGTTTCTTTCAACTACTCCTAGAGTCTCATGATGATATGGTGTTGAAAATATCTGCTCAATTTGTAACAAACTACAGACTTCCTTCATTAGCTCATTTAAAAATTCAGTACCTCTATCCGATTTTAAAATTTTAAATTGCCCATATTTCAGAATAAAATCTTTCACTAAGGTTGTCGCTATCGTTCTCGCATCCTTAGATTCAATTGGGATGGCAACAACAAACTTCGATACTTCACATTGCATAGTGAGAATATAACGAAAGTGATAAGATAGTCTAAATGGACCAACCGTATCAATTTGAATTGTCTCGAAAGTTGTTGATGGTGTACTCGTATGTACAAATTTCTCTTTAGTGTGCCTGTATCATTTGCTAGTGGCACAAACCTTACAATTGTTAACAAACTTTTTGACCATAGCGCTCATATTTTTCCAACAGTATTTCTGTTTTAACTTCAATAAAGTCTTTCTAACTCCTAGATGACCTCCATGTGGTGAACTGTGGTATTTTTTTATCAATTTATGTTGAGTATCCTTGTTCGAAATTTTCTTAGCTGGGGTGTATATTAAGATATTTGTCCTTAAACGCGTCTTATTAATACCTAGTTGCAACTTGTTATATATTTCCTTGAAATCCTCAATGTGTACACTATTAAATATGTTATCACTGCTTGATAACGCGAGCTCATTTATTTTTATTTTGCGCAAAACATGAATGAGTTTCTCCATAATGAAATCTAGATTTCTTTTAGGATTATCACTCTTCGATTTATATATAAAGGATGATAACTTCTTTTCATCAGGAACTGATTCACTGGAAAATTTATCGTTATCAACACATACTATTATTTCATCAGCCGTACGTACAATTTTTAGTGAAGGATTTCATAATTCATTTATCCGCCGTATATTAAATCTAAGCTTTGTAACATTTTTGACGTCATTTGACGATGTACAATTCCAAATATGAAGTTGATCAGGCTTTGATTGGATATTGGCATCCGTTACATTGCTTTCTCGTGCACCTGTATTCTGTTGCTTTTTATTCATACCCCTAGTAATAGCTAAAGTTTTTTTTACTGATTCGTCTTTTTCTGTAGGAATCATGCTTCGTAAAATATCGGTATTCAATTCAATGCGAGATAAGGCATCAGCATTCGTATTGATTTTGCCTTTCTTATAAATAATTTCAAAATCATAGTCGGATGAATCTAATCTGATTCGTGTGAGTCTAGAGGATGGGTTTTTGTGAGTAAACAGCGAAACTAGTGGGTGGTGGTCTGTCACCTCAATAAATTTTCTGCCATATAAATATGCCTTGAAAAAGTTGATACCCCAGTGTATTGCATGTAATTCCTTCTCAATTATAGGCTTGTTGAGTTCACATTTATTCAACGACTTACTTGCATAGGAAATGGGTAGGTCAGAACCGATTTCTCCTTGAGACAAGACTGCTCCTAATGCATAATTAGAGGCATCTGTCGTCAAGATAAATGGTTTATCGAAGTCCGGATATTGTAATATTGGTGGGCTCATCAATTTTGACTTGAATGATTTAAATGCATTTTGACATGTTTTATCCCATATGAAAGTTACTCCCTTCTTTAGAAGTGAATTGAGAGGTTTTGCGATGCTTGCAAAGTTGGGAATAAAACGCCCATAATAATTGCAAAATGCAACGAATCTACAAACTTCATCCGCACTTTTGGGAACTGGATAATCTTTAATTACCTGGTACTTGGAAGGATCAGTTTTTACGCCATCTTTGGTAATAAGATGACCTAAATAGACGACTTCTGTCTTTAAAAACTGACATTTATCAGGATTAAGTTTAAGATTGAACTTCTTTAATCTTTTGAAGACTTTCCTCTGGTTTTCGTTGTGGTGATTAATACTACATCCGAAAACAATTATGTCATCAACATACAGAAAAGCTTCGAAATCAAGTCCACAAAGTGCGATCGTGAGCATCCTTTGAAAACTGTTCGAAGAGATTTTCAAACCAAAAGGTTAATCTCTTAAACTGATAGTGACCATGATTATCGGAAAATGCTGTAAGTGGTCTTGACTCCTTCTCTAATTCTTTTTGATAGAATGAACTAGTCATGTCCAGAGTCGAAAAATATTTTTCTCTGCCCAGTTTATCTAAGACATCATCTAGTCTAGATAAAGGAAATTTATCGTTGACCATCTTAGTATTCAGTCTCCGCAAATCAACGACTAAACGCCATTACTTTTCAATACCATCACTCTTCTTTGGTACCAAAAGTAACGGTGAGTTATACGAGCTTACGGTTGGTTCAATTATCTCATTCTTTAAGAGATCTTGGACTTGCCTTTTTATTTCATCACATTGCGAATTAGGAAGTCGATAATTTTTAGTGTACACCGGTATAATATCGGTAACAATTAAACTTTGAGTATAAAAATTGTTAACACTAAGCTCCTCATCGCCTAAGTGGAAAACATCCTGATAGTCTTTTATTATCCCCAGAAGACTATCTCTAGCTTTAGGATCATATGAAGATATGTTGATGGAATTAAGAAGTATACTAAGACGTGTAGTGTTAGCACTTTTGCATCCTGCGAATGCCTTGACCTCATAACTACGTAAAGGCACAGTATCGATCATATTTTCAATACCATCGATTGTGACTTCGGAATCCCTCGAATTCAAAATTTTTATGTGCTTGGTCCCTCTGGATGGTATAATGATATTCCCTACAAATATACCTTCCATTATTTCCTTATTCAGGATTATCATGTCTTCATTAATTTCCAAGTTAAACGGGAAAATAGCTTCGGTTCTGGCAGGTATTTTAATCTGCCCAATTTTATTTTGATTGTATTGCATAGGTAGTACTACTTCTTTCTCATTTACTAGAAAAGATATTGTGTAGGTCTCATAATCTATCTTGCACAAGAACTTTTCCAATAAATCTCTACCTATTATCCCATCTGTATTGATAGGAAATTTCTTACCCACAATGTAAAATTTTCCATGAATAATGTCATCATCATTCAAATTCATCTCAAGATCTATTGATCCATAAGATGTGATTGTTTCGTTCGTAATCCCCGTTAATTTACACTTATCATCCGACCAAAATAATTCATCACTGTTAATCTTCTCACATTTACACAAGAAAACATCTGCCCCTGTGTCTATCAAAAATGTCATTTCTTGAGATGCATTCTTGCAAAATACACTAATGTTGTGTGCACAATTATCCGAAATTTTATAGACTCTTTGTCCGGAAGGAATCTTTACTCCATTCCGGAGTCCAACGAGTTTTCCTGTTTCTGTACGACGTTGATATTATTCCTATCCCTGTTACCATTGCGTCTTTTACACCTGTTATTGGTATTATTACTCCTGTCGTACGTATTGTTCTGACCAGAACTATTTCTATTGTCATCTCTTCTTCTGTAGTTGTTCCTACCATAACTACAATTATTGCTATCATTGTTGTTACCATTGCTAATCCTGTCATTATTATTATAATTACGTCTCTTATAATTATTTCTATTACCATTCCTATCACTATTTCTATTATCATTATTTCTATTTCTATAATTTCTGCTACCTTTTCTATCACCCTGGTTACGATAATTCCTATTTTTCTTATAATAAAACACACTATTTACTTGACCCGGCTCAGTTTTCTCTACCTCAAGGGCTAAGTCTGTAGCATCAGAAAAACTCACTGGTCTAGCCGCAAAGATAGTGCTTCTCAATTGGTCATTAAGTCCATTCTTAAACACAGGTAGGGCATATGAGTCGTTCATCCTCATCATCGTATTTTTCTGATCCTGAGTGGCACTTACACCAAGGCTAGATATTTACAGGCTATTCAATTCATCTACTAAATATGCTACATTGTCTTTATAAGCGGAAACACTAAGTTTAGGCTGTGTAAATCCACTTAATGTGGTATGTATATGAGGGATAGTGTTAGGGCTTTTATATTTTGCATGTAGCTTTGCTGATAATTCCTCAAACGTCTTGGGAATTCCTGAATTACCTGTAGCTGTCTGGACACCAATGGACAATTTAATATTGTACACAAAATCAATTAAAGCTTCTTTCCCTTCTGTAGATAATGTTTTATAAAATATTTCTACTAGTTTCAGGAATTGCTGTAGAGACTTAAAATTTCCTTCAAAAACAGGAATTGTCTTTAAACAAACTTCTAAATTAAATTCTGCCATTTTAGTTAAATTCTGTTATTTTATACAATCAAGATTCTCTGATAATAAAGATACTAAACTCACAACATTTTCTTTTAAATCCAAAGTTTTTTCTTCCTTCTCAGTTCTAAAGAACAGCCACGTCTTTTTTCTTAAACCTTCGATGTATATCAATTTCAAATTTATAGTTTCTTCTGTATAGGGACGATTTTTACTTTTCCGAATATTAGCCAAAAGTTGTTCCAATTCCCTTATAATTTCTTGTAACCTTTGCATTTAGTATAAAAGTATTGAAAAGAAAGACTTGAATTTAAACATTTACGTTTCTGTTTAATCTCCTTTTAACATAATTCCTATTCTTAATATGATATACATATAATATTGTTAAAACCACAAAAAAAATAAATGAAGTGACAATACTTTGCTTATATTCTACTATGAACGATTCGTTCACATTCATAGTTGTACACTTATTCCCCATTTTAATGTTTTCTTTCACCACGTAATGAATTTAATTTTTTAAACAGGCTCCTTTGTACTTCACCTTCAGAAATCGCTATCAGACGGTGCAACTCCTTTCTTTTGCCCTTCAATCTAGCTTTCCGACCCGCTCGATGCTTCTTTTTGTTCCGCTTACGTTCAATTTCAACCGCAGGTGCTGGTCGCTTCTGTCTTTTTAAGTACTCCTCCACAGTCAACTTCTTCGGACCTATCTCGTGAATTGGTGCTGGAGTGTATGCAGGTGGTACAACAATCACATTCGCCTCTGGCTGATATTCTTCTTCTCGATTTCCTTGCAGTTCTTCCTCTGCTCGGGTCAATAACTCCTCAAATCTCCTATTTAGCATCTCCATCTCGGCTGAGTCGAAAAAAGCCTCCATAATTGTCCTTTAGTTTGCAGGATCGCCATATTGAGTTTTATTGAGTTATAGAATTATATGCAAAAAAAGTCCTTAGCCTTAGTGTCGTCTAGCCCGATTAAATCTGGCCAAATTGGACTTGCACCGAAGCGTAGCTTCTATGCCGCAAATGAAACATAAGTTTGGCCGAAAGCCAAAGTGTATCGACCAAAAAGTAAAACTCTCGTATTAGACCGTGGCTAAATCGAAGGCATGGTGAGACTGACGTCTATCTCACTCAGCTTTTGAGTGGGCACGGGTGTTTTCAGTCTTACCTGCACAAGATCGGTAAGTCACGGTCTCCCGATTGTCGGTTTTGCCCAGGAGAGGAGGACAATGCCTGTCACACATTTTTTGCGTGTACCAAATGGGTCAGGCTGTGAAGGGAACTCTACAGGGAGACGGGAGAGCTAGCCCCGGATAATATAGTTGCGGTGATGCTCGAATCGGTTTGTTACCAACCAGTTTATCCTATGTATACTGGTAAGAACTGGGAGCTCAACTTGATGCGTATCCTATATACAACATCAAGGCTCCCGGGGAAAGAGCTCGCTGTAACACCACTTACCTGCTACTCTGTTCATCTAAACTAAATCAACAAAAAGACGAGAGTTTCATGTTTAAAGAATTTAGTTTTATTTTAATGTTGATATTTTAAATTAATTACATTTACACTTCCTTAATTATTTTTAACATCTATCCATACTGGGTGAAGCCCTTTTCACTTGACCTGTTGCGCTTCACAGGTGAGCGCCAGCCTGTAGAGGGAACTAGAAGATGGGTTTGTGGATCGGGGTGGCCACACAGCATGAAACACCGAAAGGCCGATGGAGGATCGCGGCTCAAGCCAACACCTCACCCCTTACCACTTAGTCGAACACTGAACAGCACTTACGTCTTAAACTTCAACCGCGTAATTGATCTACGTACTTAAATAATGGGTAGCAGCACGCTCCCTTTCGGACTTGTATACACACTCGAATGCTTTGCCAAAGAACTTTGAATACTATTCTTTCGTGAGCTTTCAACCTAAATTCTCTTTAAAGGTGCTGAGTAGCCGAACACGTGCGCTCTCGTTCCACGAAAGATTTTCCTCCCGCTTCGTCTCGCTTGCTCGGCTGGTGAATATGCGAAACTGGGGAAATTGAACGAAAGAGTGTTTTTCGCTTAAGCTTTCGACTTCGAAAGAGTGCTTTCAGTTTAAGCTTTCGGCTTTCCCAAGATCTCTTGAGGTAAAATAGCGAAACTGGGGACATTAAGCGAAAGAGTCTTTGTGCCGGAACTTTCGGTTTTCCTTTCCGCTTACCTCTCTTCGAAGCACCCCGTTCCTTCACGATGTGAATATCGATGCGGGTTGAACTTTCTCGTTCACTTAACTGCTCGCTTATTTACTTGCGCATGTGTTTCCATGGCTAATTTTCATTGGCGAAGTGCGAGTACATAGGTGTTGTTTGCTCGCTACTATTGCAGTTATGAAGCGGGAATATATCCGAGTATGTTTATGTGTTCACTCGCAACAAGACCACACATTTTGTATGTTGTAGATTTTAGGTTTAAGAACTAGTATATAAAGAATTGAAATTGTTAATTCCGGATCAGAAGGTACTGACCCATGTTAAAATAAAGATTCGGCCATCATTTGGCTGGTATTATTTAATACAAGAGTTTTTTTTGTGGTAGGGAGGTGAAGGCATTTACGCCCGCTGAGTCTGGCAGTGTGGGACTCCCATGGAGGATACCCTTGGACTACCCACTTAACACCTCCCCTGTCAATCTGAGAACCTAGCCTGGAACCGTTTGACACATTACTTCGGGCCAGGTCTCGTTTTGTTACGCCGTGGGGTGCCTTCAAGCTGGGGAGTCCCTTTCCTAGCGGGAGGGGAGAGGGGAAGAGGAAATGCCAGAAGAGCGATCCCCCAGCCCCAGCGCCTCCGGCTGCTGTGAGTTCCTTTTATATTTTAGGACTGCCCGAGCATAATGTGCCACCTGGTTTCATTTGTCAACCTGTTGCGAGTGAACACATAAACATACACGGATATATTCCCGCTTCATAACTGCAATAGTAGCGAGCAAACAACACCTATGTACTCGCACTTCGCCAATGAAAATTAGCCATGGAAACATATGCGCAAGTAAATAAGCGAGCAGTTAAGTGAACGAGAAAGTTCAACCCGCATCGATATTCACATCGTGTGTAACGGTTTCCTACTTCGCCTCGTTCGATCGCAATCAGAACCGACCTCTCATCGGTTCGAGACGTGCAGTCTTGGAAAGGACAACGGACTGTACCCTTCAGGTCAACAAGTCCGGTCACACTTAGTCTACTCCGTGGTGGCTGCTTGTAGGCTAGCTAGTTCGGAGAGGAGTTTTGGTCGCGGGTCTTACGCGAGCAGACTAAGTCCGAGTTACTCAACTCAGCCACCGGTTCACATGCCCGATTTCCAAACGCGTCAACAAATACTCATCCAGAACGGGAAACCTACGTTACGTTAATTCTGGATGTGATCTCTCCACAGATCTCAAATCAAAAACGCTACAAAATTCCATAGGCGCGTTACCGAATCACCGACGCGGTACCAGAAAATAAGCTAACCTACCTCAAGTCCAAAATAACCTACTCTAAGAAAAAAACGAGCGCAAACAAGGGTACCGCGGACCGTAACCGAATAGAAATCAATCATCCGCAGATTATTAAAACCTAACCCTCTTCAGGACATACTTACCCTCGGTCATCACTTCCGCTGCAAAAGAAAGAGCATGCGGAACGGAAAGGCTTAGGGCTTCTTTAGTAAATCATGTTTAATATTCAGATAATTCATTTAGAGGGTGTAAACATTTTCACATCTAATAATTACCGATAGATTACAGTCTTGTTCATATGTTACAATTAGACTTATTAAAGATAATACGAGTTTATCGCAGTTAACAATGCTTGTTTTTGTAAGATATATTTTATGTAATGAATTATTCTTGAAAACTCCTCATATGCATCCTAAATTATATCAAATCCTACAAGCTAGTTTCTTGTACTCAAATAATCCTTGATTGTTAGTAAGGGTTATGTTAGTTATTGGTTATTTCCAAGCAAACATTAGATATTTGAAAAAAAATTTAGACCGAATAATTTTTAACGTACACTATCGCAATATGCGTTTAATCGAACTGGCTTCCACTCTTTCCCATTATGAATTTTATTTATTATCACCACGATATACTGTATTTACAATACCCTCAGTTATTTTCCAATCCGAAATCAAGTATTTCTATTATAATTTACCGTTTTTAAACAAATTTCATTATTATATGCTTAAAGTCTCTCTACCGCTCCATAACCAAAAACAAACAAACAGAATGAACAATCATTAAACTCATGGTAGATTGGTAGTAGCGAAAAAATATTATACAATTGGAGTAATATTTCAAAATATAAGAAGAGACAAGTTAAGTGTATAGAAATAAATATCACTACCACTGAATTGATTTGATGGCAAATTATTTGATTTTATCTGGTCCTAATTCTAGGCACATAGGGTATCTTCTTACCCCAGTCGATTTTATTGAAAATTGGCGCGACAGGGACGGCGCTTACGTGGTTGCAATTACATTGGCTTTGGTGGCGAATTTCAAACGATCAACATATACAATAGCTTATGTAAGTAAATAGTTTGTAACCATGGTTGACGTGTTCTTGCACTTCAATCACTCCCGAAGACGATTCGGTGGCGTATAGACAACTATTTTGACACTATTCAATGTTTCTAAAGCACGTTCTAATACTGTACCGAATAGCGAGCTGAGTTCTATGAGATCGGCATCTTAAAAGAATGTTTGTTGGGAGTTTCTATATTTATCTTCACGTTCCGAGTATTAATTTGATTCAAATTTTGAAGTCTAGTCTAACTTTGCTGTCATTCTCTCGTCATCTTCTTTCAAACGGTATTTACCCACCACACGCGATTTGTGATGTTCCATCTCTTGGAATAGCTATCATCTACTCTAACTTTTGGAAACAGCTTCCAAAACTAGATTTAATTTGTTGCAAGAAATTAATGGCGAGATGGTATGCAAATCATATCTTGCTCTGGCGCTTATTCCGTTAAATTAATGACGTGGGCACTGCCGATCCTTCACCGTAAAACTTACTTGCTAACCTCCAAACAGTAGTCACGGCATTCGTCCGACTGCAAACTTTTGTTTGCATTAAACAAGAAGTAGCGCCACAACGCAAAAGCAAAAAAAATGGTCCATTCCTTCCTTAATTACACTCCTACCTCTTTGTCAATTGTACGAATCTCGCGTGTTGTCTCGCTGCTGCTGCTGGAATTTCTCTTGTTGCGCTGATCGTTGACTGCAAGCGCTGGGCGACGCGGCTCGTTCTTGGAGTCCAGTTCGGAAGATTGAGCAAAACGAATTCGCCTATTTTGCAAGCCACAGCGCCAAAGAAAATCGTAAGGGCAGCAAACAACTGGGAGTGCCCGCAAGGTACGATGAAAATGGAATTCCAAATAGTTGCGAGTTCTAACTTTAGTGTTTAATTGCGCGCGTATCTCCGTGTTGACGCTGAATGCGCTTTATGTATGTCATTTAGTTTACTACGAGCATTAGCTAATATTTGCAAAAATCTTTTAATGAGCCACTTAAGTATCTTAGAAGTTTGGACACACACTCCCGTAGCTAGCAAAAGAATTTACCGACACACTTCGCCATGTGGCTGTCAAATTCCACCGGTTTTCTCCTCGGACAAAACAGATGTGTGTGGAATGGAACGCCACATGGCGGCAATGTGCATCTCCATTTGTTGCCAGTGGCACAGTTTTTCGATGGCCACGATGGAGGGACAATCCCAAATGGATATGTCTCGAAATGCGTCGGGGTTTTGTTTAATATTCTGTTTCAAATATTTAAATCCACAGACCTAAATATTTGGAGATAAAAAATATTTTCTGCGCAACGATATCCGCACGAAAGATGAAGTCCGCTTGCATTTCGAGATCATACCCATCTGGCCGAGTGCAAGGGTTCGGGATCGGAATCACTTCGATTCCCGGGCGTAGGCGTCACATTACACATTCCCCCCCCAAAATCGAAGTAATTACGATCCCGCCCCCTACGTAAAAGGTCTTGGTTAGGGCCGTGGCGTGTCGAAGGTCGATTTCGAGGAATAGGCTACAACCATGTTCGTGAAGACTCGACGGTGACTATACCGTAGGGAGTCAGGTGTTACTCGGAGGTCTTCGTCCAGGCAGAGATTTAGGTAAGCCAAGGTTTTTCGTGGGAAATAGTTGCACTTCATCGTCTAAGGTCTTTTGCGTGGTAAATTCCCTTGGTTTTGCCAGCCATGTCCGCGATGAGGTATCGGGTGGGGCTTATTACTTGTAGGACTCGACATTTCACGAATTTCTTGTCTAGTTTGGCATTGTAATGTCGGGTGGCATCGCTCTGCCGGAAGTTTCGACGATATATTTCGTCGCCTGCCTTAAAGCCAGAAGGATGAGATCGCAAGTTGTATCGCTCCTCTCCCATCCGTCTACTTTCTTCAATCTTCTCCCGCAGTTGATCTCGCAGAAGTTGGAGCTTTTCGTGCGGTTCCAGAACCACGATTGGGTCCTCTAGCGATTTCAGCTGCCGCAATAGCCGGTAAGCGCTCCCATGACAGATCATGTACTGGCTGAACAATGCGAAATACGGCGAAATGCCGGTAGTGGCGTGGTACATTGAGCGCAGCGCACTAGTGATGGCGGACAATTTGCGATCCCAGTCCTTCTGAGTCGGGTGGACATATGCGCGAATGGCCGCTATGAGTGTACGGTTCAGTCGTTCGGATGCGTTGGCTTGTGGTGAATAGACGTCGGTTCGTTGGTGGATGATGCCGTATTTGGACATTAGGTCTCGGAACTTGCTGGAGGTGAACTGGACCCCATTGTCGGAGACAAGTTTCTCCGGAACTCCAAACATGTGAAAGACTCGGTTCTCCAAGAAGCTGATTATAGGTCCAGTGTGCATGTTACGCAGTGGTTCTATGATAGGGAATTTAGAGAGCTGGTCCAGGACCACGACAGCTCCCGTGTGACCAGAAGCAGATCGAGGGTAAGGACCGATAAGATCAATGTACAAGCGCTGGAACACGCGTTCGGGGACCTCAACCTTACCCATGGGTGGCCGAAGAATGGTGTTGGGCGCTTTAGTACACTTGCATAGCTCACAAGAGGCTACGTACGCTTTTATCTGTTGTGCCATCTAAGGCCAAAAGAAACAGGTTTTCAACCGCCTAAGGGTACGACCGTATCCGCCGTGCGCACTAGATGGGTGGTCATGGGCCCGTCTGATAAGATCAGTGGTTAATTCTTCGGGCACCCACAACTTCCACTGTTCTTCTTCTTGTATGGGGTCTCCGGATGCGTGTCCCATCCGCTTATAAATAAATCCATCCGTCAACCGCAGTTCAGGAAGCTGGGACAGTTGATTCTGGATAGTGTGAATCAGTTGGGTGTAGCTGGCTGACTTGAAGGCAGGATGGTCCAGATCGATCAATTGGGGGCTGTCGTCCTCTTGGACCAACTCGGCTCCTTCAGGGGCGAACATTTTGGATAGGGTGTCAGGGACTACATGCTGGCTTTCCTTTCGGTGGCGAATTGTGAAGTCAAATGCCTGTAGTTTCAGTGCCCACCTGGCCAATCTGCCGTTGAGATCAGTCTGGCTCATTAGCCATTTCAGAGACGCGTGGTCTGTAACGATTTCAAAAGTGTGTCCCTCCACATAGGCTCGGAAGCGTTTCACTGCCAACACCGCAGCTAGACATTCCTGCTCGGAGACCGTGTAATTTCGCTGGGCTGGGTTCAACTTGTGAGACATGAAGGCTATAGGTCTCTCCTCGCCGTCTTGTGCAACCTGGACTAAGACGGCTCCCACCCCATGTTGACTCGCGTCACAATGGATTGAGAACGGTTTGTCAAAGTCTGGGCTGTGCAGTACGGGGGCTGTCGTCAGACTCTTCTTTAGCTCTTCAAAGGCTCGCAAGCTGGGCTCTTCCCAGATGAATTTACGTCCCTTACGCAGCATGTCGGTCAAAGGAGTGGTAATGGTGGCATAGTCACGTACAAAACGCCGGTACCATCCGCATAAGCCTAAGAATCGGCGTAATTGTTTGGTGGTCTTGGGTAATGGAAAAACGTCAATCGCTTGAGTCTTTCCCGGATCGGTCTTGATATGGCCATGCCCAATGATGTGACCTAAATACTTCACCTCCGTCATCACGAACTGACTCTTCCGTATGTTGATGATTAATCTTGCCCTCCGGATGTGTAGAGCCACCTCCTGAAGCAGGTCGATGTGTTCGTCAAAGGTCTCGGTTATAAGCAACAGATCGTCCAAGTAAGCGAAAACTTGGTGCCGCAAATGAGGTGGTATCACCTTATCCATAAGGCGAGTCATTGTTTGGGGGGCATTGCACAATCCGAATGGCATTGTCACGAATTGATACCGGGGCCGACCTGGGACTGTGAAGGCTGTTTTCTCCTTTGAACCAGGGTCTAAAGGAATTTGCCAGAAGGCGTCCTTGAGATCTAAGCTCGTGATGAAGTGGGCTTTAGGCAACCGACTCAAAATGCCTTCAATCAACGGTAGAGGGTATGCGTCCTTGACTGTGACGGCGTTCAAGCGTCTGGCATCTAAGCATAACCGGACCTTGTTCGGCTTGACAACTAAGGTGACTGGGGAAGCCCACGCGCTCTGTGATTCTTCGATTACGCCTAATGCTAGCATTCGATCCACTTCGGCATATAACGATTTTTCCTTCGCCGGAGATATGGCAAAATGTCACTGTTTTATGGGTTTAGCATCCCCCACATCTATAGTGTGGAACACCAGAGCAGTCCTACCGAGACATTCCTTCTCGTGCGATGGAAAACCGATATAGCCAAGTCAAGACGCAGTTGCTGATTTACATCCAGTGTATGTCGTAGTAAGTGAGAGGGTTGAGATTGGTCAGGAACGGTGGTGACGGACTCCAGGGTCGTACCGGAAAATAGTGCCGGGGCCAAGTTAAATTTTCGAACGAAATCCACTCCTAGATAAAGATTCTGGGTTAACTGAGGTATGATGAAAAATTCCATAGGTTTAGTTACTCCTTTAAAGGTGACATCCGTCATAATTTTTCCCACTACAGAGTGACGAGTTCCGTCCACCGTGCTTAACCAGGAGGTGAAATGACGGATTTGGTCCGCGTGCATTGGCAGTACCTCCCCTGCAAAATCGGCAGATATGCAATTCACACTGGCTCCCGTATCGACTAAGCCTGACACTCGTTTTCGCAGGAGGTGTACTGACGCATATTGCCGAACATCATCCCTCAATAATTCATCTAATTGTTTGTCCTTCAGCATCTTCCTCGACTGCCTGACTTTTCTCCAGAAGCTCCGCATCCGACGCGTGGCTTTCTTTCTTCGCGGTGGGACAGTTGTAGCCAACTCCTCATGGAAGATCCGCTGTCGAGTAGCCAAATAATTCCGCAGCCTGACATGAAAAGGTTTTGCATGCCAAGGAACTTTCGCCTCGCTATCATTTCCCTGCGCGTTGGCCTCGGCGAACGATGGCGTCGGTTGTGGAACTTCGGGAGAACTGTGTTTAGCGGTGCGAGTCAGCAGAATTGGAGTCATGTCGGGAGCTGGGTCATAGCTAGTGATGGGGTCTGGATTGGTTCGTCCGGGGTTTGGGAGTGCCGACGGGTGGTCGCGGCACTCGCTGGCAAGTTTTTTCGCCCTTTGCAATTAGCACAGTCAGGTGCGTATGTGTCGGCCTTCCCGCATCGGTAGCAGAAAAGCGTTGGCTCCGCTGGACATGCATAGAACCGATGTCCCGGTTGTCGGCAGTTCCAACAGACCGTCGGGCTTGTAATTGCTTCCAGTGAGGGTCGATCAATCAAGGCTGGGTCCTCAAGCTCCGGTGGGGCTCCGCTCCTCGGTACTGGTACTGGATCAGCAAGCAGGTGGTCTGCTGCCATCAACTCCGCGGTGTGATGATTTCGGGGATTTGGTCCCGTTATGCGAGGTTGTGGACGGAAGGTACCTCGCCGCTCATCCAAGTGTTCTTGTCTACGGGCATGGAGGCGCAATCCCTGTATGGTGTTGATGGGAAAATGTAGAAGGCTGTTCTGGAGATCCCAGCGCATGTTCTCTCTGATAATTTCTACCAGTTCGTCCTCGGGCATGGTAGTTCGCAAGCGCGTGCTCAATCTCACTATAATTGTGTAGTACTGGTCAAACGGTTCGTGAGCGCCTCGTTTCCGTTTCTTTATTTGCTCCTTTAGCTCTCTCTCAGTGAAGCCATCCTCAAATCGATTGCGGAAGGCTGCACTGAAAGAGTGCCAAGTGGGACGTGGCGTTGATTCTTTAAATCTCCAGTACCAGTCGGCAGCGTCGCCGCTGAACAAAAGATGTGCATGCCGGAGGAAGGCCGAGGAATTACCTCCCAGGGTGCTGGATACCAACGCCTGAATCCGGAAAAGGAACCGGTCCGCCGATATCATATCGTTGAACCCTGTAAAGTTCAGGCGCCAACTCTCCATGATACGAGGCGTCGGGTCTCGAAAAGGTGTCAATGCGTTCCCGGGGGGAATCACATCCTCGATTGACCTGTTGTACTGAACTGCCTCGGGGGCTAGAGGTACCAACGGAGGTCCGGTGCTGTGTCGTGGTCTATATTCGGGAGCTCTGGGATCCATTCCCGAGTTCCTTGGAGGTGGGACTCATTGCTCGGATTGTCGGGAGTGGGGCATCGCCACACTGGGATTGGGCTCCCAGCCAAGCGGAGTTCTCACGCGACTGGGTGGTTGGCTCATAGGGAGATTCTGGAGCTTTCCCTCCAGGTAGCCAATCCTCTCCGACATATCCCTCATCAACGCCACGAGGGTGTCAATGGAGTGGGCGGACGGCATGGGTGTCACCTCGGACACGACACTTGCGGCCGGGACTTCACCGCCTACGGCTCCTTGCAGGTCTAAAAGTGGTTGTGACGGTTCGGCTTCTGGAACTCCTTTCGCCACTGCTCCACGCGTTGGGAGGGGCGTTCCGAGGGGGACGTCTAGGGCGGTCCGCTCGATGGGTCGCCGGCATAAGGGACACAGCTCGGACGTGAGGAGGAGCTGTTGGACACAGGCACGGTGGAATAGATGTCCACAATCCAATCGCACGGTGTGTACCCCCTCCACTACGTCCTCGAAACAGATCCCGCAGTTCGCGGGTTGGACCGTTTTGGACCGGGTCCACCGCTTATCGGGAGTCCGCTTCGTTGCCATTTCGTGTGGGTTTATTATGGGTGTTGGGGCTGTATCTTACTGAAAGAAGAAAAAAAAGAATTTAACTTAATCCTACCTCTACTTCTAATTTGTATACATATGCAAAAATTTAATGCTGGATAAGTGGCCGATAGTGGCGAGCTCAAATTTTTCTCACAAAAAAATTTTAAGACAGCCTTTCAGTTCCGCAACTCCAACTCCTTCGTGCAGAAATGATGACTGATGGTGGTCTGTCAAGAGAAGGGTGCTTCAGATTGATTTACTACTTTATTTTCCCCATTTCCCGTACGTTACAAACCGTTTCTAATCTACGTTAAATGATTCGACGAGACAAGTGGTAGAGCTGCCGTAACGATTTTGTACGCGGTCAAAATTCCCGACGCATGGAAGCATTCCGGGCCTCGCAATTCCAGCATACGCCACCGAACGTTGAACCGATACCACTCGTCTATCACGCATACAAAATAATTAGAATCCTTCCGCGACATAAAGGCAAGGTAGCCTTCTATTTTCTTTAGAGTCCATGCTGATAGGTAAACCCATCAGGCTGGCTGTTCCATCAAGAAAATAGAAGGTCCTTACAGGGTTTAACCTGGGACAGCACATCGGAAGGATTCTGTCGCGAAAAAAAAAGCAAACAAAGGAGAGCGGAAGATACAACTCACGTGAAGCGACTGCTAGTGTGTATCACACAACTCCACTGCTCCTGATAGTGGGACTTGAGTACCAAAGTACCTTACATCCTCCGTAAAGGACCAACTCGTCAGAAGACGCGAAGTTCTTTCCCCCTAAGGATGTTTTAGGCCCCACGTTGGACGCCATTTGTAACGGTTTCCTACTTCGTCTCGTTCGATCGCAATCAGAACCGACCTCTCATCGGTTCGAGACGTGCAGTCTTGGAAAGGACAACGGACTGTACCCTTCAGGTCAACAAGTCCGGTCACACTTAGTCTACTCCGTGGTGGCTGCTTGTAGGCTAGCTAGTTCGGAGAGGAGTTTCGGTCGCGGGTCTTACGCGAGCAGACTAAGTCCGAGTTACTTAACTCAGCCACCGGTTCACATGCCCGATTTGCAAACGCGTCAACAAATACTCATCCAGAACGGGAAACCTACGTTACGTTAATTCTGGATGTGATCTCTCCACAGATCTCAAATCAAAAACGCTACAAAATTCCATAGGCGCGTTACTGAATCACCGACGCGGTACCAGAAAATAAGCTAACCTACCTCAAGTCCAAAATAACCTACTCTAAGAAAAAAACGAGCGCAAGCAAGGGTACCGCGGACCGTAACCGAATAGAAATCAATCATCCGCAGATTATTAAAACCTAACCCTCTTCAGGACATACTTACCCTCGGTCATCACTTCCGCTGCAAAAGAAAGAGCATGCGGAACGGAAAGGCTTAGGGCCTCTTTAGTAAATCATGTTTAATATTCAGATAATTCATTTAGAGGGTGTAAACATTTTCACATCTAATAATTACCGATAGATTACAGTCTTGTTCATATGTTACAATTAGACTTATTAAAGATAATACGAGTTTATCGCAGTTAACAATGCTTGTTTTTGTAAGATATATTTTATGTAATGAATTATTCTTGAAAACTCCTCATATGCATCCTAAATTATATCAAATCCTACAAGCTAGTTTCTTGTACTCAAATAATCCTTGATTGTTAGTAAGGGTTATGTTAGTTATTGGTTATTTCCAAGCAAACATTAGATATTTGAAAAAAAATTTAGACCGAATAATTTTTAACGTACACTATCGCAATATGCGTTTAATCGAACTGGCTTCCACTCTTTCCCATTATGAATTTTATTTATTATCACCACGATATACTGTATTTACAATACCCTCAGTTATTTTCCAATCCGAAATCAAGTATTTCTATTATAATTTACCGTTTTTAAACAAATTTCATTATTATATGCTTAAAGTCTCTCTACCGCTCCATAACCAAAAACAAACAAACAGAATGAACAATCATTAAACTCATGGTAGATTGGTAGTAACGAAAAAATATTATACAATTGGAGTAATATTTCAAAATATAAGAAGAGACAAGTTAAGTGTATAGAAACAAATATCACTACCACTGAATTGATTTGATGGCAAATTATTTGATTTTATCTGGTCCTAATTCTAGGCACATAGGGTATCTTCTTACCCCAGTCGATTTTATTGAAAATTGGCGCGACAGGGACGGCGCTTACGTGGTTGCAATTACATTGGCTTTGGTGGCGAATTTCAAACGATCAACATATACAATAGCTTATGTAAGTAAATAGTTTGTAACCATGGTTGACGTGTTCTTGCACTTCAATCACTCCCGAAGACGATTCGGTGGCGTATAGACAACTATTTTGACACTATTCAATGTTTCTAAAGCACGTTCAAATATTGTACCGAATAGCGAGCTGAGTTCTATGAGATCGGCATCTTAAAAGAATGTTTGTTGGGAGTTTCTATATTTATCTTCACGTTCCGAGTATTAATTTGATTCAAATTTTGAAGTCTAGTCTAACTTTGCTGTCATTCTCTCGTCATCTTCTTTCAAACGGTATTTACCCACCACACGCGATTTGTGATGTTCCATCTCTTGGAATAGCTATCATCTACTCTAACTTTTGGAAACAGCTTCCAAAACTAGATTTAATTTGTTGCAAGAAATTAATGGCGAGATGGTATGCAAATCATATCTTGCTCTGGCGCTTATTCCGTTAAATTAATGACGTGGGCACTGCCGATCCTTCACCGTAAAACTTACTTGCTAACCTCCAAACAGTAGTCACGGCATTCGTCCGACTGCAAACTTTTGTTTGCATTAAACAAGAAGTAGCGCCACAACGCAAAAGCAAAAAAAATGGTCCATTCCTTCCTTAATTACACTCCTACCTCTTTGTCAATTGTACGAATCTCGCGTGTTGTCTCGCTGCTGCTGCTGGAATTTCTCTTGTTGCGCTGATCGTTGACTGCAAGCGCTGGGCGACGCGGCTCGTTCTTGGAGTCCAGTTCGGAAGATTGAGCAAAACGAATTCGCCTATTTTGCAAGCCACAGCGCCAAAGAAAATCGTAAGGGCAGCAAACAACTGGGAGTGCCCGCAAGGTACGATGAAAATGGAATTCCAAATAGTTGCGAGTTCTAACTTTAGTGTTTAATTGCGCGCGTATCTCCGTGTTGACGCTGAATGCGCTTTATGTATGTCATTTAGTTTACTACGAGCATTAGCTAATATTTGCAAAAATCTTTTAATGAGCCACTTAAGTATCTTAGAAGTTTGGACACACACTCCCGTAGCTAGCAAAAGTATTTACCGACACACTTCGCCATGTGGCTGTCAAATTCCACCGGTTTTCTCCTCGGACAAAACAGATGTGTGTGGAATGGAACGCCACATGGCGGCAATGTGCATCTCTATTTGTTGCCAGTGGCATAGTTTTTCGATGGCCACGGTGGAGGGGCAATCCCAAATGGATATGTCCCGAAATGCGTCGGGGTTTTGTTTAATATTCTGTTTCAAATATTTAAATCCACAGATCTAAATATTTGGAGATAAAAAATATTTTCTGCGCAACGATATCCGCACGAAAGATGAAGTCCGCTTGCATTTCGAGATCATACCCATCTGGCCGAGTGCAAGGGTTCGGGATCGGAATCACTTCGATTCCCGGGCGTAGGCGTCACATTACACGTGTAGGAACGGGGTGCTTCGGAGAGAGGTAAGCGGAAAGGAAAACCGAAAGTTCTGGCACAAAGACTCTTTCGCTCAATGTCCCCAGTTTTGCTACTTTACCTCAAATGATCTTCGGAAAGCCGAAAGCTTAAACTGAAGCACTCTTTCGAAGTCGAAAGCTTAAGCGAAAAACACTCTTTCGCTCAATTTCCCCAGTTTCGCATATTCACCAGCCGAGCAAGCGAGACGAAGCGGGGAGGAAAATCTTTCGTGGAACGAGAGCGCACGTGTTCGGCTACTCAGCACCTTTAAAGAGAATTTAGGTTGAAAGCTCACGAAAGAATAGTATTCAAAGTTCTTTGGCAAAGCATTCGAGTGTGTATACAAGTCCAAAAGGGAGCGTGCTGCTACCCATTATTTAAGTACGTAGATCAATTACGCGGTTGAAGTTTAAGACGTAAGTGCTGTTCAGTGTTCGACTAAGTGGTAAGGGGTGAGGTGTTGGCTTGAGCCGCGATCCTCCATCGGCCTTTCGGCGTTTCATGCTGTGTGGCCACCCCGATCCACAAACCCATCTTCTAGTTCCCTCTACCGGCTGGCGCTCACCTGTGAAGCGCAACAGGTCAAGTGAAAAGGGCTTCAACCAGTATGGATAGATGTTAAAAATAATTAAGGAAGTGTAAATGTAATTAATTTAGAATATCAACATTAAAATAAAACTAAATTCTTTAAACATGAAACTCTCGTCTTTTTGTTGATTTAGTTTAGATGAACAGAGTAGCAGGTAAGTGGTGTTACAGCGAGTTCTTTCTCCGGGAGCCTTGATGTTGTATATAGGATACGCATCAAGTTGAGCTCCCAGTTCTTACCAGTATACATAGGGTATACTGGTTGGTAACAAAATTGGCGCAGCCGGTAGGATATCGGTTTTGCAGAGACCACAGTGTTGTGCACTATGTAGCAAATTTAAATGGGCTGAAAAATGTATTCACCCAGCCAATATCTCAAACCATTCAACTCCTGTAAGACACCATTGCTACTCATACCGCCCATCAAACTAGATCAGCTCGCTTAAACAAAAAATCAACTAATAATTGCATTCATTTAAAAAACAAAAATATAATATCAGTATCTAAATACAATATTGTTGCTACTCATAGAGTACATAAAACTAGATTAAACTTCTCAAAAAAGAAAATAAAAATAATATTGATTGTTCAAATAACAAAAATATAATATCAATATTCAAATACAAAATTAAGGTTACTCATACTTTCCAACAAACTAGATCAATCTCCTTAAATAAATCATCAAATAAATATTTCAATTAATTAAATAACAAAAAGAAAGTATTAATATCCAAACATAATATTATTGATCAAACTGAATCAGTCTTCCTTTAAAATAAACTGATATAATTATATTGATCATTCCAATAATCAAAATATGATAACAATATTCTAATGCAATATTAATCCTACTCATACTATCCATCGAATAAAATCAGTCCTAAAATCTTATAATCATATTGAGCATCTAATTCAACATTCATTTACTCCTCCATTCATGTATCTTAAATCTCATATTTCTTATCTGAAGGTCATTCAAACTAATTCCTAACTCGTTCAAACTTAACGTAGAATTTATAAAGATATAACGTTTCAATCAACTAACATGCGAAAACACAAAACATTACAAGTAAATATTAAACACAAATAAGCAAAATGAAAACTCAATAGCGAGCAAACAAACGCGTGCCCATTGTTATCGAAATATAATGCCATTTAACACTCCAACCACTTAAACAATACACGTACCCAAATGCATAAAAAAGTCTATCTTGCGAATTGAATGAGCATTCGAATTGCCTGAGATGCAATTTGACGAGCAAACAAAAGCAAACATTTAACTACAAATTAAATAGATAGACATCTGGGCAATAATTTTTAAATGCAATAACATTAATGAGCAAATGAAATATGTAAATAAACTGCGCTTAACGAATATAAAGAATAATTTACATGGGAAGGGCAATTTTCAAGGGCAAATAACCATGAAACTAATTTAGTTTCAAGTTACACTGAAACAATTTAAGTATGTAAACTTTGAAACAATAGAATTTTAGAACATTACAACAATGCAAACGATTTTACCCCAAAACCAATTATCTCTTTCAAGTTCCACTACAATTCACTCTCAAATCACCAAATTTACATCCAGCACTAAATGTGCCATTTCATGATGTTAAGGAAACGGGAAAAGTGGCAGTTAAGTCGGTAAAACCCCGGCAAAACGATCAGCAGACACGCTTTTTCGATGTCTAAATTGCACGATCACTGGAATGAAAACCAGTTGATTAACAACAGCCTCTGAGCCGTCGACGTAAGCTGTCGGCGGACACGCTGTTTTTAGTTATAAGTCCTCAAAAGAAACCATTTGTTACAACGCTATCCACCTGACCTGTATTCTTTTCCCAAGTACCTAACACGATTGTACGTACCCTAGAATACAAAGTCGCCAATTCAAAAATAAATCCCTTATCTCCTTTGTTCTACCGGACCCTGACGTCAGACAATATATAGACTAATTTTTTAACGAATGTCGAATTTTGAAAAAGGTGTAGGTGGACGTCCAGCATAAGGTGGGATAACTTCACCACGCCCATATAACGTAACAAACCGCCGGGACCGATTGGAACCACTAAAGAATGACATGGTTCCGACAAAGAAGCTCTTCACGTAGCGAATGGAGGCGAGACGATAGGAAAACGACACAGAAAGTATACCAAGTGAAAAACTTAATAACTAATCATTATACTTATAGGACAATGCTCTGGTGCAATTACTCTGAGGCAAAACTGACGACAGATACAAGCCATATGGCAGCAGCGCTTACTACCACACACATGACCATTAGTAGGCCGACTTTGCTGGCTAACTTACATGGCGTTATATGAAAAATTGTGGAGGTGCCAACGAAAATTCGAGGTTTTGTACGGTTTAGAGACGGATTTCTACAGTGAAATCCATATGATCCGCGGAGAACACAATAGCGCTCCTAGTGAAGTAAAAATTATTTCAGTTCTTACACCCGTTTAATTTTTATCGCCTTCCAAAGTGAATTTATAGGAGTTTGTTTACAACTCAACGCTGAGCTATCAGTCGAAGGTGCAAAACGTGTGCTTCATTTGCTCGTCTTGGAAAGTTTAGGAGCACAATCGGCTATACACGGTGAATTTATAGCATGCACGGAATGCGTTTGGCACGTTTTTTATTCGGAAAATAGTATATATGACGAAATATAAGCATTTGCTAATGCCGCAGTTGGGTGACAGCTCCCGGAAGCTTGTCCATAGTAGGCCGACTAATACATATGCAAATTGCTACCATATGGCTTGTATCTATCGTCAGTTTTGCTCTGAGGTGTTATCACCCCTCAGCCGGGGGAGTATGTTGCTCGCCAGTCAGCTCCTGCATCGCTGATTGCGGTTGTCGGTTATTCACCATCTGAAAATGAAAGAAAAAACACAAAGAATCGATGTTTTAGGTTAACCAAATGAAGTCACTTATCTGATAACAGCTGGACGCACGAATCCCGGTCACTTTCCATGGATACTATTGTATTCAGTTGTTTATTTGATCGGAACTTCACTCCCGCACTTGTTTATATCAAACAATAACAACTATGACATTTAAAGTGAAATGTCAAATTAAATGCCATTAAGAGATTACAATTCAGAATAGTAGATTTAAAGTAGTAGAACATCGTAACATTCATTACAATTCAGAATAGTAGATTTAAAGTAGTAGAATATCGTAACATTCACAATGACAATTATAGTAAATAGTTAGATAGAAACAACTCAATTTGTTGAAGGAAAAGTACCGAAATCCTTTGTTCAAATTGATTTCTTAGTTTGAAAATTTCGGTACTTTCTGCAATTTAGAGATTAAGTTTCAGTAGTATTTTGGAAGTTGGATACGACAGAACTATCGCTCGCGTTTATTATTTTTAACGTTCCTTGTTGAAATAAAGTTTTATGTTAAAGTGTAGAAAATGTTTTCTTGGTTTTTGATTTCATCAGTATTTAAATTAGAGTTTTCAGTTGCAACAATCAGTCCTTTTAAAAATGATGAATAAAGTAACATTAATCGTTTAAATAACAAAAATATAATATCAATATTTAAATATAAAATGAAGGCTATTCATACTGTCCATCAAACTGGATCAACTTTTTTAAAAAAATTAAGCAATAATGTTAATTATTTAAGTAAAAAGAAATACTAATATCAATACCTAACTATCATATCAATGCTATTCAGTCCATAAGACTAGATCAATCTTCTAAAGAAAAAAAAATCAAATAATTAGTTCAATCATTTAAAGAACAAAAAGAAAGAATAAGGCTTAACCAGTCTTCTTAAAAAAAAATATAATCATGTTAATCGTTTAAACAACAAAAATATAATATCAATTTAACGCTACTCATACTGATCATGTACCCAGAACAGCGTTCAAACGAAACAAATAATTATATTGATCATTTTAATAACTAAAACATAATATCAACATTCAAATAAATTAAATATTATTTCTACCCATACTGTCCATCAAATAAAATCGGTCTTAAAATCAAACAGTTAAATATAACATTAACATCCAATAATATAATCAGGGAAATCTTCAATTTATATTCTTCATTCATAAATCTTAAGTCTCATCTTACATGTGGGAAGATCATTCAAACTAACTCCTAACTCGTTCAAACCCAACGTAGAATTTATAAAAATATAAAGTTTCAATCAACTAACATGCAATGCACAAAACATTACAAGTAAATATTAAACACAAATAAGCAAAACGAAAATTTAATAGCGAGCAAACAAACGCGTGCCCATTGTTATCGAAATATGATACCAATTATCTCTCCAACCACTTAAACAATAATAAAAGCAATAACGCGTACCTAAAATGCATGCATATTAAAGTCTTATCTTTTGAATTGAACGAGCATTCGAATTGCCTGAGATGCAATTAAAGATGAATAGATAGACATCTGGGCAATAATTTTTAAATGCAACAACATGGAAGAGCAAACTTAATAAATTAACTGCGCTACACAAATACAAAGAATAACTTACATGACAACGGCAATTTGCCAACGCAAATAAACATGAAACTAATTTAATTTCCAGTTACACTGAAACGATTTAAGAATGGGAACTTTGAACCAACAGAATTTTAGTTATTAGAACAATACAACAATGCAAACGGTTTTACCCCAAATCCAATTATCTCTTTCAAGTTCCACTGCAATTCACTCTCAAATCACCAAATTCATATTGTTAAGGGAACGGGAAAAGTGGCAGTCAAGTCGGTAAAACCTCGGCAAAACTATCAGCAGACACGCTATTTCGATGTTTAAATTGCACGATCACTGGAATGAAAACTAGTTGATTGCACAACAGCCTCTGAGCCTTCAGCGTAAGCTATCGGTGGACACACTATTTTTAGTTATAAGTCCTCAAAGAAACAAATAAAAGCCTCTGAGCTGCCCGACTTCAATTTTGGGCAGACACGCCACATTTAGTATTTAGTCATATGCAAAACAGACATCGATTTACCATCCAGTTATAGCCTCTGAGCTGTTGATCCAAAATGGTTTTCAAATACGCTATTAACCAAGTATCCTTTAAACAAGCCACTACGTTTCCTTGCACAATAAATACATTATAACAGCCAACTACTAAAAAAGTCACCAATAAAACTTCTGTGGAAAGCGCAAGATAATTCAAAACCCACCAATTTCCCACCCTTTTTCTTTACATATGGCAACAATATCAAATTACGTCTTAGAATGCTATAATATATACTTTAAGATTCTTTAAACAATCGTTTTCTCAAGATCGAGAAAAAAAAATTTTTATAAACGGCTAATGAATGACCTCGCAAGGCACTGTACTGTCTTCCAGCAAGGTCTAAGACAGCATTATGCTAAACTAACTAGACACGCACTAGGGAAAAATTAGACGGAACACATATAGGGTCCTGAAGGAAGGCTGAAACTATATGTTTCCAAGCCCAATATATAGTGATAGTGTCGCTTCGACCATCTTTTATAATGATTGTTCTCGCAAGACATTTTCATCGAAGTATTTCTGTTTAACAATTCACTAAAATCAATACAAGTATATAGCAAAACTTTTAAGCTTACAAAAGCTCCTTCTAATTTCAATATCAGAAAAAGATCAATTTAATTTACATTAACTCATTGAACATTTCTAAACTTAACAAAAACCTTCGTGATAAATTGTAGATTCCGATTTATAAATAATCCACAACTATTGACACATACTGTTGAATACATTTCTAATAACACTCCCTTTTTACCACCACAAACGGATAAAAAAGTATGTAATAGACATCTTAAGCCAATTAAATGACAATTAAATGCATATACCTTAAAAGCTCTTCCTCCTACACAATCGCACAGCATAGATGAATTAAAAGCCCTGCCCACTACGAAATGCATTAAGCCGACTTAATTAAAAACAAATGCTTTTCAAGGCAATAAGCAGCCAACTACGAATTAGTACATACATATCATATACTTCACATACTTCCTAGCAATCAGCGCATGTAAAAGCTACAATACATTGCTTCATTCAATTTGCTCATGCGTCATTGCAGAAACAAAGCTAATCATACCTTCAAAGCTCGTTAGCGGCGAGCAAAAGCAATCACATAAACCTTCAATACATGACTCCCATTCCCATTAACAACATTCACCATACATATTAAGGGAAAAGTTTACTTATCACACTCACTCGCACACTATAAAGCCAAGATAGCTTATACTAAAGTCTTGGGAATACAACAACAACGACTCTCAAGCTACACAAATGGAAAGCTATTCTCTCGCCAAATCTTCTTCCGAAGCGAAGCAATGCCCGAACGTAACGATCGTGGGAAATATTCATTCCCCGTTTACATTGTAATGATTTTACGTCTACGTGCGAACGCGGAACCGACCTCTCATCGGTTCTAGACGTTAAGTCTGAGTAGTGCCAATGGATGGTACCAACCGGTCAACCAATCCGTGCACCGTAACCCATTCACGCGGTGGCTGCTTGTCAGCCAGCTAGATCGTGCAGGATTTCGGTCGGGGGTCTCCGAATGGGTTACGCTCATTTACAATATTCAGCCACCAATACATGCCCGTTTTCAAACGCGTCACAAAACAAAACCATACGGAGAGGAAATCTACTTTACGTTACTCCGTATTTCTTCATTTACTCAGTCAAGGACAAAAATCTAATTTTTACTTCGCGTTCCCGAATTTCCATCGCGGTACCGAAAAATAGGCTACGCTAACTCAACCCGACGAACGCTACGCTAATGAAACGGCAAAACAACAAAGGTACCGCGTACCGCGCGCGACGCGAAACCGACCTCAGCGGATTTTCTCAAACCCTACCCTCGCGACGGCATACCTACCCTGCACCTCATTTCCCGCTGAAAAGAAGAACCACTGGAAAGAAAAGTCGTTGTTAATGTTAGCAATACATAGTTTTATTCATTTCACCGATTAAGAGGCATAAAAATATATAATAGTTGCGTGTTTTTCGTTTTTCTTTTTTTTTCAAAAAATATAAGATTAAAAGCAATTCGTTATGTATTTACATTTGCTTTTCGCTTCGGAAGCCAAATTAACTTTAGATCAAAAAAAAATTTTTAAGGTTTGTTTGTTTGCGGGTTTTTTTTTTTGTAATTTCAAATACTCAAAAAAAATTATCAATTCTATCAAACCATGGTTTTGTTAGAAGAGTTCATATCCAAATCGGAATTATAAAATGATTAGGAAGGAAAATATTAAATGTAAATTATTGTTTTTCCTTTTACAGCTGAGAGCTTAAATGACTGGATTTCTAGTATATTAGACGTCTTCAAATAGTGACTTACGTTTTTAAGTTATTTAAAAAAAAAATTAAAATATCTAAACACGATTACAAAAATTTTGTGCGTTCGATTGTTTTCTTACGTATCGTTTGGTTGTTTTGATGTTCTCAAGTTTTTCTATTTTTTTTTTTTTTGACTTTCATTAAGAAATAGTGACTGTGCTGTTCCTACCGACTGACTTCTCGCCAAAAAACATTATAACAGAGCATGACAATTTCAGTTGAAACTTAACCTAAACAAATAAAATTATCGAATTCAATAATATATCCATCGAGAACTTAACCGTACATTAAAATACTTTAAGCTTTTCATTCAAAAATTTTAGCTAAAATATGGGTTGTTATCAAAGGTCTACTCACGAAGACTTGTTTAAAAAATTATAAAATAAGACATAAATCTCTTTCGAAACTTAAATATTTGCTATTTTACACTACAAATATGCTATTATGCTTTATATTTTGTCCTATATAAATACTTATTGGAAAACACTTTTATTATTTTGAAGCTTTATAAAAACGATCAACGACACCTTGAGAAATATAAATAACAACGTGCCCGCACATTATGAAAATTCGTCAATATTGATCTTGCACTTGTTAGCTGATCGCGGATTTGCATAAAAAACAAAAGAACGCTTATAATTATTTACTGAAAATCATTATCTATTGTCGAATGCCAGATGCATAAGATTTCCTAATAATCAACGCGGGGATACTTTCGTATAATAAAAACGTTGGGATCATCTGATATAATTCTGTATCATTTCCTTTCAGTTCATCATTTGGTTTTTTCTTTGATAGCTATGACTATACGAAAACTATCATTAAATATAATAAATCGAAATTTTTGGTTCACAATATTGTGTGATTTGCATTCAATCCTTCCACAATTTCCAATTGTGATAAGAGATATTTTAAAAGTCTTGTTACAAAGATATTATCTTCTTCTTATTTGCTATTTTAAAAGATTTATCATTTCTATGATCTTTTCCAGATTGGCATGCATGTATGCTTTCACTTGCCACATCATATTGATTAATTTCTGATCATTCTTCTCGTCCATAGCAATATCTTCCGATAGTTGTGGATTGAATCGGATTCAGCTTAATGCAACATACTCACTGTAATAAGTCTTTGCAGATAAGGGGCTCACAAGCAAGCACTTTAATCTAGGCAAACACGGACATCCATCACGTTTGCGTAGATCATAGTCAGAGAAGTCTATTGTATCGAATTGGCCCAGTGCAGCTCCCAAACTCTCCACTTGTGGCGTTTTGCATCCTCGTAGATCTGGCTCCGCTCTCTGTATGGATTGATTGATGATATCCGCGGCCAGTCTAAACATTACAAAACGTTATTTCAACTCGAAGCGGAAAAACGAACTTTGCATTCGCCGACTTACCAATTCCAATTTCTGATACATTTACTACTACTTTGAATAGTCGATGGATATCTGTGATGACCAATTTGTAGGAAAGTTCTTTTTCCTGTTAACCTTATGCCTTTTCAATGCTTGTTGGCACCCTCCGGGACTTCTTCCTGGGTGACGGCCACTACGTGTAATGATTTTTCTACTTTTCCGATCGAACGCGGAACCGACCTCTCATCGGTTCTAGACGTTAAGTCTGAGTAGTGCCAACGGATGGTACCAACAGGTCAACCAATCCGTGCACCGTAACCCATTCATGCGGTGACTGCTTGTCGGCCAGCTAGTTCGGAGAGGATTTCGGTCGCGGGTCTCCGAATGGGTTACGCTCAATTACAATATTTTCAGTCACCTGAACATGCCCGTTTTTCAAACGCGTCAACTATTACTCATCCAGAACGGGAAACCTACGTTACGTTAGTCCTGGATGTGATCTATCCACAGATCTCAAATCAAAAAAACACTACAAAATCCCATAGGCGCGTTACCGATTCACCGACGCGGTACCGAAAAATATGCTACTCGAACTTAAACCGAAGAAAACTACTCTAAGGAAATGACGAAACAATCAAAGGTACCGCGTACCGCGCGCGACGCGAAACCGACCTCAGCGGATTTGTCGAAACCCTACCCTCGCGACGGCATACTTACCCTACACTCTCTGTTCCCACTGAAAAAGAAGAGTCACTGAAAAGGAAAGTCGTGGGTTAACTTAGCAATTCATGTTGTCATATATATTTTTCAAAAGAACAAAAATCGTTTTCCTTATACAAATGTTTTAAAGATCATACAATTAATGTTCGGCAATTTTTCGCATTTATAGCTGGGTATGCTTCGATACTTGTATTATCGAAAGTATGAAGTTAGTCGTTTCTAATAATTAATGTTCATTCGTTTCGAAATAAACATTTTTTTTTTTCCGATTTCAAATTATACTATTAATGTTTTGGTCATATAGCATTCCGCAATTCGGATAATCAAAATTTTAACCCAAAAATATATGTATATAAGCGCGATCACGAAGAATTTCTCTATTAAGACTATTCATTTCAATTATCTACTAATGCACATTAAATATTGGTTTGCTTCTTTCGTAGACTGATTTTGTCGCGTGTTTTTGTAACGTATAACTAACGCTAAACAAGTCTCTAATTTTCCTACATACTAACTAACGATTCCTTCGATACAATATAAATTTCAAACCAAGGTATTCTACTTAAAGTAATAGTATCTCTTGTTTTCTACAGTTTGATAATCCGTTTGTATTAAATGGAAATTTTCCCTCTTTTTCGTTTTTTAGCACTCATCTACATCCACTATAAAAACAAATTAATAAAATCGTGTGCCAGTCTACATGCGTTTCGTCTAAAAGCAACCAAAATAAGGAGAATTCAAACACAAAAAGTGTTTCTGATAAATGTCATCTCTCGTATGAATTGGACGTAAATGTTCTACCTTTTAATGTCTTTAATTTATAGTTATGCCTAAAATCAACGAAAGTACGATTTTCCGTCGTTTTTTTTTTTTTTTTTTTTGATTATCTAGATAGCATTCTGTCATATAAAATTAATTAACCTCTATAATCTAAGGTTTCAAATGAATTTGGTATGCATTTATTCATATGATTAATAACTGACCGGTGAAAAATTTTCTTACGACCATTTTATATTTGGAATAACTTCATGCTTTCTTTCGAGTAGATAAAAATGGTTTCTTACTTTATGTATAGTTATGTTTAAACAATAAATTAATATTTTGCTTGTAATAAGAGTTTAAATGCGTCGATGTGCGACATCAACAGGCGATAGCGTAAATACACGCCTAAACTTACGATGTTAAAACTATTCCTGTCAGCAAATATAATCTACTTTATTTCGTTTTTTTTTTTTATCCGACAGTTGAAATGGTTCTTTTTCTAAGGGCATTCAGTCGGAATTTTCGCGCATTTTTTTTTGTTTCACAGGACATTCATCTGCATTCGTTTCACACTTGTTTACGAGAGCGCATTTAGGAAGCCATTTAGCCAGTTGCTCTTCGAAAAATTGTTCTAGACAACGGGCATGCGCATATGTTTTGGAATCCTCCGGATAATATAAGCATACAGTTTTGGACAACAATCGAACGTCAGCTACAAATGTGGCAATGTCTTTGTAGTGATTCGGACTTGATGGATCCAAACGAGTTCGAATAACATCTAGCGACATAGGTTGACAAACTACTTCATAATATGCAGGGTTTGTTGCAGGTTCTGGCTCTCTAAATGGTAAACTTTGTTCGTATTGGCAATATAATTTTAAACATATCCTCTGTCTAATCTTTAATTCATTTGCGCCAAGTTCTCCTGCACTATGTCTTTCACATTCAGCTAAACTTGCCAGTTCCGCTAAATTAACACCTGACAAATCCTGCCACGTTTCACTTTCATCTGGTAAGGAACCTATAGCTGGTATGTGACAATTGTGGTGAAATACTTTTGGATATTCATCGCAACACATCAATTTACCACCATCCAAACCAACTGCACACCAATCTTCATTTGGATCGTCTTTCTGGTCAGCTTTCTCTTCAGCCACATTCGCAATAGCTGCTGAACTTTGGACTTGTGGCGATGTCGTCTTATTCCTACCTTCCGGAAGAACTTGTACTCCGTTCGAATCTAATTTCGCTATTGTTGCCATCAAAACATTTATTGAATCGTCTCGGACTTTTAATAGTTATTATCTTAACACTAACCTGATCCGATGTTTGATCCACGACCGTACTGACAACGAAAGATGATCCATTCATCTAGGTCGATATTGTCCTGACCTTGACCGTATGCTTCTATATTTGTTGAAAAGCCTTTTTGGCAGCAACACTTTCGCCGTCTCGATTCCTTTCCTTCGGTGTTCTTTCGGCGGATCCACTTCATGGGATTTTCTATCAAGAATGAGGTTAGAGACGGAACTCGGGAGATATCCGTTAGCAGTCTTACCTTTCTATAGATATTTTCGGCACAAACGAGAGCGAATACCGGAATCTGCCGCAACCAACAATTAGCAGTTGCTATTTTTGATTGCTTTCGATATTTCGCATCTAAGCCATAATACAATCACTAACCTAATTTACATATGTAAAATTAATTAAAGAAACAACAGTGTAATTTAATTTTATCTTTTTCACTTATAAATACTAAAAATCAAAAATGCATTAGCTGATTCCACGACAATGGACACGATTAGCAGACGACAGCCACGAAAAATGAAGCCGACATGTGGCTGTCAAAAATTCCGGTTGTCACCTCGGACAAAACATCTGTGTGTGGAATGGCACGCCATATGGCGGCAATGTACCTCTCCCGATGTCGCCAGTGGCATAGTTTTCTCGATGGCCACGGTGGAGGGGCATTTCCAGATGGCTATGTCTCGAAATGTGCCGGGGTTGGATTAATTCTATATTTCGAATATTTATATCCACGGATCTAAATATTTGGACAGAAAAAAAAATATTTTCTGCACAACGATATCCGCACGACAGATGAAGTCCGCTGGCACTTCGAGGACATATCCATCTGGCAGGTTACAAGGGTTCGGGATCGGAATCACTTCGATTCCTGGGCGTAGGCGTCACATTACATACGTCCACACTTTCCTACCATGTGGCTGGCAAATCTTTTTGACATCCCACGACAAAATTGACGTGGGATGTGCGCTCGTCGCGACCAACTTGAAATGACAAGCCACATAGCAGCAAAGTGTGTTAGTAGTGGTCACCAGCGGGGTCGCATGATTCATTACAGGGCAGTGTCCACGATGCCTACCAGGCATGGGGAGACTGAAGGAAACGCTGCTTGGCCCTATGATGTTTTTTTTCTTTTTCTCTCAGCGTCGTAGGTCTTTGGCATGGTAGACTCCCAGCTCCTTTCCGGACATGTCCGCAATGAGGTACCACGTGGTAAGACTCGACACTTCACGAACTTCTTATCTAGCTTGGCAGTGTAATGCCGACCTGCTTCACTTTGTCTAAAATTCCATCGGTAGATTTCGTCCCCTGCCTTGAAGCCAGAAGGATGGGATCGCAGATTGTACCGCTCCTCCCCCACCCGTCTACTGTCTTCAATCCTCTCCCGGATTTGTTCTCGTAGAATTTGGAGTTTCTCGTGCGGCTCCAGCACCACTTTTGGGTCTTCCAAACCTTTCAACTGCCGCAATAGCCGGTACGAGTTTCCGTGGCAGATCATATGCTGGCCGAACACGGCAAAGTATGGGCAGATGCCTGTGGTGGAGTGATAAGATGAACGCAGAGCACAGGTGATGGCGGAAATCCTGCGGTCCCAATCCTTCTGATCCGGTTGGACGTAGGCCCGAATGGCGGCTATGAGGGTGCGGTCGGACGCATTGGCTTGCGGGGAATAAACGCCAGTCCGCTGATGCGTAATGCCATACTTCTCCATTAGATCCCGAAATCTAGCCGAGGTAAACTGAACTCCGTTGTCGGAGACCAGCTTCTCCGGTACTCCAAATATATGGAAAACACGATTTTCCAGAAAACTGACTATGGGGCCGGTGTGCAGGTTTCGAAGAGGTTCCACAATCGGAAATTTGAACAAGTGGTCCAGGACCACGACAGCTCCCGTGTATCCCGAAGTCGAGCGAGGGTACGGACCGATGAGATCTATATACAGGCGCTGGAACACCCGCTCCGGTAGTTCGAATTTTCCCATCGGGGGCCGAAGAACAGAATTGGGCGCTTTAGTGCATTTGCATAGCTCACAAGCGGCTACGTACTTTTTCACTTGCTGCACCATCTTAGGCTAAAAGAAGTAGGTCTTCAGTCACCGAAGCCTACGACCATAACCGCCGTTTGCACTCAATGGGTGGTCATGAGCCCGCTTAATCAATTCGCATGTCAGTTCTTCGGGCACCCATAACTTCCACTGTTCCTCTTCTTGAATGGGGTCTCCGGAGGCGTGTCTCGTCCGCTTGTATATAAATCCCTCCATCACCCGTAGTTCTGGCAACTGGTCCTGAATCGTATTCATCAGCTGGATATAACATGCTGACTTGAAGGCGGGATGGTCCAAGTCGATCCATAGGGGGCTGTCGTCCTCCTGGGCCAACTCGGCTGCTTCAGGGGCGAACATCCTTGATAGTGTGTTCGGTACCACGTGCTGACTTCCTTGTGGTGTCTTATCGTGAAATCAAACGCCTGTAATTTCAAGGCCCATCTGGCCAAGCGGCCGTGGAGGTCCGTTTGGCTCATCAGCCATTTCAGTGACGATTTCAAAAGGATGTCCTTCTACATATGCTCGAAAACGTTTCACTGCCAGCACAGCCGCCAGGCATTCCTGCTCCGAGACCGTGTAGTTCAGCTGGGCCTGGTTCAGCTTGTGGGACATGAAGGCTATAGGCCTCTCCTCGCCGTCTTGTGCAACCTGGACTAAGACTGCTCCCACCCCATGTTGACTCGCGTCACAATGGATTGAGAACGGTTGGTCAAAGTCCGGGCTGTGCAGTACGGGGGCTGTAGTCAGACTCTTCTTTAGCTCTTGAAAGGCTCGTAAGCTGGGCTTTTCCCAGACGAACTTACGTCCCTTACGCAGCATGTCGGTCAAAGGAGTGGTAATGGTGGCATAGTCACGTACAAAATGCCGGTACCATCCGCATAAGCCTAGGAATCGGCGTAATTGCTTGGTGGTCTTGGGTAATGGAAAAACGTCAATCGCTTGAGTCTTGTTCGGTTCGGTTTTTTATATTGCCATGCCCAATGATGTGACCTAAATACTTCACCTCCGTCATCACGAACTGACTCTTCTGTATGTTGATGGTTAACCTTGCCCTCCGGATGTGTAGAGCCACCTCCTGCAGCAGGTCGATGTGTTCGTTAAAGGTCTTGGTTATAAGCAGCAGATCGTCCAAGTAAACGAAAACTTGGTGCCGTAAATGAGGTGGTATCACCTTATCCATAAGGCGCGTCATTGTTTGAGGGGCATTGCACAATCCGAATGGCATGGTCACGAATTGATACCGGGGCCGACCTGGGACTGTGAAGGCTGTTTTCTCCTTTGAGCCCGGGTCTAAAGGAATTTGCCAGAAGGCGTCCTTGAGGTCTAAGCTGGTGATGAAGTGGGCTTTAGGCAATCGACTCAAAATGCCTCCAATCAACGGTAGAGGGTATGCGTCCTTGACAGTGACGGCGTTCAAGCGTCTGGCATCTAAGCATAGCCGGACCTTGTTCGGCTTGACAACTAAGGTGACCGGGGAAGCCCACGCGCTCTGCGATTCTTCAATCACGCCTAATGCTAGCATTCGATCAACTTCGGCATAAAACAACTTTTCCTTCGCAAATGGCAAAATGTCTCTGTTTTATGGGTTTAGCATCCCCCACATCTATAGTGTGTAACACCAGTGCCGTCCGCCCGAGACCTTCCTTCGCATGCGATGGAAAAGCCGATATAGCCGAGTCAAGTCGCAGTTGCTGATTCACATCCAGTGTATGTCGTAATAAGTGAGTGGTTTGAGTTTGGTCAGGAACTGTGGTGATGGACTCCAGGGTCATGCCGGAAAACAGTGCCGGGGCCAAGTTAAATTTACGAACGAAATCCATCCCTAGATAAATATTCTGGGTTAATTGAGGTATGATGTAAAATTCCAGAGGTTTAGTTACTCCCTTAAAGGTGACATCCGTCGTAATTTTTCCCACTACAGAGTGACGAGTTTTGTCCACCGTGCTTAACCAGGTGGTAAAATGGTGGATTTGGTCCACGTGCATTGCCAGTACCTCCCCTGCCAAATTGGCTGATATGCAATTCACACTGTTACCCGTATCTAATAAACCTGACAATCGTTTTTGCAGGAGATGTACTGAAGCATATGGTCGAATGTCATCCCTCAATAATTTGTCTAAGTGTGTGTTCTTCAGCACCTTCCTCGACTGCCTCAACCTTCTCCAGAAGCTCCGCATCCGACGCGTGGCTCGCTTTCTTCGCGGTGGGACAGTTGTAGCCAACTCCTCATGGGAGATGCGCTGTCGAGTAGCCAAATAATTCCGCAGTCTGACGTGGCAGGGTTTGACATGCCAAGGAACTTTCGCCTCGCTATCATTTCCCTGCGCGTCCGCCTCGACAAAGGATGGCGTCGGTTGTGGAACTTCGGGAGAACTGTGTTTGGCGGTGCGAGTCAGCAGAATTGGAGTCATGTCTGGGGCTTGGTCATAGCTAGTGATGGGATCAGCCTTGGTTCTTCCGGGCTTTAGGAGTGCCAACGGGTGGTCGCGGCACTCGCTGGCAATTTTTTTCGCAATTTGCAATTTGCGCAATCAGGTGCGTACGTGTTGGCCTTCCCGCATCGGTAACAGAAGAGCGTCGGTTCCGCTGGACATGCATAGAACCGATGCCCCGTTTGTCGGCAGTTCCAACAGACCGTCGGGCTTGTAATTGCTTCAAGGGAGGGTCGATCAATCATTGCTGGGTCCTCAAGCTCCTGTGGTGCTCCGTTCTTCGGTACTGGTACTGGGTCAGCAAGTAGGTGGTCCGCTGCCATCAACTCCGCGGTGTGATGATTTTGGGGATTTGGTCCCGTTATGCGAGGTTGTGGACGGAAGGTACCTCGCCGCTCATCCAGTTGTTCTTGCCTACGGGCATGGAGGCGCAATCCCTGTATGGTGTTGATGGGAAAATGCAGAAGGCTGTTCTGAAGCTCCCAACGCATATTCTCTCTGATAATTTCTACCAGTTCGTCCTCGGGCGTGGTTGTTCGCAAGCGAGTGCTCAATCTCACTATACTTGTGTAGTACTGGTCGAACGGTTCATTAGCGCCTTGTTTCCGTTTCTTTATCTGTTCCCTTAGTTCTCTCTCAGTGATGCCGTTATCAAATCGATTGCGGAAGGCTGCACTGAAAGAATGCCAAGTGGGACGTGGCGTCGACTCCTTAAAACTCCAGTACCAGTCGGCAGCGTCTCCGCTGAACAAAAGATGTGCATGCCGGAGGAAGGCCGAGAAATCACCTCCCAGGGTGCTGGATACTAACGCCTGAATCCGGAAAAGGAACCGGTCCGCTGATATCATCGCGTTGAAACCCGTGAAGTTCAGGCGCCAACTCTCCATGATACGAGGCGTCGGGTCTCGGAAAGGTGTCAATGCGTTCCCGGGGGAAATCGCATCTTCGATTGACCTGTTGTACGGGACTGCCTCGGGGACTGGAGGTACCAACGGAGGTGCGGTGCTGTGTCGTGGTTGATACTCGGGAGCTCTGGGGTCCATTCCCGAGCTCCTTGGAGGTAGGGTCCATTGATCAGATGGTCGAGAGTGGGGCATAGCCGCACTGGAATTGGGCTCCCAGCCAAGCGGAGTTCTCACGCGGCTGGGTGGTTGGCTCATCGGGAGATTCTGGAGCCTTCCCTCCAAGTTGCCAATCCTCTCAGACATATCTCGCATTAACGCCACGAGGGTGTCAATGGAGTGGGTGGAAGGCGCGGGGGTAACCTCGGCCGCGACAACTGCAGCAGGAACTTCCCCGCCTACGGCTCCTTGCAAGTCCATCAGTGATTGGGGTGGTTCGGCATCTGGGACCCCTTTCGCCACTGCTCCACGCGTTGGGACGGGCTTTCCAAGGGGGACGTCTACGGCGGTCCGCTCGATGGGTCGCCGGCATAGTGGGCAAAGCTCGGACGTGAGGAGGAGTTGTTGGACACAGGCAGGATGGAAAAGGTGTCCGCACTCCAACCGCACGCTGTGTACAACCTCCACTACGTCTTCAAAGCAGATCCCGCAGTTAGCTGGTTGGACCGTTTTGGATCTGGTCCAACGTTTGTCGGGGGTCCGCTTCGTTGCCATATTTGTTTATGCTGTGTGTGGTTGGTGCTAGTATTGCTGGAAAAAAACAATAGAAAGTATAATTGCTCCTACTATAACCCTAATATATAAGTGAAAAAAAAACTTACTACTAAATTAGTGGCCGATAGTGGCGAGCTATAAATAGTGGGGAAAAAAAATATTGGACAGCTACTTTCCCTTCCAGCAGTCGACTCCTCCAAAGGGAAAGGAGAGTGCGTGGTAGTCTGCCGAAGAAAGGGTGCTTTCCGCCGATTTACGCAAATTTATCCCCTAAACCCACATTAATTACAAAACTGTCTCTAAACTACGTTAACTGACTCGACGAGATAAGTGGTAAAGCTACCGTAACGGTTTTGTACGCGGTCAAAATTCCCGACGCGTGGAAGCATTCCGGGCTTCGCAACTCCAGCATACGCCACCGAACGTTGAACCGATACCACTCGTCTATCAGGCATACGAAATAAGTAGAATCTTTCCGCGACACAAAGGTAAGGTAGCCTTCTATTTTCTTGAGAGTCCAGGCCGTCAGGAGAAACCCCATCTGGCTGATAGTTCCATCAAGAAAATAGAAGGTCCTTACAGGGGTTAGCCTGGGACAACACATCGGAAAGATTCTGTCGCGAAAAAAAAAATCAAACAAAGGAGAGCGGAAGCTACAACTCACGTGAAGCGACTGCTAGAGTGTATCACACAACTCCACTGCTCCTGTTTGTGAGGCCCGAGTACCAAAGTACCTTACATCCTCCGTAAAGGACCAACTCGTCAGAAGACGCGAATCTTTTATCCCCTTAGGATGTTTTGGCCCCACGTTGGGCGCCATTTGTAATGATTTTACGTCTACGTGCGAACGCGGAACCGACCTCTCATTGGTTCTAAACGTTAAGTCTTAGTAGTGCCAACGGATGGTACCAACCGGTCAACCAATCCGTGCACCGTAATCCGTTCACGCGGTGGCTGCTTGTCGGCCAGCTAGATCGTAGAGGATTTCGGTCGCGGGTGTCCGAATGGGTTATGCTCATTTACAATATTCAGCCACCAATACATGCCCGTTTTCAAACGCGTCACAAAACAAAACCATACGGTGAGGAAACCTACTTTACGTTACTCCGTATTTCTTCATTTACTCAGTCAAGGACAAAAATCTAATTTTTACTTCGCGTTCCCGAGTTTCCGACGCGGTACCGAAAAATAGGCTACGCTAACTCAACCCGACGAACGGTACGCTGATGAAACGGCAAAACAACAAAGGTACCGCGTACCGCGCGCGACGCGAAACCGACCTTAGCGGATTTTCTCAAACCCTACCCTCGCGACGGCATACCTACCCTGCACCTCATTTCCCGCTGAAAAGAAGAACCACTGGAAAGAAAAGTCGTTGTTAATGTTAGCAATACATAGTTTTATTCATTTAACCGATTAAGAGGCATAAAAATATATAATAGTTGCGTGTTTTTCGTTTTTCTTTTTTTTTCAAAAAATATAAGATTAAAAGCAATTCGTTATGTATTTTCATTTGCTTTTCGCTTCGGAAGCCAAATTAACTTTAGATCAAAAAAAAATTTTTAAGGTTTGTTTGTTTGCGGGTTTTTTTTTTTGTAATTTTAAATACTAATAAAAAATTATCAATTCTATCAAACCATGGTTTTGTTAGAAGAGTTCATATCCAAATCGGAATCATAAAATGATTAGGAAGGAAAATATTAAATGTAAATTATTGTTTTTCCTTTTACAGCTGAGAGCTGAAATGACTGGATTTCTAGTATATTAGACGTCTTCAAATAGTGACTTACGTTTTTAAGTTATTTAAAAAAAAAATTAAAATATCTAAACACGATTACAAAAATTTTGTGCGTTCGATTGTTTTCTTACGTATCGTTTGGTTGTTTTGATGTTCTCAAGTTTTTCTATTTTTTTTTTTTTTTGACTTTCATTAAGAAATAGTGACTGTGCTGTTCCTACCGACTGACTTCTCGCCAAAAAACATTATAACAGAGCATGACAATTTCAGTTGAAACTTAACCTAAACAAATAAAATTATCGAATTCAATAATATATCCATCGAGAACTTGACCGTACATTAAAATACTTTAAGCTTTTCATTCAAAAATTTTAGCTAAAATATGGGTTGTTATCAAAGGTCTACCCACGAAGACTTGTTTAAAAAATTATAAAATGAGACATAAATCTCTTTCGAAACTTAAATATTTGCTATTGTACACTACAAATATGCTATTATGCTTTATATTTTGTCCTATATAAATACTTATTGGAAAACACTTTTATTATTTTGAAGCTTTATAAAAACGATCAACGACACCTTGAGAAATATAAATAACAACGTGCCCGCACATTATGAAAATTCGTTAATATTGATCTTGCACTTGTTAGCTTATCGCGGATTTGCATAAAAAACAAAAGAACGCTTATAATTATTTACTGAAAATCATTATCTATTGTCGAATGCCAGATGCATAAGATTTCCCAATAATCAACGCGGGGATACTTTCGTATAATAAAAACGTTGGGATCATCTGATATAATTCTGTATCATTTCCTTTCAGTTCATCATTTGGTTTTTTCTTTGATAGCTATGACTATACGAAAACTATCATTAAATATAATAAATCGAAATTTTTGGTTCAAAATATTGTGTGGTTTACATTCAATCCTTCCACAATTTCCAATTGTGATAAGAGATATTTTAAAAGTCTTGTTACAAAGATATTATCTTCTTCTTATTTGCTATTTTAAAAGATTTATCATTTCTATGATCTTTTCCAGATTGGCATGCATGTATGCTTTCGCTTGTCACATCATATTGATTAATTTCTGATCATTCTTCTCGTCCATAGCAATATCTTCCGATAGTTGTGGATTGAATCGGATTCAGCTTAATGCAACATACTCACTGGAATAAGTCTTTGCAGATAAGGGGCTCACAAGCAAGCACTTTAATCTAGGCAAACACGGACATCCATCACGTTTGCGTAGATCATAGTCAGAGAAGTCTATGGTATCGAATTGGTCCAGTGCAGCTCCCAAACTCTCCACTTGTGGCGTTTTGCATCCTTGTAGATCTGGCTCCGCTCTCTGCATGGATTGATTGATGATATCTGCGGCCAGTCTGAACATTACAAAACGTTATTTCAACTCGAAGCGGAAAAACGAACTTTGCATTCACCGACTTACCAATTCCAATTTCTGATACATTTACTACTACTTTTGAATAGTCGATGGATATCTGTGATGACCAATTTGTAGGAAAGTTCTTTTTCCTGTTAACCTTATGCCTTTTTGATGCTTGTTGGCACCCTCCGGGACTTCTTCCTGGGTGACGGCCACTACGTCCACACTTTCCTACCATGTGGCTGTCAAATCTTCTTGACATCCCACGACAAAATCGACGTGGGATGTGCGCTCGTCGCAACCAACTTGAAATGACAAGCCACCTAGCAGCAAAGTGTGCTAGTAGTGGTCGCCAGCGGCGTTGCATTATTCATTACAACATATTAACTCATTCCCAATAAATAACCGCTAAAGCTTTAACAGTATTTCCTATTGAAACTTCCCTACTAACCTATTCGCACAAAACATAATTTAATAAAATGTTAGCAGAAGCTTACATAAAGAGCTTTTGTTATAGCATTAAAGAAAGTAATTTAATAGAATATTAATAAACCATGAATAGAATTAAAAACGAATTTCTTTGCACATTTTAACTATTTTGAAAGCTGTTCACATTAAATCCTCACTAACGCTAACTGTTTATAATTTACTAAAACCTGCACTAATCGAACAGTAACACACTAATAATAACCACTAACCAAACAAAATGTAAAATTCTATCTTTGGCAATTACAGTTAATTATTACAATTACAGTATTCAAAAAGAAAATAAAAAAAAAGAGAAATGCAGAATGTGTAACAATTAAATATTAAAATCTATTTTGAGATGAAAAATGCTAAAATAAAAGAAAATCATTAACTTCCAAAAAGAAAAATCGGCATTGAATGTGGATATTAAAAGAAAATGTATTGTACTACCAAGTAAAGCTGATTATACACCCATTGCAAAGAAATAATTGAATTCCGGTATTCTTTAATTGCAAAAAAAAAAATAATAATAGTATATTCTTCAACATTATATACATATTAGTAAAACGAAATAATTTATAATCCTGTAGTGTACGGCAGAAATGAAATATTAACATCTTAATTTATAATTGTATCAAATGAAACACAGATTATTTACTGTACAGAATCAAACCGAACACGTGCTTGTTGACTTAAAATTTTATCAAACAAAAACAATAGTGAATAATTATACTGATTAATGATTGAAGCAAACAAAATATTAATCCACGATTATATAGAACCAAACTAGATCTTAGTTCATTGTATCCAAAGAAATACTAGAGTATCAGTACAGTACTTATGATTAAATCAAACAAAACATTGTGTCCAAACTTCAAATTATTAATTTATAATTGTAGTAGTTTATGAAAGCAACATGGATATGTACTACATATTAATTTACATTAACTAAAGGTACCAAACAAAATAGAAAAATATGATACGTAATTGTATAAAATCAAATCTCAACTTATTAATTTTTAATTGTAGTAATTTACAAACGCAACACTGACATGTAACGCATATCAATTAACATTAACTCAAGGTACCAAACAAAATATTAAATATGATACATAATTGTATAAAATCAAATTTCAACTTAGTAATTTTTAATTGTAGTAATTTATAAATGGAACATTGACATGTAATACATATTGATTACCATTAATTTACGGTACCAAAGCAAGTATTAAAATATGATTATATCAAATCAACGATTGAATCAAACGGAACATTAATATATAATTGTACTGAATCAAACTTTAGTTAACGTCAATTAGAAGTTAAAACGCTACCAAAAAAATACGAAATTAAACGATAGAACTACGATACCATCTAGTAAACGTTCAAACCAGCAGCAGAACAACGGTTAAAGATACGTTGCGGGAAGTACAGTGGATAACAGCAATGGCGGTAACAGCACGAAATATAAGTACGAATGATTTGCACAAAGGGGAAGGTAGCGAGAATCAACCAACAACAAAAATTGCGAAAAAACCAAGAGTGAGCGTAATCCTTTGGGGTACATTAAATAATCCAGATCACCGGAGTAGAGCGACGATTTATTGTACTCTCCAAGTACACTAAATCCTATTTTCAAATGCGGGAGGAATGTTACGAGCGAACACATAAAACATGCTCGGATATATTCCCGCTTCATAATTGCAATAGTAGCGAGCAAACAACACCTATGTACTCGCACTTCGCCAATGAAAATTAGCCAAAGAAGCACATACACAAGTAAATAAGCGAGCAGTTAACTAAACGAGAAAAATCAACCCGCAATGATATTCACATCGTGAACGAATGGGGTGCTTCGAAGAGAGGTAAGCGGAAAGGAAAACTGAAAGTTCCGGCATACACACTCTCGCTCAATGTCCCCAGTTTCGCTATTTTACCTCAAGAGATCATGAGGAAGCCGAAAACTTAAGCTGAAAGCACTCTTTCGAAGTCGAAAGCTTAAGCGAAAAACACTCTTTCGCTCGATTTCCCCAGTTTCGCATATTCACCAGCCGAGCAAGCAAGACGAAGCGGGGAGGAAAAACGTTCGTGGAACGAGAGCTCACGTGTTCGGCTACTCAGCACCTTTAAAGAGAATTTAGGTTGAAAGCCCACAAAAGAACAGTATTTAAAGATCCTAGGCAAAGCATTCGAGTGAGTCTTGTTCAAATCCAAAAGGGAGCGTGCTGCTACCCAGTAGTTTAACTGTACGTTCAATTACGAGATTCAAGTTCGAGTTCGGTGCTGTCGAGTTTTCAACGAAATAGTAAGGGGTGAGGTGTTGGCTTGCGCCGCGATCCTCAATCGGCCCTTTGGCGTTCCACGCCGTGTGGCCACCCCAAACCATTAGCTCGTCTAGCTGATACCCTGTACAGGCTGGCGCTCACGTGTGAAGCGTGACCAGCCAAATGAAATATGCTTGACTCAATATTAATATAGGTTTTCCATAACTTAATACGTGTAATTTATAAATGTTTCGAGAAAATTGAACCGAGAAATAAAATTTAACCCTTTAAAATAAACGCTCATATTTTGTTGTTTTTGTTCAAATGGATAGAGTAGCAGGTAAGTGGTGTTAACAGTGAGTTCTTTCCCCGGGAGCATTGATGATGTATATAGGATACACATCAAATGAGCTCCCAGTTCATACCAGTATACATAGGGTATACTGGTTATGTAACAAAATCACCATCATCACCCGGTTATTTGTGGACCATGAGCCTCGTCAGGTAACGACGAAGTTACCCCAAATCTACCCATTTTTACTTGTTTCACTTGTTCTCTGAACAAGTCATTTCCCCTCTGTATGGTTGCCTACAATTTTTGCAACTTGGGTCGCCTTTCTTTTTTAGACCCAAGAAATTCGTGAATGCGAGATTCTTTTGTAGTGGGTCCTTGTACTGGGGGAAAAAACGCGCCCCACGACACCGCAATGCCAGCCTGCCAGCGCATTCACGCGTCACCAGACAAGGGCATTCTCGGCGGATATCTTCACCTTCCTCTGCCGAGGCAGCAGACCATCGCTGCGGTCCTTTACGAACATATGAGATACCTATTCACTACAAAATGGCACCCAATGTGGGGCCCGAAATGCCCGGCGGTATCATCAGTCGTCAGCATGAGACAGTCCATCGTCTCTAGGTGCCCCTAAAAGGAATCATGATTATTGGCGGGTAAGTAACTACTGAGGGCTTTTGCACTAATCATGCCCCAGCAACTTAATAACTTCCGGACGTGTGTTGTCTTTGGACACCAATATCGTTTGGTTCTGCTTCTGATTTATACTTTGGTGGTTTACCACCATTGTATAACTAGTAAGGCCAAATGATATTAGAGTCCCTACTTGTATTCGGAGGTTATTATTCCAACATCTATTTTGCGGAGAATTTTGATCTGCTTCTCAAAGCAAGCGATGCGTGAGTGTCTTACACTACATGGATTTTGATTTCATGTGATTTGCTGATTGGCTAATCCATGACAAGACACGCACTGCTTGTGGGTCAGCATTCAACCCTGGGCTGACAAGCTGTAACTTGTAAAAATTTGCAGATGAGGGAGCACTTCCGAACCCTGATTCTCATGGTGCCGCAAGAGAGCAGTCCCTGTTACGCAGCAAGAGGAGTGTGCCATTGGTGTCCTTGATTGGGAAGAAGGAACGGAATGGAAAGACGGAACTTTCATGATAGATAGATCCAAAAGGTTTTTTTTTATAGATTGCATTTTAGTTCACCACTGAGGGCCACTTGAAAATCATATATTTTACATTATTTTTTCTACATTTTTCCATTATTTATACATATATTCATTTAGGTATTGTTTATCTTTAGATATTTATAGTTTAAGTTTTCTTTGGAAAAAAATAAATTTTGTTTAGCAATGCCCACCAAACGCACGCCCGAGAGGAGGAAGTTACGGTCTGATGCTGGACAGACGCTCCTGTGTGCCATTTGTCACGAAGACCTGGACGAGTTGGCAAGCCACACTCTGCCGTGCGGCCACCGGTTACACCGGCTGTGCCGAAGCCAGCTTAGGCAAACCTCGTCAACGTGCCCGCTTTGTCGTCAGCCTCTGGAGCCAACACCGATAGTAACTGAAAGGCCTCAGTCCTCCAGCGCAAGTGGAGCAATGCCCAAAGGCGGACCCCCTCTATCAACGACAATGGGTGCACGAGGTGAAGACAACGGAGCCGGAGCCTTACCAACTAGTCGGCCCGGTATCGAACCATCATCAGCATCATCACCTGAGATGTCGCAGCTACTGGCGGTCATGCAAGCTATGGCCACCAGCATAGAAGAAATGAGGCAACAGCTACAGAATCTGTCGGCTCCGCAGCCAACCGCGCAGCCCTCCACATCCACGGCCAAAGTGGACTATATTGAGCCACCAGTGGCAGTGATGGGGGATACAGTACCTCCTAGGCTCAGCGGAGCCATGAACCCCATGGCCCCAGAATACAGGTCCAGGGGAGAGGTTCAGATTTTGCGACTGCAGTGGCAGAATCATGAGAGTGCGTGGAGCCCAGATGGAGAGCAGTTCGAGCAGGCAGCTCGGGATCGCGGCTTGATGCCCTGGTACAATTGGGACTTATCACCTTCAGATCAGCCAGAAGCTCGCCTCACGGGCCGGCCTACTCTCCGCAAAATTTCGCACCCAGGCAGCTTAGTTATGAACGTAATCGTTCGACAGGTGCTATTCCGCCTTCTAAGATAGCCCATATAGTGACAAGTTGGAAACTTATGTTTACTGGGCAGAACGACGACCCTACGACTATCAGTGCCTTCTTAAGGAGGGTCGAAAACATGGCCTCACTGAACCTAGGAGGGAACATGCGAGCCATTACCCGCGGTGTGCAGATGCTTTTTAGTGGGAGAGCTCTTCGGTGGTTCTGGGGTTTCCTCGACACAGACCCCATCTTTGATTGGGAAACCTTGAAACGGGTGGCTTTGCGGGAATTCACCCCAGTCGAGAGAGACGACACGCTGAAGCAGCGCATCCAAAACAGACGCGAACAGGCACAGGAGACCGTGGACGAGTATTTTAAAGTCCTATGCTGTCTGTTGGAGCGTCTAATGATCCCCATGCCCTCTTCTGGGAGGGGATCAGACCGGAGCTGCAAGAGTGACTGGTGTTCGCCTCGCGCCACAGTGTGCATGCGCTGCGCGCATCAGTGAAGCAATTGGAAGCGGTGCAGTATTCCCAGCGTTCCGCGTCACGTAGTAAACCCTTTGGCCGATGAGAGCAGCCAGAATGACGCGAGATCACTGAGCTCGAGAGCTACATACCAGCTTTACCTGCGCCAGCTGTCCTCATTCCACCCACCAGCGTCAGCACCCCGGAGACTCTCTCTCCATTACCCACCGACTTAGATCCAGAACCTCAGTCTGTAGTACATGAACTGGCTCCCAGGGCCCGAACTACCACGGGCTGGAACTGCCGGCAGACGGGACACCGTGTCACTGCATGCCAGACAGAGGCTAGCATTTTCTGCTTTCGGTGTGGGAAGCCAGACACCTATGCGCCTCAATGCACTAATTGCAAGAAGTCAAAAAACTTGCAAATGAGTGCGCACGACAGCCCGGAACACTCGTGACAGACTCAGTAATTAAACGGCACACCGTCCCGTCTACTGACAGTTCCACCCCCGCAGTAGTTCCCCAGCCAGCTGCTCACCCTAACAACCCTGACGATAACCCACCAGCTATGACCACTATGACTGCGGATGTTCACTCTCTTCCGGAGGCCTCGCCAACGACAGTTTTGAAGCGACCGCCGCAGTCACTGCCTGAAGAACCTCGGCAGCCTCAAATACGCATACTTAAACCATATCATGTTTGACTGCAGGAATATCGGGTGGCTCGAGAGCGAATATTTACTTCCAAAGAAGTCACTCCTCGCCCACGCAAGACAAAATGGTCAACCCATCGTTGGCAGAGCTTCCGCAAAAGAGTGCGCACCTGCCGTCAAACACTAAACTTTTGTAACATCTCGGAGGTTGCTGAGAATGATATCAGACCTTATCACCTAATTAAGGTGTTGGGCAAAATCGCGTTTGCATTGATTGACACGGGTGCCGGTATCAGTTGTCTTGCCTCGAGCCTTGACTCGAAGGTGCTCCATGAATATCCTACCTTGATTTAGCCCTGGTGCACTGAAATCAGTACAGCTGATGGCACCAAACATCCTATACAGGGTAGACTGACAACACCCGTGACGTTCAGAGGTCAGACGAAGGATATTACTTTCTACATTATCCCGTCCCTGACTCCGAACGTGTACCTTGGCGTCGATTTCGTCCTTCGTTTTGGATTGGCCTCCGATTTATTCACAGATTCGTCTTTAAACACTAGATATGTCCACGAACTCACTTCTAGACCCGATAGCCATGAACTGACACCTAACCAACGGCAACGCCTGGAAGCATCCATCTCTGCTTTTCCATCTTACACTACCCAAGGCCTTGTCCGCACAATCCTATTCTTACACGTCATCGACGTTGGCAATAGTAAGCCAATTAAACAGAGACACTATGCCATCTCACCGGCCATGGAGAAGTTGGTGTATGTGGAGCTGGATAGGATGCTCCAGTTGGGGGATATAGAGGAGTGCCAAAGTGCCTGGTCCTCACCGGTAACCTTTGTGGTGAAGCCAGGTAAAGTCCATCTTTGTCTAGATGCTCGTAAGGTAAACGCGGTGACCATCAAGGACACTTACCCGCTTCCGCTCATCGATGGAATATTAGGGAGACTGCCGAAAGCTAATTATATTACCAGTCTCGACCTAAAAGACGCCTTCTGGCAAATTCCTCTCGATGAGGGGTCGAGGGATAAGACCACCTTCACAGTGCCTGGACGACTATTATATCAGTTCGTCACAATGCCCTTTGACCTGTGTAACCCGCCGCAAATGATGACCCGGCTGATGGACAAAGTCATCCCACCTCATCTGAAACACCAAGTGCTCGTGTACCTGGATGATCTTTTACTCATCACGGAAACGTTCAACCAACACCTTTTACTCCTGTAAGAAGCAGCCCTGCACATCAGTGAGGTGGCACTCACCATCAACGTACAAAAAAATGGTTTGTCATGAACGAAGTCCGATACCTAGGACATGTCATCGGACATGGCACTATCAAAACGGATCCAGACAAAACTCGTGCGATTGATGAGTTCCCTTTACCAAAAACAGTCAAGCAGCTACGACGTTTCCTTGGTGTGTGCGGTTGGTACCGAAGGTTTGTTCGGAATTATGTAACAGTTTCAGCGCCCCAGTCGGACATGCTGCGGAAAGGGAAGTTCATTTGGACCGAGCTCAGCCGAAAGGCATTTGAAGAGCTAAAACAAGCCCTAACATCAGCTCCGGTCTTGCACAGCCCTGACTTTACGAAGCCCTTCTCCATTCATTGTGACGCAAGTCAACATGGAGTTGGAGCCGTGCTGGTGTAGTTGACCGATGCGGGAGAAGAAGCTCCCATCGCCTTCATGTCCAATAAGCTGAACTAGGCCCGAAGGAACTATACTGTGTCCGAGCAGGAATGTTTGGCAGCGGTAATAGCTGTGAAGAAATTCCGAGCCTATATCGAGGGCCACCAGTTCGAGATCATCACGGACCACGCGTCACTACAATGGTTGATGAACCAGGCAGATTTACACGGACGCCTAGCCAGATGGGCTCTTAAACTGCAAGGGTTCAAGTTTTCCATCAAACATCGGAAAGGGACCCAGAACATCGTACCCGACACTCTCTCGCGAATGTTTTCACCAGAGGGAGCCGAATTGACAATAAATGACGAGGACTCCATCGAGATAGATTTGGACAGCCCACATTTCGAATCAGACAGCTACAAAGAGTTGAGGCAAACCATCGTGACCCAACAACCACAGCTGCCTGATTTGAAAGTGATAGACGGCTACGTGTATAGACGAAATGAAAACGCCACTGGTGATCCATGGCAGGAAGAAGAGTCCTGGAAACTCTGGGTACCGGAGGAAATGACACAGCATCTGATCCTCCGCGCACATGATCATCCTTTAAATGCCCACGGACGTTACGGTCGGATGCTACGGCGACTCAAGAAATATTTCTTTTGGCCTAAAATGGCATCCCAGGTCAAAGACAATGTGAACGCCTGTGAGATCTGTCAAGGCACGAAAGCGCCCAACCTGCCCCTTTAACCTCCTGTGGGTCAACTCAACGTCCCAGAACGCGTATTTCAACGTCTATACCTAGATCTACTCGGTCCATATCCTCGATCATCCATTGGACACATGGGAGCTATAGTTGTTTTAGACCAGCTCTCGAAATTCCCATTGGTGGAACCTATTCGTAATTTCACAACTCTATCCATCGTGAAATTTCTCGAGAGCCGGGTATTCCACGTGTTCGGGGTTCCAGAGAGTGTGTACTCGGACAACGGAGTACAGTTCAGATCTCGGCAGTTTAAGGGCCTACTCGAACAGTACGGCGTCGAACACCAACTGACGCTCATATACTCTCCTCAGTCTAACGCCTCTGAACGGTTGAATTGCACACTGTTAGCCGCGATCCGTTCTTACGTTCACCCAACTCAGAAGGATTAGGACCACAGATTGTCCGCCATCACATGCGCTCTGCGATCATCTTATCACTCCGTCACCGGTGTCGCACCTTACTTTGCCGCCTTCGGACAGTACATGATTTGCCATGGTAAATCATACCGGCTGTTACGGCAATTAAAGTGTTTGGGAGACCCCGTCGTTGCGCTGGAGCCCCACGAGCGTTTAGGAGACCCCCGCCAACAAATTGGACGGAAGATTAGGGCCGCGGGAAGTGCAAATGAGGTGCCGTACAACCTCAGGTCAAGACCTTCCAATTCTAAAGAAGGAGATGAGGTTTTCCGGCGCAATTTCCCGCCAAAGTGATGCCACTGGGCATTACAATGCCAAGCTGGACCGGCGCTTCTTGAAAAGCCGTATACAGAAGGTAGTAGGAGCCAATCGTTATCTGATAACTGACCCATCGGGAAAAGAAGTTGGGATATACCACGCAAAGGACCGGCACCGGTAGATACTCAGCCACGTCTGTTCTGTCCGTCCGCACAAAGTTTCAAGCATGCTCAAGGTTTATATACTTACAGCAGAACCCAAATATACATGTCAGTTTGTCCGTCGGTCAAATGTTTTTTCTATTCCTCTCACTCCACGTTCCGACTCCGAAGACAACCGAGTCTCTAGCTGAAGATCCTTCAGCTCCTTTTTCGCAATCCCCGTCGCCTTGGGATCGCGAGAAAATTAGCTGCCCTGTAGCAATCGAGCAGGTTGTGCATAGGAACTGCTCGAGAAACTTCCAAAAACGTTGAAAAATCACGGCATCACTATGCTGCCCACAGATGATCCGGGTGGAGCGGCAGCTACTAAAACCATATCTCCTCATCGTACTATGGATGGGTCAAAGCTGACACCATCCGAAAATCAGACTGGAAATGCAACAAGCACAATGATTGGTCATCATAATTTTCGGCATCGGGTTGATTACGACAAATCACGGGATTCACCGGTATCATTCGCAGTAGGTAATCTAACAAAATTGGCTTTTACAACACGTATACGAGTATACTATCCGAATATAAACAGTAATGGATCGGTTTGTCTGGATATATTAAGATCTCAGTGGTCACCAGCCCTAACTATTACAAAAGTTTTACTATCAATTTGCTCTCTGCTCTGTGATCCAAATCCAGATGATCCCCTCGTACCAGAGATTGCAAGAATATATAAAACCGATCGGGAAAGATATAACGAATTAGCACGAGAATGGACAAGGCAATGCTATTGTTATTTGTTGACGTTGAGACAAAATTTAACAATTTATCGAAATATTCGGAAATTTTCATTCAAATAATTTGATTAGTATATAGTATTATGGAATATATGTATCTAGGCACTGACGCCATGAATCTCTCTGAAGAGATCATCCCCATAACCAATATGTATAAAGCTTCAAATCGGCCTGACCAGTTCTCGCCAAATTTTCGACCCTTCAATTAAGCTGAAGCGGATCCGGAAATGTTGAATTTTGTTCGGTTTTAGCGATGGGGGTGAACAATTTAATGTATCAACAGTCGCGTTTGACGCCTATGAGGAGCTCCTTTTGATGGAAAATCAAGGGGGACATGTTACTTCCTATTACGGAGTAGTAATGCAAAAGTACACTTCCTTTCAAGTTCATGCAACAGATATTGTGAGACAAATTACGACAATAGATAGTGGGATTCTTGCTTTAACACAGACTACACTACGGCATCACATATGACGCGGGATGCCAAAATTCACAAATATGAAAGACAATCTTTGTATGCTACAAATATCACCGGCTCGAGTACTTATCGGCGGCTACCAAGACCACATAATAGATTTCGATTCCCCAACTATAATGGAGACGAAACTGGCTTACGTACGAACCGGTTGTACAATATTAAGGAAAAACTCGAGGTGTGTTTTGGCTAGTGATACCTCTGGAAGTATAACACGGCGAGATTTAAATTCTCTTCATGTGGAGCATGCAATCAAAGCACCTCACGGACATCTTTCCGATTTGATGTTCAAGGAAATTATTTGATCTCATGTGGATACGCAAATCGGCAAGGAGCTGTTGCTGTTGATCGATTTCTTATGGTTTATGATTTACGGATGTTACGTCTAGTTTCCCCAATTCAAGTGTTTATTGAACCAACTCTTCTTCGCTTTCTCCCATCACAATATTCTCGAGTGGCGATTGTACCAAATCTAGGAGAATTTCAATGGGTAGGTACAATTGAATTGAGTGAACCAAGAGTTTGTATGGATCAGTTATCACAAATGGTCGGGGCGCCACAAAGCCTTTGCTTCGACATTAGCGCATCGAGTCAAGCAATGGCATTCGATGAGTCCGGAAGAATTCATATGATATGCGCTACAGCATACCTGGAACCCCAATTCAATGCTTTCTCACGCGAAACGGAATTTGCCGATCCAATCGAACCGCTCCCTATGATTCCGATCACTGACACAAACTTTCGGCTGTCATCGATTCCCCTTCCACATCTTGTAACGGGGATGCGGTATCACAGTGATTGGGGACAGGATTTGATGGTGTACAACTATAGACGACCAAAGTCGATTGATCCGGAAATTCTGAACAGTATGAAAATGCAGGGTCCGATTGGATACGCACCTAATCCCCGACTGACTCGAAGAAATCAGGTGCAATACGTAATGGATGGCAGTGGAACAAATATCACAGCGATTGCTTCAACAAGCACAACTAAAATAACAGAAACTGGTGTTAAAATCATTCCGAGACGATTGTGAGCAACACAGTTTGTTAGTGTCGAAGTTGAGTTTTGTTGGTATCTAAGCGACACTGTCCAACGCATATTGTAATTCAATGCTTCAAGTTTTATATTATATCCACCCTCTACGTAAAAACTTACTTTCCCATTCTGGTGCGCAGGAGTTTTGTTTATCATGTGAACCTGGATTTCTCTTTCACATGCTAGATAGATCATCAGCTGCAACTCCATGCCAGGCGAGTAACTTTCTAAGATGATTCCGAACTGTACCTGCAGCTGCTGCACTTGGTTTGATTTGATCGGATCGTTATGCTTGGAGTCAATCAACTGAATGAGGTGAAGGGGAGTTGGAATCGGACAACAGAAGAAGACGGAACAGGAATGAGGGTCCCAAATGAGGTGTAGGAAGAATAGCGGACAGCAGTTCGTACGAGAGAGATTGAAAAAAGAGTTCGCGTTCATCACTGTTTGCGTTTTTGGGTTGTTTCCGGAATTTTTACGTGCTCGAGTCGAAAAAACTGTGAAATTGAATGCGTTTAGTGCTATGTGGGAAAGTGTATGGTGGTTAATGTTTAATTGTACGTGCAATGACAGTGCGCCGCTAATTGCTCTCTCGGATGTAACGTGGTCAACGGGAGTATAGTAGCACATGACAATTGATATAGCGGGAATTACGGTTTTCTAGCTCGTGTGGCGGTTTTCTCTAGAGCAGAGTTGATGGTTTTTAAACATATTTCGCAGAATATAATGAATAAGTTGTTTGATGGATATGAATCGAAGAGTGAAAAACGAGAATGTCAGGTTAATCATATTTTCCATGTGGAAATCGTTATGAAACGCTCGAAGAAAAATCTAATCGTATCTTGTATTAACCGGGCCGTGGATTACGGTTTGCAAGAATAACAATGTGTAGTGAATGTGCGCTCAAAATGTCAAACGTGTGTGCTTGAAGAGATTGCAACGGGTGGCAATGGATCAAGCTTTCTCCCCATGCCAGAATTATTTTTCTCATTCCAATTTCGGACCACAGATTCCCATACTTCGTGAAAATCAGGTTGCGGATAAACGAGATCTTGTAAAGTCTTCTGATTGTTCGATTTAATCGATCGTGTGACAAAACTTGAAAGACACCAATTTATTTAAAAACAAAAAATTAAAAGTGAAAGAAAATATCTACAAAGTTTTACATTTTAAATGTTGGTTTTAAAGAAACTAAGATTTACAACAAAATATAAAATCTGCAAAACGCAAAATGCACCGAATGTGAAGATACCGGGAGGAGAAATAGTGTTTTTAATTAATATTATACTTTTTTGGTGTTGTTGTTTTCTTTCAATAGCCGAACGGAAATAATAAGCAAGTTACAGAAATTCATATCCTTCCAGTTGTTAGGATACCTACATCGTTCTCGAGCGCTCGTGGGGATGTGGGTAAGTACCCTTTTGTATTTTTTTTTATTTGCAAATCATTTTATATGTAAGTTTTTTATAGTTTATTTGCGCATGAATTTTTGTATGCACTCTTTTTGTTACCTTTTCGTCATATTTTTAATGAATATTCATATTTATCTCCCTTAAATGATACCAATAAAGCATTAGAATTTGATTATCTCTGTTCTAACGGAAAAAAACAAAAATCTTTCGGATACATTGCTTATAGCGAAAAATGGTGCAATTTATAATGAAAGGATACCAATCGGCATGTCAGAAGTAAACGAAAATAAAGGAATGTTGAATTAAACTTATATCCCAGTTTTTCCATTCCTTCTGCTCTGCCGGGTATAGGACCCGGTACGATGGTAGGCTCTCCACGCCAGACATGAGCCAGCCATCTGGCACCGACTAACCTCCTTTTGTTTCAGGTGACTTCGCGGGTTGAGTGGCCCGAGCAAGGTGCCTCTTTATGGCATAGGGTTATGTGATCTAACTGCATAACTCTGTGGCATAAATTGGTCACCAGGGTACTTCTCCTCTGATGGGAAGGCTCATGCAAGTTAAGTTGTATGAGTTTTCCACTCAGAAGAGAAATACCTGGCCACTGCAACATTTATGGATTTTGATCCGGTTGGGCGGGTGCGAGGAGGCACTATCATCACCCGGTTGCCCCCCTCTTATTTGTGGGCCATGAGCTTCGTCAGGTAACGACGAAGTTACCCCAAATCTGCCCATTTTTACTTGTTTCACTTGTTCTCTGAACAAGTCATTTCCCCTCTGTATGGTTGCCTACAATTTTTGCGACTTCGGCCGCCTTTCTTTTTTAGACCCAAGAAATTCGTGAGTGCGAAATTCTTTTGTAGTGGATCCTTGTGCTGGGGAAGTGAACCCGCCCCATGACACCGCAATGCCAGCCTGCCAGCGCATTCACGCGTCCCCAGACAAGGGCATTCTCGGCGGATATCTTCACCTTCCTCTGCCGAGGCAGCAGACCATCGCTGTGGTCCTTTACGGACATATGAGATACCCTTTCACTACACGATCTCAGGGGATGCTAACATTCCTCTTCCGCTGCGGCAGCAGATCATCGCTGCAGTCCTTTATGGACATTTTCTACCTACTTTCACTACAAGTGAGAAGAAAAATAGTTCTAGTACTTTCTCTGCAAGAATCAGAGGCAAATGTTATACCTGTGGAAAAACCGGGCTTATGGCAAGAGATTGTTGGCAAGGTCAGGCAAGCAAACGCGAGCAACAAGAGCAGCACACTCAAGCTAGGAATATGCAACGAGGCAGAGGAGAGGAAGAGGACAAGTTAGCGGCAACAGCAGAGGCAGCGGCGGAGGCAGAGGTCAGAACAAATCGGGTGAAGATAAACATTCAACGGTAACTTGGACAACACAAGTAATACATTAAGAAGATAACGTAAACGAAATAAACAATTACGACACTGGAAATACGTTGCATTGGCTATTACATAGCGGTAGTACAGATCATATTATAAGTACGATCGATATTTCGAAGAATTTATTATTTTTAAAAATACAGTAAGAGTAGGTCTACCAGATTGTCAAAGGGTAAAAGCATCTAAATTAGGAAAAATGAATCTATGTTTCCTCACATGTCAAAATGAATCTAAAGTAGAGTTAAATAGCGTTTATTACGTTAAAAATGTTGAGAGAAATTCATTGAATCTTTCAAAAATAGCCAAAACATGTGAAACAGTCGCAGTCTATGATTCTGCGAAAATATACAATAAAGCTACTTACGAATTGGTAGCAACATTTAAAGTAGAAGGGATTTATATCACGAGAAAAGTATCTAAAAGGGAAACGATAAGAATGGATGGTTTGAAATAGTGCAAACAATCAAGATATTCGGTATTTCCCAAGAGAAATATCGAATAACGTAAATAAAATAAATACTTAGAATAAAAGTCAGAAGATAAAAGAAAAACGGAATAGAGCGTTGGGTCATATTAATTTTCAATATCTAAGTAAATTTGTTACAAATGATATGTTAGATGGTATCCCAGACAAACTTGAAAATATCGAAATGAAGTGCGCCAACTGTATTCAAAGCAAAACGACAATTGTTTCATTTGAAAATAATAGAAGAAAGGCAGAAGAAATATTGGAAGTTATTCACACGGACTTAAATGGACCACATAGTACAACGGGCTATGGCAGTTAAAAATGTTTTTTAATTTTTATGGATGAGTAGAGCAAACGTGCAAAAATCTATTGCATAAAAAATAAGTCAGAAACGGCAGGATTTTTTATTGATTATATAAATTTAGCAGAACAGAAATTTGGTAAAACCGTAAAAAACGTCCGATAAGATAATGGAAAAGAATATCTGAATAACGAGATTTATAACTACCAAGATATAGAATAAGTACCTTGTCCACCTTATGTACGTGAACTTAAAAGCGTAGCGGAAAGATATAACTGATCGGCAACGAATATGAGTAGATGCTTATTAAGAGAAGCGAACATAAGAAGAAGATATTGGCCCGAAATCATGAAAACTGTACTATATTTTAAAAATAGAACTATTGCTTCTTATGAAATATCCATAGGAATTAAGCCAAATGCAAAATATTTAAGAATTTATGGAAGTCGAGTTTTTGTAAGAACACCAGAAGTTAAGAGAAATAACACATGGGCCGTTGAAGCAAAGTTAGGGGTATTAATAGGTTATAATGAAAATAGCTACAGAGTTTAGCCGAATAATAAAATTATAAATACTAGACATGCACAAGTAGTTGAAGATAATATTAAATTAATTTGCTTAAAAGATAATGAAACTTCTGATGAAACTGAAGGACTAAAAGGTATTAAAGGCAAATATGAAGATGATAAAAAAATTTACATTGAAAGTAAATGTAGTGAAAGTATTCAAGAGGAAAATGAATTTAATTTGAATGACAACAATAAGACTGAAAATTAAAAAAAACAAAGAAAGTCCGAAAGATAGAGGAGCCCTGTAAATGGATACGGCAATCCTGTAACGCATATCATTTATGTTAATTATGTAAATGCAGACACAAATGAATCAAAGGGATGGCAAAAAGCTATGGGTAGAGAATGGGTATTGTTACGGATAAAACAGAAGGGCACCAGCATTACCTCATCCCGAACACTATCGCAGCATTTGCGTGACTCGGTATATTCAGTAAGCTAAGCCGCACTCGACTAGGGTTTGTTTGCCACTCCAAATTGTACTCATAATAGTAGTTTAAGTACGAATATTTGTAGTTTTAAACAAACAGAATTATCATCGGGCGAAGGGCAGACTATCGGTGATTCGAATCTGCAAAAGCAGGATCTATCACAGCTGGATATCACCAAGTCGACGGCACTTTCGCCGAGTTAATTTCCCGCCAGGCAACCATCAATATTGGCCCTATCGGGCGCACGGCAAATCACCCCCTTACGTGCTTGGAGCCAATCAACTCAGAAGGAATAACACAATTCAACGAGCAAGCTTTGTAAATTTATATCAAAATTAGTACGAAGTACTTCACGACAACAAGAAAATCACAGCCCAACGGAATCAACAATTTCTTGAACAAACAAGTGAAAATCTTTCCTGCCTCAGCGAGCCAATTTAAGATTATCATCAGAAGTCAATAAAATGTTCTCTGGCATTAAATCACGATGGATAACATTGTTCATGTGACGAGAGTTTACAGCATCTGCCACTCGATATGTATTTGATGTTCACCGAAACGATGCATAGGAGATGTTTATACAATGCACCCTGAGCAGCTAGTTCAAGAGCTAGATAGATTCTCTGTTCATCAGGGAAACAGGTATACAAGCGCAGAATATGTGGATGCTTTAATCGGGATTGAGTTTCTCCGCTCTACTCATCCTTTGCTGAGTCCCGACTTGAACATAATTTTTATTGCAACCATGAAGCGAGTGTTAACTTCGCGAGCAATGTAAACACGTCCAAATCTTTCCACGTCCTAATGGTGCTCCGAGGTCAAAGTCTGCCGTCGACCTTTCATACGGTTTCCCATACGCGGGACGAGCCATCATTTTCGTTGCCATAACCGAGACTGTTTCTTTATACCTAGGCGAAACATCTTTAATTATTCCAGGCAAATCATCAATTGTGGGAGCGACATTAACCACTTTCAATCCTGTTTCTCTAGTTTACGAAGAGAAACTCACAAAATCCACCTGAATGAATTTCCAAACCGTCGAACGCCGACGTTGCAAAAAGAAAATAAAATTATTGCCCAGCACCTTAAAGATAAACATACAAACCTGAAGACTATTCCCCGGGAAAATGGCAGAAAACCGAGAAACCTTTGTGACGCACGAAAAGCACTCATTTGCAGCGGATTTCAGATGGAATTGTAGAACACAACCGCGACACGATTTCCCGAAATAAAGGTTCGAAATGGAAGTTCCTCCTCAATATAAAAGTAAATAAACACCACTGACATGCCAAACTATAAGTGAATTATATTCAGCCAATTCAGCCGCACTTGGAGTGATCACCACCAAAGCGGAGCGGAAACCAAGTGGCGGCAGAAAGAAACTACCACGCTGAAGAGGTGGATGACCGGAAACACTGGTATTCGGTCGAAGAGCCGGACATTGGCCGTTAGGAGGAGGTTATAAAAGCGCGCGAAGAATGACGCGCCTCCTCTTTTTCATCTTCTCGTGTGTGGCGAAACAGAAGCAACGAGAAGCGGCAAGTGCGGAAGAAATATTAATCAGCCAGGGCGAAGCGACGAGAAGCGCCAAGTGCGGAGAGAATACTGAGTACCAAGTGCCAAGCGACGAGAAGCGGCAAGTGTGAAGAAAATATTAAATGCGAAGTGACAAGCAGAGTCCAGACGTCGAAGGAATATAAAAGTGCACCAACGGATGCAGATAACGAAGGGGCCCTTTGTAGGTACTAATTAGAAGTAAGTTCTTTTCAGTTTAACATAAACCAGATGTTTGCTTGCATCAGATTTGAAAATTTTATTATATGGTTGAAATTTTACCCAACCGTATTTAATTGATAAAATTGACGCTTTTAGAGGAAAAGTGAGAAGAAAGGAAAAGAATTTTCCATATTACAGATTATGACGGGTGCGGCTTGAGTGGCAAGTCGAAGTGAAAGATTAATAAACAAATGAAATTGGTGATATATCAAAGTGTTCGGGGTTGGTGTGGTGATCCCGACTAGGGTTAGTGATAGAAAGGAGTGTAATAGGGTCGCATAAGGGCGGCAAGGTTGTGCAGGTGTATGGTTGAGTGGTAGCCAGTGTGTGCTCGGTAGGTAGGGTTCGGGCGAATCGTGACGGTGGTTATACCGGCAACCCGCATTCTCGCTTGGCGGCTTATTGGGGTCTTGAGGGACAAGCGAGTGGCGTCCCACGCCCGTCTCCGGACGAGCTAAACCGGGTCCGTAAGCTCCGCCGGACCACCCCGATTTCCCTGGGGGCCATAGTGGCTCCTGTTGAATAAAAAAAAGTGGGTGTAACATTTGGCGCCCAACGTGGTGCCCAAGTCCGACGGAATCCTCCGAAGGATTAATCGTCCGAGTTGAAGTTACGTTGAACTAAATTTTACGCTGAATAGTGAGTGAATTGTGAGTGAGAAGTGAAGTGGATAATATTGCGGGTGTGGAGAAGTGTGAAAGTGAGACTCGGTGGAAGTGTATTGTGGTGGAGGATAGCTTTTAAGTGTAGCGATAAGGTGATAGTAGAATCCATTTATATTGTATCCATCGGTAATGTATATGAAATAAAGTACAGAAGGGGCTCCTATTTTAGCCATAGTAATTGTGTTTTTCCGTTCAGGTCGTCGAATTAAGAAACAAGTTGTTTTCATTTTAAAGTTGTTTTCATTTTAAAATTCGAGGATGTCGAAATCAGGAAAATTTTTAGTGGATTGACTGGTGAAGGACGAGCTAAGCTATGAGTTGGCCATCCGGAATTTGCCGCAAGATACCGTGAAAGCAATGAGGAAATCGCTTCGAGCTGTGTTACGGGCAGAGGACGCCCTGTACGAGTCGTTAGTGGCGAAAAATTACCCGTTCACTTATGAGGAAGATCTGGAAGTGATTAAGGAGAGGATTCGGCGGCGAGCTTTTCAAATGACAAGGCGGAGCTTGGTTTGCGAAGAATTCGCAACACGGCTCAGCTGCCGGAGGCATCACAGGTGGAATTGGACAGGTTGCGTCAACAGCTAATCATGGCCCTGGGAATGGTGATGGATCGGACAGAAAATGAAGGGGAGATGGAAAACGAACCCGTAGCACAGGAGCGAGAGTACGAACGCAGATCGTCCTTACGATCTGGAGAGCCGCCGTCCTGTTCAACACCGAGATTTGGCAATGGTGATCTGAAACATCAGAACATCGCAAAGTGGGGTGTTACGTTTGCTGGAGAAGCATCGGGGAATTTGAATGCTTTTCTGGAAAGGGTAGAGGAATTAAGGGAGGCTCGGGGGATGACCAAAGGACAATTATTTAGGTCAGCGGTGGAGCTTCTCGAAAAGAAGGCTCTAATTTGGTTCCGGGCCAATCGACAATTAGTGAATGATTGGGACGGTGTGGTCAAAGCCTTGAAAACGGAATTCTTGCCGCCAGACTATGATGATCGTCTTCAAGAGGAGATCAAGGAGAGGACTCAGGGCATAGATGAGACAATTGAAGTTTATGCAGCGGTGATGGAGGGTATGTTCAAGCGATTGTCGGAGCCTGAATCGGAGAAGCAAAAGCTCAAGATCATCTGGAAAAACATACCTCCTTTCTATCAACTCAGTTGAGTTTAAGGACAATCGAGAGTTTGAAAGAGTTGGTTGAGTTAGGAAGGAGGTTAGAGGAGACTCGGCAAGCGGTTGAAGCCTTCGTACCACCAGCCAATCATCGAGGAAAGCGACGTTTGGAGCAGGACCTGGCTTATGTGGAGGCCACACCATCTGTGGAAGTAAGGGGCTAACGCGGGAATGTGAGACGGTCTGGGATTGCCAGCAACCTGGACACTGGGCAAGGGAGTGTAGCCTACCAAAAACGTGTTACGGGTGCGGAAGAAGGAACATGACTCGAGCTAACTGTCCAAATTGTCGCCAACAGGACACGATGAGGGCACGGGGAGTACATAATCGACTATCGGGAAACGAGCAACGTGCCCCATAGACGACCGCGGTGGCACGAATAAAAGGTCGCAATGGAGTGTTTCAAAAGTAGAGTTCACCTTGGAGGAGAAAGAGGGAGATGCTCGCCCACATGTTCTGGTGGAAGTTGCAGGAAGGAGGATGCCGGATCTATTGGATTCGGGGGCAAGCAGAACAATAATTGGTTCAGAAGGTTGGGAGCAATTGAGGAAGATCGTTGTTTCCTCGGATAAGTGTGTGACCCATGCAGTACGAACAGCGAGCGGCGAGAGTTGTAAGGTGTAGGGCTCCGTATGTTTGCCCTTTAGGAAGCATTGGTGGTTACCTCGGTCCCACAAACACCAATCCTGGGGGGTGGATGACACAAAAAAACTTAGAATTGTCTTGGATCTTAGCAGTCAGCATTAGGATTCCGTCTCATTACTAGATGAGAAACTACCCAGCCGCTTACGATCACTGAGTAGTCTTTCTCTAGAGCAGGAGTTGGAATTAAATAATCTGCTGGACGAGGAATTTAAGGCTATTGGTGAAGGGTTGGGGGAAACATCGGTAGCAGAACATGTGATCAAGACAACTGCAGTGCCCATAAGGCAAAGGTATTATCCGATGTCGCCAGCTATATTGAAGCATGTCTATACCGAGCTGGATGAGATGCTAGCCATGGGAGTAGTGGAACCTTCGAACAGTGCCTGGTCATCCCCACTCTTGCTAGTGAAGAAAAAGGAGGGTACCTATAGATTTTGCGTGGAGAAGGATGCGCACTGATCTTCAACGGAAGAATAAGAAATTTGTGTGGACTCAACAGTGCCAAGAAGCATTTGAAGTCTGTAAAGCAAAATTGTCATCCGCACCAATCTTGAGTTGCCCAGATTTCGACCTGCCTTTTTGTATACAAACGGATGCGTCTGATGTCGGATTAGGGGCAGTTCTTAGCCAGAAGCATGCCTCAGGAGAGATGGTAGTGTACTATTTGAGTCGCTCCCTTAGTAAGGCGGAAAAGAAATATTCAACGACGGAGAAAGAATGTCTCGCGGTGCTATGGGCGGTGGAGAAGCTGCGGCCATATGTGGAAGGCTACCATTTCCAAGTGATAACGGACCACCATTCGTTGGTGTGGTTAAATAATCTGCGAGATCCTACCGGTCGATTGGCTCGCTGGGCGGTCAGACTGCAGCAATTTGACTTCGAAATCATCCATCGAAAAGGAAAGGAACATCTTGTACCGGACGCTCTATCACGCTCAGTACCATCGATAGAATTAATAGCAAATGTAGAGGACGACGCATGGTATCGGAAGATGAAACAGAAAATAGAAGCTGAGCTCGAGAAATATGCCGCCTGGCAAGTGAATTATATAAGCGGATGCAAAGTTGACGGCCAGGTTCCGGGGGGGAAGACTCCTATAAGAAGGTAGTTCCGAAACCAGAACAAAGAGAGCTCTTACTAAAATTCCATGATGACCCAACAGCAGGACACATGGGAATGTCGAGAACGCTCGATCGTATTGCACAGCACTTCTACTGGCCGAAGATGGCCACGGACCTTAATACATGCGTGCGACGATGCAAAATTTGCCAGTCAGTAAAAGTGGATCGTCAGGGATCTGCGGGTCATATGGTCAGTAGGATGAACGAGGCAAAACAACCATGGGAAACTCTTTGTGTTGATCTAATCGGACCTCTTCCCCGTTCAACAAAGGGGAACACACACATTCTGACAGTTGTCGATTACTTCTCAAAGTTCGTGCTGTTTTATCCAGTACGATCAGCCACAGCCAATGAGGTCACACGGATCTTGGAGGACCAAGTCTTCATGCTGTTTGGCGTACCACGCTCCCTTATATGCGATAATGGTGTGCAATTTCACTCGAGAATTTTTCGGCGAATGCTAGGTGCTTATGGGGTTCACGCGAAATATACCGCATTCTACCATCCTCAAGCTAATCCCGCCGAGTGAGTGAATCAAGAAGTTAAGAAAATGCTGAGGGCGTACAGTACAGAACCGGAAGTGGGATATTAACTTGGCAAAAATTGGATGTGCTTTACGGACGTACACTCATGAAGTTATGAAAGCAACGCCATATTTCGTCAATTTGGGAAGGGACCCACGACAGTACGAGGTAGGTGGAGTGGAGAATCCAATTCCGTGCATAAAAGGGAAAGCTAGGGCCCTGCAGACTATACGAGAAGAAATTGCTCAACGGATGAAGCAGATGGCAGGAAAGGTCACGGCCCGGTACGATTTCCGAAAACGTCCAGCATCTTTTAAGGAAGGTGACATGGTTTGGAGACGAAATTTCTTGCAGTCGGACGCCGCAAGATATTTCTCCGCGAAACTGGTTCCACAATATATAGGACCTTTCGTGGTGGAGAAACAAGTATCAGCGAGCTCCTACAACCTCAAACACATGGATGGGAGAGCTGCAGGCATTTGGCATGCGAAGGACCTCAAAGTGTACGTCTTGTAAAGGTAGAAGCGGATCGACAAAGGGAAGGTTAAGGTTACATAGACACGAGTTAGTTACGCATTCTAAAACAGAGCAGATCGTAATAAGAGTTAGCTTTCCGAGTGTAAGACATGAATGGAGAACCAGCTTACATGAGCTTCAATATGTAGGAAAACCATGAATCAGAAACTTAGGGATAAATGGATAGAATTGGCGTGATCATGAGTCGAAGTTTAAAATAAGTGTATAGCTTACATATCTAGTTGAATTTATGAATGGAAAAAAAGGAAAGGATTACCGTTTTTTTTTTTTTGGCAGGGAGGTGAAGGCATTTACGCCCACCGAGTCTGGCAGTGTGGTACTCCCATGGAGGATACCCTTGGATTACCCACTAAACACCTCCCCTGTCAATCTGAGAACCTAGCCTGGAACCGTTTGACACATTACTTCGGGCCAGGTCTCGTTTTGTTACGCCGTGGGGTGCCTTCAAGCTGGGGAGTCCCTTTCCTAGCGGGAGGGGAGAGGGGAAGAGGAAATGCCAGAAGAGCGATCTCCCAGCCCCAGCACCTCCGGCTGCTGCGAGTCCCTTTTATCTTTTAGGACTGCCCGAGCATAATGTGCCACCTGGTTCCATTTGTCAACCGATTCGAGCATCACCACAACTATATTATCTGGGGTGAGCTCTCCCGTCTCCCTGTAGAGTTCCCTTCGCAGCCTGGCCCATTTGGTACACGCAAAAAATGTGTGACAGGCATTGTCCTCCTCTCCTGGGCAAAACCGACAATCGGGAGACCGTGACTTACCGATCTTGTGCAGGTAAGACTGAAAACACCCGTGCCCGCTCAAAAGCTGGGTCAGATAGAAGTCAGTCTCACCATGCCTTCGATTCAACCTCGATCTCACATCCGGGATGAGGCGCGCAGTCCACCTTCCCTTCGTGCAATTCCTCCAAGACTGCTGCCAATCGTTGAGCGAGCGTTGTCTCTCCTCGCGGACAACCATCTCCCTCGCATCCTCGTTTCGGTGCAGGTAAATAGCGTGGCACTCCCTAGCAAGGACGGCGACAGGTATCACGCCTGCAATCACTCTCACCACCGAGTCGGAGACTGTTGGATACGAAGATGCAATTCTCAGTGCTCCTCTTCTCTGTACCTGTGCCAATCGTTTTCGGTATACCTCCTTGCTGAGAGCGTCGCCCCATACCTCTGCTCCGTACAGTTGCACTGACCCTACAGCACTCATCAAGAGGCGTCTTCTTGATGGGCTGGGTCCCCCTACGTTGGCCATAAGTCGACTCAGGGCCGATATTCCCGAAGCAGCCTTCTCAGCCGTTGCCCTGATTTGCTCAGAGAAACTCATCTTTGAGTCGATCAGTAGCCCCAGGTACTTCACCGCCGGCTTGGATTCGATTTGTATATCTCCAAAACTGATCATCCTTACTCTAGGGATTCTCTTTTTTGTCAAGATGACCACTTCCGTTTTCTCCAGCGCTATACTGAGCCCGCGAGCAGTCATCCAGTCCCTCACTCGGCGCATTAGCATACATAGCCTAAGTTGCGCTTGTTCAACGGTGCGTCTGGCGACCAGAGCCGCAACATCATCCACATAGCCGACCAAGCGCGACTCATCTGGCATATCAAGTCTCAGTAGCCCATCGTAAGACACGTTCCACAGGTCCGGACCAAGGATAGATCCCTGGGCAACACCCGATGTAATTTCCATCCTTCGTTGGCCCTGTGTCGTGTCGTAGAGCAGGCTTCGGTCTTTTAGGTAGTTCCTCAAAAGCCGCATTAGATATTCTGGAACTTGAAAAGAGTTTTCCAGCGTGTTCAGAATATCCACCCATCTAGCGGAGTTGAAGGCATTCCTGACATCGAGTGTCACCAACAGGACGATCCGTCGCTTGGTGCGACTATATGCCTCTGCCTTTTGGACCGCGTTCACCACCTCTGCAATCGCATCAATGGTAGAATGTCCTGCTCTAAAGCCGCACTGCCGAGGAGATAGGTCCCCAGCAGCACAAATCGCGTCAGTGAGTCTTCCCTTGATGAGTTTCTCTAGAACTTTCCCAGCCGTGTCTAGCATGCATAACGGGCGGTATGCAGATGGCGATTCGGGATTTCCTTTACCCTTGCTGACCAGTACGAGCCTCGCCACCTTCCATCGTACCGGGAAAACCCCGTCCCGTAGGCAAACGTTGAATGTGCTGGGCAGCAAGTCAGGACAATGGTGATAGACGAGCTGCAAAACCTCAGCTGGAACACCATCTGGACCTGGAGCCTTCCTCGCTTTCAGGGAGAGGACTGCCTCCTCCAGTTCCAGCTGTGTGAAGAGTGGGCACTCAACCGCTGTTTCACCACGGACAGCGTCAACACGGACGGGATGGGCGGGAAAGAGTCCCCGCACTATCGCGTCCATCTTTTCCGCGTCATGTATACAAGGCTTCCGTAGGGCACCAAGTTTCCCCATGACCAGCTTGTAGCCAAGGCCCCACGGATCCCTATTTACATCGTCTACGAGGTCTTGCCAGCATCGGGCCTTGCTCTTGTTAATAAGCCTGCGAAGATATTTCCTGCCGGACCTGTATGCTGCTAGCCTAGTGTCTGCCTCCTCCCGTGTTCGCGCCCGCTGGGCCTCTCGCCGAAGTTTGTGACACTCGTTTCTTTGTTCGGCGATCTCGTTTGACCACCAGTATACTGGAGGCTTACCGTGTCGGGGTCTCCGACGGGGCATGGAAGACTCGCAAGCAGCTATGATGGTACTCATAGTTGAGTTCACCAAGTCCTTGGCTGTGGGCCCTCCGCTCCCAGCAACGGTGCGCCTGCCGTAAGCGCGTCAGCGAACCTCTCAACGTCCATCCTCCCAGTTCTCCATCCGAGGATTGAAGTTTGGGCATATGCACGCAGAGTAGCACTGTCGTGAATCTCAACCGCTATATACTGGTGATCACTAGCCGAGTAGTCCTCTAGTACTCGCCCGTTGTGTACTCTAGGTACCAGGGACTCCAAAAAGAGTGTCACATCGGGTATGGTTCCTACGCAACCCCAGCGGCGGAAAGTAGGGGTGTTACCAGTATTTAGGACAAAAAGCGCTGTTCTGGCCGCCATGTCCAAGATTTGCTTTCGCCTTGGGTCGGATTGTGGCATACCCCATTCAATGGCTCTAGCGTTGAAGTCTCCCCCGACGAGCATGTGGCCCTCTGTGTTCGAGACAGCGTCCTCCAGGGCATCGAGTTTGGTTCGAAAAGATCGCATTGCCTCGTTGGGCGTCAGATAAACACTGAAATATGTTATCCCTGAACACCGCACCCACACAAAACCATCCCGCGTCCATGGCCCTGCACCTGAAGGCGGGCGCTGTCTCGAACCCAGATGGCCAATATACTAGATTTGTCAGGGTACCACGCTTGCGAGTCCTTGTTATGATGTTGCTCGCTCAGCAACAGGAGGTCAGCTTTCTTATCCCTCGCAAACTGCTCAAGTAGGTCCTGGGCGTTTGTGCTCAGGTGCAAATTGACCTGCAGGATACGGATCATTTGAGTATCGATTTGGCTTTAGTTAGGGCCTCCTTGAAAACCCAGCATCTCCCTGTCCCCGGCTCATGTTTGAGGTCGCCAGGTGCTAGCTTAGCATCCTTGTAAAGAATGCATTTTGCCTCATTCGTGCACTCCTTCCATTTGTGCCCCGTTTCACCACATTTGTAGCACAGAGATCTCCTGTCGGGTCCCCTACAGCCATACGTGGTGTGTCCGTATTCGAAGCATCTGAAGCAGTGGATAGGGATCGCTCTTCTCCGTATCCTGCAGATCACCCAACCTATCTTAATTTTGTGCTTCACCAGGATTTGCTGGGCGTCTTTATCAGCTAGTTCGACAATAGCCATGCGTTGCCCCCTTGTGTTTTCACGTGTCAATCTTGCCTTGACTTCACTTAAGCTGAGGAACTCCCTCCTGATGGCATCCTCTACTTCAGCTTTGTCCGTGACGCAGTCTAGGTCCCTGTTTACCAGGGTGGCCATTGGTTCGAGCGAGGCAACCGTTGCCGCATCTCCAAGAACCTTTGGAACCGCGTCACGGAATGCATCTTTGTTTGTGGCCTCTGGCCCGAATCCCACCAGCAGGCCACCAGTCCGGGTTGGTTGAACTGCTTTGATGGCAGTTTTGGTGTCGTCTGGCTTGACCGCTCCTTTAATTTCACGGAGGACATCTGCGTAGGTTCGGCCCTTAGTGGGTTTAATAAGCAGTGCCTCTCGCAAGGGTTTGCGCCGCGGTTCGCTTTTTGTTTTCTGCGGTATATCGGGGGGTTCTTTGTTCTTTTCGTGGTTGAGCTCTTTGTCTGTTTTTTCTAGGAGTAGCTTTTTGGCCGCTTTTTTCGCTGCCTTGTTTCGCACCACATGAAACTCCTCGCCTGGAGTGTCAACTTCGTTTATGGTCTCGTCCTTCCTCCTTTTCTCACGGTCGCCTTCAATTGGGCTACCGGCCATTCTTTTGCTGCTGCTAGGACCCACTGATGCCTCGAGGGAGAGCGTGTCTTTTTGGTGCTTTTCGGTTGCAAGCCACCTCCGCCTGTAGTGCGTTATGTGGCCAAAAAGCTCCTCCAGTTCAAGAATGCCATTCTTGACACTCTTGCCTATGTTTTTCTGCACTTCGCATGCAGCCCTCAGTTGTTTGACGATAGTCCCCGCTTTCCGAGTAAGCCGCACCTCTTCGGCGCGGTCAAGGGCGATTGTGTTATTTGGCGCCACCTCTTGGGAGAGGCCCCCGTTTCCTAGCCCTTTTGCTTCTATCACTTGGGTCGCGTTTGAAGTGGCGTCGGCCAACGGCAAAACTTCTCCCTCCCCCAGTCTTACACTGGCCTCTGTTGGTGTCGCAGCTTGATCCGGATTGTGTACGTCTAGCACTGGACGCTCCGGGGTGCGCATAGTCCTTCTACTGCGCCCAAAGGCCGCAATGATGCCAGGTTGCACAACGCACTCTGCCTTCTTTCGTTCGTTAGTCCGTCTGTGGTCTGTCTCCGATGATTTAACCTGTGATGTTGACTTTGACAGTGTTTCTGGGGTTTGGTGCCTCCCCCCGCAATCGGTGACTTGTTTTATCGGTGTTCTTGCCAACAGCGGTTTTGCCTGAAAGGGTTCTCCGTGCTAGCGTCCTGTTTGCTTGTAGTTATATCTGTTACAGAAGCCAAGTTCACCACTTCTATAACACTGCTGTCGCTGGATGACGACGGCCAGGAGCCTGCTCGCTCACTACCCTCTGCCGCCGGTACTGGGAATCCGACCCCCTGCACCGTAATTTGGTTTCCCTTGTGGACCTGCATGATTTGGTTTTCTGTCTGGGTTTCCGTTCCCATAGCATTTTACCTACTGCCAGGATATATGGATAATTGATGACGCCATATATTTCGTCATGTCACAGTGAAGATCATTGACACAGGTATTTGTCGTGAGACTCTCCCTTCACTGCCGACCATTGTCCGCGGCTGCTTATTGGTTATTCGCAGCGAACCTTTCGAGAAAGGTCTTCCCCTATCCGCAACCCTGGGGACGCGTTTGGTTCCCCGGTCTGAGGGCACTATCGATAAATCGATAAACCAAAAAAGGATTACCGTTGACAGCATACTTCGCTGTAGCCACCCCGGAAGCGACCCTCCCTCAACGACGTTACACAAGTAGGATTACCGTTGACAGCATACCTCTGTAACGTCGTTGAGGGAGGGTCGCTTCCGGGGTGGCTACAGTGTTTCTTTTTTTCCCCTTTTAGCCTTCTTCCTACGACGCTTCGGAAGTCCTTGCGGTGTTGTTCCCAGAGGACCTAAAATGGAAGGTTGTCTTAGAGCTAATAATAAAAGTAGAGAGTCTCCACGGATGATGACACAACGTAGAGAAAAAGAAAAACCGGTATGAATATATTTACCTATAGTGAGTTAAGTTTTCCTGTTTTGGGCTCTTCCATTTATTTCTTTTTGGGTCTACTTTTTATTTTTTCCTCCCCCTCCTGCTTCCCTTTTCTCTTCTCGAGTCCCTTTACGTGCTTGGAGGACCTAAAATCACAGGAATTAATATAGCCTTCGACAGAGAAATGAACGAACAAGTTATGAGGAGGGAATGGTTATAGGATAACGGAGTAAGACACATCAGTAAAGGGAATCTTGTCCGTAAATAGTTCAATGAAGCACACACGTAGTACATCTAGGAAAGAACATGGAGATTTAGATGATAAACAGGAAGGGTTTATGCAGTTCATAGAAGGATATTGTTGAACTATCGGTAGTTTTAAGGGAAGTCGACGTTTTCAAGTTTGGTTTTAGTTGTGTTCATATCGTTTGGTACTAATAATAGGTTAGGTTAAGAGACCCAGAAGTCTTAGTATTAGTTTTCTTTTTTTTTCTACTCAGTACTCGTAGTCTGTTAGGTTGGTGGAGGTCATAATATTAGTTTTCTTTTATTTTTCTTTTCCCTACTTAGTACGCGTAGTCTGTTAGGTTGGCAGAAGTCTTAGTATTAGTTTTCTTTTTTTTACTCCATACTCGTAGTCTGTTAGGTTGGTGGAGGTTATAGTTTCAGTTTCCTTTTATTTATTTTCCCCTACTTCGTATTCGTAGTATGTTAGGCTGGTAGAAGTCATAGTATTAGTTTTTTTCTCCTCCTTTTCTTATTAGTACTAGCATTATGTGAGACTGGTGGGCCATGCTAGCTCAATCGGTGGAGCATGAGACTCTTAATTCAGAGACGTTGAGTGGTTAGTATTATAGGAGTGTGTTTCAGGGAATCCAATAAAAGTAGGTGGGGGGGGGGAAATGTTACGGATAAAACAGAAGGGCACCAGCATTACCTCATCCCGAACACTATCGTAGCATTCGAGTCACTCGGTATATTCAGAAAGCTATGCCGCACTCGACTAGGGTTTGTTTGCCACTCCAAATTGTACTCATAATAGTAGTTTAAGTACGAATATTTGTAGTTTTAAACAAACAGAATTGTCATCGGGCGAAGGGCAGACTATCGGTGATTCGAATCTGCAAAAGCAGGATCTATCACAGCTGGATATTACCAAGTCTGCGGCCCTTTTGCCGAGGTAATTTCCCGCCAGGCAGCCATCAATATTGGCACTATCAGGCGCACGGCAAATCACCCCCTTACGTGCTTGAAGCCAATCAACTCAGAAGGAATAACCCAATTTGCCGAGTAACCTTTGTAAATTTATATCAAAATTAGTACGAAGTACTTCACGACAACAAGAAAATCACAGTCCAAAATGGAATCAACAATTTCTCGAACAAACAAGTGAAAATTTTTCCTGCCTCAGCGAGCCAATTTAAGATTATCATCAGAAGTCAATAAAATGTTCTCTGGCGTTAAATCACGATGAATAACATTGTTCATGTGACCATAGTTTACAGCATCTGCCACTCGATATGTGTTTGATGTTCACCGAAATGATGCATAGGAGATGGTTATACAATGCACCCTGAGCAGCTAGTTCAAGAGCTAGATAGATTCTCTGTTCATCAGGGAACCAGGTATACAAGCGCAGAATATGTGGATGCTTTAATCGGGATTGAGTTTCAATTTCACGGAGAAGCTGCCGCCCTACTCATCCTTTGCTGAGTTCCGACTTGAACATAATTTTTATTACAACCATGAAGCGAGTGTTAACTTCGCGAGCAATGTAAACACGTCCAAATCTTCCCACGTCCTAAAGGTGCTCCGAGGTCAAAGTCTGCCGTCGATCTTTCATACGGTTTCCCATACGCGGGACGAGCCATCATTTTCGTTGCCATAACTGAGACTGTTTCTTTATACCTAGGCGAAACATCTTTAATTATTAATAATTATTTACGAAGAAAAACTCACAAAATCCACCTGAATGAATTTCCAAACCGTCGAGCACCGACGTTGCAAAAAGAAAATAAAATTTTTGCCCAGCACCTTAAAGATAAACATACACACCTGAAGACTATTCCCCGGGAAAATGGCAGAAAACCGAAAAACCTTTGTGACGCACGAAAAGCACTCATTTGCGGTGGATTTCAGATGGAATTGTAGAACAGAACCGCGACACGATTTCCCGAAATAAAGGTTCGAAATGCAAGTTCCTCCTCAATATAAAAGTAAATAAACACCACTGACATGCCAAACTATAAGTGAATTATGTTCAGCCAATTCAGCCGCACTTGGAGTGATCACCACCAAAGCGGAGCGGAAACCAAGTGGCGGCAGAAAGAAACTACCACGCTGAAGAGGTGGATGACCGGAGACAATGGTATTCGGTCGAAGAGCGGGAAATTGGCCATTAGGAGGAGGTTATAAAAGCGCGCGAAGAATGACGCGCCTCCTCTTTTTCTTTCTTCTCGTGTGTGGCGAAACAGAAGCAACGAGAAGCGGCAAGTGCGGAAGAAAGTATTAATCAGCCAGGACGAAGCGACGAGAAGCGCCAAGTGCGGAGAGAATACTGAGTACCAAGTGCGAAGCGACGAGAAGCGGCAAGTGCGAAGAAAGTATTAATGAGCAAGGGCGAAGCGACGAAAAGTGCCAAGTGCGGAGAGAATACTGAGTACCAAGTGCGAAGCGACGAGAAGTGGCAAGTGCGAAGAAAGTATTAATGTGCAAGGGCGAAGCGACGAAAAGTGCCAAGTGCGGAGAGAATACTGAGTACCAAGTGCGAAGTGACGAGAAGCGGCAAGTACCAAGAAAGTATTAATCAGCCAGGGCGAAGTGACAAGAAGCGCCAAGTGCGGAGAGAATACTGAGTACCAAGTGCCAAGCGACGAGAAGCGGCAAGTGTGAAGAAAATATTAAATGCGAAGTGACAAGCAGAGTCCAGACGTCGAAGGAATATAAAAGTGCACCAACGGATGCAGATAACGAAGGGGCCCTTTGTAGGTACTAATTAGAAGTAAGTTCTTTTCAGTTTAACATAAACCAGATGTTTGCTTGCATAAGATTTGAAAATTTTATTATATGGTTGAAATTTTACCCAACCGTATTTAATTGATAAAATTGACGCTTTTAGAGGAAAAGTGAGAAGAAAGGAAAAGAATTTTCCATATTACAGATTATGACGGGTGCGGCTTGAGTGGCAAGTCGAAGTGAAAGATTAATAAACAAGTGAAATTGGTGATATATCAAAGTGTTCGGGGTTGGTGTGGTGATCCCGGCTAGGGTTAGTGATAGAAAGGAGTGTAATAGGGTCGCATAAGGGCGGCAAGGTTGTGCAGGTGTATGGTTGAGTGGTAGCCAGTGTGTGCCCGGTAGGTAGGGTTCGGGCGAATCGTGACGGTGGTTATACTGGCAAGCCGCATTCTTGCTTGGCGGCTTATTGGGGCCTTGAGGGACAAGCGAGTGGCATCCCACGCCCGTCTCCGGACGAGCTAAACCGGGTCCGTAAGCCCCGCCGGACCATCCCGATTTCCCTGGGGTCCATAGTGGCTCCCGTGGAATAAAACAAGTGGGTATAACAGTACGTATAAAGATAAATAAAACTTAGATAGTTGTTGATAAACCAAAAGATAAGAAAATAATTGATTTAAAATAAATTTACAGAAGAAAAAGTGATAATTCATATAAAGCTAGAGTATTTGTACGAGGTTTTCAAGAAAAGCAGTATTTGGAAAATGTTTATTTGTCAGTCGGTAAAATGCAAATATTAAAAATCTTATTAAATTACTGCTGTGTAAATAAAGCAGGGAAAGGTCTAAACGTATACCACCGGTGATACATGAGAATCGAAAAGTAAGGAGAACACGTCAGTATAAAATCGAAAATAGCGATCATCATGCGGGTGGAAAATTGCCTGTGAAATCTCCAAATGTACCAAATCATCATTATGAGTCCAATCACAGTTATCACTTAACATCAGGGCCCCGGAGAGCAGCTGTAGTACAAACCAATATGCATGCAATAAATTAATCTATGCGTACCCATAACGCATCATGCAATTTTTCCCTCGCAATCAATTGCACATAAGCTGACGTAATTATTCACACAAGTATGTGCATGAATAACTACCAATGTCATGCTTTCACTCATAAAACATCGTATTTTACATAAACAAAAAATATTCATTTGGACTGCATGTAGCGTCACTCGATAATTCAAGTGCACGACCTTCACATGTAATTGGTTTGGCACGAGCCGAAAGATCTCAAGTATCATAGCGGCCAAGCCAAAGGGATACAATTGCATTGTATGTGATTGCATTGTTTTCATGAATGAATGAAACAATGCAATAATGACTAACATATCAGAATATGATCGTTGAGTGTTCTAGTTTTATTTGTTTGGATATTGGTTTTGATGTTTTTGTTCCGTTTGTTTTGGGAATAGCGTCACACTTTAAGTGACCTATTGATGTATAGAATAAGAGCATCAGAAAAGGGTCATCATCGCGTGTGACCAATATTTAGAATGTAAAATGTAGTATAAATAGTCGTAAGGAAAATTGTAACAACACAGTTTGATTAAACGATCTTGCGAGTGCACTTCATAGAGAGCACCGTAAGTATTGAACAAAATTCTGTCTTTAAATTAATTACGGCTCAGCCATTTTTTTTTTGTGGTAGGGAGGTGAAGGCATTTACGCCCGCCGAGTCTGGCAGTGTGGTACTCCCATGGAGGATACCCTTGGACTACCCACTAAACACCTCCCTTGTCAATCTGAGAACCTAGCCTGGAACCGTTTGGCACATTACTTTGGACCAGGTCACGTTTTGTTACGCCGTGGAGTGCCTTCAAGCTGGGGAGTCCCTTTCCTAGCGGGAGGGGAGAGGGAAAGAGGAAATGCCAGAAGAGCGATCCCTCAGCCCCAGCACCTCCGGCTGCTGCGAGTCCCTTTTATCTTTTAGGACTGCCCGAGCATAATGTGCCACCTGGTTCCATTTGTCAACCGATTCGAGCATCACCGCAACTATATTATCCGGGGTGAGCTCTCCCGTCTCCCTGTAGGGTTCCCTTTGCAGCCTGGCCCATTTGGTACACGCAAAAAATGTGTGACAGGCATTGCCCTCCTCTCCTGGGCAAAACCGACAATCGGGAGACCGTGACTTACCGATCTTGTGCAGGTAAGACTGAAAACACCCATGCCCGCTCAAAAGCTGGGTCAGATAGAAGTCAGTCTCACCATGCCTTCAACTTAGCCATGGTCTCACATCCGGGATGAGGCGCGCAGTCCACCTTCCCTTCGTGCAATTCCTCCAAGACTGCTGCCAATTGTTGAGCAAGCGTTGTCTCTCCTCGCGGACAACCATCTCCCTCGCATCCTCGTTTCGGCGCAGGTAAATAGCGCGGCACTCTCTAGCAAGGAGGGCGACAGGTATCACGCCTGCAATCACTCTCACCGCCGAGTCGGAGACTGTTGGATACGAAGATGCAATTCTCAGTGTTTCTCTTCTCTGTACCTGTGCCAATCGTTTTCGGTATACCTCCTTGCTGAGAGCGTCGCCCCATACCTCTGCTCCGTACAGTAGCACTGACCCTACAGCACTCATCAAGAGGCGTCTTCTTGATGGGCTGGGTCCCCCTACGTTGGCCATAAGTCGACTCAGGGCCGATATTCCCGAAGCAGCCTTCTCAGCCATTGCCCTGATTTGCTCAGAGAAACTCATCTTCGAGTCGATCAGTAGCCCCAGGTGCTTCACCGCTGGCTTCGATTCGACCTGTATATCTCCAATACTGATCATCCTTACTCTGGGGATTCTCTTTTTCGTCAAGATGACCACTTCGGTTTTCTCCAGTGCTAAACTGAGCCCGCGAGCAGTCATCCAGTCCCTCACTCGGCGCATTAGCATACATAGCCTAAGTTGCGCTTGTTCAACTGTGCGTCCGGTGACCAGAGCCGCAACATCATCCGCATAGCCGACCAAGCGCGACTCATCTGGCATCTCAAGTCTCAGTAGCCCGTCGTAAGACACGTTCCACAGGTCCGGACCAAGGATAGATCCCTGGGCAACACCCGATGTAATTTCCATCCTTCGTTGGCCCTGTGTCGTGTCGTAGAGCAGGCTTCGGTCTTTTAGGTAGTTCCTCAAAAGCCGCATTAGATATTCTGGAACTTGAAAAGAGTTTTCCAGCGTGTCCAGAATATCCACCCATCTAGCGGAGTTGAAGGCATTCCTGACGTCGAGTGTCACCAACAGGACGATCCGTCGCTTGGTGCGACTACATGCCTCTGCCTTTTGGACCGCGTTCACCACCTCTGCAATCGCATCAATGGTAGAACGTCCTGCTCTAAAGCCGCACTGCCGAGGGTAGAACGTCCTGCTCTAAAGCCAAACTGCCGAGGAGATAGGTCCCCAGCAGCACGAATCGCGTCAGTGAGTCTTCCCTTGATGAGTTTCTCTAGCACTTTCCCAGCCGTGTCTAGCATGCATAACGGGCGGTATGCTGACGGCGATTCGGGATTTCCCTTCCCCTTGCTGATCAGCACGAGCCTTGCCACCTTCCATCGTACCGGGAAAACCCCGTCCCGTAGGCAAGCGTTGAATGTGCTGAGCAGCAAGTCAGGACAATGGTGATAGACGAGCTGCAAAACCTCAGCTGGAACACCATCTGGACCTGGAGCCTTCCTCGCTTTCAAGGAGAGGACTGCCTCCTCCAGTTCCAGCTGTGTGAAGAGTGGGCACTCGACCACTGTTTCACCACGGACAGCGTCAACACGGACGGGGTGGGCGGGGAAGAGTCTTCGCACTATCGCGTCCATCTTTTCCGCGTCATGTATACAAGGCTTCCGTAGGGCACCAAGTTTCCCCATGACCAGCTTGTAGCCAAGGCCCCACGGATCCCTATTTACATCGTCCACGAGGTCTTGCCAGCATCGGGCCTTGCTCTTGTTAATAAGCCTGCGAAGATATTTCCTGCCGGACCTGTATGCGGCTAGCCTAGAGTCTGCCTTCTCCCGTGTTCGCACCCGCTGGGCCTCTCGCCGAAGTTTGTGACACTCGCTTCTTTGTTCGGCGATCTCGTTTGACCACCAGTATACTGGAGGCTTACCGTGTCGGGGTCTCCGACGGGGCATGGAAGACTCGCAAGCAGCTATGATGGTACTCATAGTTGAGTTCACCAAGTCCTTGGCTGTGGGCCCTCCACTCCCTGGCGGAGCTCCCAGTAACGGTGCGCCTGCCGCAAGCGCGTCAGCGAACCTCTCAACGTCCATCCTCCCAGTCCTCCATCCGAGGATTGAAGTTTGGGCATATGCACGCAGAGTGGCACCGTCGTGAATCTCAACCGTTATATACTTGTGATCACTAGCCGAGTAGTCCTCTAGTACTCGCCAGTTGTGTACTCTAGGTACCAGGGACTCCGAAAAGAGTGTCACATCGGGTATGGTTCATACGCAACCCCATCGGCGGAAAGTAGGGGTGTTACCAGTATTTAGGACAAAAAGCGCTGTTCTGGCCGCCATGTCCAAGATTTGCTTTCCCCTTGGGTCGAATTGTGGCAAACCCCATTCAATGGCTCTAGCGTTGAAGTCTCCCCCGACGAGCATGTGGCCCTCTGTGTTCGAGACAGCGTCCTCCAGGGCATCGAGTTTGGTTCGAAAAGATCGCATTGCCTCGTTGGGCGTCAGATAAACACTGAAATATGTTAGCACTGAACACCGCAGCCACACAAAACCATCCCGCGTTCATGGCCCTGCACCTGAAGGCGGGCGCTGTCTCGAACCCAGATGGCCGAGGTACTAGATTTGTCAGGGTACCACGCTTGCGAGTCCTTGTTATGATATTGCTCGCTCAGCAACAGGAGGTCAGCTTTCTTATCCCTCGCAAACTGCTCAAGTAGGTCCTGGGCGTTTGTGCTTCGGTGCAAATCGACCTGCAGGATACGGATCATTTGAGTATCGATTTGGCTTTAGTTAGGGCCTCCTTGAAAACCCAGCATCTCCCTGTCCCCGGCTCATGTTTGAGGTCGCCAGGTGCTAGCTTAGCATTCTTGCAAAGAATGCATTTTGCCTTGTTCGTGCACTCCTTCCATTTGTGCCCCGTTTCACCACATTTGTAGCACAGACATCTCCTGTCGGGTCCCCTACAGCCATACGCGGTGTGTCCGTATTCGAAGCATCTGAAGCAGCGGATAGGGATCGCTCTTCTCCGTATCCTGCAGATCACCCAACCTATCTTAATTTTGCGCTTCACCAGGATTTGCTGGGCGTCTTTATCAGCTAGTTCGACAATAGCCATGCGTTGCCCCCTTGTGTTTTCACGTGTCAATCTTGCCTTGACTTCACTTAAGCTGAGGAACTCCCTCCTGATGGCATCCTCTACCTCAGCTTTGTCCGTGACGCAGTCTAGGTCCCTGATTACCAGGGTGGCCATTGGTTCGAGCGAGGCAACCGTTGCCACATCTCCAAGAACCTTTTGAACCGCGTCACGGAATGCATCTTTGTTTGTGGCCTCTGGCCTGAATTCCACCAGCAGGCCACCGGTCCGGGTTGGTTGAACTGCTTTGATGGCAGTTTTGGTGTCGTCTGGCTTGACTGCTCCTTTAATTTCACGGAGGACATCTGCGTAGGTTCGGCCCTTAGTGGGTTTAATAAGCAGTGCCTCTCGCAAGGGTTTGCGCCGCGGTTCGCTTTTTGTTTTCTGCGGTATATCGGGGGGTTCTTTGTTCTTTTCGTGGTTGAGCTCTTTGTCTGTTTTTTCTAGGAGTAGCTTTTTGGCCGCTTTTTTCGCTGCCTTGTTTCGCACCACATGAAACTCCTCGCCTGGAGTGTCAACTTCGTTTATGGTCTCGTCCTTCCTCCTTTTCTCACGGTCGCCTTCAATTGGGCTACCGGCCATTCTTTTGCTGCTGCTAGGACCCACTGATGCCTCGAGGGAGAACGTGTCTTTTTGGTGCTTTTCGGTTGCAAGCCACCTCCGCCTGTAGTGCGTTATGCGGCCAAAAAGCTCCTCCAGTTCAAGAATGCCGTTCTTGACACTCTTGCCTATGTTTTTCTGCACTTCGCAGGCAGCCCTCATTTGTTTGACGATATTTCCCGCTTTCCGAGTAAGCCGCACCTCTTCGGCGCGGTCAAGGGCGATTGTGTTATTTGACGCCACCTCTTGGGAGAGGCCCCCGTTTCCTAGCCCTTTTGCTTCTATCGCTTGGGTCGCGTTTGAAGTGGCGTCGGCCAACGGCAAAACTTCTCCCTCCCCCAGTCTTACACTGGCCTCTGTTGGTGTCACAGCTTGATCCGGATTGTGTACGTCTAGCACTGGACGCTCCGGGGTGCGCATAGTCCTTCTACTGCACCCAAAGGCCGCAATGATGCCAGGTTGCACAACGCACTCTGCCTTCTTTCGTTCGTTAGTCCGTCTGTGGTCTGTCTCCGATGATTTAACCTGTGATGTTGACTTTGACAGTGTTTCTGGGGTTTGCTGCCTCCCCCCGCAATCGGTGACTTGCTTTATCGGTGTTCTTGCCAACAGCGGTTTTTGCCTGAAAGGGTTCTACGTGCTAGCGTCCTGTTTGCTTGTAGTTATATCTGTTACAGAAGCCAAGTTCACCACTTCTATAACATTGCAGTCGCTGGATGACGACGGCCAGGAGCCTGCTCGCTCACTACCCTCTGCCGCCGGTACTGGGGATCCGACCCCCTGCACCGTAATTTGGTTTCCCTTGTGGACCTGCATGATTTGGTTTTCTGTCTGGGTTTCCGTTCCCATAGCATTTTACCTACTGCCAGGATATATGGATAATTGATGACGCCATATATTTCGTCATGTCACAGTGAAGATCATTGACACAGGTATTTGTCGTGAGACTCTCCCTTCACTGCCGACCATTGTCCGCGGCTGCTTATTGGTTATTCGCAGCGAACCTTTCGAGAAAGGTCTTCCCCTATCCGCAACCCTGGGGCTGCCTCCCCCCGCAATCGGTGACTTGCTTTATCGGTGTTCTTGCCAACAGCGGTTTTTGCCTGAAAGGGTTCTACGTGCCAGCGTCCTGTTTGCTTGTAGTTATATCTGTTACAGAAGCCAAGTTCACCACTTCTATAACATTGCAGTCGCTGGATGACGACGGCCAGGAGCCTGCTCGCTCACTACCCTCTGCCGCCGGTACTGGGGATCCGACCCCCTGCACCGTAATTTGGTTCCCCTTGTGAACCTGCATGATTTGGTTTTCTGTCTAGGTTTCCGTTCCCATAGCATTTTACCTACTGCCAGGATATATGGATAATTGATGACGCCATATATTTCGTCATGTCACAGTGAAGATCATCGACACTCAGGTATTTGTCCTGAGACTTTCAGCCATTAGGCGAAGCCATTGCGTCAGCGTGAAAACGCTGGTATTAGGTACCATTATATTCTAAACCCCTCTTTGTTTTCAAATCTCACGATATGGCGATCCAGACCAGTCCTGAACCATGGAAGAATTTAACAAGCTGTTCGAAAAGGCGATAGAGTTGGCCAAACAGGAATTCCGCAGGAAGTACCTTGATCAAGAAGAATACACACCGAGCGGACCAGCAACAACGGTAAAATATATTCCAACGCCAGTAGCGGAGCTACAGAAAATCGGGCCGAAACCATTGACGATTGAGGAGTACCGGAGACGAACAAGGAAGCAGCAACCGTTAACCCCAGCGCAGCCAATTATTAAGAAGAAGCGACGTGGAGGACGCAAAGCAAAACTGCGACGTGAAATTAAAGATATCCACCGGTTAATTTCAATAACAGAAGGCAGGCAACAACAGGAATTGTTCAAGAAATTAAAATCGATCAAAAATGGGCAACAGTTGCAGCACGAAAGTAAATGAGACTTTTGTCGAGAAGTACTCACAAGGACTATCAACGGGTGCTATTTTCATAATAGTTTTAGCTTTAATTTATATCTATAATAAACACCACACAAAGTATGTAAAAAAAACAACTTAGTAGGAATATTTCGGTTTAAAGAATAAGATCTGTTCAATTTGAAAATTTCTTATTTTAGTAAATGAAAAAGGCACGGGATTTGGTGGAAGAAGTTGAGAAAATTCTGATAAATTTGAAAAAAAAGGGCAAAAAGTTGTATACGAAAGAATCTTTGTTTACAAAATTAAATAGAGTTAATGAAGTTAGAGAAGAATTGCGGCAAATCTTTCTGTTTGCATACAATGCAGAAATTTTTGAGTTAAAAGTTAAATTCAAACATTTAGCTGAACAAATTGAAGCCCAAATTAAATTGCAGTTCAAACTGTTATCAATAAACATGTCCGAGTTCAATTTAGAGATTGCTATGAAAAACATTCCACTATTTGACGGAGATTATAAAAATTTAAATTCATTTTTGAAAATAGTACACAATACAATAGTGCTTACAAAGAAAAAATTTTAACGTTAGTAAATGAGTTAAACGAACTCCAAATCGCAGATTTAGGTTCAAATGCGACGCAAGGTCAATGGGAAGTAATCACAAAATTAAACGACACGTACGCTTTGACAGTCTTCAAAAATGGTTTAAATGACCAATTTCGAGGAACCATATTTGCAACCAGGCCAAATACCCTTGCTGACGCTATTGGTTTGGGTCTCGAGCTTGAGAAAAGTCAAGCTGCCCAACCAGTAAATGTCTTTCATTATAGAGACAAAAAGAACTATAGGGATGGTAGAAACCAAAATGATAATAGGAAATTTAGAAAAAATAGAAATAACGATAGCAATTATAATAAAAATAATGATAGAAATGATAGCAATTACAATAATAGAAATAATGATAGGAATAATAACGGTTATAACAATGGTAACAATAGTAATAGAGGTCAAAATGTATCATATAACAACAACGGTAATCAAAACAATTATCGGGGAAAAAATAGACGACGGCAGGATAACCGCGATAGAAACGTCAACATTGTCCAGGGTCAGGGAAACGCAGAGACGTCCGGGTCGGAATAAGTGATCCTCCCGGAACGAAAATTTACAAAATATCGGATAACTGCGTAAACTATGTCGTTCTTTTTTGCGATAACGCAGGACATAACCTAAAATTTTTAGTCAATACGGGAGCTGATGTCTCTCTCTGTAAAAAAGGCAAAATTGAAGAAGATATATCTTTCTCCATTAGGGATAAATGCAATTTAACGGGTATAACTAATGAGGTTATCTCATCACATGGATCAATCAAACTCAGGTTGAAGATAAGAACATGTGATATCATCCATAAATTCTTCATGGTGGATGACAAATTTCCAATCTGTACTGATAGTATTATTGGAAGGGATATTTTAGAACGATTTATGTGTCAAATCGATTATGAAACCTATACGGTGGCATTATATATAGACCAAGATGAAGCCATTATCCCTATTGAATTTAGAAAAAGCGATGTGAAGCAAATCAAAATACCTGCTCGGTCGGAAGCGATAATACCAGTTAATATAAAAGTTGACCAAGACCATGTTGTCTTAAGCAAGCAAATACAGAAGGACGTATTTGTCAGTAACTCGATTATACCAGCAAAAGGCTGAAAGCATATCCGAATTCTGAATGCTTCTGATTCAGACGTTACGATTGACAACGGGCAAAATCTTCTTGAAATTTCGTCGTTGGACAAATATGACATTAAACGTTTCAAACAGAGTCATCAGAATAAGGATTTAAGATTAAAGAAGATCCTTGAAGAAATTAACATTTCATCAAATGGCCCATTAGCAAAGGACAGTCTTTTGGATATTCTACAAGAATATCAGGATATTTTTCATTTAGATGAAGAAAAACTTACATCCAACAACTTTTATAGGCAACATTTGGAGGTCACAGATAGCACACCCGTCTATATTAAGAACTACAGACTACCGCATTCACAAAACGAGGAAATTCAAAAGCAAGTTCAGAAATTGCTGAATGATGAAATCATTGAGCCGTCCTATAGCCCATATAATTCACCCTTGCTTATCGTACCTAAGAAAAGCGATGGTAAGGATAAGAAGTGGCGTTTAGTAGTTGATTTTCGAAAACTAAATACCAAAATTGTCAATGACAAACTCCCTCTAACAAAATTAGAGGATGTCATAGATAAACTGGGCAGGGCAAAGTATTTTTCAACTCTTGATATGACAAGTTCATTTCATCAGATTGAATTAGATAAAGAATCTAGGCCACTAACAGCATTTTCTGATAACCATGGCCATTACCAATTTACTAGGCTACCTTTTGGGTTGAAAGTATTCTCTAATAGTTTCCAAAGAATGCTAACGATTGCTTTATGTGGACTTTATTTCGAAGCTTTCCTTTATGTCGACGACATAATCATTTTTGGTTGTAGTATAAAACACCACAATCAAAACATGAGAAAAGTTTCGAAAGGCTAAGACAGTACAACTTGAAATTGAATCCCAAGAAATGTCAGTTTCTCAAAACGGAAGTTGTATATTTAGGCCACTTAATAACTAAAGATGGTATTAAGACTGACCCAGCAAAGTACAAAACTGTTAAAGATTATCCCATTCCGAAGAATGCAGATAAAGTGCGCAGACTCGTTGCATTTTGTAACTATTATCGGCGTTTCATCCCAAACTTCGCAGACATCGCAAAAAGTTTAAATGCATTATTGAAGAAAAATGCACCATTTTTATGGGATTCCTCATGCCAAGAAGCTTTCGATACTCTGAAAAACAAATTGATGAAACCACCAACTTTACAGTATCCAAATTTCGACAAACCTTTTATACTGACAACTGACGCATCGAGTTACGCGTTAGGAGCAGTTTTATCCCAAGGGGACATAGGCACTGATTTACCGATTTCCTATGCGAGTAAATCGTTAAACAAGCATGAGTTGAATAAACCAATAATCGATTAGCGATCCATTGGGGAATAAATTTCTTCAGACCATATCTATATGGAAGGAAATTCATTGTGGTAACTGACCACAGAAATTTTGCGAAATTTGTGCTGGAGGTAAACAAGTTAGACATGCAAAAGAAAGACAAATACATACTGACACACCTTCAACAACTTTTGAAGTGATACAAATAGATACGGTAGGACCTTTAAGACTTTCAAATCACTATCACTATATATTAATAAAAATAATTTATCTATATATATTACCATGTCAACACAGGTGAACTTTTTTTCATGTCTCGATTTTGTTGCACAAAGTCTCAACACTAAAACGGTGAGATTGTAGTACATACCAATATGCATGCAATAAATTAATCTATGCGTACCCATAACGCATCATGCAATTTTTCCCTCGCAATCAATTGCACATAAGCTGACGTAATTATTCACACAAGTACTCACTCACTCATAAAACATCGTATTTTAAACAAAAAATATCCATTTGGACTGCATGTAGCGTCACTCGATAATTCAAGTGCACGACCTTCACATGTAATTGCTTTGGCACGAGCCGAAAGATCTCAAGTATCATAGCGGCCAAGCCAAAGGGGTACAATTGCATTGTATGTGATTGCATTGTTTTCATGAATGAATGAAACAATGCAATAATGACTAACATATGAGAATATGATCGTTGAGTGTTCTAGTTTTATTTGTTTGGATATTGGTTTTGATGTTTTTGCTCCGTTTGTTTTGGGAATAGCGTCACACTTTAAGTGACCTATTGATGTATAGCCCAGTCATATTAGGTAAAAAAAGGGGTCAACCTCGGAATGAAAGATAATAAGCTGCAAATTGGTATGAACCTTTGTTTTGTCATTCTAAATGTTGTCTCAAAAGTCACAATCGTTATCGTGTTCGCGTCTCAAGATATTCAAGGTCAAAGGTCACAAAAATCGGTTTTTCGCGAATATCTGGCTTCCTATCGGTTAAATGAGATTTGCATTTATTATAAAAGTTGTAGGCTATAAAATTCCCTACAACTTTTGTTTAAACTTTTTTTTCATACGACCAACCGTTTTGAAGGTAGAGCGCGAAGAGTGCACATCGTACAGTCATATACGGCCTAATGCAAGGTCAAGCGTGAGTTATGGTTATCAGTACGTTATAAAGTCAATTATTTACTTGGAAATTATAATTATTAAACAATGCCTATTATTTATGTACTAACTATTAATTATTTATATTTAATTAAAGTAGAACCTAAAGAATGGGGCTGGATGCTTGAAAATGAAATCCTGGAGCCCATACGAACGTTATTACCTCCAGCACCAGCCGAACTACTAAACTTAATATTTTGCAATTGCAAAAATGGTTGTGGTTCCCGCTGTGGATGCAGAAAATCAGGGCTACAATGTTCTTTAGCTTGCGGCCAGTGCAACGGACAAGCTTGCCTCAACGCTTCACTGTATCCAAGTAATCCCGATGAAGAAAATACATATGATCCCGATATTCTGGAAGGTTTGGAGATGAACATGACAGATAATGAGGATGATGACAATGAATCGAACATTTTTGAGCGACAAGAAGAAGAATTCATTGTCATCATCCTCATTATCTGTCATGTTCATCTCCAAACCTTCCAGAATATCGGGATCATATGTATTTTCTTCATCGGGATTACTTGGATACAGTGAAGCGTTGAGGCAAGCTTGTCCGTTGCACTGGCCGCAAGCTAAAGAACATTGTAGCCCTGATTTTCTGCATCCACAGCGGGAACCACAACCATTTTTGCAATTGCAAAATATTAAGTTTAGTAGTTCGGCTGGTGCTGGAGGTAATAACGTTCGTATGGGCTCCAGGATTTCATTTTCAAGCATCCAGCCCCATTCTTTAGGTTCTACTTTAATTAAATATAAATAATTAATAGTTAGTACATAAATAATAGGCATTGTTTAATAATTATAATTTCCAAGTAAATAATTGACTTTATAACGTACTGATAACCATAACTCACGCTTGACCTTGCATTAGGCCGTATATGACTGTACGATGTGCACTCTTCGCGCTCTACCTTCAAAACGGTTGGTCGTATGAAAAAAAAGTTTAAACAAAAGTTGTAGGGAATTTTATAGCCTACAACTTTTATAATAAATGCAAATCTCATTTAACCGATAGGAAGCCAGATATTCGCGAAAAACCGATTTTTGTGACCTTTGACCTTGAATATCTTGAGACGCGAACACGATAACGATTGTGACTTTTGAGACAACATTTAGAATGACAAAACAAAGGTTCATACCAATTTGCAGCTTATTATCTTTCATTCCGAGGTGAAAGCCCAAATATGACTGGGCTAGTATAGAATAAGAGCATGAGAAAAGGGTCATCATCGCGTGTGACCAATATTTAGAATGTAAAATGTAGTATAAATAGTCGTAAGGAAAATTGTAACAACACAGTTTGATTAAACGACCTTGCGAGTGCACTTCATAGAGAGCACCGTAAGTATTGAACAAAATTCTGTCTTTAAATTAATTACGGCTCAGCCATTAGGCGAAGCCATTGCGTCGGTGTGAAAACGCTGGTATTAGGTACCACTATATTCTAAACCCCTCTTTGTTTTCAAATCTTACGATACAGCTATAAAGTCTGATACTGAACAAAAAGTTACACGACCCACAAAATGTTTTATGCCACATGCTGGAAGAAGTTGGAGTGGCGGAAAAAACACTGCTGATGAACAAGATAAAGATACAAACCCAAGAGGAACAAGGGTATGTCATCGCGGCATTGAAATAATTTGACTATTTTTTTAAGTTTTCAGTCAATTTTTTTCACAATAATGCAGGTCCAAGATGAAGGAGCACTTGGCCAGGAACATATAGACCTAATAGTCAAGAAGAACCAAGCAGCGAAACGAACAGTACAACACTCCTTTCTTGCTAGTCCATCTCATTTTGTGAACAGTTCTCAGAGATAAAAAAAATAATACGACGCCGGGTCTAAATGCCCTTATTAGGGGATTGTCAATCCTCAGGAGCTATCATTACCTTAAATTTTTTGATATTCCTTAAGTTAATTGTATTAACGAGGGAAGAGTTTTTTGGAAGATGTAAGGATTATTCGCTACATGTATTTTATTAGATAGATCACTCGAGAACAGGCTGGATAAGCCCCGAAATAGCTGCCTGATTTAGGGAAAACTAAATTCAACCCGAGAACCGGACCAATCTTTTCTTACTTATTTTTTGAAATACTGCAAATATCCAAAACATGAAATTAACAATTATGTGGTACGTTCAAAAAAGAATGATGTGCCTTAATTTCAATTATTTTATAATGTTACGAGGCTTTTGACAAAAGAATTATGACAACTTAACGTAGGGAATCATTCAGAGGTACAGACGTCTTGGCACTCTTATGATTTGGCATTGATGACATCGCAATTTACACAGAAAACAAATCTGAGGTCAGCTATCTGAAATAGAAAAATTAATAAAATTCATGCCTTCCAAAGTAGATGAAGATCGTGCCTCGATAACACAGTTATTGTTCAGGCGTTATTTGTTGCCTTGCAACAAGGACATACCATCAATATAAATTGACGAAGAAGAAGAAGTCTCCATTACTGCGCAGCTTAATAGTTCCATGCTTCCTCGAGACTTTATAGGTGGGTCCTTCCAACGACAAATCCACATCCACTGTGGATTTTTTAAGCGTTCGGTCCAGGAAAATAATCCTTGGAAAGCATCAAGCATCGAACCAAATGCTCTCGCAGAACTGCTAACGTTTGATTATCAAATTCTGGAGTGATTCCGATTCCGGTCAAAGAGTCCACAAAGACAGTCCAGCGGCTTAATTGGTTCTTAATATGACGAATATCACACCTCCATCACATTTTCATCACACAACGCTCGTGCAATCTGCATTAACACGTCACACGTCGCTTCCCTTTGTGCCACCCAGACAATGTTTAATACATCGGTATAAGGAGGCACACAAAATAATGTAAATTAATCCTTTTCATGAAAATCTAGTCCAAAAATCATGATAACCTCTCAGAGATAAAAAAATTCAATATAATAGGACGCATTCAAAAAAAAACTCTGAGTAACTGTCACTTCAGTATCTCGCCGATAGGGTCAAAAATGCCCTAAGATACTGAGCTCATAAAAGCAAAACTACAGGTCCACGCTTCAATCAGTGCTCATTAAATGCTCCCTTAGTCTTTTCCTCAATACCAAAAGTGAGTTTGGTTGCTTAGCCATTTCGGTAGATTGTTATATATACGCTGAGTATCATTCATTGCATCGTTCTTTAGACGATCCGTTCTGGCAAAAGGTATTATGAATTGATCTGCATTCCTCGCATTATATAGGTTAATTTGCGATACCTTAATTAATGGTGTTCATTCCAATCCGTTAGTTTGAACATTTTTGTAGATAAACTTAGCTTTCTCCATTAAAATAATTTGACTAAAGGTTAATGATTTCGCTAATTGGTAAACCAAACTAGTTTGAGTAAGCAGTGGCAATTTCAGAATGTTTTTATACACTTTGATCAGCAGCCTGGATATACTATTTAAATGTTGCTTTGCTGGTTGACTAAGTACTCCATAATGTAATTTCGTCAGGACAAATGCATTTAGAACAAGTTTCTTGATGTGCATTGGAAAAGACTCATATCTTCTTAACAAGCCTATTATTGAGGCTAATTGCCTCCTTAAGCTATTTATGTGTGGCAACCAGGTCATGCGATGGTCTATGATAAGACCAAGATATTTCATTTCTAACACTCTATGCAATATTGCGCCAATATTATTTAGTGCGACATCTATGTCACATTGATTTGGTTTCCGATCGGCAAGTGCCTACTCAATTTCCAATGATTTCATCGTTGTGATCAAGCATTTCCTCTGCATCGGAAAATCTGGTTGCTTTTCGAGAAGTCGAAAGTCGAAACATTGACAGAAGGATTCTCGGACTGCAAGTAATGAAATAAACAATTAATTAAGCAATTAAACATATATGTGAAGTACAATACAACTCTTCTTCCTGTGTTGCGTATAGTGCACGACTTTGCACGTTTTTCACCATTTCTGGGTGCAAATTTCAATTCAATTTGCAAGGCACTTGCTGTTCGACAGGAATTTAACGTCTTATTGTTTGGAACTGCATTAACTGTGAGGAGCTGTCAGTTTTACTTTTGTATGACATCATGTCACAAAAATTGCGGAGCAAGACGGCCAGTCAACGAGTATTGTTGTGATTTAGGAGTGCCATGGCTGTACGGGCTGGATAGGACACGGCCGGATTCTTATTGAGAAGTTCTTGGAATGTTTCGACCAGAAGGATGTCCGGACTGCAATGAATTAAATTAGCAGTTAACTAACCAATTAAACATATGTGTGAAGTACAATATTTACACTCTTAATGTTCCTTGCAACTCTTCTTCTCGTGTAGTGTATATTGCATGGCTTTGAAAGTTTTTCACCATTTCTGGGTACAAATTTCAATTCAATTTTGCAAATTGACTTGCTGTTCGACGGGAATTTTGAAGTCTAATTGTTTGAAACTGCATTAACTGTGTGGAGCTGTCAGTTTTACTTTTGTATGACGACATGTCACAAAAATTGCAGAGCATGACGAACAGGTTTAAGGGGCAGTGATTTATACGACTCTAAATAATTCAAAAGGCCTACTTCATCTTCCATTTAAAAAAGAAAAAGGAAACATTTGTTTTTCTATTACATATTTCTTTATTATTTGTCTATGTATTTGCAATATAATTTTATGCTAATCCACATCCATAATTATATTAGAATGTCCCTAAGCATATGTTCTAACCCCATTTTCTCTAAGGAGCGGCTTGTCATCCATATAAACTACGCAGCTTGGACCTAAATATAAACATATTGAACTTAAATATTTTTTTCCTAAGCAAGCAGTCACGATAATCATCTAAATTTAACCCATTCATTATTATTTTTTTTACACATTTGCCACGATAAATGAAGACATTTTTAACCTTAATCTTATAAAATCTGTAATTATCTTCTCATTATGCTCATCTTTCATTAAACCCTGTGGAATGTTATGCACGTGATCGTTAGTATATTCTGAGGTATTAAACTTGGCATCAATACCAGGCAAAATATCATTGTAAAAGTCTTGCATTTCGATTGTGTAAATGAAACTGTCTATATCAATATAATAAGGACTTTTTACAACAGGCCAGTCAATATCAATTAAAAATACTGGCAGTCCAGGAAACGAATTTGACCGGAAACGACATTCAAGACATGAGATCGCACACAACATTCAAAAGTGGGAAGCCTACTGGAAAAAGAGAATTCGGAGTGACCTTTAATTGTGGAGAGAGAGTTCAAATCGTATTTTATTGATTTTAAGGCAGTCAATGAATGGTTGTGTGCGTTCCGTATAAAAGCGAAATTCTTCAAAATCTGGCTGATTAATGTTTACGCCCCGACCGGAGAAAAGGACGAAGAAACAAAATAAACGTTCTACAATCACCTTGAAAGACCGGTCGACTCATTGCCCGCAAACGGCGCAAAAATAATTCAGGGTGATTTCAACGCTAAGGTTGGCAATGAGCTATCTCATGGGGGAACGACTGGAGGATATAGCCTTCAACATGAAACAAATGACAACGGCCAGCGCCTGATTGACTTTGCATGTAGCAGCAATCTAGTCATACGTTCGACTTGCTTCCCACATCGACGCATTCATAAAATGATCTAGGTATCACCGGATGGCAACACACAAAACCAGATCGATCATGTTCTGATCCAACAACGTTGGGCCTGGAGCATACTTGACGTCCGTACATACCGAGGAGCCAATTGTAACTCAGATGATTACTTGATCAAATTAACTTATCGATGTCGTATGTCAAAGGCATAGTCAGCGAAGACCAATCTTAGAAAATCAAATGTGGATTATACGCCAACAGTATTATTGGGGAGTATCAAGGTGATTTTAGGGCAGGTAGATCAACAACAGACCAATTGCTCACAGTCAAGCAGGAACTTGAAAAATGCTGGGAGTTCAACATAGAAGTACACCAAATTTTCGTTGACATCAAGCAAGCATACGACACTATTGATCGTAGTATACTGTACCAAATAATGCTTTGGCATCCCATCCAAACCAGTCCGTCTTACCTAAATGACAATGACGTCCACAACCTCCCAAGTCTGCATCAATAACCAATTCACCGATGCATTTGACACAAATATCGGACTAAAGCAGGGAGATGGGCTGGCCCTATTGCTATTCAATTTGGCTCTGGAGTGCGTCAAACGGAAGCTACCTATCGATACGCGAGGTACATTACTATACAAGTTGGCCAGGCAGGTGCCTATGCGGACGATATCAACATTCTATCACGGTCATTAACAACTGCCAAAGAACTTTTCATGAAACTTGACAGCGAAGCAAAACTAAAAGGGCTATAAATCAATGAAAATAAAATATACCTCATGACGCAGTCAATGAAAAATACCTTAAATACACAAAATATCACACTTGCCGAATACAGTATCGAGAACGTTAGCGAATAATGAAAGAGACGAAATAAGCCGAAGAATACAGCTCGCAAATAGAATATTTTATTCAGTATTGACGATCTTGAAGACCAGCTGCATTCACTGGAGAACAAAGCTCCAAGTATACAAATCTGTGCTAAGACCTGTGATATGCTATGGATGTGAAACATGGACCCTAACCCAAGCATCCGCAAATATATTGAACGCCTTTGAGAGTAGGGTCCTGAGGTGAATAATCGGAGCGAAGCTTGACGGGGACCAATGGCGATTTCAATACAACCATGAGCTGCATAAAATTTTTGATGAACCGGAGGTGTCAAGGATTATAAGACTGCGGAAGCTGCAATGGGCTGGACACATGAATCGTATGGACGAACAACGGATACCCAAGAAGGTATTCATTGGGAGAAGTGAAGGCTGGAGGCCAGTGCGGAAACCAAGGAGATGCTGGTTTGACTTGGTTGACGAAGATAGTTCATCGCTGCTCGGATTTTGGAATTGGATGACGCGGTCAATCAGCCAAGACAGTTGGAGGCGCTGTTTGCAGGAAGCGAAGGCCCGAAGCGGGCTGTAGTGCTTCTAACATTTTTCTTCTCTAATAATTTTTCAGAAAAACTATTATTCAAAATATGCAACTCATTTATATGTAGCTGCAAACAATTACATAAAAAGTAATTTAAAAAGCTATCGGAGCCATCCGAAAGAGTGATCGATATCCGCGCGACGTTAGATAAGCTTCAAATGTAGAGCAAATTTGTCGTATAGATTTACATTAAGTTGTGTGTGTGACACTCTAAATATTTCACTTATCGAAGAAAAAAAACATATACAATTGCTACACAATCAAATAATATATGTATAGGCTAAAATTCAAAATACTATTACTAAAGCAAAAACAAAAACATTTTAAAATTTTGATGTATAGAAGGGAAAGTGTATGAATTAAAAATAATACATACAATGCACATTTTATATATTTACTTAACAAACAATACATTGAATCCGAAGTAAGAAGAAATAGGAATTATATAAATAACAAAAACAAAACAAGTAAAATATGGATTAAGTTTTCTATTAACAATTTTTTTATTCTTATTATAATTGATGAATATTGTGTCAATGATTGCAAACAATAATTACGATAACATGAATTTCTAAGAACCCCATGACTTTCCCTTCCAGCCTGCCCTTCTTTTTCCAGTGCGAGGGAGAACGTACGGTAAGTATGCCGTGAAGAGGGTAGGATTCTAGAATTCCGCGGATGGCCGGTTTCGTGTCGCGTGCGGTACGCAGTACCTTCGTTTGCCTTGCCTTTTCCTTAGCGTAGAGTTCTTCGGGTTTGACTTAACGTAGAATATTTTTCGGTACTGCGTCGGTGATAGTCAGGAACGGGAAAATCCATCTAGTTTTTGTTGTTGACTGGAAGAATGAAGAGAATACGGAATAAAGTAAAGTAGGTTTCTTTTCCGTATGTTTGAATTTTCGACGCGTTTGAAACGGGCACTTAATGGTGGCTGAAACATGTAATTTGAGCGTAATCCATTTGAAAGACCTGCAACCAAAATCCTCTCCGAACTAGCTGGCCGACAAGCAGCCACTGCGAAATGGATTACGGGTGCACGGACTGGTTGACCGGTTGGTACCATTCGTTGGCACGATTCAGACTTCACGTCTAGAACCGAGGAGAAGTCGGTTCCGATTTCGTTCGAGTGGATGTAGACGGAAAATCATTACAAATGGCGCCCAACGTGGGGCCAAAGCATCCTAAAGGGGTAAACGATTCGCGTCTTCTGACGAGTTGGTCCTTTACGGAGGTTGTAACGTACCTTGCTACTCGAGCCCCACAGACAGGAGCAGTGGAGTTGTGTTACACACACTTGCAGTCGCTTCACGTGAGTTGTAGCTTCCGCTCTCCTTTGCTTTATTTTGTTTTCGTGACAGAATCCTTTCGATGTGTTGTCCCAGGTTAACACCTGTAAGGACCTTCTATTTTTTCGATGGAACTGTCAGCCAGATGGGTTTCTCATATCCGCGCGGACTCTCAAGAAGTAGAAGGCTACCTTGCCTTTATGTCGCAGAAGGATTCTACTCACCTTTTTATGCGGGATAGACGAGTAGTTTCGGTTCGATTTTCGGTGGCGTATGCTGGAGTTTCGAAGCCTGGAATGCTTCTACATATCGCGATTTTTGACTGTGTACAAAGCTTGTTACGGTAGCGCTACCACTTGTCTCGTCGAGTCAACTAACGTAGCTTTGAAACGGTTTTGTAGTGTCACATAATGTCTTTGGCGATAAATTCGTGTAAACCGGCTGAAAGCACCCTTTTCTCGGCAGACTACCATTCGCTCTCATTTCCCTGTGGAGGAGTCGGAGCGGCTCGAAGGTGTTTAATAGATAAATAAATTTTTTTTCCTATCATATATATCAAATAGCTCGCCACTATCGACCACGTAATATAACTAACTAATTTTATTTATACTTTACGTCATCTTCGATTAAACCCACAATGGCAACGAAGCGGACCCCGGACGAGCGCTGGACATGATCCAAAACGGTCCAACCAGCGAACTGCGGGAACTGCTTCGAAGACGTGGTAGAGGGTGCACCGGATCTGCGACTGGAGTGCGGACACCTGTTTCACCGCACCTGTGTTCAGCAGCTCCTATTAACTTCAACCCTCTGTCCCTTATGCAGACGCCCGATCGAACGAACTGCCATAGACGCCCCTATCGGAGCGAACGTCCCGACGCGCGGAGCAGTGGCGAAGGAACCCCAGAATGTTGAACCGCCTCAACCGCTGTTGGACATCCAAGGAGCCGTGGGCGGAGAAGTTCCTGTTGCCGGTGTACTGGACGAGGCCCCAACCGTGCCTTCCACCAACTCCATCAATGACACAATCCTGACATCACTGCAAGGGCTATCGGAGAGGATCGGACACTTGGAGAGAGGATTCCAGAACATCCAGGTCAGCCAACCCTCCAGCCGTGTAAGAACTCCATATGGCTGGGAGCCAAAGCCCAGTTCGGCTATGCCCCCACTCTGGACCGGCTGATCATTGGGCTCGAGAATGGATCCCAGAGCCCCCAACTACTGACCTCGATATAGCACCGTGCCTCCGCTGATACCTACAGTGCCCGACTCGGTCCCTTACAGCAGGCCCACTGATGAGATGATTCGCCCCACGAACGTATTGACACCAGTCCGAGACACTACGCCTCGCATCATGAACAGTTTGCGCCTTAGCTTCTACGGTTTCAACTCGACCACACCGGTGGACCAGTTCCTGTTTAGAATTCAGGCTCTAGTCACCGGTACACTGGGAGGCGACTTATGGGCATTCCTTAGACATGCACAAATTCGGTTCAGCGGATATGCTGCCGAGTGGTACTGGAGTTTCAAGGAATCGATGCCACGCCCCGATTGGAATTCTTTCTGTGCAGCTTTTTGCAACCGCTTTGACGGTGGCTCCACTAACAGAGAGCTACGGGAACAACTGAGGAAACGCAAGCAAGGCACCCACGAACCATTCGACCAGTATTATAGCAGTATACTGCACCTAAGCACTCGGTTACGAACACCCAAGCCCGAGGACGAACTGGTGGAAATCATCAGGGAGAATATGCGTTGGGAGCTTCAGAACAGTCTCCTTCATGTGCCAATTTACACCGTACAAGGGTTACGCCTCCATGCCCGTAGACAAGAACAGCTAGATGAACGGCGAGGAACCTTCCGTCCACAACCTCGCATGACGGGACCTCATCCATGATATAACAATACTGCGGAGTTAGTGACAGCGGATCACATAATTGACGACCCGATACCCGTACCGAGGAGCGGAGCACCCCTGGAGCACGAAATTGAACCAATGATGGACCGAGCTTTCGTTGAAGTAGTTATAAGTCCGATGGTCTGTTGGAACTGCCTACAACCGGGGCACCGGTTCTATACATGTCCAGCGGAATCGACGATCTGTTGTAACCGATGCGGAAAGGCAGACACTTATGCACCAGATTACGCAGATTGCAAGTTATGAAAAAACTTGCCAGCGAGTGCCGCAACTACCCGTCGGTACTCCGAGAACCCGAACGAACCAATACCGACCATATTACTAGTTGCGATCAAGCCCCAGATACGATCCGAACTTTACTGACTCGCCCCGCCGAACACAATGCTCCTGAAGTTCCGCAGTCAGTGTCACACGTTGGCGGGGTGGACGCGCAAGGGAATGGTGATGTGACGAAGGCCCCGTAGCATGTTAAGCCCTTCCACGTCAGGCTGCGGGATTATCTAGCTACTCGCCAGCACATCTACAATGAGGAGATGGTTACAACTTCTCCTCCACGAAGGAAACGGGCCACGTGTCGGATGCGGAGCTTCTGGAGAAGGTTGAGGCAGTCAAGGAAGGCGTTGCGGGCAATACACTTAGACGAATTATTGTAGGATGACGTGTCAGCTCACCTCCTGCAGAAGCGACTGGTAGGCTTGGTCGATACGGGAGCCAGTGTGAATTGCATATCAGCCGATTTTGCAGGAGAGGCGCTGGCGACTCACGCGGACCAAATCCACCTGGTCAAGCATGGCGGACGGAGCTCGTCACTCTGTAGTGGGGAAAATCACGATGGATGTCACATTTAAGGGGATGACTAAGCCTCTGAAATTCTATATTATACCCCAATTAACACAGAATCTTTACCTAGCGGTGGATTTCGTTCGAAAATTTAACTTGGCCCCAGTACTATTTTTTGACACGTTTCTGGATTCCGTCGCCACTGTCCATGATGCGATCCCAACTTCACATTCACTACGACATGCACTGGATGTGAACCAACAACTGCGACTTGATTCGGCTATATCGGCTTTTCCATCGCATGAGAAGGAAGGTCTTGGCAGGACAGCCGTGGTGTTTCACACAATAGATGTGGGGGATGCTAAGTCCATAAAGCAGAGGCATTTTGCCAGATCTCCGGAGAAGGAAAAGTCGTTATATGCCGAAGTTGTAGAATGCTAGTACTAGGCGTGATTGAAGAATCGCAGAGTGCCTGGGCGTCCTCGTTCACCTTAATTGTCAAGCCGAACAAGGTCCGGCTATGCTTAGATGCCAGACGTTTGAACGCCGTCACTGTCAAGGATGCATACCCTCTATCGTTGATTGAGGGCATCTTGAATCGATTGCCTAAAGCCCATTACAGTACGAGCTTGGACCTCAAGGACACTTTCTGGGAAATCCCGTGAGACCCTGGCCCAAAGGAGAAAAAAGACCTACACGGTCCCAGGTCGTCCACTGTATCAATTTGTGACCATGCCATTCGGACTGTGTAATGCCCCTCAAACAATGATGTGCCTTATGGATAAGATGATACTACCGCATTTACGGCACCAAGTTTTCGTATATTTGGACGACCTACTGCTTATAACCGAGACCTTTAACGAACCCCTCGACCTGCTTCAGGAAGTGGCTTTGCACATCCGGAGGGCAGGGTTAACCATCAAAATACAGAAGGGTCAGTTTGTGATGACGGAGGTGAAGCATGACCCGGATAAGACTCAAGCGATTGACGCTTTTCCACTACCTAAGATCACCAAGCAGTTACGTCGATTCCTAGGCTTATGCGGATAGTACCAACGATTCGAACGTGACTATGCAACCATCACCACACCTTTGACTGACGTGCTGCGTAAGGGACGTAAGTTCATCTGGGAAGGGCCCAGCTTGTGAGCCTTCGAAGAGCTAAAGAAGAGTCTGACAATAGCCCCCGTACTGCACAGCCCAGGCTTTGGGAAACCATTCTCAATCCATTGTGGCGCGAGTCAACATGGGGTGGGAGCAGTCTTAGTCCAGGTTGCACAAGACGGTGAGGAGAAGCCTATAGCCTTTATGTCTTACAAGCTGAACCAGGCCCAGTGGAACTACACGGTCTCGGAGCAGGAATCTTGGCGGCTGTGCTGGCGGTGAACGCTTTCAAGCATATGTAGAGGAACATCCCTTTGAAATCGTCGCTGATCATGCACTGAAATGCCTGATGAGCCAGATTGATCTCCACAGCCGTTTGGCCAGATGGGCCTTGAAATTCCAGTCGTTTGACTCCACGATGAGACACTGCAAGGGAATTCAACCCATAGTACCAGACACATTATCAAGGGTGTTCGCCTCTGAAGGAGCCGAGTTGACCCAGGAGGACGGCAGCCCCCTATGGATCTACATGGACCACCCCACTTTCAAGTCAACAGGTTACACCCAGCTGAGGAATACTATTTAGAGCCAGTTAACACAGCTGCCAGAGCTTCGGGTGATGGAGGGATTTATATACAAGTGGATGGGACACGCCTCTAGAGATCCCATCCAAGAAGAGGGACAATGGAAGTTATGGGTGCCCAAAGAACTAACCTTCAACCTTATAAAACGGGGTCATGACCACCCCTTGAGTACGTACGGCAGTTACGGTCTTACGCTTTAGTGACTGAAGGCTTACTTCTTTTGGCTTAAGATGGTGCAGCAAGTAAAAGCGTACGTAGCTGCCTGTGAGCTGTGCAAATGCACTTAAGTGCCCAATCTTGTTCTTCGGCCTGTGATGGAAAAATTCGAGCTACCTGAGCGTGTGTTCCAGCGCATGTATATAGATTTCATCGATCCGTACCCTCGCTTAATTTCGCGATACACGGGAGCTGTCGTGGCTCTGGACCAATTGTCCAAATTCTCAATCATTGAACCAATTCGGAACATGCACACCGGCCCGATAGTCAGTTTTCTGGAAAATCGGGTTTACCGTATATTCGTAGTACCGGAAAAGGTGGTCCCCGAAACAGAGTTCAGTTCACGTCTGCTAGATTTCGGGATCTAATGGACAAATATGGCATTACTCATCAGCGGACCGCCATTTATTCCCCGCAAGCTAATGCGTCCAAGCGGCTGAACGACACCCTCATAGCCACCATTCGTGCAAGATTTCCGCCATGACCTGTGCCCAGCGTTCGTTATACCACTTCCCCGCAGGTATCTCCCCGTACTTTGCCGTGTTCGGCCAGTACATGATCTGCCCTGGAAACTCAGACATGTCCTGGAAGGAACTGGGAGTCTTCCATGCCAAGGACCTACGATGGTGGAAAATACCATCAAAGAGTTTTTTTGTCCGTTGCTCCCCGGTGTTATCTCCTGCCTAGCATCGGTTGCCTTCACCTGCGCTCAGAATCTCGGTGACCTCTTCTTGCTAGAACGTGCTGCGGGGAGATTAGCCATCCACCCGTCATGGTACCTCCTCTGCCGCCATACAGGCAACACTAGCTTAGGGCTAAGCAGCGTGTCCTTCAGTGTCCCCATGCCTGGTTGGCATTGTAGACACTGCCCTGTAATGAATCGGCCCTACACCATTGGCAACCAATGCACACTCACAATGCTACCATGTGGCTTCTCACCTCACGTCAGTTGTGACGACTTCCCATCCCACGTCAGTTTTTGTCGTGGGATGTGAAAAAGTTGATTTGACAGCCACATGGTGAGCGCGGGAAGGTCTGGCCGCCAGTGGATAGTAGTTAAAGAAGAAAAATCAAGAGGGAATGAAGCTACGACGCCTTGATTAACTTACAAAGAGTTACGTGCAATAATTGATTGTGGGCCGAATTATTGTGTGAAGGAAAAGATTTTGACTTAAAACAATGTTTATTCCAGCGTTCGGTTACTAAAAACTAGCTCACAAAGTTGCTTAAATCTATTTATACTAATTCTTATGTATCTGGCTACATCCATATATTATTATTGAAAAAACCCACATCTGGATTAATCCTTTTATGAGTGAGACATTATGAGCGTAATTCTAGTTGTATGCCGTAAAATGTGTCTAATCCTTTTATTTGGGTTTAAGGTATGCATGTGCGTAGTTATAGTTGCTTGCCATGAAATGTCTCTAATCCTTTTATTAGGGTTTAGAGTACGCATTGCGTAATTCTAGCAGTACGAGTATGTCATAAAATGTCTAGTCGGTTTATGGTACGCTGGGAGGGATGTAACACATGTGACGTAATTTCTCCCACCTTTTAGTTCATATTGTCCTCAGTATGTTATTGTTGTATGTTAGTTTCATGTTTTTCGCAAAAAAAAGAAGGAATTTTTCTTCCTGCCTAAAGTTATAATACTTATTAATACATAAAAATGTTTTTTTTTTTTGTATTCTTGAATAGGGTAATTGAATCTTTAAGGTGTCCTCATAAGTGCATATTTACATTCTTAATAACAGATGTATATTGTGTTTGATATTAGCGTTCACATAAATAATTCTTAAAGTATAATGAATGTTTCTCTATTTATTTGCGCATTTCATTGAATGAGAAATCCCATACAATTATTTTATTTTACATTAGTAAAAGGATCAATTTGATCTTGTGAACAGGTTAGGGATATCATTTAGATGTAAAGTTTTTTGCTTTTTTTTCGATTCGAACATAACTTCAGTCGATATGTTAGTATTGCTAAGATTTTTAGGTTATTAGAAAATGAGCCTGATTTTGAATTTGATTCAGAAAGTGTTTTTCTTTTATCGTGTTTTCCTTTAGCTAGGACCAGGAATAGCTTGATAATTAGAGGTAGTATTTTTGGAAGAAAAGGTATATTTAAGTCTTTTTCGGTTCTATGGATGAATCATTTGATCGTTGTTAACTTTTTTGAATCTAGGATCTAATTTCCGTGGTGTAGGATCTCTAATCCATTTCAAATCTAATTCCGCTGAATGTCTATTCTTGTTATGGTATTCCAGGCTTTTTCTTTTGGTTTCGGTCAAATTTTTATGTACGATTTCGGAATTTGCTTCTCCAAAGTACACATCTGATGGTTTCAATTCGTGCGTGGAATGTATTGTTGCATTATAATACCTAACATATTCTTCTACTGGATTTGATAGTAATAATTCCTTATTTTCTAATTTTTCCCTGAGTAAAAATATTCGTAAATGCTCATTAAGATTTCTATGGGCAACTTCTTCATCGGAATTCCCTGTCTTGTGGTTAGGACTCATGAAATAAATTTCGATTTTTTTTCCTGGTTAAACCAGTCCATAGTTTTCTGTGATATAATAGCAGATTCATTGTCTGTCACAGTTTTTTCAGGTTTTCCTATCTTGTTGAAAAGGGTCATTAAAGAGTTCATGATGGTGTCCCATTGCCGGAAAGAAATTTGGAAAATTTATCGATACAGGTAAGAAACATGTTGTTCTTGTCCTTGTACCAAATATCTATGTGATAATATGTGTTTAGTACGTGTTGAAGTTTCTTTGAAGGGTTCATCAGGGGGGTTTCTATCATATTTACTTTGATGACAAATCTCACAATTTTTTGTATAATTTTGGATAAAATCTTTTAGTTTCGGATAAAAATATTTGGTTCGCATTTCGGAATATAATTTTTTAATTCCAATGTGATTTGTTTGCCTATGCATTCTTGCAATTGTATCCAGGATTTCACTGAGTGGGCAATCGTGAAGTAAAGTGTTAGCATTGACTAGAGATGCTTTCGTATTTGTTTGTCTCCAAATATTATATTCTTTTAGAGTACAAGTAAATGTTTTTTGTGGGTATTTGGACACCGGTAGTCCCTATTAAAGGTATATGATTATGGAGTACATACTTTGCTTGGGTTGCTGTGAAATCTTTAAAGAAAAATATTATCTTTTTCTTTCGGTTAAAATTTTCTTTCTTAGCTACTTTTGTTGATCCTATTTTTATGATGATTTGCGTAGGAAAACAATTGAGTGGTTTTTCTGATATGGGAATATAGTGGGAGTTATCTTCAAAAGAAGTATGTTGTGTAACTAAGTCACTTTCAGCTTCTAAAGCATTTATTTCTAATATGGAAATCGTATTCCATTAGTTTTAATTTCCATCTCTGCAGTTTGGGGTAATCTGTTTTGAGATTTTCCAAATATGTGTAATGATTTTCAACATTTCAAGTTCGAACGCGAAACCGACCTCTCATCGGTTCTAGACGTTAAGTCTGAGTAGTGCCAACGGATGGTACCAACAGGTCAACCAATCCGTGCACCGTAACCCATTCACGCGGTGGCTGCTTGTCGGCCAGCTAGTTCGGAGAGGATTTCGGTCGCGGGTCTCCGAATGGGTTACGCTCAATTACAATATTTTCAGCCACCTGAACATGCCCGTTTTCAAAACGCGTTATCAAAACAAAACCATACGGAGAAGAACCTACTTTACGTTACTCCGTATTTCTTCATTCAGCCAGTTAAAGTACAAACATCTAATTTCCGTTGCGCGTTCCCGAATTATACCGACGCGGTACCGAAAAGTATGCTACTCGAAATTAAACCGACGAAAACTACTCTAACAAAATGTCAAAACTACAAAGGTACCGCGTACCGCGCACGACGCGAAACCGACCTCAGCGGATTTGGCAAAACCCTAGCCTCGCGACGGCATACCTACCCTGCACTCACCTTCCCGCTGAAACAGAACGAACCACTGAAAAGGAAAGTCTTGGGTTATTTAGCAATTCATTTTATGTTTATTTTTTTGGTTTGAATATCTGGAAATAATATATATTACATGTTTACACACTAAATCCATCAAAGTTATCTAAACTGAATATTGATATCAAACCGTTCAACTTATTATTTCATAGTCATCTATCATTTGCTGACCATATAAAACAAATGAACATCTACACCAACAAGATGGCGGTAAAAAGGCCAATCCATTATTTACGTTATATGTATATATTTACTTTATTATTTATTTTAAATCTTCTTTCCAACACAATGTCATAGTGGTCATGTGAGATCAAATACAATATTATTTTATATATTTATATATGATGACACTATGAATAAAATATTCATTATAGAATTTTATTAATTTAATAAAAATATTATATCCAAATCAAAATCGTTACAATGATATTATTTAAGGATCGTCTACAATCAAAATAATGGAATCATTGGTATAATAATCTTAACATTTTTCTTCTTTTTACGCTTGTTCATCAATCGTTTACTATACACGATTGCTCCAACTTTAACTACGTTTTTTTTTTTTTTGTCACGTGACCTTACAATAATAGTATTATGAATAAATTTATATCATGTTTACAGACGGCTAACAGAAAAACTTCTCATGGTACACCAGCATATACGCTTTTCGTTTCCTACTGATTTCGATAGAGGCGAGTTGATAAGTTACTTAGTGAGGTTGTGCGTTACAAAGGAAAGTATGTAAGCAGTAAAAAAAATTTTTGCAGAGAAAGTACTATAGTATAACGCAGCAGTTAAATAGCAAAATTTTGAAAGCACGCATCTCTAACGACACGACTCATTCAAACTGAGAAACGCAAAGCAGATATGCAATCTATCATGTCTACGAGTAATTATTTCAATGCTATTCATTATTATAATTATACACATATTTACTAAATACATTGATTAACTCCTTTTCTTTTTCAATTAATTACTACTGAACGCTCGCGGTGTTTTATGAAAAATGGCATGAAATGACCGAATCAGATCGTGTCGTCATATATACACTGGGATACCAATCGTTTTTTTCATTTTTTTACATTTAATTCTATTTGATTAGCTCCTTTGCCAATAAAAATTATTTTTCAACGGGCGAAATTAATTAACGCACGTATATTTCTTATGCAAAGTCGAGACAGAGGTTGCTAGGAGAGTTGTGGGTTTTAGAATAAAACGACACATTCTATAATGTAACACATATAAAGCACAAGTTTATCCGAATCGCTTAAATAATTTACATTTTTTTTTTAAGACAAATTGTTTTTGATTGTATATACAATGAAACTGTATTAAATTTTTAGTGTTACTTATTGGGTCGTACAAACATTGGAAAACTTATTCAAAGAACTCAGCTTACTCGTATATTGATCAGCAAATTAGGATGAATTCATCAAATAAAATTTGAATATAAAATAAGGAAATAAAATTCGTTGTATGAATTCAAAAAAATGGTACTTTATGTGTTATTGACTTAGCGTTTAAGAATTCCAAGCATATTGTATTTTTCAAATGGAATTAAACTACAGCATAGTGTAATGCTGCTTGCGACTGAGAAAGTTTGCCTTGTATGCGAGTACTTTTTATATAAAAGATATCTCAAGAAAAAAAAGGGTAGCCCAGAAAAGCGGAACCGAGTTTGATCCAGCTATTGCAAAATGGGTTTAAATATTCATTAAGCTTTCACTGTTGATGCACCAGATAAAATTTTATCGAGTTGAAATAAATCCTTAAAACTGTATGAAGTGCTCAATAATTTTGTTGATTTGATATCCGCAAGCCAATTTTTTGCATGTATTTGCAGCAAAAACGATATTTTCCTGGCAGGCTCCGACATAGATAGTCAAGCCGCAGGAAAGATGATTCGCAATTGCTGACAGTGATGCGCTAACGATTGCGAATGAGGCGGCATCCAACTGTGCGAAACAAAGGCTCCATTCCTCTCGACTATAAACAGCAGAAAGTAAATGTTTTTTAAAACTTACCGCAGTGGGTGTACAATACACTCAGCTCTTTACCTGTTACAATGTATTGGCGTCCGTGCACGTGTGGCCAAATATCCCCATCTGGGCTAATTGCTCAAATTCCAAAGTGCATGAATCCCTTTTATGGCGCCACGCAACATTTCTGCATCTTCTGTTGGTTTGAAACCCGAATGTGGTGCAACAGTTGGATGTGGCTGGTAATCTATTCTGTTTACTTTCTATTTTGAGACACTTCACTTGCTGAACGGTATTTTACTACTGATAGTATCATATATGTATACAATATGTGCTCGCGCTTGGCTTTTCGGAGAGCTTTCACTTGTCAAATTGACTACTTTGTCTTCTCCTTGGCCAAAACAGATGTGCGGAATGGAACACCACATGGCGGCAATGTGCATTTTTATTTGTCGCCAGTGGCATAGTTTTTGATGGCAACGGTGGAGGGGGGCATTCCCAGAGGGATATGCCTCGAAATGTGTCAGGGTTTTGATTAATATTATGTTTCAAATATTTAAATCCACAGATCTAAATATTTGGAGAGAAAAAAAAATATTTTCTGCGCAACGATATCCGCACGAAAGATGAAGTCCGCTTGCATTTCGAGGTCATACCCATCTGGCCGGGTGCAAGGGTTCGGGATCGGAATCACTTCGATTCCCGGGCGTAGGCGTCACATCACACATTCCCCCCCCCAAAATCGAAGTAATTACGATCCCGCCTCCTATGTAAAAGGTCTTGGTTAGGGCCGTGGCGGGTCGAAGGCCGATTTCGAGGAATAGGCTACAACCATGTTCGTGAAGACTCGATAATGGCTATACAGTAGGGAGTCAGGTGTTATTCGGAGGTCTTCGTCCAGGCAGAGATTTAGGTAGGCCAAGGTTTTGCGTGTGAATTAGTTGTGCTTCATCGTCTAAGGTCTTTTGCATGGTAAATTCCCAGGGTTTTACCAGCCACGTCCGCGATGAGGTATCGGTTGGGGCTTATCACCTGTAGGACTCGACACTTCACGAATTTCTTGTCTAGTTTGGCATTGTAATGTCGGGTGGCATCGCTCTGCCGGAAGTTTCGCCGATATATTTCGTCGCCTGCCTTAAAGCCAGAAGGATGAGATCGCAAGTTGTACCGCTCCTCTCCCATCCGTCTACTTTCTTCAATCTTCTCCCGCAGTTGATCTCGCAGAAGTTGGAACTTTTCGTGCGGTTCCAGAACCACGATTGGGTCCTCTAGTGATTTCAGTTGCCGCAATAGCCTGTAAGCGCTTCCGTGACAGATCAAGTACTGGCCGAACAATGCGAAATACGGCGAAATGCCGGTAGTGGCGTGGTACGACGAGCACAGAGCACTAGTGATGGCGGACAATTTGCGATCCCAGTCCTTCTGATTCGGGTGGACATAGGCGCGAATGGCTGCTATGAGCGTACGGTTCAGTCGTTGGGATGCGTTGGCTTGTGGTGAATAGACGGCGGTTCGTTGGTGGATGATACCGTATTTGGACATTAGGTCTCGGAACTTGCTGGAGGTGAACTGGACCCCATTGTCGGAGACAAGTTTCTCCGGAACTCCAAACATGTGAAAGACTCGGTTCTCCAAAGAAGCTGATTATAGGTCCAGTGTGCATGTTACGCAGTGGTTCTATGATAGGGAATTTAGAGAGCTGGTCCAGGACCATGACAGCTCCCGTGTGACCAGAAGCAGATCGAGGGTAAGGACCGATAAGATCAATGTACAAGCGCTGGAACACGCGTTCGGGGACCTCAACCTTACCCATGGGAGGCCGAAGAATGGTGTTGGGCGCTTTAGTGCACTTGCATAGCTCACAGGAGGCTACGTACGCTTTTATCTGTTGTGCCATCTTAGGCCAAAAGAAGCAGGTTTTCAACCGCCTAAGTGTACGACCGTAACCGCCGTGCGCACTTGATGGGTGGTCATGGGCCCGTCTGATAAGATCAGTGGTTAATTCTTCGGGCACCCACAACTTCCACTGTTCTTCTTCTTGTATGGGGTCTCCGGATGCGTGTCCCATCCGCTTATAAATAAATCCATCCGTCAACCGCAGTTCCGGAAGCTGGGACAGTTGATTCTGGATAGTGAGGATCAGTTGGGTGTAGCTGGCTGACTTGAAGGCAGGATGGTCCAGATCGATCAATTGGGGACTGTCGTCCTCCTGGACCAACTCGGCTCCTTCAGGAGCGAACATTCTGGATAAGGTGTCGGGGACTACATGCTGGCTTCCTTTTCAGTGGCGGATTGTGAAGTCAAATGCCTGTAGTTTCAGTGCCCACCTGGCCAATCTGCCGTTGAGATCAGTCTGGCTCATTAGCCATTTCAGAGAAGCGTGGTCCGTAACGATTTCAAAAGTGTGTCCCTCCACATAGGCTCGGAAGCGTTTCACTGCCAACACTGCAGCTAGACATTCCTGCTCGGAAACCATGTAATTTCGCTGGGCTGGGTTCAACTTGTGAGACATGAAGGCTATAGGTCTCTCCTCGCCGTCTTGTGCAACCTGGACTAAGACTGCTCCCACCCCATGTTGACTCGCGTCACAATGGATTGAGAACTCTTCTTTAGCTCTCCAAAGGCTCGCAAGCTGGGCTCTTCCCAGACGAATTTACGTCCCTTACGCAGCATGTCGGTCAAAGGAGTGGTAATGGTGGCATAGTCACGTACAAAACGCTGGTACCATCCGCATAAGCCTAAGAATCGGCGTAATTGCTTGGGGGTCTTGGGTAGTGGAAAGACGTCAATCGCTTGAGTCTTGTCCGGATCGGTCTTGATATGGCCATGCCCAATGATGTGACCTAAATACTTCACCTCCGTCATCACGAACTGACTCTTCCGTATGTTGATGGTTAATCTTGCCCCCCGGATGTGTAAAGCCACCTCCTGAAGCAGGTCGATGTGTTCGTTAAAGGTCTCGGTTATAAGCAACAGATCATCCAAGTAAACGAAAACTTGGTGCCGCAAATGAGGTGGTATCACCTTATCCATAAGGCGCGTCACAGTTTGGGGGGCATTGCACAATCCGAATGGCATTGTCACGAATTGATACAGGGGCCGACCTGGGACTGTGAAGGCTGTTTTCTCCTTCGAACCAGGGTCTAAAGGAATTTGCCAGAAGGCGTCCTTGAGGTCTAAGCTCGTGATGAAGTGGGCTTTAGGCAACCGACTCAAAACGCCTTCAATCAACGGTAGAGGGTATGCGTCCTTGACCGTGACGGCGTTCAAGCGTCTGGCATCTAAGCATAACCGGACCTTGTTCGGCTTGACAACTAAGGTGACTGGGGAAGCCCACGCGCTCTGTGATTCTTCGATTACGCCTAATGCTAGCATTCGATCCACTTCGGCATATGACGGTTTTTTCCTTCGCCGGAGATATGGCAAAATGTCTCTGTTTTATGGGTTTAGCATCCCCCACATCTATAGTGTGGAACACCAGGGCAGTCCGCCCGAGACCTTCCTTCTCATGCGATGGAAAAGCCGATATAGCCGAGTCAAGACGCAGTTGCTGATTTACCTCCAGTGTATGTCGTAATAAGTGAATGGGTTGAGATTGGTCAGGAACGGTGGTGACGGACTCCAGGGTCGTACCGGAGAATAGTGCCGGGGCCAAGTTAAATTTTCGAACGAAATCCACTTCTAGATAAAAATTCTGGGTTAATTGAGGTATGATGTAAAATTCCAGAGGTTTAGTTACTCCTTTAAAGGTGACATCTGTCATAATTTTTCCCACTACAGAGTGACGAGTTCCGTCCACCGTGCTTAACCAGGAGGTGAAATGACGAATTTGATCCACGTGCATTGCCAGTACTTCCCCTGCTAAATCGGCGGATATGCAATTCACGCTGGCTCCCGTATCGACTAAGCCTGACACTCGTTTTTGCAGGAGGTGTACTGACGCATATGGTCGAACGTCATCCCTCAATAATTCGTCTAAGTGTATGTCCTTCAGCACCTTCCTCGACTGCCTCACTTTTCTCCAGAAGCTCCGCATCCGACGCGTGGCTCGCTTGCTTCGCGGTGGGACAGTTGTAGCCAACTCCTCATGGAAGATGCGCTGTCGAGTAGCCAAATAATTCCGCAGCCTGACATGAAAAGGTTTTACATGCCAAGGAACTTTCGCCTCGCTATCATTTCCCTGCGCGTTGGCCTCGGCGAAGGATGGCGTCGGTTGTGGAACTTCGGGAGAACTGTGTTTGGCGGTGCGAGTCAGCAGAATTGGAGTCATGTCGGGAGCTGGGTCATAGCTAGTGATGGGGTCTGGATTGGTTCGTCCGGGGTTTAGGAGTGCCGACGGGTGGTCGCGGCACTCGGTGGCAAGTTTTTTCGCCCTTTGCAATTTGAACAGTCAGGTGCGTATGTGTCGGCCTTCCCGCAGCGGTAGCAGAAAAGCGTCGGCTCCGCTGGACATGCATAGAACCGATGCCCCGGTTGTCGGCAGTTCCAACAGACCGTCGGGCTTGTAATTGCTTCAAGGGCGGGTCGATCAATCAATGCTGGGTCCTCAAGCTCCGGTGGTGCTCCGCTCCTCGGTACTGGTACTGGATCAGCAAGCAGGTGGTCCGCTGCCATCAACTCCGCGGTGTGATGATTTTGGGGATTTGGTCCCGTTATGCGAGGTTGTGGACGGAAGGTACCTCGCCGCTCATCCAAGTGTTCTTGCCTGCGGGCATGGAGGCGCAATCCCTGTATGGTGTTGATGGGAAAATGCAGAAGGCTGTTCTGAAGATCCCAGCGTATATTCTCTCTGATAATTTCTACCAGTTCGTCCTCGGGCATGGTTGTTCGCAGGCGAGCGCTCAACCTCACTATGCTTGTGTAGTACTGGTCCAACGGTTTGTGAGCGCCTTGTTTTCGTTTCTTTAGTTGTTCCCTTAGCTCTCTCTCAGTGAAGCCATCCTCAAATCGATTGCGGAAGGCTGCACTGAAAGAGTGCCAAGTGGGACGTGGCGTTGATTCTTTAAAGCTCCAGTACCAGTCGGCAGCGTCGCCGCTGAACAAAAGATGTGCATGCCGGAGGAAGGCCGAGGAATCACCTCCCAGGGTGCTGGATACTAACGCCTGAATCCGGAAAAGGAACCGGTCCGCCGATATCATATCGTTGAACCCTGTAAAGTTCAGGCGCCAACTCTCCATGATACGAGGCGTCGGGTCTCGAAAAGGTGTCAATGCGTTCCCGGGGGGAATCGCATCCTCGATTGACCTGTTGTATGAAACTGCCTCGGGGACTAGAGGTACCAACGGAGGTGCGGTGCTGTGTCGTGGTCTATATTCGGGAGCTCTGGGATCCATTCCCGAGTTCCTTGGAGGTGGGGCCCATTGCTCGGATGGTCGAGAGTGGGGCATAGCCACACTGGGATTGGGCTCCCAGCCAAGCGGAGTTCTCCCGCGGCTGGGTGGTTGGCTCATAGGGAGATTCTGGAGCTTTCCCTCCAGATTGCCAATCCTCTCCGACATATCTCGCATCAACGCCACGAGGGTGTCAATGGAGTGGGCGGAAGGCATGGGGGTCACCTCGGACACGACACTTGCGGCCGGAACTTCACCGCCTACGGCTCCTTGCATACCAACCATCTTCACAAAATTAACGTTCTCTTCCATTGTAATCTTTGTGGTATTGATTCCAATTTATCATTCCTAACCATTATTTCAAAATATCGACCATTTGTATTTAATTACATTAAGGATAAAGCAATAGAAATCGAGCTTAAATTAAATTTTTAAATCTTTAAATATGACTAAAACTTAGGACTAAATCAGTGGCCGATAGTGGCGAGCTAATAATAGTGGGGAAAAAAAATTATTGGACAGCTACTTTCCTTTCCAGCAGTCGACTTCTTCAACGGGAAATGAGAGTGCGTGGTAATCTGCCGAAGAAAGGATGCTTTTGGTCGATTTACGAAATTTAACCCCTAAACCCACATACATTACAAACCGTTTCTAATCTACGTTAAATGACTCGACGAGACAAGTGGTAGAGCTACCGTAACGATTTTGTACGTGGTCAAAAGTCCCGACGCGTGGAAGCATTCCGGGCTTCGCAACTCCAGCGTACGCCACCGAACGTTGAACCGATACCACTCGTCTATCAGGCATACGAAATAAGTAGAATCCTTCCGCAACATAAAGGCAAGGTAGCCTTCTATTTTCTTGAGAGTCCATGCTGATAGGTAAACCCATCAGGCTGGCAGTTCCATCAAGAAAATAGAAGGTCCTTACAGGGGTTAGCCTGTGACAACACATTGGAAGGATTCTGTCGCGAAAACAAAATCAAACAAAGGAGAGCGGAAGCTACAACTCACGTGAAGCGACTGCTAGAGTGTATCACACAACTCCACTGCTCCTGATAGTGGGACTCGAGTACCAGAGTACCTTACATCCTCCATAAAGGAACAACTCGTCAGAAGATGCGAATTTCTTTCCCCCTTAGGATGTTTTTGGCCCCACGTTGGGCGCCATTTGTAATGATTTTCAACATTTCAAGTTCGAACGCGGAACCGACCTCTCATCGGTTCTAGACGTTAAGTCTGAGTAGTGCCAACGGATGGTACCAACAGGTCAACCAATCCGTGCACCGTAACCCATTCACGCGATGGCTGCTTGTCGGCCAGCTAGTTCGGAGAGGATTTCGGTCGCGGGTCTCCGAATGGGTTACGCTCAATTACAATATTTTCAGCCACCTGAACATGCCCGTTTTCAAAACGCGTTATCAAAACAAAACCATACGGAGAAGAACCTACTTTACGTTAATCCGTATTTCTTCATTCAGCCAGTTAAAGTACAAACATCTAATTTCCGTTGCGCGTTCACGAATTATACCGACGCGGTACCGAAAAGTATGCTACTCGAAATTAAACCGACGAAAACTACTCTAACAAAATGTCAAAACTACAAAGGTACCGCGTACCGCGCACGACGCGAAACCGACCTCAGCGGATTTGGCGAAACCCTAGCCTCGCGACGGCATACCTACCCTGCACTCACCTTCCCGCTGAAACAGAACGAACCACTGAAAAGGAAAGTCTTGGGTTATTTAGCAATTCATTTTATGTTTATTTTTTTGGTTTGAATATCTGGAAATAATATATATTACATGTTTACACACTAAATCCATCAAAGTTATCTAAACTGAATATTGATATCAAACCGTTCAACTTATTATTTCATAGTCATCTATCATTTGCTGACCATATAAAACAAATGAACATCTACACCAACAAGATGGCGGTAAAAAGGCCAATCTATTATTTACGTTATATGTATATATTTACTTTATTATTTATTTTAAATCTTCTTTCCAACACAATGTCATAGTGGTCATGTGAGATCAAATACAATATTTTTTTATATATTTATATATGATGACACTATGAATAAAATATTCATTATAGAATTTTATTAATTTAATAAAAATATTATATCCAAATCAAAATCGTTACAATGATATTATTTAAGGATCGTCTACAATCAAAATAATGGAATCATTGGTATAATAATCTTAACATTTTTCTTCTTTTTACGCTTGTTCATCAATCGTTTACTATACACGATTGCTCCAACTTTAACTACGCTTTTTTTTTTTTTGTCACGTGACCTTACAATAATAGTATTATGAATAAATTTATATCATGTTTACAGACGGCTAACAGAAAAACTTCTCATGGTACACCAGCATATACGCTTTTCGTTTCCTACTGATTTCGATAGAGGCGAGTTGATAAGTTACTTAGTGAGGTTGTGCGTTACAAAGGAAAGTATGTAAGCAGTAAAAAAAATTTTTGCAGAGAAAGTACTATAGTATAACGCAGCAGTTAAATAGCAAAATTTTGAAAGCACGCATCTCTAACGACACGACTCATTCAAACTGAGAAACGCAAAGCAGATATGCAATCTATCATGTCTACGAGTAATTATTTCAATGCTATTCATTATTATAATTATACACATATTTACTAAATACATTGATTAACTCCTTTTCTTTTTCAATTAATTACTACTGAACGCTCGCGGTGTTTTATGAAAAATGGCATGAAATGACCGAATCAGATCGTGTCGTCATATATACACTGGGATACCAATCGTTTTTTTCATTTTTTTTACATTTAATTCTATTTGATTAGCTCCTTTGCCAATAAAAATTATTTTTCAACGGGCGAAATTAATTAACGCACGTATATTTCTTATGCAAATTCGAGACAGAGGTTGCTAGGAGAGTTGTGGGTTTTAGAATAAAACGACACATTCTATAATGTAACACATATAAAGCACAAGTTTATCCGAATCGCTTAAATAATTTACATTTTTTTTTTAAGACAAATTGTTTTTGATTGTATATACAATGAAACTGTATTAAATTTTTAGTGTTACTTATTGGGTCGTACAAACATTGGAAAACTTATTCAAAGAACTCAGCTTACTCGTATATTGATCAGCAAATTAGGATGAATTCATCAAATAAAATTTGAATATAAAATAAGGAAATAAAATTCGTTGTATGAATTCAAAAAAATGGTACTTTATGTGTTATTGACTTAGCGTTTAAGAATTCCAAGCATATTGTATTTTTCAAATTGAATTAAACTATAGCATAGTGTAATGCTGCTTGCGACTGAGAAAGTTTGCCTTGTATGCGAGTACTTTTTATATAAAAGATATCTCAAGAAAAAAAAGGGTAGCCCAGAAAAGTGGAACCGAGTTTGATCCAGCTATTGCAAAATGGGTTTAAATATTCATTAAGCTTTCACTGTTGATGCACCAGATAAAATTTTATCGAGTTGAAATAAATCCTTAAAACTGTATGAAGTGCTCAATAATTTTGTTGATTTGATATCCGCAAGCCAATTTTTTGCATGTATTTGCAGCAAAAACGATATTTTCCTGGCAGGCTCCGACATAGATAGTCAAGCAGCAGGAAAGATGATTTGCAATTGCTGACAGTGATGCGCTAACGATTGCGAATGAAGCGGCATCCAACTGTGCGAAACAAAGGCTCCATTCCTCTCGACTATAAACAGCAGAAAGTAAACGTTTTTAAAAACTTACCGCAGTGGGTGTACAATACACTCAGCTCTTTACCTGTTACAATGTATTGGCGTCCGTGCACGTGTGGCCAAATATCCCCATCTGGGCTAATTGCTCGAATTCCAAAGTGCATGAATCCCTTTTATGGCGCCACGCAACATTTCTGCATCTTCTGTTGGTTTGAAACCCGAATGTGGTGCAACAGTTGGATGTGGCTGGTAATCTATTCTGTTTACTTTCTATTTTGAGACACTTCACTTGCTGAACGGTATTTTACTACTGATAGTATCATATATGTATACAATATGTGCTCGCGCTTGGCTTTTCGGAGAGCTTTCACTTGTCAAATTGACTACTTTGTCTTCTCCTTGGCCAAAACAGATGTGCGGAATGGAACACCACATGGCGGCAATGTGCATTTTTATTTGTCGCCAGTGGCATAGTTTTTGATGGCAACGGTGGAGGGGGGCATTTCCAGATGGATATGCCTCGAAATGTGTCGGGGTTTTGATTAATATTATGTTTCAAATATTTAAATCCACAGATCTAAATATTTGGAGAGAAAAAATAATATTTTCTGCGCAACGATATCCGCACGAAAGATGAAGTCCGCTTGCATTTCGAGGTCATACCCATCTGGCCGGGTGCAAGGGTTCGGGATCGGAATCACGTCGATTCCCGGGCGTAGGCGTCACATTACATATGTGAGAGGTTTATGGTCTGTATGCAGTTCAAATGATCGGCCATAAATATAAGGTCTAAAATAGGTTAGAGCGAATATTATAGCTAGTAATTCTTTCTTTCTGGATGCAAAGCATATAGGTTTGTTGTCTTGCGACAACACTGCTCCTATTTGAAGCATCACCTGTAACTGCGAAAGTTTTATTGAAGTTTGGGAATTGAAGAATTGGATGGTTAGATATGTAAAGTTTTGATTTGTTGAACGCCTCAGCATATTCAGTCTTATTTATATCCACTTTGGTATCCTTTTGTAAGAATCTAGTCATTGGACGTGCGATTTTTGCAAAGTCTTTAATGAATTTCCTGTAAAATCCTGCAAATCCTAAGAATGATTTAATTTGTTTATGGGTTGTTGGTAAAGGAAAGTTGTGAATAGCTTCAAGTTTTTGTGGTTCGGTTTAATACCATCTTTAGTGAAGATTTGTCTAAGAAATTCAGTTGATTTACTTAAGAATGAGGTTTTTGAAATTTCGATTTTCAGATTTGCGCCGCGTAAGGCGTGTAAAACTTTTCTTAGAGCTATTTCATGCTCTTGCAGTGTGTTACTATAGACAAGTATATCGTCCATATACACAATGCATATATTATTAATAAATTTGTGTAATATTGAATTCATCAATCTCTGAATGGTTTATGGTGCGTTTTAGAGACCAAAAGGCATGCGTGTGAATTCGAAATGGCCCTCCCCTGTAGAAAATGCAGTTTTGTGCCTACCCTTGGTTTTGATTTCAATTTGATGAAAACCTTTGGCCAGATCTATGCTTATAAAATAATCAGCGTTGCCTAATCGACCAAGTATATCATCAATTTGAGGAATTGGGTATTTATCCGCTATGGTCACATTGTTGATTTTCTTAAAATCAATGACCAACCTATGTTTGTTCCCTTTTTTGGCACGACACATACAGGAGAGTTATGTGGTGATTTAGATGGAACTATTATACCTTGTTCTAAATCTTCCTTGATCTGTTTGTTTATATTTTAAGTGGATGGACCACTGAAAGTAAAGTAAAAAAAGGAATAAATTTCCACGGATAGGTTACTCTATTCGTAAAAATATCCTTTTTGGATTCTGTCACTAGGTAACTCTAGTACAGATCTGAGTAATTGCCTTTTCTGGCAATTCAACTCAATATGATAGAATTGAGTTGCACATAGGTTTCTCTATGTGCAACAACAATTCTTGTACTCTTTCACTAGGTACCTCTAGTGCCAAAAGAGGATAGAATGAACAGGAAAGCCTTCTAAGAGGACAAGTCAAAGCAAAAATAGAATTGGGCTGCAAATAGGTCTCTCTACGTGCAACCACAATTCTCGTATCCTTCTGCACTAGGTACCTCTAGTGCACAAGGAGAATAACGATGTAATATAAAGGTCTCCTAAAAGGACAAGTTAAAGAGAAACAGAATTGGGCTGCAAATAGGTCTCTCTACGTGCAACCACAATTCTCGTATCCTTCTGCACTAGGTACCTCTAGTGCACAAGGAGAATAACGATGTAATATAAAGGTCTCCTAAAAGGACAAGTTAAGAGAAACAGAATTGGGCTGCAAATAGGGCTCTCAATGTGTAACCACAATTCTCGTATCCTTCTGCACTAGGTACCTCTAGTGCACAAGGAGAGTAATGATATAATATACGCCTCCTTGGGTTTCCTAAGAAGACGGATCAATGTGTAACTTACCCAAGAAATGTAAATTCACTTTTAAAATTAAAAAACTGTTATCAATATTAATACACTTGGAGTTAAAAAACACAACTGATGATAATTTATTCTATATCGTTTCAATTTATAACAAAATTTTGTTGATGTTAGCTAAATTGCATTCATGGTACCTTGCACCTTACTTCACAAAAGTCAAAGTACCATGAATGCTTACAACAGATAATTTTACCACTGTACAGAATAATTATTGATTGAAAATGCATGCTTGGTACTTTTCATACGCATATGGAAAGGTGAAAGTACCAAACATGCTTACAAACAAGAACAATTAATTGCAATCATGATACCTGGCAACTTTTCTTGAGTCAGCTCCAGATATCATAATTGCTTACATGTTTTAATTGTTCGTATAGATCATTGACTCATTTCTACAATATTTATTTATTTGCTTAAAGTATCAGGCATGCTTACATAAAAAAAAAGGAAAAAATAATCAATTGCAATTATGATAGGTTGCAACTTTCTTGAGTAAGCTCAAGGTATCATAATTGCTTACACGTTTTAATTGTACGCGTAGAGCATTGACTCGTTTGTATTTATTTATTTTGCCTGAGTCAATGTTCTACGCGACAAAACAATAACACTCGTCGAACTCTTATGCTATTCTTCCGCGTAAACGATAAGTTGCAGAATTGCAACTAACGACTTGACCTACGGCAACTGTGCACATGGCATCAAGGTCGAACGAGTGTGGAAAATGATTTTATGATAATGATAAGGAATGCAATTTGCATTGGATTTTATAGGTGGTTATGTAAGAAAAGAATGTGCACCATAATGAATTTATGCTCAATATGTATATTAAAACAATGTTTACAATTTCTTATTTTTAGAATTTTTTTTATCGTTTAAACACTGTTGTTTAAGAAAATTTCTAAAGGAGTATGGATACCTATAATTTTGTTGATATATAGGCTCGCAAGATGTTAGTTTCAATTCATGCTTTATTTCGTGAGTGAACTTTCTTTTAATAATACGTCATTCACTTCATTTGCGATTTTTGAATAATTTTCACCTTCTTGGTCAAAGCTCTGCGAAATATTATTAATTGTTAAAATATTTTTTGTAAAGTCAAGCTTTGCTCCTGTGCCAGCAAGCACATTTTGGCCAATAATGCAATCAAAGGAACTATTTACGAAATCAATTAATTTTCACCCAATAAAATGGTTAGTATAAAACTCGGAGCGGAACTCGGTTCTCAAGCCATATTTCACATGCTCGGACCCGTTCATTGAATTGATCAATAATGGTTTGTCTAATAGATAGCGCTGACGAGGGCCTAAGAATTTCAAGTTCATGAAACAATGGGTGCTTCCAGTATCAATTAGACACCTAAAAGATTTTTCCTCGATAGTTAGTCGAAGTATCGGGAGTTTTCCGAGGACACAAACCGAAAATGTTCATTGCCAATGTGTAAAGAAGAACCCGAAGAGACGGCAGTGTTCATTGAAACGTCGGTTGGCCATGAAAGATCATTGTGCCTGAAATTCCAACTTTGTGGTCGTTGATAGTAGTTTCCTGAATTATGCCGATGATCTGACTAAATTTGTGGAGGGTTCTTGAAACGGTTTTGGGAAGTACTACCGGCATTATTAGATTGTTTGACTTGTCTAGGTTTCGAACTGAAATGTAAATATTCTGCATTCACTAAGACCGAAAATGCGTCTTCTAAAGTATCAGGTTTATGAGCACAGAGTACACCCTTAATGGGCTCAGGGCACTTATAAATATATACATTTTTCAAAATTTTTGTTTTTGCAAAATCTCACTTTTAGCTTGTTCAGCTGAATATGCACCATTTGTTTTTATCTCATTACAAACAGGATTCAAGTTCTTATTTAGATAAAAATAGAGTTGTGCAGGAGTTGTGAAGCGAGCACCAAGTATTTTTTCCATTAGTCTGATCTCCGTTTCCGGTTCGTTGAAGTGCAGTAGAAGTGCATTCCTCATTGTCGACCACTGTGTTGATGATAACGCATTTACCATTTCCTTTGGTTTCCCGATTAGCTTGCCAACGACTTGATGCTCAATTATTTGTTTATGGCCTACTGGGAGAACTTGGAGCATATTCTGAATTGCGTCGATCGAGTTGATGAATGAATGGACATCTTGTTGATCGCCTGTAAAATTAGGAAGGGAGCTAATATATGAACATATAGTTCTACAATCCATTTTTTCGTTTTCTTCGTTCATTATTTGTTCAATTGCAGATTTTTTGTTGAGATTTGGTAGGGCTTCCAGTAAATCACGTGTCCACGCCAGCTTTTTAAGCTCAATTCAAACAAAATCCTAAATTGTTGAACACTCGACTGTGCCAGTTACGTGCAATAATTGATCGTGGGCCGAATTATTGTGTGAAGGAAAAGATTTGGACTCTGTACTTAAAACAATGTTTATTCCAGCGTTTGGTAATTAAAAACTAGCTCACAAGTTTGCTTAAATCTATCTAATTATACTAATTCTTATATATCTGGTTACATCTATATATTATTATTGAAAAAAAACATATCTGGGTTAATCCTTTTATGAGTCATACATTCTGAGCGTAATTCTAGTTGCATACCATAAAATGTCTCTCATCCTTTTATTTGGGTTTAGGGTATGCATGTACGTAGTTCTAGTTGCGTGCCATAACATGTCTCTAATCCTTTATTAGGGTTTAGAGTACGCATGTGCGTAATTCTAGTGGTATGTCATAAAATGTCTAGTCGGTTTATGGTACGCTGGGAGGAATGCAACACATGTGACGTAATTAAAGAATCTTCATCAAGTGCTGATGACTTGTGCAAAGCCTCTAGTTTCTTGTTTTGTAACGTTGTTCGATGTAAATTTATTTGCTGGTGGAAGTGTGCAATGAGTCAGCCTACGCCACTGCCGACTCGCACACATGCCCATCGCTACCATATGGCTTGCTAGCGAACGTCAGCTTTGGATGACATTCCCATCCTACGCCAGTTTGAGTCGAGGAATGTCACCCAAAGCTGACGGCAGTTGGAGACGGTAATGTCAAACGGGTGCAGGTGGCAGATAACCGTACACAGCGCGCGTGGTTCACAAAATTAATATGGTGCAGAGGCGCGACGAGTGGGTGTTTGAGTGTGTGGCTTCCGTGGCTCTTCTCCTAGGAGCGAAGGAAATTAGAACCATTCCAACTGCCCTCATGCAATCGGAGTGGAAATCAAGCAGGGAAGCAGTGGCAGTAGGTGCTTCACCGGAGATAATAGGCAACGCTGTTTTCCCAGTTGGCTTTGATTTTGCTGATTTAACCTCAAACTCAGTTTTAGCAAAGTCAATATGGCTGATGATAAGAACTCGGTAGTAAATGATTTCAGTCGTATGCCAAGCGGAATCATATCACCATCAGAAACACCTGATTCACCTACTCAGTCCATACCACAATCTCCGCAACGAAACAGCAGTGTAGATCTTCTGTTTGTTACCCCGAATTCATCTCAGCAAAGTAACATGATCAGTCAGCCCTTAGCACAAAAATCATCGTCGGTCGCACAACAGCGTCTTCGTAGTGTTTTTGAAGGGAAGTGAGTATGCAATATGATTCATACGATGGAATAATTATTTCGTTGGACTGGTCCAAAGAAGAACGATCCCGAGAAAGAGTTTTAAAACATCATTTGCTGTCATTTACATTTTACACTTATTACTATCTGTATAGACGAATAGTTTCCTATTAAGTTTTTACTATGTCTTTTTTTTTGATTCTGTGGAAAATATGCAAAAGCATTAAAACAGGGACCATTAGATTTCGCTTTTTTCCTTGATTAAAACGGAACAATCTTTATAAGTAGAACAGAGTTATAAGATAAAAAACAGGCATTGCAGATTCATAATAAACTAAAATGAAAATAAGACAATCTACCGAAACAAAAAAGAATATTAGATCAAATTGTAAAATGGAAACCTCTAAAGAATTTTAAAATTGAAGAAACGACCCTAAGTCAGAGTCAGATTGGAGATATAAAAGAATTCTCTGACTGCTTAACTGTTGATTTATATTCAATAATACGAAATCAAAAAAAAAAATGCAAAGAATATTAATTGGATAATATTAACTAGTCTTGTACCTTGTATACATAATTTAATTTAACATTTATAAATAACGTAAATTAATATTAAATAAAATTAAAAACTTACATATGATCTAGCACAAGAAATTAAGCAATAGATACATATTACAATATCTTGAATTAGCAGTTTGCATGTTGAACATAGAATGAATATAAAATTTACAATTAAATAGATAAGAAGGAGAAAAGAGTAGAATACTGAGCCAAGATTCGAAATTAGCGAAATTCCAATATGGAATATGAAAATAATTATTCGGATAGAATAGCATTCGCGACAAATAAAACTCATAAACTATAAGCTATGAAGACAGTAATGCAAGACGTGTCATGTTCGTTAAAAACCAATTGGGGCTTTTCTATTTTTTTGTTAACTTTTAATGACTATCAGTATCCGCGTACTTTGAGATAGATGCAGTGAATGAAATGCAAGTTAGCGTCGGATGCTTTGCTTGCAAGGATGCCAAAATTAAAGTCAGCTTGAATAATTTAAAAATAATACCTGTTCCCCTCAAGGTTTCTATAAGTGGTATTTAAAGTTTTAAATTGTACGGTTTTCCTTGTCCATAAAAGAGGATGCATGTATTCAATCAGTCATGAATTCAATCACCCTTGAAACTCCAATATTGAAAAAAAAATATTATTTCGAAAAAGGAATTCAGGGAGCTAGCCTTCAGTTTGGAAATATTTTACTCTTATTCAGATTTCATAGTTTAACGGGAAAATTTTATAGGTTCGAATTCGTTTTCGATGTAAATGAAGTATGATTGAGCACTATATAGACAACTCTGATAATCATTAAAACAAATTGAAAATTTTTTTTTACTTGCCTTTGCGAGAGTTTAGCTATAAAGTTTACATGACCTTAGATTACCGTTTTCTGATTTAAGCACTTTAGTCCAGGTTATGTTCTTTACTTTTAAAAGTAAACACATTAAGCAATTTAGTAAGCTTTTGGAAACCTTACATACTCCTTTTTTTTTAAATCATTGCCTGCACACCATACAATTTATATAGCACTTGAAATGTATTCATCGAACGTCAACGTTGTTTACTTTTATTACTATATTTAAGGTGAAGTTATGAGGAACAGTCTTAAAAAAATTAATTATAGCCAAAGTATTTTTAAGAATAAAAAACAGGATCAAGCCTTAGCTGTAACAATATTTAATGCTACTATATGGATTGAAAGTTTCTAATTAAAAAAAAAATAACAACATGAATTGCTAACCAGACAACACGACTTTCCTTTCTAGTAGCTCCGCTTTTTCAGAGGCAGTGGAAGTGCATGGTAGGTATGCCGTCAAAGAGGTAAGGGTTTAAAGAAATCCACGGATGGCCAGTTTTGTGTCGCGTGCGGCACACGGTACCTTAGTTTGTCTTGCCTTTTTCTTAGCGTAGAGTTCTTCAAGATAGAGTTAACGTAGTGTTTTTTTCGGTCCCGCGTCGGTAAATTCGAGAACGCGAAATTGAAATTAGATGTTTGTACTTGACTGAAAGGATGAACGAATACGGAATAAAGTAAAGTAGGTTTATTCCGTATTTCTGTGTTTTCGATGCGTTTGAAACGGGCACTTAATGGTGGCTGAATTACGTAATTGAGCGTAATCCATTTTAAAACCTGCAACCGAAATCCTCTCCAATCTAGCTTGCCGACAAGCAGCATCCGCAAAATGGATTACGGTTGACTGATTTGTACCATTCGTTGGCATGACTCAGACTTCACGTCTAGGATCGATGAGAGGTCAGTTCCTACTTCGTTCGTACGAATTCAGATAGCAAAACCATTACAAGTGTTCCTTTTTGTTGGTGCGTGTTTTCTTAGTGACAAAGGTTTCGTTATTAACATTGATTTTCCTTATGCGATAAAAAATGTCTTATAGAGATATACCAGGCGGCTCCGGGGGGGGATCTTGGATGATTGCTGCCTTACCAGTAGCCTATTCAATAGCGGCTGGAGCTTCAGCCAGTGTAAACCTGAGGCTTGATGACACTTATCAATTTGCAACGATAAAGAGGACAATAACATCTCAAATGATGATTACTCTAAATCTTTCGATATGAATTCCGTCAAAAGAAATAATAATTACACCGTAAGTGCACTTATAAATGCCATTTCGTTGTTATTGAATACTAAATATTATCTAATATTAATATATTGAATTTCAAAGTAACGTATCTTTCGCGAATAAGATTAAAAATGATATGAATTCGTTTTCACCTTTTCTTTCTATTCAAAAAAATCAGTTATTTTTGTTTGATTATGATTCGACATGACCTGTTATTTTATTATAGTATAAACCAAACTCAAAAAAATGAAGACGTAAAGTCACGTTTCAATTTGACTCGTGTAACAAAAAGTGAAGGTAAAGAATCCTGCAAAATGAATTATTGCTTATAATCCTCTGCAAGACAGTTAAACCATGTGTTCTATCACACATGACAGGATCAATTATAGTTTGTATTAAAAATTTGGCTTAATTTGTTTTTCTATTTAGTGAAAGAAAATGAAAGTCCGTTCAAGCAATATCTTATATGCACGTGAAAGTTTCCATCTTCAAACTTAATCTTGTTTCCGTAGTGTCTACCTTGGCAAAGCAATGCATCATCGAATAAAGTATTGGATGGAATATTCACAAGAAATGATAAATTTTCCACTTGCGCCTGCTAGTCGTGGCTTTTGTCCTATGCTATCTGGTTTATTGGATACATGGATACACTTTATCGAGAATTGGAAGCAGCCATCGAATAGACCTCCATTTATTATTGTTGTTCCTAGTGCATAACAAAAAAGAAGAAGTGAACAAAAAATGAGACATTGTTTACATTTCTTCAATTTATATATTATATACTTCTAAGAAAGATTGGAGAATTATTATTAATAATGCAACTAGCTAAATTAACTACTTCAAACAAAACAAAACACCACAAGCGCGCGTTATATATAACTTATGCATTAAATATATGTATATTATTATTGATAAGTTTTGAGAAAAACAGTATTGACTTAAAATTTGAACCACTTTAACACGTGTTTCATGGTAATTAAGTAAATATTTGATAACACAACATAGGATATGTAATGTGTCAGAATGTAATTGGATCGACGGAATAAAAAAGCAAACGTTACAGCTTTCAAAGTAATGATTAAGAAGTTTGCAGTAATATATGTTGATTAACATTAATAAGTTAGTCTTGAAAAATGACGAAATAAAGCAGAAAAATTGGTAAAGCAAGAAGTGGGGGTTAAAAGTTGAAAAGTTATCACATATGTATGACACTCTAAATACTCCACTCATCGAAGAATAAAAAAACACTTTACAAATAAAAACAAACATATACAATTGCTACACAATTAAAAAAATATATATAGGCTAAAATTTAAAATAATATTACTAAAGCAAAAACAAAAATTTTAAAATTTTGATGTATAGATGGAAAAGAGTATGAATTAAATTTAATACATACAATGCATATTTTATATATTTACTTAACAAACAATACATTGAATCCGAAGTAAGAAGAAATAGGAATTACATAAATAAGAAAAACAAAACAAGTAAAATATGGATAACGTTTTGTATTAACAATTTTTTTATTCTTATTATAATTGATGAATATTGTGTCAATGATTGCAAACAATAATTACGATAACATGAATTTCTAAGAACCCAATGACTTTCCCTTCCAGCCTGCCCTTCTTTTTCCAGTGCGAGGGAGAACGTACGGTAAGTATGCCGCGAAGAGAGTAGGGTTCTAGAATTCCGCGGATGGCTGGTTTCGTATCGCGTGCGGTACACAGCACGTTCGTTTGCCTTGCCTTTTTCGTAGCGTAGAGTTCTTCGGGTTTGACTTAACGTAGAATATTTTTCGGTACTGCGTCGGTGATAGTCGGGAACGCGAAATTCAATCTAGTTTTTGTTGTTGACTGGAAGAATGAAAAGAATACGGAATAAAGTAAAGTAGGTTTCTTTCCCGTATGTTTGAATTTCCGACGCGTTTGAAACGGGCACTTAACGGTGGCTGAAACATGTAATTTGAGCGCAATCCATTTTAAAGACCTACAACCGAAATCCTCTCCGAAATAGCTGGCCGACAAGCAGCCACTGCGAAATGGATTACGGGTGCACGGACTGGTTGACCGGTTGGTACCATTCGTTGGCACGATTCAGACTTCACGTCTAGAACCGATGAGAGGTCGGTTCCGATTTCGTTCGATTGGACGTAGACGGAAAATCATTGCAAAGTAAAATAGAAGAAGTAAATCTTAAAAACTACGACAGTGGACAGTTCATACGTTTCGAAAAAGCGTTAAGTTAATATAAATCAGCTGGCAAAATGCTAGAAGAAATTGAAAAAATGCAATATAGTGTATACTAAAAGCACTGTCATCAAGTTACAGCTACATTGGGGATTTTATTGATGTGATTCCAGAAGACCATAGGACAGTAGATTATGTGAAATCAAAAATAAAGGAAAAAAATCTATCGAAACCAGAAGGTGAGAAGAAAAATAGTTCTAGTACTTTCTCTGCAAGAATCAAAGACAAATGTTATACCTGAGGAAAAGTTGGGCTTATGGCAAATGGTTGTTGGTGAGGTCAGGCAAGCAAACGCGAGCAAGAAGAGCAGCACGCTCAAGCTAGGAATATGCAACGAGGCAGAGGCCGGGAAAGAGAACAAGTCAGCGGCAACAGCAGAGGCAGCGGCCGAGGCAGAGGTTAGAACAAATCGGGTGAAGATAAATATTCAACGGTAACTTGGGCAACACAAGTAATACATTAAGAAGATAACGTAAACAAAATAAACAATTACGACACTGGAAATACGTTGAATTGGCTATTAGATAGCTGTAGTACAGATCTTATTATAAGTACGATCGATATTTTGAGGAATTTATTATTTTTAAAACCACAGTAAGAGTAGGTCTAGCAAATGGTGAATAGGTAAAAGCATCTGATGTAGGAAAAATGTATTTATATTTCGTCAACAATCAAAATAAATCTAAAGTAGAGCTAAATAACGTTTATTATGTCAAAAATATTGAGATAAATTCACTGAGCCTTTCGAAAACAGCCAAAACATGTGAAACAGTCGCAGTCTATGATTCTGAGAAAATATACAATAAAGCTACTTACGAATTGGTAGCAACATTTAAAGTAGAAGGGATTTATATCACGTGAAAAGTGCCTTAAAGGGAAACGATAAGAATGAAAGATTTGGAAATTATGTAAACTATCAAGATATTCGGTATTTTTCAAGAGAAATGTCGAACAACGTAAATAAAATAAATGCTTAGAATAAAAGTGAGAAGATAACAGAAAAAGAAAAATTACATAGAGCATTTGATTATTTTTTCGTAGCACTACAGCCCTTTTTGGGCCTTCTTTTAGAGATAGTTAGAGTATCTCATTGTCATGATCGAATGTATCGCACTACACAAGGTGATATGATCATTATGACGCTGATTTTAAACCAGCAAGTATCATAACTGAACAGGCTTATAGTCCATCCGAAGAATCACTCGAACTAAATCTTGTTGACGCCACCGAAACTCGATAAGATAATGGAAAAGAATATCTGATTAAAGAGATTTATAACTTTATAAAATACAAAGGTATAGAATAAGTACCTTGTCCACAATATGTACATGAGCTTAACACAGTAGCGGAAAGATATAACCGATCAGCAATGAATGTGAGTAGATGCTTGTAAAGAGAAGCCAACATCAAAAGAAGATATTGGCCCGAAATCAACGTAGCATATTTTAAAAATAGAACTATTGCTAATACTAGTCAAAACAGAACTTCTTATGAAATATTCATAGGAATTAAGCCAAACGTAAAATATTTAAAAATTTATGTAGGTCGAGTTTTTGTAAGAACACCAGAAGTTTAGAAAAATAACACATGATCCGATGAAGCAAAATTAGGGGTATTAATAAATTATAATGAGAATAGCTACAGAGTTTAGCTGAATAATAAAATTATAAATGCTAGACATGTACAAGTAATAGTCCGCGTGGCTTAGTGGTTAGAGCACTAAGCCCGTAAGCCGAAGGTCTCCGGTTGAAGTCTCGTTGGCGTCAACAGAATTTAGTTCGAGTGGTTCTTCAGACGGACTATAAGCCTGTTCAGTTGTGATACGTGCTGATTTAAAATCAGAACGTAACGCAGCTGGGTGGACGGACACATGGCCAAAGCATGATAATGATCATATCACCTCGTGGAGTGCCGATACATTTGATCATGACAATGAGATACTCTAACTATCTCTAAGCGAAAGCCTGATAGGGGCTGTAGGGGTACAAAGAAGAAGAAGTACAACTAGTCGAAGATAATATTGAATTAATTTACTTAAAAGATAATGTAACTGAAGGACTAAAAGATATTAAAAGCGAATATGAAGATGATGAAAAAATGTACATTGAAAGTAAATGTAGTGAAAATATTCAAGAGGAAAATAAATCTAATTTAAATGAAAACATAAAACTGAAAATTTAAAAGAACAAAGAAAGTCCGAAAGAAAGAGGAGCCCTGTAAATGAATCAATAAGCCTGTAACGCATATCATTTATGTTAATTATGTAAATGCAAATGTACCGGATACATATGAAGAGGCGTTAAATCCAAATGAATCAAAAGGATGGCAAAAAGCTATGGATAGAGAACTGGTATGAATAAAGATAAATAAAATTTAGATAGTCATTGATAGACCAAAAGATAAGAAAATAATCGATTAAAAATGAATTCATAGAAGAGAAAGTGATAATTCATATAAAGCTAGATTATTTGTACGAGGTTTTCAATTAAAGGAGTATTTGGAAAACGTTTATTTGCCAGTTGGTAAAATGCAAACATTAAAAATCTTATTAAATTACTGCTGCGTAAATAAAGCAGGGAAAGGACTAAACGTATATGAGAATCGAAAAGTAAGGAGAACACGTTAGAATAATAACAAAGATAGAGATCATCCTTCGGATGGAAAATCGATTGTGAAATCTCGAAATGTACCGTATCGTCATTAGCATTATCAGGGCCCCGGAGAGCAGCTATAGAGTCAGATACCGAACAAGAAGTTGCACCCAGACCGAATAGTCAGGAAGAACCAAGCAGCGAAACGAGCATTACAACACTCTTTTCTTGCTAGTCCATCTCAATTTACGAACAGTTCTCAGAGATAAGAAAAAAATGTAATGCGACGCAGGGTCTAAATGCCCTAAGATGCTGCATTGTCAACCCTCAGCAGATATCATTACTTTGAATTTTTTGATGTTCCTAAAGTTAATTGTATTATCGAGGGAAGAGTTTTTTGAAAGATGTGAGGGGAAAATTAAATTCAACCCGAGAACGGTACCGATCTTTTCTTACTTATTTTTTGAAATACTGCAAATATCCAAAACATGAAATTAACAATTATGTGGTAAGTTAAAAAAAGAATGATGTGCCTTAATTTTAATTATATTTATAATGTTACGAGGCATATGACAAAAGAATTATGACAACTTAAAGTAGGGAATTTAATTTAGAGGCACAGTAGTCTTGGAAATCTTATGCCGAATCGCATTGATGACATCGTAATTTACACAGAAAACAAATCGGAGGTCAGCTATCTGAAATAGAAAAATTAATAAAATTCATGCGTTCCAAAGTAGATGAAGATCATACCTTAGCAATACAGTTATTGTTCAGGCGTGATTTGTTGCCTTGCATCAAAGACATTCCATCAATATAAATTGACCGTTATAACATATTTCATTGGAAATGAAGAAGTCTCCATTACTGCGCAGCTTAATAGCTCCATGCTTCCTCCAGACTTTATAGGTGGGTCCTTCCAACGACAAATCCACATCCACTGTGGATTTTTCAGCGTTCGGTCCAGGAAAATAATCCTTGGAAAGCATCAAGCATCGAACTAAAAGCCCTCGCAGAACTGCTAACGTTTGATTATCAAATTCTGGAGTGATTCCGATTCCTGTCAAAGAGTCCACAAGGACAGTCTAGCGGCTTAGTTTGTTCTCAATATGACGAATATCATACCTCCATTTCCTACCACTCTCTCCATAACTCTTCCTTCGCCGCACAACGCTCGCACGATCTGCATTCACACGTCACACGCCGCTTCGTCTAGGGAGCACAAAAAATAATGTGAACTAATTCTTTTCATGAAAATCTAGTCCAAAAATAATGATCAGCTATCAGAGATAAAAAATTCAATATAATAGAACGCATTAAAAAAAAAAAACTCTGAGTAACTGTCACTTTAGTGTCTTACCGATTGGGTCAAAAATGGCCTAAGATATTGAGCTCATATAAGCAGAACTACAGGTCCACGCCTCAATTAGTGCTCATTAGATGCTCCCTTAGTCTTTTCTTAAATACCAAAAGTGAATTCGTTTTCTGAACCATTTCGGCATATTATTATATATATGCAGAGTATCATTCATTGCATCGTTCTTTAGACGACGCGTTCTGACAAAAAGTATTATGAATTGATCTGCATTCCTCGCATTATATAGGTTGATCTGTGATACCTTAATTAATGATCCATTAGTTTGAAAACTTTTGTAGATATAGTCAGCTTTCTCCATTATAATATTTTGACTAAACGTTAATGATTTTGCTAATTGACAAATCTCATCTTGCTGCTTCGCCTTTTTAAATATCGAAAAAGGTATTCAGATTGAATCACTCTCCACGAAGTTTAATTTTAATAATGCAACAATACAAACTAGGCATACTCCTTTTCTCAAAGTAACCCATCATAGAACTGTCTATGCAGATAGTGAGCCTATTAATAAATGCTGCAGAATCTTTAACAACGTGAAGAATTGCTATACACCAGGCATTTTGAAGGCCACTTTTAAAACAAACTTACTTAAAACCTTAAATCCTTAAATATCCTCTGTCCTGGAAAACCTTAGCCCATTTCCCCCCAATTGTAACTGTTAGAAAATAAAATGGAACTATAATGCAATGTAAATATTTTGTACCTTGTTTGGTTCATGAATGAATAATTGTTAAACCAAACTAGTTTGAGTCAGCATTTTTTTTTGTGGTAGGGAGGTGAAGGCATTTACGCCCGCCGAGTCTGGCAGTGTGGGGCTCCCATGGAGGATACCCTTGGACTACCCACTAAACACCTCCCCTCCCCGCAGGTTCTCAGATTGACAGGGGAGGTGTTTAGTGGGTAGTCCAAAGGTATCCTCCATGGGAGTCCCACACTGCCAGACTCGGCGGGCATAAATGCCTTCACCTCCCTACCACAAAAAAAAAAAAACACCTCCCCTGTCAATCTAAGAACCTAGCCTGGAACTGTTTGACACATTACTTCGGGCCAGGTCTCGTTTTGTTACGCCGTGGGGTGCCTTCAAGCTGGGGAGTCCCTTTCCTAGCGGGAGGGGAGAGGGGAAGAGGAAATGCCAGAAGAGCGATCCCCCAGCCCCAGCGCCTCCGGCTGCTGTGAGTCCCTTTTATATTTCAGGACTGCCCGAGCATAATGTGCCACCTGGTTCCATTTGTCAACCGATTCGAGCATCACCACAACTTTATTATCCGGGGTGAGCTCTCCCGTCTCCCTGTAGAGTTCCCTTCGCAGTCTGGCCCATTTGGTACACGCAAAAAATGTGTGACAGGTATTGTCCTCCTCTCCTGGGCAAAACCGACAATCGGGAGACCGTGACTTACCGATCTTGTGCAGGTAAGACTGAAACACCCGTGCCCACTCAAAAGCTGGGTCAGATAGAAGTCAGTCTCACCATGCCTTCGATTTAGTCACGGTCTCACGTTCGGGATGAGGCGCGCAGTCCACCTTCCCTTCGTGCAATTCACCCAAGACTGCTGCCAATCGTTGAGCGAGCGTTGTCTCTCCTCGCGGACAACCATCTCCCTCGCATCCTCGTTTCGGCGCAGGTAAATAGCGCGGCGCTCTCTAGCAAGGAGGGCGACAGGTATCACGCCTGCAATCACTCTCACCGCCGAGTCAGAGACTGTTGGATACGAAGATGCAATTCTCAGTGCTCCTCTTCTCTGTACCTGTGCCAATCGTTTTCGGTATACCTCCTTGCTGAGAGCGTCGCCCCATACCTCTGCTTCGTACATTAGCACTGACCCTACAGCACTCATCAAGAGGCGTCTTCTTGATGGGCTGGGTCCCCCTACGTTGGCCATAAGTCGACTCAGGGCCGATATTCCCGAAGCAGCCTTCTCAGCCATTGCCCTGATTTGCTCAGAGAAACTCATATTCGAGTCGATCAGTAGCCCCAGGTACTTCACCGCTGGCTTCGATTCGATCTGTATATCTCCAATACTGATCATCCTAACTCTAGAGATTCTCTTTTTTGTCAAGATGACCACTTCGGTTTTCTCCAGTGCTAAACTGAGCCCACGAACAGTCATCCAGTCCCTCACTCGGCGCATTAGCATACCTAGCCTAAGTTGCGCTTGTTCAACGGTGCGTCCGGCGACCAGAGCCGCAACATCATCCGCATAGCCGACCAAGCGCGACTCATCTGGCATCTCAAGTCTCAGTAGCCCGTCGTAAGACACGTTCCACAGGTCCGGACCAAGGATAGATCCCTGGGCAACACCCGATGTAATTTCCATCCTTCGTTGGCCCTGTGTCGTGTCGTAGAGCAGGCTTCGGTCCTTTCGGTAGTTCCTCAAAAGCCACATTAGATATTCTGGAACTTGAAAAGAGTTTTCCAGCGTGTCCAGGATATGCACCCATCTTGCGGAGTTGTAGGCATTCCTGACGTCGAGTGTCACCAACAGGACGATCCGTCGCTTGGTGCGACTATATGCCTCTGCCTTTTGGACCGCGTTGACCACCTCTGCAATCGCATCAATGGTAGAACGTCCTGCTCTAAAGCCGTGCTGCCGAGGAGATAGGTCCCCAGCAGCACGAATCGCGTCAGTGAGTCTTCCCTTGATGAGTTTCTCTACCACTTTCCCAGCCGTGTCTAGCATGCATAACGGGCGGTATGCAGACGGCGATTCGGGATTTCCTTCCCCTTGCTGATCAGTACGAGCCTCGCCACCTTCCATCGTACCGGGAACACCCCGTCCCGTAGGCAAGCGTTGAATGTGCTGAGCAGCAAGTCAGGACAATGGTGATAGACGAGCCACAACACCTCAGCTGGAACACCATCTGGACCTGGAGCCTTCCTCGCTTTCAAGGAGAGGACTGCCTCCTCCAGTTCCAGCAGTGTGAAGAGTGGGCACTCGACTGCTGTTTCACCATGGACAGCGTCAACACGGACGGGATGGGCGGGGAAGAGTAAGGATTGGCAGTTTCAGAATGTTTTTAATACACTTTGGCCAGTAGTCTGGATATACAATTTAAATGTTGCTTGCTGATTGACTCCAAATAAGAATTTTATACTGTAATTTCTTCAGGGCAAATGCATTTAGAACAAGTTTCTTTTTCAATGCACATTAAGCATTAGAAAAGACTCATATCTTCTTAACAAGCCTATTATTAGGGCTACAATGGTCTATGATAAGACCAAGATGTTTCATTTTAGCACACTTTGTAATTTTTCGCCATTATTATTCAGTTTGACACCTTTGTCTCAATGTTTTGGTTTCCAATCGGCAAGCGCCTACTCAATTTCCAATGCTTCATCCTTCCCCGCAGGGGGAATGCCGGTCGACAAGAGCACTCTTGGAGGCTAGCATTCTTTGGGGAGTTCCGCCCCCACGTACCCGAGGAAATTCCCACAGGGGGAATGCCGGTCGACAAGAGCACTCTCAGAGGCTAGCATTCTTTGGGGAGCGCCGCCTCCACGGATCCGAGGATAAGGGGGGCGCTGTGAGGTTCCCTCCTAGGATGACAGGAATGACTCTGATTGGATCTGGACTACGCTTTGAATAACGAACTGGAATTGACGCTTTGGGCTGGCGGATGTGATGGTTTGGACCTAGTTGCTTTGCACAGTAGCGCTGAGGTGAATCTCGTGAGTGAACGGCTCCAATTCAACTATCATACCGTCTCCGTCCCGGTAAAACCTTGGCAGGCCTCGGAGTACGTTCGAAGTTCGCACCATTGGGTTGGTGGTGTAGGTTTGGTTCAGACGGACTCCCGATTAGCACAAGTCTGGCTCTGAGCACTTGTCCCCGTAAGGGCTTGTGCCAACCCTCGCATGGCCTCCCTGCTATGCAAAGATATCCATGGGACCAAAAAGGCGACTACACACACGAACGGAGATAGTGGCTCCGAGGGGGGATCCAACAAAACTGGAGCAAACAAAATCAAAAGACCAAAAACATCCAAAAATAAAACAAAAAATAATGACGACGACGCAACCAGCGGTTGCAGCCACGATGTTAACAGTACATCGAAAGCGGTACGAACCACGAAAAAGTGAAGAATAACACAATGACAGCAAAGGCAGACGAAAAACGGAGAACAGCAGACAGTCTGGTTCAGACTGAGATTCCTGCGGCGTTCAGGCACAGCAAAAAAATGATGCGAACGCCAGAGCGTCTTATAAAGGTGTTCGAGCCTTGGTAGAAGATAATATAAAGGCCAGCAAAAATTCGATTGTCACTGCTGTGACCGTTACCGAAGCGACCGATGCAAGGGTGAAAAATCCCGACATTGCAACGAAAAATCCAGAAGCCAACGAAGAGATTATGGCACGAAAAGCAACGAGTGACCAGACACCGCGTGATTGCACCACCAACGTCGAAAATGTGGCGGAAGTACTGCACTCAGAAACGGAATGCGATAACCTCTCCCAGGGATGGTTGCAAGGTACGATTGCGGCCCAGCGATACGAAGAAGAAAGGCTACTCCGAAAAGCGGGAGATGTTCTGAAAAGAATACAATCTGCATGCGACTCCCCAAAAATCAGCGAAGCAGCAAAGGTGGGGCTCCTTGAACTAGAGGAGAGGCAGAAACCCCGACGAAGACTCCGGTATCAGGCACTGCTCGTAAAACCCCAAGATGGCCCATCCTACGCGGATGTACTGCGGGACATCAGGGGAAACGTAAGGCCCGAAGACACCAATACTACCATTAAAGTAGTACGACCAACGCGGTCGGGCCACATACTGGCTGGCTGTAAAGAAGCATTCTGTGACGCAGTAAAGAAAGTCCTCGGCAAAAGCGCAACTATAGCCCCGCTCGAGCCGATGGCAATGACCGGAATACGAGACATTGCCTGGGTGACAGATCTGGCCGAGGTAGAAGAGGCCATCAAAAGGGAGTTCCCTAGCGTGGGTAGGATCAAAGCGAGACTGACACCAGAAAACAATAGGGGACAACGCTTGGCCATAGTTGACTTGACCGAAAAGGACGCTGAACAATTCCTGAACAAGGGCAAAGTACGAATAGGGTGGGTTGTCTGTAGGATATGGCGAAGAGCAACGCCTCTTCAATGTTTCAAATGCGTTGGTTATGGTCACACCACACAAGTATGCAAAGGACCCGATAGGAGTTACCTATGTTACAAATGCGGTGAAATGAGACATAAAAGAAAAGAGAGTACGAAGGAGGTACACTGTATACTTCGCTAGGATTTTTATCCGAAACCTGATTTTGGACACGTCTTGGGATCAGCAAAATGCCGAGTGTTCCAGGAAGCCCTAGCCAAGGCAAAATCAGAACTTTGATTACCCGCATCCTGCAGCTATACCTACACCGCAGTTCAACCATCCAAAATCTGCTTGAGCAGTTTGCGAGGGACAAGAAAGCCGACTTCTTGCTGCTGAGTGAGCAACACCATAATAAAAGTCCTGCATTATGGTATTCTGATGAAACTGGTACTGCCGCCATCTGAGTTCGGAAGAGTGACTTTCAAGCGGAGAGTTGTGGACGGGGAGATGGTTTCGTGTGGATTCGGTGCGCAGGGACCACCTTCTTTAGTGTGTACCTAACGCCTAACGAATCCATGTCATCTTTCCAAGCCAAACTTAATGCTTTGGAGGGCGCTGTCTCGAACGCAGAGGGTAAAGTGCTCATTGGGGGCGACTTCAACGCTAAAGCAATCGAATGGGGCATGCCCCAGACAGGCCCGCGGGGAAAGCGAATCCTGGAAATGGCGGCCAGGACGGCCCTCGTCGGACTTAACTCCGGAAATACGCCGACTTTCCGCCGTATTGGCTGTGAGGGAACCATACCGGACGTGACATTCGCTTCGGAGTCCTTAGTACGGAGGATACACAACTGGAAAATATTAGAGGACTACTCAGCCAGTGATCATCAGTGCATTCGGCTTGAGATCAGTGATGCTGTCTCCCGACGTCCGTGCTCTCGGCCTTCTACAACTGGATGAAACATCGGAAGGATGGACGTCGGGGTGCTCACAGCAGGTGAGCCGCTGCAGCGAGCTTCGGAGGGGACGGAAGAACTGGCAGCTCAAGACGTGGTGAGCTCTACTATGAGCATCATTACGACTGCTTGCTGCGCTTCTATGCCCCGTCGAAGACCCCGGCACGGCAAGCCCCCAGTATACTGGTGGTCAACTGAGATCGCTGAAAAGCGAGAAGGGTGTCACAAGCTTTGGCGTGAGGCTCAACGGGCGCGGAACGGTGACGAGGCATGCAACTGCGTGGCAGCATATAAGTCGGCCAGGAAACGCCTTCGCAAACTGATCAATAGTAGCAAGGCTCGCTGCTGGCAAGACCTAGTGGACAATGTGAAAAAGGAACCGTGGGGCCTTGGCTACAAGCTGGTCATGCGGAAGCTTGGTGCCCTACGGAAGCCTTGTATACATGACGTGGAAAAGATGGACGCGATAGTGCGGGGACTTTTCCCCGCCCACCCCGTCCATGTTGACGCTGTCCATGGTGAAACAGCAGTCGAGTGCCCACTCTTCACACAGCTGGAACTGGAGGAGGCAGTCCTCTCATTGAAAACGAGGAAGGCTCCAGGTCCAGATGGTGTTCCGGCTGAGGTGTTGCGGCTCTCCTAGCACCATTGTCCTGATTTGCTGCTCAGAACATTCAATTCAAGCTTGCCTACGGGACGGGGTTTTCCCGGTACGATGGAAGGTGGCGAGGCTCGTGCTGATCAGCAAGGGGAAGGGAAATCCCGAATCGCCATCTGCATACCACTCGTTATGCATGCTAGACACGGCTGGGAAAGTGCTAGAGAAACTCATCAAGGGAAGACTCACTGACGCAATCCGTGCTGCTGGGGACCTATCTCCTCGGCAGTACGGCTTTAGAACAGGACGTTCTACCATTGATGCGATTGCAGAGGTGGTGAACGTGGTCCAAAAGGCAGTGGCATATAGTCGCACCAAGCGATGGATCGTCCTCTTGGTGACACTTGACGTCAGGAATCCCTTCAACTCCGCTAGATGGGCGGATATTCTGGATACGCTGGATAACTCTTTTCAAGTTCCAGAATATCTAATGCGGCTTTTTAGGAACTACCTAAAGGACCAAAGCCTGTTCTACGGCATGGCACAGGGCCAACGAAGGATGGAAATTACATCGGGTGTTGCCTAGAGATCTATCCTTGGTTCGGACCTGTGGAACGTGTTTTACGACGCGCTAGTGAGACTTGAGGTGCCAATTGAGTCGCGCTTGGTCGGCTATGCGGATGATGTTGCAGTTCTGGTCGCTCGACGCACCGTTGAACAAGTGCAACTTAGGCTAGGTATGCTAATGCGCCGAGTGAAGGACTGGATGACTGCTCGCGGGCTCAGTTTAGCACTGGAGAAAACCGAAGTGGTCATCTTGACAAAAAAAAAAGAATCCCTAGAGTAAGGGTGATCAGTATTGGTGACTTACGAATCGAATCGAAGTCAGCACTGAAGTACCTGAGGCTACTGATCGACTCGAAGATGAGTTTCTCTGAGCAAATCAGGGCGACGGTTGAGAAGGCTTCTTCGGGAATATCGGCTCGGAGTCGACTTATGGCCAACGTAGGGGGATCCAGCCCATGAAGAAGACGCCTCTTGATAAGTGCTGTAGGGTCAGTGCTACTGTACGGAGCAGAGGTATGGGGCGACGCTCTCAGCAAGGAGGTATACCGAAAACGTTTGAGACAGGTACAGAGAAGAGGAGCACTGACAATTGCACCTTCGCATCCAACAGTCTCTGACTCGGCGGTGAGAGTGATTGCAGGCGTGATACCTGTCGCCCTCCTTGCTAGAGAGTGCCGCGCTATTTACCTGTGCCAAAACGAGGATGCGAGGGAGATGATTGTCCGCGAGGAAAGACAGCGCTCGCTCAACGATTGGCAGCAGTCTTGGAGGAATCGCACGAAGGGAAGGTGGACTACACGCCTCATCCTGGATGTGAGACCGTGGCTAAATCGAAGGCATGGCGAGATTGACTTCTATCTGACCCAGCTTTTGAGCGAGCATGGGTGTTTTCAGTCTTACCTGCATAAGATCGGTAAGTCACGGTCCCCCAATTGTCGGTTTTGCCCAGGAGAGGAGGACAATGCTTGTCACACATTTTTTGCTTGCACCAAATGGGTCAGGCTGCGAAGGGAACTCTACAGGGAGGCGGGAGAGCTCACCTCGGATAATATAGTTGCGGTGATGCTCGAATCAGTTGACAAATGGAACCAGGTGGCACATGATGCTCGGGCAGTCCTCAAATATAAAAGGGACTCACAGCAGCCGGGGGCGCTGGGGCTGGGGGATCGCTCTTCTGGCATTTCCTCACACTCCGCTCACATTTGATTATCAAACTCTTTAGCGAGTCCGGTTCCCGTCAAAGAGCCCACAAGGACAGTCCAGTGGCTTAATTCGTTCTCAATATGACGAATTTCATTGTTTTGTTTTCCGACCGGCGAGCACCTACTCAATTTCCAATGCTTCGTCCATGTGATCGAGCATTTCCTCTGCATCGGGAAAGCTGGTTGCTTAACGAGAAGTTCTTAAAATGTTTCGACAGCAGGATTCTCGGACCGTAAATAATTAAATTAGCAATTAATTAACCAATTAAACATACATGTGAAGTAGAATACTCATACTCTTAGAGTTCCCAGCAACTCTTCTTCTTGTGATACGTATAGTGCACGACTTTGTACGTTTTTCACCATTTCTGGGTGCAAAATTCAATTCAGTTTGCTGTATGACAGGCATTTTGGCGTTCAATTGTTTGGAACTGCATTAACTGCCATGAGCTGTCAGTTTTACTTTTGTGTGACATCATGTCACAAACATTGCAGAGCAAGACGGCCAGGTTTCAGGAGGCAGTGGATAGCAACGAATATTGTTGTGATATAGGAGTGCCATAGCTGTATGGACTGGATAGGACACGGCCGGATTCTTATCCAAAAGTTTTTGGAATGTTTCAACAGAAAGATTCTCGGACTGCAATGAATTAAATTAGCAGTTAACTAACCAATTAAACATATGTGTGAAGTACAATATTTACACTCTTAATGTTCCTTGCAACTCTTCTTCTCGTGTAGTGTATATTGCATGGCTTTGAAAGTTTTTCACCATTTCTGGGTGCAAATTTCAATTCAATTTGCAAATGACCTTGCCGTTGGACGGGAATTTTGACGTCTAATTGTTTGAAACTTCATTAACTGTGAGGAGTTGTCAGTTTTACTTTTGTATGACGTCATGTCACAAAAATTGCAGAGCATGACGGGCAGGTTTAAGGAGGCAGTGATTTATACGACTCTGAATAATTCAAAAGGCCTACTTCATTGGCATCTTCCATTTAAAAAAGAAAAAAGTAACATTTGATTTTCTATTACATATTTCTTTATTATTTGTCTATGTATTTGCAATTTAATTTTATGCTTATCTACATCCATAACTATATTAGAATATCCCCAAGCATATGTTCCAACCCCGTTTTCTCTAAGGAACCGCTTGTCATCCAGATAACTTAAATCAGTTTTATTGATACAATCAGTATATAAAATATGCAGCTTGGACCTAAATATAAACATATTGAACTTAAATATTTTTTTCCTAAGCAAACAGTCAAGGTAGTCATCCAGATTCAACCTATTCATTATTATTATTTTTACACCTTCAGCTCTTTTAAACTGTTTCATCATTTGCCACGATAAATGAAGACATTTTTAACCTTAATCCTTTAAAATCTGTCATTATCTTCCCATTATTCTCATTTTTTATCAAACCCAACACTTTACCATTTTTTTGTCTGGAATGTTATGCACATGATCGTTAGCATATTCTGAAGAATCAAACTGGGCATCAATACCAGGCAAAATATCATTGTAAAAGCCTTGCGTTTCGATTGTGTTAATGAAACTGTCTATATCGATATACTTCAAAATTAGATGATCGTTATACTTGGGCTTAATGTAATGACAGTGAAAATCATGCTGTTGTAATCAAAGTGAATGTAAAATCTTGCCTGTACAGTTTGAAAAACAATAATTGTTAAAGAGTCGCACACACAGTCAGTCAACATCGTTGTAATCTCAATTTGCACATTATTAAATACATTTATTGTATCAAGAAAAGGTCAAATGTTTAAATTTTTCCGCGACCTCAGCATGGTAACAAAGCGTAGTTTAGCGAAGAAAACGCAAAATGCAAAGCACAGAAAGAGTGTTACTATCGAGGAAACAACTGAGAAGATCACGAAGATAAAAATGCCGGCACAACAAGCAGAAATCGATGAAGTGACAATTCCAGTATTCGACGGAGAAGATTTCAAGAGCTGGAAATTCAGATTATTGATGTTGTTGGAATACAAAGATTCTAAAAAACCAGCAATTAGAGAAGCAACAGATAAAGGTGAAGTAGGAGCTTAGAAATTTAAAAGCAAAAACAATTCTAGGAATTACAGTGTCAAACAATCAGCTAGTATATATTAGAGTGTGCGAAACGGCGTATCAGATGATAAAGTAATTTGGAAAAATATATGATACTAAATCCACTGCATTGCAAATACTTAAGAGAAGTAAAAAAGAAGAAGCAAGTCTAAAATACTACGACGGTGGAAGAGTTTTTCATAGCTTGCAAAAAAGCGGTAAATGCATATAAATTAGCTGGCGGAATGCTACAAGAAGGTGAAAACATGCAATATAGTGTATACTGAAAGCACTATCATCAAGTTACAGCTATATTGGGGATTTTGTTGAAGTGATTCCAGAAGACCATCGGAGAGTAGATTATGTGAAATCAAAAATAAAGGAAAAGAATTTATCGAAATCAGAAACTGGGAGGAAAAATAGCTCTAGTACTTTCTCTGCAAGAATCTCTAATGATTTTGGTTTAAAAACAATAGCTCGTATATATCTCGAACGAAATCAGAACCAACCTCTCATCGGTTCTAGACGTGAAAGCTTGGAACGTGACAACAGACGGTGCCCTCAGGTCAACAGGTCCGGACACTCTTAGAATACTACGAGGTGGCTGCTGACTAGCTAGCTAGCTTAGCACAAGAATTCAGCCACCGGTTCACATGCCCGAGTTAGTAAAGCGTCTAAAATACCACCATACGGAAACGAAACCTATTTTTACTTTATTCCGTATTTCTTCCATTCATTCAGCCAACAACAAAAACTGTATCTAATTTCGCGTTCCCGAATATCACTGACGCGGCACCAAAAAATGTCCTACTCTAGCGCGAACTTCGAAGCAACCTACTCTAACAAAAACCCCAAAGCAAATTAATGTACCACGTACCGGAGCAACGCAGAACCGGCCATCCGCGGATTAGGCGAACCCTGCCCTCGTAACGGCATGTGTCCAAACAATCAACTTTCGTCATCAAACATCAAACATTAAAATCATTCCGATGATATTCAATTCCTATGTCTGCAATTGTTCCTGTACGCGCAATCGTAAATTCATTTTTTTACCTATCGCATGGAATAACTCTAAATGTAATTGGAACATTGATTTCCTGTTTTTGCATATTTTCTTTACACGCGCGAATCAATTACCGAAATTCGCGGATCATTTTTGCTGACCACGTAGCGCGTGCAGTCAAAGTTCATAAGAAATATATGACAAATAATTTGCTTTGTAAAGCATAAATATTGTACTTAAAGATCATGAAAATTGTCATTTTATTATTATTAAGGTTGTTATCAGAAGAAGCAGTTGTTCTTATTAGAAAGGTAACATTTTTTGGTGACCCCAGACTAAACTTTTGATCATTTAGATATGGAGAAGTTGCTGTTGGACCAATCATCTGCGGGAAAAATTCTTGAACGGATGCTGGTGAATTTCTACAAGGATTTGAAAGCAAGGAAGACTGTGCGATACTTCGGGAATCGAATCAACAAATGAAACACGGAGTGGGAGAAATTCGTCAAGCGAGATGCAGAATTGCAAAGTGTTCGTTCAAGGCAAGCAGATCATCAATATTTTGAGGAAGATTTCTTTGGCCAAGTCCGAGACGTGTATGAGGAACTCGAAGGTGAGCTGGAGAATGGTCTTGAGGAAGCAAAGGTAGTCAACAGTTCCACTGTTGGCCATGATTCAATCACATCTTCGCCCCCCGGAGGAGATGCACAAGAGGTCCGTAAAAGGCTCATCATTCAGGAGTCTTTAATATCATCACTGGAATGGGTGATGGCTACTGTCTCAAAGGATTTGAAGGATCTTTCTGCCCGCTCTCACGAATTCTACCAACAGCATCTCTCGAGTATGCGTGGTTATTTTTTTTTTTGTGGTAGGGAGGTGAAGGCATTTACGCCCGCCGAGTCTGGCAGTGTGGGGCTCCCATGGAGAATACCCTTGGACTACCCACTAAACACCTCCCCTGTCAATCTGAGATCCTAGCCTGGAACCGTTTGACACATTACTTCGGGCCAGGTCTCGTTTTGTTACGCCGTGGGGCGCCTTCAAGCTGGGGAAACCCTTTCCTAGCGGGAGGGGAGAGGGGAAGAGGAAATGCCAGAAGAGCGATCCCCCAGCCCCAGTGCCTCTGGCTGCTGTGAGTCCCTTTTATATTTCAGGACTGCCCGAGCATAATGTGCCACCTGGTTCCATTTGTCAACCGATTCGAGCATCACCGCAACTATATTATCCGGGGTGAGCTCTCCCGTCTCCCTGTAGAGTTCCCTTCGCAGTCTGGCCCATTTGGTACACGCAAAAAATGTGTGACAGGCATTGTCCTCCTCTCCTGGGCAAAACCGACAATCGGGAGACCGTGACTTACCGATCTTGTGCAGGTAAGAATGAAAACACCCGTGCCCGCTCAAAAGCTGGGTCAGATAGAAGTCAGTCTCACCGTGCCTTCGATTCAGCCACGGTCTCACATCCGGGATGAAGCGCGTAGTCCACCTTCCCTTCGTGCGATTCCTCCAAGACTGCTGCCAATCGTTGAGCGAGCGTTGTCTCTCCTCGCGGATAACCATCTCCCTCGCATCCTCGTTTCGGCGCAGGTAAATAGCGCGGCGCTCTTTAGCAAGGAGGGCGACAGGTATCACGCCTGCAATCACTCTCACCGCCGAGTCGGAGACTGTTGGATACGAAGATGCAATTCTCAGTGCTCCTCTTCTCTGTACCTGTGCCAATCGTTTTCGATATACCTCCTTGCTGAGAGCGTCGCCCCATATCTCTGCTCCGTACAGCAGCACCGACCCCACAGCACTCATCAAGAGGCGTCTTCTTGATGGGCTGGGTCCCCCTACGTTGGCCATAAGTCGACTAAGGGCCGATATTCCCGAAGCAGCCTTCTCAGCCGTTGCCCTGATTTGCTCAGAGAAACTCATCTTCGAGTCGATCAGTAGCCTCAGGTACTTCACTGCTGGCTTGGATTCGATTTTTATATCTCCAATACTGATCATCCTTACTCTAGGGATTCTCGTTTTTGTCAAGATGACCACTTCGGTTTTCTCCAGTGCTAAACTGAGCCCGCGAGCAGTCATCCAGTCCTTCACTCGGCGCATCAGCATACCTAGCCTAAGTTGCGCTTGTCCAACGGTGCGTCCGGCGACCAGAGCCGCAACATCATCCGCATAGCCGACCAAGCGCGACTCATCTGGCATCTCAAGTCTCAGTAGCCCGTCGTAAGACACGTTCCACAGGTCCGGACCAAGGATAGATCCCTGGGCAACACCCGATGTAATTTCCATCCTTCGTTGGCCCTGTGTCGTGTCGTAGAGCAGGCTTTGGTCCTTTAGGTAGCTCCTTAAAAGCCGCATTAGATATTCTGGAACTTGAAAAGAATTTTTCAGCGTGTCCAGAATATCCACCCATCTAGCGGAGTTGAAGGCATTCCTGACGTCGAGTGTCACCAACAGGAAGATCCGTCGCTTGGTGCGACTATATGCCTCTGCCTTTTGGACCGCGTTCACCACCTCTGCTATCGCATCAATGGTAGAACGTCCTGCTCTAAAGCCATACTGCCGAGGAGATAGGTCCCCAGCAGCACGAATCGCGTCAGTGAGTCTTCCCTTGATGAGTTTCTCTAGCACTTTCCCAGCCGTGTCTAGCATGCATAACGAGTGGTATGCAGACGGTGATTCGGGATTTCCCTTCCCCTTGCTGATCAGCACGAGCCTCGCCACCTTCCATCGTACCGGGAAAACCCCGTCCCGTAGGCAAGCGTTGAATGTGCTGGGCAACAAGTCAGGACAATGGTGATAGACGAGCCGCAACACCTCAGCTGGAACACCATCTGGACCTGGAGCCTTCCTCGCTTTCAAGGAGAGGACTGCCTCCTCCAGTTCGAGCTGTGTGAAGAGTGGGCACTCTACTGCTGTTTCACCATGGACAGCGTCAACAAGGACGGGATGGGCGGGGAAGAGTCCCCGCACTATCGCGTCCATCTTTTCCGCGTCATGTACACAAGGCTTTCGTAGGGCACCAAGTTTCCCCATGACCAGCTTGTAGCCAAGGCCCCACGGTTCCTTTTTCACATTGTCCACTAGGTCTTGCCAGCAGCGAGCCTTGCTACTGCTGATCAGTTTGCGAAGGCATTTCCTGGCCGACTTATATGCTGCCACCTGGTTGCATGCCTCGTCACGGTTCCGCGCCCGTTGAGCCTCACGCCGAAGCTTGTGACACTCCCTCTGCTCTTCAGTAATTTCAGTAAACCACCAGTACACTGGGGGCTTGCCGTGCCGGGGTCTTCGACGGGGCATAGAAGCGCAGCAAACAGTCGTGATTATGCTCATGGTAGAGTTTACCTTGTCTTGAGCTGCCAGTTCTTCCGCCCCCTCCGGAGCTCCCTGCAACGGCTCACCTGCTGTGAGAACCTTGACGAACCTCTCGACGTCCATTCTTCCAATGTTCCATCCAGTTGTAGAAGGCCGAGAGCACGGACGTCGTGAGATAGCATCACTTATCTCAAGCAGAATGCACTGATGATCACTGGCTGAGTAATCCTCTAATACTTTCCAGTTGTGTATCCTCCGTACTAAGGACTCCGAGGCGAATGTCACGTCCGGTATGGTTCCCTCACAGCCAACACGGCGGAAAGTCGGCGTATTTCCGGAGTTTAGTACGACGAGGGCCGTCCTGGCCGCCATTTCCAGGATTCGCTTTCCCCGCAAATCCGTCTGAGGCATGCCCCATTCGATTGCTTTAGCGTTGAAGTCGCCCCCAACGAGCACTTTACCCTCTGCGTTCGAGACAGCGCCCTCCAAAGCATTAAGCTTGGCTTGGAAAGATGATATCGACTCTTTAGGCGTTAGGTACACACTAAAGAAGGTGATCCCTGAGCACCGAACCCACACGAAACCATCCCCCCATCCACAACTCTCCGCTTGAAAGTTACTCTTCCGAACCCAGATGGCGGCAGTACCAGTTTCATCAGAGTACCATAATGCAGGACTTTTATTATGGTGTTGCTCACTCAGCAGCAAGAAGTCGGCTTTCCTGTCCCTCGCAAACTGCTCAAGCAGATCTTGGGCGGTTGAACTGCGGTGTAGGTTTAGCTGCAGGATGCGGGTCATCGAAGCTCTAATTTTGCCTTGGCTAGGGCTTCCTGGAACACCCGGCATTTTCCTGATCCCAAGACGTGTCCAAAATCAAGTTTTGGATCAGCATCCTTGCAAAGGAAACAGTGTGCCTCCTTCGTACACTCTTTTCTTTTATGACCCGTTCCGCCGCATTTGTAACAAAGGGAGCTCCTATCGGGTCCTTTGCATACTTGTGTGGTGTGACCATAACCAAGGCATTTGAAACATTGTGTCGTTGCTCTTCGCCGCATCCTACAGACAACCCACCCAATTCGTATGCGTCGTTATTGGACATCAATAGCAAGCAATCATCACGCATTGGTTGCTGAAAACACACACTATGACGCCTCGCGGTTCAGCACCCTGGAAGATAACTACAATGCAACGGTTGTTAAGCTTATGGAGTTGGACATGCAGAACATACAGCCATCAGGTATGGTGGCAAGGCAAGGGTCAGCAGCAATAAGGTTGCCCAAGGTTGTTATACCAACTTTCGATGGCGATTATATCAAGTGGCCTTCGTTTGCAGAGCTCTTCACACAACTAGTGGACAGTCAGAATCTTCCAAGTGTGCAGAAAATGCTCTATTTGAAGGCCAACCTTGCTGACGAAGCTGGTAGATTGATCCAACATCTGCAACCTTCCGAGCAAAATTATGCCACAGCATGGCAAATCCTTAGGACACGCTATGACAATCAACGGATGATAGTAGCTGCGTTTCTCAACAGCATGTTAAATGTTCCTGTGGCTGCTCGAGACTCTGGTGCCTCTCTCAAACGACTTCATGACACAGTGAATGAGACACTGCTGGGTATCAGGAATCTTGGAATTGATACAAGCAGTTGGGATCCATTAATTGACCACATGTGCTTTCAGAAGGTGGACAAAGAAACCCATCGGCTATTCGAGCAGTCACTTTCCTATCCTCGGAAAGTTCAACCTCTTTCTACGTTACTGGCTTTCATCGAAGCAAGATTCCCGATGTTGGAGGGTCTAGGGGATTCTGCGATGAAACCTAAGGGTGACAAAAGGCCCGCCGCTCTTTTAACCGCAAAGGAGAAACAACTGTGCCAACTCTGCAAAAAGGAATGCAAGAATCTACGGCAATGCCAGAAATTTTTGCAAATGACCATAAAAGACAGGTTCAGCACGGTCAAAAGACTACAGTGTTGCATCAATTGACTTCAGAAAGGGCGTACACGTAAGGATTACAGCTCTGGATCATGTATGAAATGTAACAAGCGACATCAAACATTGATTCACTTTGAAACTGAGCCAGTGACACCTACCATAGCAAACGAAATCAGCATGAGTCATTCAGCCTCAAGCCAACAAAAAGTGCAACACTATTTATTCCTTGGCACTGCATCCATAAAAATTAAGGACAAGTACGGGCAATTCGTTATTTGCAGAGCAATTCTAGACTCAGGATCGCAGCTTAATTTTATCTCTGAGCGCCTTTTTAAACAACTTGGATTTCGGCGAGTTGATAAACCTATTGATGTCTGTGGAATAGGAAGTTCAAAACTGCACAGTAAAGGGAGAATGAGTCTTACTATCCAATCCCAAGTCAGCAACTTCTCTACTGCACTTGAATTTGTAATATTGCCAGAAATAACTTCATACCAACCGGACCAGATTTGCAGTACGAATTCATGGCCTATCCCAGCAAACATACATCTAGCCGATCCCGACTTTAATACTTCCAAAACGATTGACATTTTAATAGGTGCCGAGATTTACGCCGACTTGATGTCTTCAGAGAAGATAAAACTTTCCGCTAATCTCCCTACGGTACAGAGTTCCGTTCTCGGTTGGATCGTTTTAGGAAAATTGAAAACAACACAGCTGCCACTCTCAACTGTTTGCAATATTGCCTCCAGCTCCATTGAAGAACAATTGAAACGCTTTTGGGAGTTGGAAGAAGTCGAAACTAAAACGTCGGCCATGTCAGACGCAGAGAGGAAATGTGAAGAGGTAAAATTTGAAGTCAAACTTCCATTTTCTGACTCACCTGATTCTCTTGGGGAATCGAAACAAGACGCAATAAGACGATTATTAAGCCAAGAGCGCCGTTTAGAACGTCATCCCGAGCTTAAGCGTCAATATCTAGACTTCATAGACGAGTTGATTGCACTAAAGCACATGGAACAAATTGATCCAGCCAGGATTCCAAAGGTACATTACCTTCTGCCCCACCATTGTGTGCTGAAACCTACTAGCACAACGACAAAGTTATGTGTCGTTTTCGACGGCTCGTGTAAAACGTCAAGCAATGTATCCCTTAACAATTTGCTTCCTGTGGGTCCAGTGGTTCAAGATGAATTATTTGACATACTCGTGCGCTTCAGAATTCACCGATATGTTTTTTTGGCAGACATAGAAAAAATGTATCGGCAAATTTAAGTCGCTGATGAAGACAGAAACTTCCAGTTGGTATTATGGAGAGATAATCCCACCGAAGCAATCAAATATTACAGATTACGAACAGTAACCTACGGTACCGCTTGTGCACCGCATTTAGCTACCAAAACGCTACAATATCTGGCTGAAACAAAGCAGAGAGATTATCCACTGGGAGCTAGTGTTGCTTTAGAGGATTTCTACGTTGATGACATTTTATCTGGATCTAACAATTTAAAGGAAGCCGTGCGCATTCAATCCGAGCTGAGGACCATGCTTCTCGAAGGCGGATTTTCGTTGCGCAAATGGTGTGCTAACCATCCTAAACTACTTCAGCATATCCCAAAAGCAGATTTGGAAACTATGACCACGTCAACTACAAAAGAGGACTACTACACTAGATCACTTGGTATAATTTGGCATCCCCATACCGACACTTATGGCATCCAGGTAGATCTCCCAGCAGTGGATAAAGTCACAAAACGGAGCGTCCTTAGTGATCTTATGCGCATCTATGACCCTTTAGGTCCCGTTAACCCTATCGTTTTAAAGGGAAAAATCTTCATCCAAGAGTTGTGGCAGCTCAAACTTGATTGGGATAATTCAATTCCGGAGTCGTTATCAGCAAGGTGGTGTAATTTCCGTGAAGAGCTGCAAGTATTAAATTCACTCATTATTCCACGACGTGCAATGTCAGGCGATACCTCCAATATCGAACTACATGCGTTTTCAGATGCAAGTGAAAGAGCATTTGGAACAGCAGTTTATATACGCTCAACTAACTCAAATGGAGAGTATGTGACGAATCTTCTGTGTGCTCGGTCAAGAGTAGCTCCACTGAAACAAACAACAATTCCTAGATTAGAACCTTGTGCTGCTCATCTGATGGTAAAACTTGTGGTCAAAGTGCAGAAGGCTTTGTGTGCACCAGTCAAAAACGTTTTTTATTGGACCGACTCAACCATAGTGCTGTCATGGATAAGAGGATCGTCATCAATGTTAAAATGGTTCGTGGCTAATAGAGTGGCATTCATCCAGGAAAATACCAAACTAAGTCAATGGAGGCACGTTCCGACGAAGGAAAACCCTGCAGACATTCTCTCTAGAGGTGCCACCCCCGGTGATTTTGTCAACTGTAGCATTTGGTTTAGAGGACCAACATTTTTGGAGCTCTCAAACAACGAATGGCCAAAGCCCCCAGTCAAATACTTGGAAACAGACGAAGAACAGAAACCCATGGCTTTGATTTCAATACAACCACATTCACCAATTATAAGCGGCATCAACCATCGAAACTCATTCAGACTTCTTCAGCGTACAGCTGCCTACATTCATCGCTTCAAGCACAATCTGAAATCAAAAGATGACACTTTAATTGGACCACTAACTCCAGCGGAGCTTCACAACGCCTTACACTATAATGTCTATGAAATCCAACGTATCGCCTTTATGGATGAAATAAAACATTTGGCAAAACATCCGATGTTGCCAACCGGACATTTTCTCAGTTCGCTCAAGCGTTTTGCGGACAGCAAAGGATTACTTCGAGTAGGAGGACGAATCCAGCTATCTGACTCAATATGTGAAGCAAAACATCAACTCTTACTGCCACATTCAAACGAGATTGTGAATCTATTGATTCAACATATTCATGAAAGGAATCTTCATGCCGATCCTCAAGCGCTGTTTTGAATACTTCGGAAAGAATTTTGGCCATTACGTGGAAGAACTTTGGCACAAAAGATTGTTCATAAATGTATGCGGTGTTGCAGAGCAAGGCCAAGATTGTACTCCCAAATTATGGGGAACCTCCCACGAGAAAGAGTTCAAGCAATTCGTCCATTTTCCAACGTTGGTGTTGATTTCTGTGGCCCAATTCAAATTCACTACTGTATTAGAGGAAAAAGGCCCACAAAGGCATACATTGCCGTTTTTGTTTGTTTCTGTACAAAAGCTGTTCATCTGGAACTTGTGTCGGATCTCACAAAGGACGCATTCATTGGTGCTCTAAAACGATTCCTTGCTCGGAGAGGCCGTCCGACGAAGATATATTGTGACAACGCCACAAGCTTTGTAGGAGCCAAAAACGAACTTGGGGAGGTACAAGAATTATTTCTAAATAAACAAAATCAAAATGAGCTTCAACAGTACTGCTCAGAAGAACAAATAGAATGGCTTTTCATTCCTCCCAGATCACCTCATTTCGGAGGACTCTGGGAAGCCGCTGTAAAATCTGAAAAGTACCATATCAAAAGAGTGATTGCTGGAGCTTCACTTACATATGAAGAACTGCACACAGTAATAACAGAGATCGAAGCGGTTCTGAATTCTAGGCCACTTACTCCTCTCTCTAATAATCCAAACAATCTGCAAGCGCTAATACCGGGTCATTTTTTGACTGAGGAACCACTCAACGCATTGCCAATTCCAAGTTCTTCAGAAACCAACATCAAGCTACTACAAAGATGGAAGCTAGTCCAAGCCTGCCAATCGGAATTTCAGAAACGTTGGTCTAAAGAATAACTACAAGAGTTACAGACCAGAAGCAAGTGGAAGACGTCGACAACAAAAATTTCTTTGGGGACATTAGTCCTCTTAAAAGAAGACAACGTACCCCCTCTCAAATGGGCCATTGGCAGGATCATCAAACTTTATGAAGGATCAGATGAACTTACTAGAGTAGTTGATGTCAAAACCGGAAGAGGAGTACTCAAAAGAGCAATTCATAACTTATGTCCTTTGCCAGTTGACACAACTGAAGAAGACCTGACAAAAAAGTCCCCTGAAGGCTCAACTGAAAATAGGATCGACTAAACAGTCACAATACCATCAGATTTGAAGGAGGACGTTGAGAAGCCGAAAAGGGATTTGGTCATAAATCCCCCTGAAGGCTCGAATGAAGACAGGATGATTGTACATCAAAAGAGTTATCAGATTTGAAGGATTCAAGCACATCAAATGTAACCAATAATCATTTAAAATCGTCTGAAATCTCATTAACTGTTACTGCTAGCCAGAACGATGGACGTACGTTGCTGGTAAAATTCACTAAAACGGTCAAAAAATGAAGCAAACATCGAATTTTCCCCATAAATTCTAGATGGTTGACAAGCCCAGCCCTTCATTTTCGCTGCAGTGGCCTGAAGAAGTTCCACGAGAGTAAAGACTCCCAACTGTCTCAAAATACCATAGTACAAACGAAGCACGTTCAATCCAAAAGGACACGATCGCCACCAACGATACGAACGCCAAAGATCGCGAAACCCGCTTTAGTGCTATTAATATTATGCGCACCAAGCATCAAAACAACAACTCAGCCAATCAACGAGACTATCACCAAGGAGGCGCCGGTATATTTTGAGGATATCGGTAAGATCTCAATGGTAACGGACAATTGGAACATCATAGCATATTACAATATGACCGAATATTGGAAGGATATGCAAAACCTGCGAAACAACCACAAACGCCTGAAGGAACTCTGCGAGCAGACTGAAACCGACAACCAAGGACGATGGAAGCTCCACTTAGCACAATTTCAATCCCAGCTAAGCACCATACAGGCAAATAATAACTTGCTGCTTGAGAGAAGCTCTGAAGTCCGGAAGAAGCGAGATCGCCTTTTGATTTTATTGGAACCATGAGTAACAAGTTATTCGGAATATTGGACCAGGGCTATGCAGAAGAAATGGCAACAACTATTGACAAAATTAATTTAAATGAGAACCACATTATAGAGCTGATTAAAAATCAAACATCTGTCGTAGATTCCACCCCAAATCTCCTAGACCAAGACAGAACCTTTATAAAGGAACAGACGAAATCCATCGAAACTTATCTAGAACACTTCCGCTTAAATATTAATAAAACCAGCCATATACTGGAGAACCAAGGTCTCATACAAGCTTTCAACACGTTATCTATCCACTTCACTCTGCTGCTTATGGCATATCAACGCATCCAAACATCCAAAAATGAACCCTCTCATCCTGCGGCCAGACCAGCTACAAAACGAACTAAGATTCATCCGAGAAAATATACCAGCCTCCTAAATCGTACCGAATCAATCTGGGTATATTTCACTGCTAAAACTATACTCAATTATGACTGTTCAGTCAATAATCACGAAGGATAAGGTTATCTTCAAAATAAACATACCCTTGCTAAACGTAGAGGTGTTCCAGCTATTCAAAGTTATTCCTATTACTTTTAAACTAAGGGAACAGTTTGTTTGCATTCTTACGAATACTACATTTTTAGCTGTGTCACTACACAAGGATCAATACAGTGTCATGTCCGAAGCCGAAATTAGTTCATGCCTATTAACAAGTGAAGATAAATACCTGTGCAATAAAAAGCATCAAATATTCAACCGAGATACTGGACCAGCTCAATGCGAACTTAAATTATTAAACCAAGTGCATACACTACCCCAAGTTTGCAAACTCAAGATCATTCCCAGCTCCTCAAGTACGTGGATTCAACTTCACAACAAGAATACATGAATCTACAATCTGCAAGAAGAAACGTCTATAAACATAGTTTGTGGTGACAACAGTTATCAAACTATTCTAACTGGATCTGCTTCTCTGAGGTTTAAGGCCAACTGCAACATAAGACAAGGCTCGTTGACGATCATGGCCCACCATCAATTTACTAATCGGATCGACTTTTCTTACCTACCACCAGTTGCTTTAAATTCCACCATCATTTTGGAGCACTTATAACCTCAAGAAAACTTCCACAGTATGAAGATAGCAAACAATTCCGATGACATTGTTCAGCTTAAAACCACTCTCCTGCAAATCAAACAACAAAGCTCTCTTCCTCATCACGTTGGCTCCACAATCTACCATGTCTCAGCAGAATATTTGGCATTGGTCATCATCTTCGGTTTGACAGTCATTTACTTCACCACAAGATGCTACAAAACACGAATATCACAAGGACCAGAAGCATCAGTAAGGAAACCACAACCCTTCCCAAGGACCATCGACTTTCGACTTCAAACACGCCGGAATACACTGTCTTGAAACCTCAGCGCTTTCAACGGCCGGGAGTATGTCCAAACAATCAGCTTTCGTCATCAAATATTGTTCCTTACATTAAAATCATTCCGATGATATTCAATTCCTATATCTGCAATTGTTCCTGCACGCGCAATCGTAAATTCAGTTTTTTACCTATCTCATGGAATAACTCTAAATGTAATTGGAACATTGATTTTCTGTTTTCGCATATTTTCTTTACACGCGCGAATCAATTACCGAAATTCGCGGATCATTTTTGCTGACCACATAGCGCGTGCAGTAAAAGTTCATAAGAAATATATGACAAATAATTTGCTTTGTAAAGCAAAAATATTGTACTTAAAGATCATGAAATTTGTCATTTTATTATTATTAAGGTTGTTATCAGAAGAAGCAGTTGTTCTTATTAGAAAGGTAACAGCATGCTCACCGTTCGCTGTCATTCCTGCTTGAAAAGAAGGGTTAGCTGGAAACGAAAGACATTGTTAGATTTAGCAGTTCATATTATTTATTGAAAACAGGAACAAAAAGGGAATAATTTCATCACTAGTAGTAGTAGTAGTACTTTATTGAGACTTTTCTTTTGACATATGGTACTTAACCTGCTTTTAATGTTACGATTCATTTGACAGTGACACTTTTGTCAAATGTCCTAAGCTTTTTTATACGACCCGAGTCTATACTTTACAGTTTTCAAAGTGCTAGTGAAATTTTTCTATACCGTTTGCTCTTATGGTTATTGACTTTAGGTTGTTTATTTACATATTAAAACCTAAACTAAACTAACCTAACTTATTCTATTCTTAGCCTAATTACATTGTCTTTTTATTTTTGGTTAGTCGTGTGTTCTCTTCAAGCGTTACATCCAAAAATCGCGTTTCAGAAGAGGCACAGTTCCTACCGACCTGATCTTCAGGGTCTACGAAGTTATTTTTTATTTCTTTAGTCGGTTACTTGATTTTTGTAGGTTTAGTTCTAATTTTCTTCCCCGATGGAAGTTCGAGTTGGTTTAGCCCCTATAGGTGTTAGATAGATAATATGGGTTTTCAGAGGTGGGGGTACTATTGAAGAGGTCCCGGATTAGATTTGACTCGTGTGTCTGCCATTTAGCTATTCGCTTTTTGCTTGTTTCGAGCATGTATTGCAGGATGGGGGTCACTTTAGTTTCTTCATAAAGAACGCTGTTTTTGTAGTATTTTTTATTGGGACGTCGGTATTTCGAAATACATTTTCTGAGTATCCTCCTCTCAAGTATTTGCAGTTCCTCGGCTACTGTTGGTGAAATTGTCGGCCAGGCTGGGAAGGAGTACGTGATGATGGGGCGGATTAGGGTTTTATACATGAGAAGTTTCACATTTGGGAAGACGGATTTGGAGGATAGGAGGGGTGAGATTAGTGCAGCAGCTCCTTTGGCTTTATTTATTGCCTTTCTTGCATGTGGGTTCATTTTGAACCTGTTGTTGAGGTTCACTCCCAAATACCTGATGTTGTCTTTTGGGTTCACCGTGTCCCCTTCGATAACTGCCCTTATTCGTTTGCTTTGCTGCACTGCTAGTTTGTGCCCTTTACCACTCGCGTTACGGAAGCAAATTATTTTCGATTTAGCAGCGTTGATTTGGAGCCCCCAATCCTTTAAATAGCGTGCTATAATGTCGACTTCTCTTTGCACCATTTCCATGGCGGAAATGGGAAGAGTGTGACTGGCTAGGATTAGGATATCATCCGCGTACATGATCATGTTCAGGTTACTGGAGATGTTTTGGGTTCTGATTGTGAGGGCGGAATGTGGGATGTCGTGTAGGAAGAAATTGAAAAGGTTTGGTCCCAATATGGATCCTTGTGGGACTCCAGACAGGATAGGTATAGGTGTTGAAGTTCTGTGGGATATTTCAGTAGTTAAGTATCTATTTTGTAGGAAGCTATCAAGGATACGGGTGAAGGCCAGGGGACAGTTGGAGTATATGAGTTTAAATTTTAGCCCATCGGTCCAAATGGAGTCAAACGCTTTTTGTAGATCTAGCGCGCATGCGACTGTGCATTGTTTTTTGCGCAAGTTTTTTACGACGGTGTCATGCACAATCATAATGGCGTGTTCTGTTGATTTTTTGGGTTGGAATCCGAGCTGAAACTCGGGGATTAGCTTCGTTGAGAATGCTCTAGATCTCCGTAGAATGATTCTTTCCAGAATCTTACCGATGTTAGAAAGTAAGGAGATTGGCCTAAAGTTTTTTACTTCTCCGTCGAAGTTTGGTTTAGGAATGAGGATAAGGTTGCCTCGTTTCCATCTTTCTGGAAAGTAACCATTGTTTATGCAATTACTGAAGATGACTGCTAAACTTCTCGCGACAATTGCGCCGGATTTCCTTATTACTTTATTGGGGATACCGTCTAGGCCTGAAGAGGTTTTATTATTAAGACCGGCTATTGTATCTTCTACTTCTGACACGTAGGTGAAAAATTCCCCGAATACTTCGTGTTGCGGAGATACTGCCTTGTTGGTATCGGAGAATATTATAAGGTATGACCGTTGGTAACCAATGTTTCTCTCTTTTACAGCCGATATAATTTCCTGTGCTCTTTCGTTCTCTGGAGCTCTCTCTCGGTACAGGTTTCCGTAGAATGAAGAGATCACTTGCAGCTTTTCTTCAGGTGTGGAGAAGGGTAGCCCTCTGTGCTTGATAGGGTCCCTGTCGATGTTGAAATTGTATGACCGACGGCCCATTAGTTTATTAATTTCTCTAAAGACGTCTGAGGATGGTTTGAGTAAACTCAATCTTCTTTTATAGTCTTCGTTCATCTCACGTCTTATTTGCCACGTTGTGCGGTTGTTTAGTTCAGTGATTTCCGCTTTAAGAGTGAGGTATTCCTGGTTTATACGGTTGTTGTGCCGATGGAAGATCCGTTTAAGCCTTTGAATTTCCGTTTTTGTTCCCTCATCTGTGATTTGGTATCTTGCGTCAGGCATCTGTACAGCCCTTGTTTCAGTTTTTCTTCCGGCGCATGTGCGTCCATTCGTCTTAGTATAGCCTCGGTTAGGTTCTGGATGTGGATATCGATTTCCTGGTTAGATAGGATTCGGTTCACAGGGGGAGGGGGGGGGGGGGGGGTTAATCGTCTTCGAGGTCTTTTCTGAACTCTGCCCAGTCCACAGAGGCATAGGATCGAAATTTTTTTGGTGTGTCTTCAATAGTGGTTAGGTTGTTTAGGTGGAGGGTTAGTTTCAGACAATAGTGATCGGATATCGATGGAAGGGTTGCACATTGGTAGGGAGATGTGTTCCCAGTTAATAGGTCTTGTGACACCAGAAAGTTGTCTAAGAAGGAGCTGCTTCTCGGGTATGAGGGGACACCTGCGTTGACAATGGCGCATGTTAGAAATTCGCTTGTCAGGAACCATTTATATATTCTCTGGCCGTTTGGGTTCCGTGTGGAATCGCCCCAGTACTCATGTCTCGCGTTGAAGTCTCCACCAAGGAGGATAGAATCATGGTTAGCAGCTATTGCTAGTATTCTATTAAGAGTCGGTTCTATTGCAGGTCCCAGGTTTCCTGGGATGTGGATGGACCCAATTAATATTTTCCCATAACCACCATTGCGTCTTCGCATGTTTAGGGTTGCTAGTGTGCAGGAAATGTCGGGATGCTTAAAGTTTATTTGGTCGACTGATAGGTTGTCTCGATATAGAATGGCGGTGCCACTGCCTGCGTCGTTTTTGAGTACCTGGTAGTTTTCTATTCGGACCTTGTGTATCGGTTTTAAGACTGTTTCATTAACGAAAACTATGTCTGGTTGGATGGATTTGGTAAGGCTAGTCACGAATATTATTTTGTCGGGGGAAACTAGAGAGTTTATGTTGAGGCAGATAGTGGTCAGGTTATTTACCCCCCATACAGGTTGAGGTATAGCTCAATTAGCACGACTGGTTTGTCCTGTGTTGGCGTGCCATCGTATTTCGGCCAGAATTGGGCAACCTTTTTTAGGAGTTCACCTGGAGACACTCCTAAAACTTGGACTGTTTCGTAGTGGAGTCTTTGAAGGGGGGTTCCCTTATGATTCTGGGTTCCGGGGGCATGGTTGAGTTTCTTCCACTTGTGACTTCCGAATACAGGGGTACTGAATGTGCTGGTGTGGCTGTTGCTGATGGTGTTTGGATATATTCGTACGATGGGGTTGAAATGGGGGTTGTTCTTTTGTTTTTTAGAAACGCTATCTTATCTATCAGCTTTCTCCTTTCCGGGCATCCGGAGAAGTTTGATGGGTGGCCTTTCTCTTTGCAGGGAACACAGAAAGGTGGGGTGCTTGTTCTGTCAATGTCCTTTCTTGGACATTCTTGGGGGTTGTGGTCCTCTCCGCAGGCTACACATCTTGCCTGCAAGGCACAATTCGCCGAGACATGGCCGAAGCGCTGACACCTATAGCACTGGAGTAGGTCGCTCCTTCTTGGCTTTTCCCATGTCGCTTTTTGGTGAAGGATGAAACGAAGCTTAATGAAGCGTTCTTGATCTTCTTTTTGATGGAGGATTATTTTGAATAGGTCCAGGTTCACGCCGTTTGCTTTAGACCAGCCGGTGGTTAACGGTAAGACATTTTCTATTTTGATGTCCGGACATTGTATTTCAATGTCTTCTCTGACCTGTGTGGCTCTGAATGCCGAGTCTACCCCTCTAAGGACGACTGTGTATTTTTTGCGCTCCGTCGGAGTGAAGGAGTAACCTTCTGCTTTGGATCTGCGGATCAAATCCAGTAGTTCGTCATGGATGGCGACTTCGTTGACTGTAATTTTTAATTTACTCGCGCTCAGGCGAGTAATTCTGTATTTCGTCGTGGGGCTCCTTTCCATGATATTTTTGACCGTCATAGCCGTGATACCTTCTGCGAATATAGGCGGACACCATGACTTTTTATTTTCGGGGGCACACTTGTTTTGATTTGAGGTTAGTTTTTCTTCTCCCGAGAGAGGCGCGTATGGATTTGGATTATGGAGGGTTCGTGCTTGGATAAGAGTGGGTGACTTTTGTTTTATTGCCAATTTAACTTGAGCCATTCTGAATCCTTCCGATTCCATGTTTATCCGGTCGATTATTACACTGTTTGGAGCGTTTGTTGCAGCTTGCTCTACTTCCATAGTTGCTAGCGGTAGTACTTCTTTCCTGGCTGCTTTCGTTCTTGGTGGGTGCGCCTTCTCGTCATTGTCCGCTTTGGACCATCTTTGAATGGTTCGGGACTCACTTTGCACCTCTGTTGTTGCCAGTTTTCCGGGCTTTAATTCCTTTTTTCCGCTATACTTTTATTTTGTTTTCTTTTTCTTTATAACCTTGATTTTTAACACCTTAATGTTTTCGCTTGCGATGTGTTCGGTTTGACGTCTCACCATCGAATCATAATTTCATCACTTATCAACATAGACTAGCTTCTATTTTGAATTTTTTTATAATAAGTGCAGTTGGCAATTGTAGTAGTACATTTCTATTTCGTTATGTAAAATTTTGTATATAAATACAGTAACGATATATGTTTTTCGCATTTTATTCTTCTGAATTTTTTTTCCTTTTGATTTCTTTCCACTCTTTATCATTTTTTTTTCCTCTTCATTTTGAATACACAATGGTACGGAGGATTTAGATATAACGCATTTTAGTATTTTTTTTGTGTTATTTTATGAAATCATCCTTCATAAGAAAGTTCCCTTTGAGCTCGATTCAAATTGTTATCTAGCCGTAAGTTTTTATTTTCATTTTTGCTTACTCCGCGGATATACTAACTTTAATCTAAATGGTGTATTATTTGATAACTGAAATTTTTTTTTTATTAAACCGAAGACACTTTTGATAGCCTTGTATACGAGTGTAATGTAAAGGTCCAAAATGTTTTATTAAGCTTATTTATAATTTTGTGTTTGTTATTGATTTTCCGTTTCCTTTTTAAACAAATTACTCGTAGTAGCAAGAGGCCTCATCAAAATATCTGTGATGGAAACAATTCCTGAGGTAACATTTTGGTTTTAGTATGGGTGAATTGAAATAGAATCGAACAGTTCACGGGCTGTCGTCAATGGCCTAACCAAAAGGCAAAAGAACAATGATCGCCCTAGCTTGTAGGATATAGGATAATTTGATCAATGGATTCATACATATTGAATACAGTTATTCGCTAGAAATGGAAACAATCTGTTTTTTGTAATGCTTTCATGCAAATCATTTTGACTACGTCCCTGCCCAGTCTACTGGGCCTCTATGCGAATTCTTCAATTTACTCTAGAGAAGTAGGGGTAGTTTGCCGGCTCTGGAGCACTTTTTCCATACGAATTGAGATTGATTTTGCACGCCACCTAGTGGCGGAAATTGGAAATAATGGCGCTTGAAGCGGCCGGCAATGAAACTAGCGGTTTGTACCTAGGGTATGTGGGTGGGTGTCTCGGGAGTGGTATACGTGGGTGTATTAGGGTGTGCCTGGAAGTATGTGCGTATGTGTCCAAGATTGGTATAGGTGGGTGCCAGGGATGAGAAGGTATGGGTCTTAGGTAAATATACATCTGTGTCTTGGTTAGGTAGGTAAGTGTTCCGGGTCTTAGTAGTCTCCAGTGGTTAATAGTGGAACTAGTCTTGATGGTTGTGTCCTAGGGTAGTCATATGAATTGAGTTCAAAGGTGCTTACAGTGGTACACTAAGTTATATATACACTCATACATTATTATTCGATTATTGCAGGAATAGGCACAAGTCTTGTATTCATGGGTTTGTCAGATTAATTGGGATTAGTTTTGTCTCAGTTATACTATCCATAGTTATTTCACTATAGTGGAAGGATTAATCATATATTCGTTGCTTATAGTCTTTGCATGGTTTTGTTATTCATCTTTGGTTGAAGTGTTTCTCGGGTCTCAAACGCTCCTAGCGGTTGATAGTTTTTTATCCATGGTCGTTTTAATGTATAGTAGATTCGTGTATAGGATTGTTAGCTTGAAGTATTAGGGTTGCTGATCAATTAGGGAAGCTCTGTCGATAGGTGGTGCTCTGGGCGGTTGTTCGCTATGCTTGAGATCCTTTAGTGTGTCACTTATTGAAGGTGTTTGGGTCGAGCGATTTACCTGGTCACGTTAGACGTGCTGGACTTTTTTATGATGCGAGTGGCTGCGTGGTGACGAAGGGCGCTGCTATAGATGGGTGACTATGTTATTGACGGGTGATGGGTGATGGGCTTGCCCATCAACGGGAGTTCTAAGGTTTGGGAATTTGCTACAGGGGCGCTCGGTTAAGGAACGCTTTGCTCATCGATTGATATCTTTGGCTAAGGATGGACGGCAGCGTGTGGAAATGATCGATTTGCTTGATCGTGTTAGGCATGCTGGACGTTTTTTATGTTGCGAGGGGCTGCGTGATGATGGCGGGCGCTTGTATAGATGGGTGGCTTTGCATTATGGATGGATGATGGGTTTACCTTTCGGCGGGTGTTTTAAGGCGTGAGAATTTACTCCTTGGGTGCTTGCTTAAGGTAGATTTTTTGGATTGATGTATGAAGTTAAGGGTGGATGGCGTTTTGGACGAGAAAACATCGCGCGTGTTGGTTGCAGGAGGAAGTAATTTGAGGTATAAGTTTCCGTGGCAGCGGGTGTTATGAGCCATAGAAGTTTACGTCGTGAGCGCTTGGTTAAATTTCCGTGTTGCTCATCGGCGAGTAGGACTGATGTGCGTCGCTTGTTGGAGGATAGTGATTGGGGTAGATTTGCTCGGTGGTGAATGCTGTTAGGCATTGAAATTGGCGTCGGGGACGAGTATCATATGTAATTGGTTTTGCTTGTTCAGAGTACTGTTTCGTGTACGTAGACTTTCCTGTCACCGGGAGTCTTAGGGTATCGAGATCTACATCATGGAACAGAAATGGCATGGCCTACAGTGCATTGTAAGATGGCTTTGATGGTTTGGGTCGGGCATGTTTGCTTGAAAAAGATAGCGTATGCATAGCGCGTTGCTTGGCGATGGGAGTTGTTAGAAGTACTAAGGTTTTGTAGTGTCCATGGACTGCGGATAGCGTGGTGCGTGGAATTGAGACGTGGTTTCAAAAATGTCCATTCACAGATACGTCTGTTCTAGTTTGCTGCTTAGTATTTACATTGATTGTGTTCAGTTTGTCGTTGCTCGAGAACGTTTTTTCTTTATTTTCAGACTCATTGTTGTCACAATTTATTGCCTTTTTTGACTTCATGTCAATAGTACTTTAAGAATCGTCTACAATGTATTTTGTTCGGTTGGACTAATATGTTGATTGCTCAAATCTATGGATGCAGTGAAAGAGATCTTAATGTTTGTTGTAATTCTTTCTTGATATTTAGCCTTGTATTAAATTTTAGTTTACTTGTTGTAGCATTTTGTTCGTCTTCATCGTCATCACTTATTTCTTAACGCAGTTTCTATACTTTATCCTCTGATTTTAATATTATGTAGAAGTATGATATTATATTCATTCATTTTTTCTTTACTATGGGATGCTCATTGGTTTTGTTCAAAAATTCTAATAATTTCTTCCTAGACGAGTCATTTTTTCAAATGAATGATCTTGTAGTGCATGAGATGGGGATAATTTTGTTCGTACATCGTATGATTTGTATATGATTTTTCCCTTTTGATATGTGCATGGTAAAGATGCTCAATTTTCTAGGTCACTATGTTGACATGTATGTTTGGACTATCTGTTCCCAATTTCAGATTATTTATGGGGTTCATCTAGGGAAGATTTTACGATTTATGGCTTCTAGGATACTACTTTTTATGGAGTTGATGTATGATGGATGTAGCAATCATCGTGGTGGTCCTAATGAGTGGGAATCTTTAAGAATTTTCATTGATAATTTCTTATTACTTAATGAAAGAATGAATAACATAGACAAATGTGAATGCGGTAGATCATTGACATTAGGGGTTTGTTAGCGTTATGGTATTATTCTTTGTATATGCCCATAATGCATGAAAAAGTATTTTTTAGTCATATATGGTAGCATTATATGCATGCACTAGATTGAATAAATTTTTATATTTACTTTGAAGTAGGTGTTGTTATTGTAGGTCTGTATTATTTTGTTTAGGAAGCTTCATGAGTGTCAGTATAATATCGAGTAAAAGTGTTATTTTATGCTTGTCTCATGTTCTTCACATCATGGTTTCTAGTATTGATAAATTATTTACATATATACAGATTGATCTCGTATGATTTTTTGACATTTCCGGATCTCTTTAGCCATATCTGCATTAGGAACTTGATGTTTTGGGTATGAGAATTTTTAATTTGTTATCTCCTTTGGAATACTTGCATGCATGGATGATGCCATTTAGTTGATACTTTTGCATTTTATCGGTTTACTGCCTATATGATTGCCTGAGAATTTACAAACCTCATACTTTGTGTGCTTGTATTATGCGTAAAGTCACTTCGGCTATATTCATATACATTTTCAATATTTAAGCATTAAGCAAAATACGTATTTACTACATTTTAAATATGCTAGATTTATCATCATAGGGATTTTCGGTTATGCTCATTGACATATTCAAGTATTATTTTCACATAAGTAAAATATATTCTTGTTGAGTTTTTTCTCATCAGAATTTTTTTCTGCTGGATGCTTGGTTGATTTTTTATAGGTTTGAAGAAGATCTAATTAGTTTTGAACATATAGGATATGTTTTGGGTTGGCACACTGCTACTATAGATTACTTAGGCTAATGTTTATGTAAGATAGTTCGATATAGACAGCGATGTGTGGTAGCATCTGAGTTTATGGTAGGCTATTTTTAGATCGATCTCATCGTATCATGTATAGAAAAGTAGCATATGTTCTTGATAAGGATGGTCGCGAGTCATTGTGGGATGTTAAGAGATGATCATTACTTTCAGGAGGTGTTTGGCTGCTGGTAATTTGATGAACAGATGTACACTTGAGTTGAATGAACTCATGCGGGTTTTTTTTGTCCATCGCTAGATATTTTTGAATGGTAGAGTTAATTGTTTGATATTTGAGAGTTTCGGATATGCTAGGAATGTATAGGTCATTTTGGTTTGTTGTTTGAGGTATTTGTTTACTTGAGTAGTGTTAGATTAGTTGTTAAAATAAAAAGACTGTGTTTCTTTCTAATAGAAATAATCTATTGAGTAGTGCTATTTTTTTAAATATATAAATAAATTTTGATACAATTTACAGCACATCTGATAAATGACTTTATGAGTTCTACAGCATTATGAACAATTTTCAAGTTAGCTTATTCAGCTGAACTATTTCTGATGCATAATTAGTCCTCTAACGTATTATGTAATGCAATCGTATACTGTAAAATTTGTATTCAATATACTTGTCATGCAACTCTAGTTCAAACTGTTGATTTTTCAATTCTCATATAGTTTTGGTTGTATGTTTTTGAAGGGGGAGGAGAATAACAAATTCCTTGATGAATTACTGATAAGTATTTCCCGGTAAAAATTAAATATCAATTATAAACTTTTTCTTTCTAATAGCACTGACCACTACTTGGTTATAGTGTTGTTTGGACTGTTTATAATACCCGGTGCTATGAATTATTACTTTATCGTATGTATTCGAGACTGGAGGACTATGTACAGTTATATGAGTGTAAAAATATTTCCTGCCTCTTGATCGTATGAATGACAAATGCATGTATCAGTGCCTGATGTCGTACTAGAGTTGGCCTATTCACATATTTGGTAGTGTATTCCATGTTCATTAGATAATTTCTCACCCATATTACCACATTTAAGCATATAATTCTCGATTCGTATTTGGCGTGCAGGAAAAATATCACGATACTCTTCCATGAAGTATTGGATGACCATTGTAATAGATCTTATCGCGGTGAAAGTGTATTGACCTCTGTCTTCTTAGTTTTCTTGACGTCGTTTACCAGAATTTTTTGTTTTTCAATGGATGTACTTAGGACCACTGTTTTTCTGAATTTTAAAAACCTCATAATATTCCGTAGAATAATATGTAGTCTAGTAATAAAAACAACGGCGTGCTGCATTTAAGTTAACATACATTCATGTTCTAGTTTGTACAGTACAGCTAAGATGAGGGTCTGTTTCTCAATATTAAACTTCAGTATTTTATAGACTGAAGAGATTATACTTGGCTACCATGCCTTTCACAATAGTATGTTGTTTTTACCAAGTCTTAATATACAATTTTTCAATGAATAATTTCTTTTAGTGAAACAAAACATTGTTTATAGCGTTTGTTGTATTTCATTTCATCACATGGAAAATTAAATCATTATAGAGGACTGGTATTTCAGAAAAAAGTCTAGAGTTGTTTATGTTTACAAATGATGTTTGAGTAGGAGTGAAGAAGTCGTTCATATCCAGTTTAAGTACGCTTTTTTCTCTGCATCTTCCTTCACACAATCGGTAAGCAAATTGTTGTATTGCATGACAATGTTGAAAAAATCAATCAAGATGAAAAGCGTGAAGAGCTCGGGATGTTTAAGTGTTAGTCCCTCACCTCCAATAGGTATGTAGAAGAGCTCAATAAGTCCAAGCCAATTTGCAGGGAATTCATCTACTCTTTCCTTGAGATCAATGAGGTATTGGTGAAGTGAAGTCCATTGACTGTTATCTAATTCCAACTGATTTTGTCTACTGCATCGGAAGATTATTTTTGCTTGAAATGTCAGCGGTCTAAATCCAAGCATTACTTTGCTTTTGTGGAAGCCTTCATCAGGATAGTATGTATAGTTCAGCAAGAGGTTTTTCTCATAGATTTGCTGTTTCTCTCGATTCTATTTTAGTTTTTTCTCTTTCTTGTTCACTTTTCCGGCTGAAATAGCCTTATCAGTCTGGCTGGCCTTTTCATGCTTCTGACTAACAGACAAAGTTACTGGATCTGCTCCGATGATTTTAAATGACTGCTTCTATTAGTAAAACTAAAGATGTATATTTATTACACCAGCATATATATTCACTTATCTGCATTTACGCATGGAGGGGGGGGCAAGTTCAATATGCGTTGATAATTCTACTGCATAAGTCAACATGTTTAGCCATTGGATGCTGTAATGTTGCTTACTCTCATAATTTAAATTCAAAGATAAGAAAGTGCTACGAAGTTAAGACTTGAACCACCAAGCTAACAGGAGTAGGAGTCATTAACAGGAAATGACACTTTACTCTGTATTTTCTATAGAATTTTTCGGAGTTCTGCTGGGCTACAATAGATTGCTTAGAGGCTAATTAGCTGTCTTTTTATCTGTAAAACCATCTATTTAGCTGTCACTTTTGCTGATGAGCTATCTATTTTATGTATTATGCTGTCTATGCAGCTGTCTATTTAGCTGATGCCCTGTCTGTTTAGCTGATATGCTATCTCTTGAGCTGCCTTTGTAGCTGTCTTTAGTTGATAAGTTGAGCACTTACCCCAACGTGCTATCTTTCATTCGCTAAATTTATTTGTTGCTTGGGAAGTATCTTTTTATAACAAAATTCGATTGCTTTCCATACAGTTACAGTCAGCATTTTTACACCTTACTTTCAAAGTTATATGCTCGTCACAATTTACTTTAAGCCTACTGATTACCAAGACTGCATCGTCATCATCCTCCAAGTTATTTGCATGCATACATGGGTCAGACAAGAATATTCACGTCTAGGTTGCTGTTCTGCAAAACGAATCTTGATTAGGAGGAAGCCATTGTTAGTTGCTCGAGAGTTAATTGATCGTATTTCATGCTGATATATTCTTCATAAAATTGAGTCAATATATCCTTCTTTTTTCACGTGCATTATTTTTTCTCTTGACTCCTGTCTAATATATAGGAATCCCTTTCTACAGCAATTCGAACTCATTTTTCCAGTCTTACCATATCTTCATAAGATTTACGATCCGTCATTATTTTTGGAGTGAATAATGTTTGAGACTCTTACCGCCCACTATGATGTTCCGTTGCATTGAAATCATGCTGCTACACTTATGAACTCATCCAAAATGGTCAAAAATCATATGATCCATGGATTAGCCATTTGAATCATTTTTCAAAGCACAAACTTGTTGAATAGATCTCTACTTCATGCAAACCATTGCTAGGGCCTTAGCATGAATAAATTTAGCCTGTTGTTTAGACGATGTATTAAGGGCTTATAGTGAAACTTATTAAGTAAATTGAATCATCTTGGTGTTCTCATGTATGATCCAACCTTTTGGATTATCCGAGATATGCAGGAAGATCAGTATTTTTCCCCTATCATTGAACAATTGGGAAAAATTTTGGTACCTCTAACTGACTCAAAATCTGTCTGATCCATTTTCAGAAGAGGTTTGAATGGTTTTGATGACTTGAGGCTACATCATTGCTCACAACCTGTGAAATGATTAAACATCACGGACAAATGTCTCCAGATATGAACATCATAATAGCTATCAAATGTCAATATATTCGTATCATATGATCGACTGGTCTCTTTATCATGCAAAGAGGGTTATCCACAATCATCGATCAGTTGAGCCGTCTGATAGGGTCATGAGTAGTCTGTTCAGCAGCTGAGCTATGATCAACTTCACACCATTATTCTTGCTCTTTTGCACCTACTATCCCAATTGCCTGACGAATTCAAGGTAGCTTTCTCTTTCTTACCTACTACCCGAGTTGATTGGCGGGCAGAAGGGGGTGAATGGCCTCGCAGAGGCTTCTACCTAGCCTCCTCCATGCCACGCAGGCGTGATGACAGGTTATCATGCGTTATGATGCATCATAATGCATGATGATGGGTCATCATGCATAAATAAATAAATTATTTCTATTAGAAAGAAACACAGTCTTTTTATTTTAACAACTAATCTAACACTGCTTAAGTAAACAAAAACCTCAAACAACAAAACAAAATGACCTAAACATTCCTAGAATATCCGAAACTCTCAAATATCAAACACTTAACTCTACCATTCAAAACTATCTAGCGATGGACAAAAAAAAACCCGCATGAGTTCATTCAACTCAAGTGTACATCTGTTCATCAAATTCCCAGCAGCCAAACACCTCCTGAAAGTAATGATCATCTCTTAACATCCCACAATGGCTCGCGACCATCCTTATCAAGAACATGTACTACTTGTCTATACATGATACGATGAGATCGATCTAAAATAGCCTACCATAAACTCATATGCTACCACACATCGTTGTCTATACCGAACTATCTTACATAAACATTAGCCTAAGTAATCTATAGTAGCAGTGTGCCAACCCAAAACATATCCTATGTGTTGAAAACTAATTAGATCTTCTTCAAACCTATAAAAAATCAACCAAGCATCCAGCAGAAAAAAATTCTGATGAGAAAAACTCAACAAGAATAATTTTACTTATGTGAAAATAATACTTGAATATGTCAATGAGCATACCCGAAAATCCCTATGATGATAAATCTAGCATATTTAAAATGTAGTAAATACGTATTTTGCTTAATGCTTAAATATTGAAAATGTATATGAATATAGCCGAAGTGACTTTACGCATAATACAAGCACACAAAGTATGAGGTTTGTAAATTCTCAGGCAATCATATAGGTAGTAAACCGATAAAATGCAAAAGTATCAACTAAATGGCATCATCCATGCATGCAAGTATTCCAAAGGAGATAACAAATTAAAAATTCTCATACCCAAAACATCAAGTTCCTAATGCAGATATGGCTAAAGAGATCCGGAAATGTCAAAAAATCATACGAGACCAATCCGTATATATGTAAATAATTTATCAATACTAGAAACCATGATGTGAAGAATATGAGACAAGCATAAAATAACACTTTTACTCGATATTATACTGACACTCATGAAACTACCTAAACAAAATAATACAGACCTACAATAACAACACCTACTTCAAAGTAAATATAAAAATTTATTCAATCTAGTGCATGCATATAATGCTACCATATATGACTAAAAAATACTTTTTCATGCATTATGGGCATATACAAAGAATAATACCATAACGCCAACAAACCCCTAATGTCAATGATCAACCGCATTCACATTTGTCTATGTTATTCATTCTTTCATTAAGTAATAAGAAATTATCAATGAAAATTCTTAAAGATTCCCACTCATTAGGACCACCACAATGATTGCTACATCCATCATACATCAACTCCATAAAAAGTAGTATCCTAGAAGCCATAAATCGTAAAATCTTCCCTAGATGAACCCCATGAATAATCTGAAATTGGGAACAGATAGTCGAAACTTACATGTCAACATAGTGATCTAGAAAATAGAGCATCTTTATCAAAAGGGAAAAATCATATACAAATCATACGATGTACGAACAAAATTATCACCATCTCATGCACTACAAGATCATTCATTTGAAAAAATGACTCGTCTAGGAAGAAATTATTAGAATTTTTGAACAAAACCAATGAGCATCCCATAGTAAAGAAAAAATGAATGAATATAATATCATACTTCTACATAATATTAAAATCAGAGGATAAAGTATAGAAACTGCGTTAAGAAATAAGTGATGACGATGAAGACGAACAAAATGCTACAACAAGTAAACTAAAATTTAATACAAGGCTAAATATCAAGAAAGAATTACAACAAGCATTAAGATCTCTTTCACTGCATCCATAGATTTGAGCAATCAACATATTAGTCTAACCGAACAAAATACATTGTAGACGATTCTTAAAGTACTATTGACACGGAGTCAAAAAAGGCAATAAAATGTGACAACAATGAGTCTGAAAATAAAGAAAAAACGTTCTCGAGCAACGACAAACTGAACACAATCAATGTAAATACTAAGCAGTAAACTAGAACAGACGTATCTGTGAATGGACATTTTTGAAACCACGTCTCCATCCCACGCACCACGCTATTCGCAGTCCATGGACACTACAAAAACCTTAGTACTTCTAACAATTCCCATCGCCAAGCAACGCGCTATGCATACGCTATCTTTTTCAAGCAAACATGCCCGACCCAAACCATCAAAGCCATCTTAAAATGCACTGTAGGCCATGCCATTTCTGTTCCATGATGTAGATCTCGATACCCTAAGACTCCCGGTGACAGGAAAGTCTACGTACACGAAACAGTACTCTTAACAAGCAAAACTAATTACATATGATACTCGTCCCCGACGCCAATTTCAATGCCTAACAGCATTCGCCACCGAGCAAATCTACCCCAATCACCATCCTCCAACAAGCGACGCACATCAGTCCTACTCGCCGATGAGCAACACGGAAATTTAACCAAGCGCTCACGACGTAAACTTCTATGGCTCATAACACCCGCTGCCACGGAAACTTATACCTCAAATTACTTCCTCCTGCAACCAACACGCGCGATGTTTTCTCGCCCAAAACGCCATCCACCCTTAACTTCATACATCAATCCAAAAAATCTACCTTAAGCAAGCACCTAAGGAGTAAATTCTCACGCCTTAAAACACCCGCCGAAAGGTAAACCCGTCACCCATCCATAATGCAAAGCCACCCATCTATACAAGCGCCCGCCATCACCACGCAGCCCCTCGCAACATAAAAAACGTCCAGCATGCCTAACACGATCAAGCAAATCGATCATTTCCACACGCTGCCGTCCATCCTTAGCCAAAGATATCAATCGATGAGCAAAGCGTTCCTTAACCGAGCGCCCCTGTAGCAAATCCCCAAACCTTAGAACTCCCGTTGATGGGCAAGCCCATCACCCATCACCCGTCAATAACATAGTCACCCGTCTATAGCAGCGCCCTTCGTCACCACGCAGCCACTCGCATAATTAAAAAGTCCAGCACGCCTAACGTGACCAAGTAAATCGCTCGACCCAAACACCTTCAATAAGTGACACACTAAAGGATCTCAAGCCCAGCGAACAACCGTCCAGAGCGCCACCTATCGACAGAGCTTCCCTAATTGATCAGCAACCCTAATACTTCAAGCTAACAATCCTATACACGAATCTACTATACATTAAAACGACCATGGATAAAAAACTATCAACCGCTAGGAGCGTTTGAGACCCGAGAAACACTTCCACCAAAGATGAATAACAAAACCATGCAAAGACTATAAGCAACGAATATATGATTAATCCTTCCACTATAGTGAAATAACTATGGATAGTATAACTGAGACAAAACTAATCCCAATTAATCTGACAAACCCATGAATACAAGACTTGTGCCTTTTCCTGTAATAATCGAATAATAATGTATGAGTGTATATATAACTTAGTCTACCACTGTACGCACCTTTTGACTCAATACATATGACTACCCTAGGACACAACCATCAAGACTAGTTCCACTATTAACCGCTGGAGGCTACTAAGACCCGGAACACTTACCTATCTAACCAAGACACAGATGTATATTTACCTAAGACCCATACCTTCTCATCCCTGGCACCCACCTATACCAATCTTGTACACATACCCACATACCTCCAGGTACACCCTAATACACCCACGTATACCAGTCCCGAGACACACACCCGCATGCCCAAGACACAAACCACTAGTTCCATTGCCGGTCGCTTCAAGCGCCATTATTTCCAACTTCCGCCACTAGGTGGCGCGCAAAATCAATCTCAATTCGTATGAAAAAGGTGGTCCAGAACCGGCAAACTACCCGTACTTAGAGATAAGGGAGAAACGATTCTTCAACCGAAATGAGGATACATGATATCAATGACTATATTTTAATATAAAGTTGCCTCTAACTTTCATGTCACATTCGTCCCCACAATCAACGAATAATTCATTCACATTCCCAACCATGCACACAGATACCTCAACGATGCATTCAATAAACTGACTACGGTGGTGCGAAATGAATTATTCAAATTTATGCCGTATAAAACACTGAATTCTAATGCGAGTATTACTCCATTTTCTAGTTATAGAGATATCATATTTGTTCGCTATGTGGTATTTTTTTTCAGTGTCGCTGGTCCTACATTTATTTGTTTGGTTATTTTTTTCTGTCATTAAGATGCTATACGTATCCTGTTCATCTTTAAAAATTCATTTGTAAATTTATTTTACTTGAATATTCCCACTTAATTATCAGTTTTAGATGCATAGATCTGACTTTCTTATATTAAACAAAAATATATGTAGGTAATAGTTGCCCATAAGTACAATATAAAACATACAAAAAGGACGGGATAGGGAATAATAGTTGTTTAAAACCGAGATTTTGTCGTTTTACCCTACCAACTTATGGCTGGCAGTCGACTTAATCGTCTATTTGCATCAATACAGCAACCTAGTATACGTTGCTAAGTATCTATTTGCATCAATACAGCAACCTAGTATACGTTGCTAAGTATCTGGAAGGAAGTTTCTGCAAAACGGATCCCATTTGCATTGAAACGCTTCAATGCATGAGCCTTTTTTTGTGCATCCTCTCAATGGCAGCAAATAACTGCAATCAACTTCAACTGGACGGCATTCAGACGACGAATACTCTCCCGCGTGAGAACATTGACGCTTACTTGTCTTTCCCGTCCGAGGAGGACTGTAAGTCGATTCCACAGGCAGCACAAAAACAATGTTGCGTTCTTTGCATTCGCAAGGCTTTTTCTAGCAGGGGGGTAACGTATGCCAGAAGGATGGCTATCTTTTCCAAGGTACGTTCTAGAAGGAAAGATTGCTGTGTGCGATTTCAAGCCCAGCTGGAGGTGAGCGAGGCTAATTGGAAGATAACACCGAGAATAAACCGGAACTTCTTTGGGATGGCGTGCTTCACCGTCATAAATCTTTGGCATGGTAGACTCCCAGTTCTTTCCCAGACATGTCTGCAATGAGATATCGCGTGGGACTTAAAACTTGTAGGATCCGACACTTCACGAATTTCTCGTCCAACTTAGCATTGTAGCGCCGGACTGCTTCACTCTGCCTGAAGTTCCATCGGTAGATCTCGTCGCCTGCCTTGAAAACAGAAGAACAAGATCGCAGGTTGTAGCGCTGCTCCCTCGCCCGTCTGCTATCTTCAATCTTTTCCCGGAGTTGGTCTCGCAGGATTCGGAGTTTCTCGTGCGGCTCCAGAACCACTATTGGGTCTTCTAAACATTTTAACTGCCGCAATAACCGGTACAAGTTACTGTGGCACATCATGTACTGGCTGAACACGGCAAAGTAAGGTGTGGTATGACGAGTGCAGGGTACGTGTAGTGGTGGAAATCCTGTGGTCCCAATCCTTCTGATCCAGATGGACAAAGACACGAATGGCGGCTATGAGGGTACGACTCAGCCGCTCGGACGCATTTGCTTGAGGAGAGTAGACTGCGGTCCGCTGGTGAGTTATACCATACTTGCCCATGAGGTCCCGAAATCTGCCCGAGGTGGACTGGACTCCGTTGTCGGAGACAACATTTTCCGGTACCCAAGTACATGGAAGACGCATTTCTCCATCAAGCTGACTGTCGGGCTGATGTGCATGTTAAGAATCAGCTCAATGATTGGGAATTTGGACAACTGGTCCAGAACCACGACAGCTCCCGTATGACCAGAAGTGGAACGAGGATCAGGACCGATAAGAATGATATACAAGCGCTGGAACACACGCTTACGTAGTTCAAATTTACCCATCGGAGGCCAAAGGGCAGTATTGGGCGCTTTGGTGCACTTGCGCAACTCACAGGTGGCTACATACGCTTTTATTTTCTGTGCCATTTTAGGCCAAAGAAAAAGATTTTCAGCCGCCGAAGCGTTCGACCGTATCCGCCGTACGCACTCAATGGGTGGTCATAAGCACGTCTAATAAGATCGATGGTCAATTTTTCGGGCATCCATAACCTCCACTGTTCCTCTTCTTGTATGAAGTCTCCGGATGCGTATCCCATCCGCTTGTATATAAATCCCTACGTCACCAGCAGTTATGGCAAATATGGTAAATGGCTCCGAATAGTATGCATCACCTGGGTGTACCCTGCCGACTTGAAGGCGGGATGGTGTAGCAACCACGGAAGTCACCGCAGTTGCAGACATTAAGTTCTGGCAGAGGGGTGTGTAGCCCGGGGTGGCATACTGAGGCCGGCTAGCGCTCAGTCGTGTCGTGGGACTTCCGGGACACCCCCTCCTCATGCTGAGCCACCTTACATAAAGAAACTAACACAGTGGGAAAAGGACGGAAAAGGGAGAGGTCATGTTTGAGAAATTAAAAAAATTATTTTTATTTATAACATAGTGGCCGATTTATTCAAAAAGGAAAAAAAAGAACACAACAACAATTCATGTAAGAAAAATATTATTAATAACAAGCTACTTCTTTTTGGTTTTGCAATAAGTTAACTAATGAATCAATTGAATAACTAAATGTCACCACTTCTATAAAAAAACCAGCCAATATTCTTAATTAAAGGGAAAAAATATATACCAAGGGGATAATTGTAATAAAAGGAAAATTCCAATATGATTAAATGTTAATTAATAAAAAAAATATAATGAAAAAAATGCGCAATTACTCACCCCTATTAATGCTGCTGAGCGCACGGCAACTGAAGGGGGGGGGGGGGGGCACTGAAAATTAACTTCAATTTTCAAAAAAAAATGTTTACACTACTCTAAACGCCAACTAAACCGGCCACTTTTCACTAAATATAGATCTTTTCTTCGGAAACCTGGAACTATAGATTCATCCTTCAGGGTTCTCGTTACAAATTCATTCAGACCTGCATTTGGTTTTTGATTCACTTGTCGTTAATAAGCTTTTGTTTTTTTTTAATCCATACGTCCACCACAATCTGCATTCACTGTTATTTTTTGTTTTATTACCACTGTTATTTTTTTGTTTTATTATCACTGTTACTCCGAACCAATTTTCTTTCCTATTCAATACTATTGAAATTTCTTTTGTTTTATGTGATTTAAAGCGACACTGTTTTATTCCGGCTTCACCTCACTTAATTATCTGTTTCTTTTGTGTTTAGCCCACTTAACTTCACTCACACGCAATTTAAATTCTTTAACCCTCCAGCAAATGTTACTTTTCATGTAAAAGGTCACTATCACTATCTAAACTAATGTTTATGTAAGATAGTTCGATATAGACAGCGATGTGTGGTAGCATCTGAGTTTATGGTAGGCTATTTTTAGATCGATCTCATCGTATCATGTATAGAAAAGTAGCATATGTTCTTGATAAGGATGGTCGCGAGTCATTGTGGGATGTTAAGAGATGATCATTACTTTCAGGAGGTGTTTGGCTGCTGGTAATTTGATGAACAGATGTACACTTGAGTTGAATGAACTCATGCGGGTTTTTTTTGTCCATCGCTAGATATTTTTGAATGGTAGAGTTAATTGTTTGATATTTGAGAGTTTCGGATATGCTAGGAATGTATAGGTCATTTTGGTTTGTTGTTTGAGGTATTTGTTTACTTGAGTAGTGTTAGATTAGTTGTTAAAATAAAAAGACTGTGTTTCTTTCTAATAGAAATAATCTATTGAGTAGTGCTATTTTTTTAAATATATAAATAAATTTTGATACAATTTACAGCACATCTGATAAATGACTTTATGAGTTCTACAGCATTATGAACAATTTTCAAGTTAGCTTATTCAGCTGAACTATTTCTGATGCATAATTAGTCCTCTAACGTATTATGTAATGCAATCGTATACTGTAAAATTTGTATTCAATATACTTGTCATGCAACTCTAGTTCAAACTGTTGATTTTTCAATTCTCATATAGTTTTGGTTGTATGTTTTTGAAGGGGGAGGAGAATAACAAATTCCTTGATGAATTACTGATAAGTATTTCCCGGTAAAAATTAAATATCAATTATAAACTTTTTCTTTCTAATAGCACTGACCACTACTTGGTTATAGTGTTGTTTGGACTGTTTATAATACCCGGTGCTATGAATTATTACTTTATCGTATGTATTCGAGACTGGAGGACTATGTACAGTTATATGAGTGTAAAAATATTTCCTGCCTCTTGATCGTATGAATGACAAATGCATGTATCAGTGCCTGATGTCGTACTAGAGTTGGCCTATTCACATATTTGGTAGTGTATTCCATGTTCATTAGATAATTTCTCACCCATATTACCACATTTAAGCATATAATTCTCGATTCGTATTTGGCGTGCAGGAAAAATATCACGATACTCTTCCATGAAGTATTGGATGACCATTGTAATAGATCTTATCGCGGTGAAAGTGTATTGACCTCTGTCTTCTTAGTTTTCTTGACGTCGTTTACCAGAATTTTTTGTTTTTCAATGGATGTACTTAGGACCACTGTTTTTCTGAATTTTAAAAACCTCATAATATTCCGTAGAATAATATGTAGTCTAGTAATAAAAACAACGGCGTGCTGCATTTAAGTTAACATACATTCATGTTCTAGTTTGTACAGTACAGCTAAGATGAGGGTCTGTTTCTCAATATTAAACTTCAGTATTTTATAGACTGAAGAGATTATACTTGGCTACCATGCCTTTCACAATAGTATGTTGTTTTTACCAAGTCTTAATATACAATTTTTCAATGAATAATTTCTTTTAGTGAAACAAAACATTGTTTATAGCGTTTGTTGTATTTCATTTCATCACATGGAAAATTAAATCATTATAGAGGACTGGTATTTCAGAAAAAAGTCTAGAGTTGTTTATGTTTACAAATGATGTTTGAGTAGGAGTGAAGAAGTCGTTCATATCCAGTTTAAGTACGCTTTTTTCTCTGCATCTTCCTTCACACAATCGGTAAGCAAATTGTTGTATTGCATGACAATGTTGAAAAAATCAATCAAGATGAAAAGCGTGAAGAGCTCGGGATGTTTAAGTGTTAGTCCCTCACCTCCAATAGGTATGTAGAAGAGCTCAATAAGTCCAAGCCAATTTGCAGGGAATTCATCTACTCTTTCCTTGAGATCAATGAGGTATTGGTGAAGTGAAGTCCATTGACTGTTATCTAATTCCAACTGATTTTGTCTACTGCATCGGAAGATTATTTTTGCTTGAAATGTCAGCGGTCTAAATCCAAGCATTACTTTGCTTTTGTGGAAGCCTTCATCAGGATAGTATGTATAGTTCAGCAAGAGGTTTTTCTCATAGATTTGCTGTTTCTCTCGATTCTATTTTAGTTTTTTCTCTTTCTTGTTCACTTTTCTGGCTGAAATAGCCTTATCAGTCTGGCTGGCCTTTTCATGCTTCTGACTAACAGACAAAGTTACTGGATCTGCTCCGATGATTTTAAATGACTGCTTCTATTAGTAAAACTAAAGATGTATATTTATTACACCAGCATATATATTCACTTATCTGCATTTACGCATGGAGGGGGGGGCAAGTTCAATATGCGTTGATAATTCTACTGCATAAGTCAACATGTTTAGCCATTGGATGCTGTAATGTTGCTTACTCTCATAATTTAAATTCAAAGATAAGAAAGTGCTACGAAGTTAAGACTTGAACCACCAAGCTAACAGGAGTAGGAGTCATTAACAGGAAATGACACTTTACTCTGTATTTTCTATAGAATTTTTCGGAGTTCTGCTGGGCTACAATAGATTGCTTAGAGGCTAATTAGCTGTCTTTTTATCTGTAAAACCATCTATTTAGCTGTCACTTTTGCTGATGAGCTATCTATTTTATGTATTATGCTGTCTATGCAGCTGTCTATTTAGCTGATGCCCTGTCTGTTTAGCTGATATGCTATCTCTTGAGCTGCCTTTGTAGCTGTCTTTAGTTGATAAGTTGAGCACTTACCCCAACGTGCTATCTTTCATTCGCTAAATTTATTTGTTGCTTGGGAAGTATCTTTTTATAACAAAATTCGATTGCTTTCCATACAGTTACAGTCAGCATTTTTACACCTTACTTTCAAAGTTATATGCTCGTCACAATTTACTTTAAGCCTACTGATTACCAAGACTGCATCGTCATCATCCTCCAAGTTATTTGCATGTATACATGGGTCAGACAAGAATATTCACGTCTAGGTTGCTGTTCTGCAAAACGAATCTTGATTAGGAGGAAGCCATTGTTAGTTGCTCGAGAGTTAATTGATCGTATTTCATGCTGATATATTCTTCATAAAATTGAGTCAATATATCCTTCTTTTTTCACGTGCATTATTTTTTCTCTTGACTCCTGTCTAATATATAGGAATCCCTTTCTACAGCAATTCGAACTCATTTTTCCAGTCTTACCATATCTTCATAAGATTTACGATCCGTCATTATTTTTGGAGTGAATAATGTTTGAGACTCTTACCGCCCACTATGATGTTCCGTTGCATTGAAATCATGCTGCTACACTTATGAACTCATCCAAAATGGTCAAAAATCATATGATCCATGGATTAGCCATTTGAATCATTTTTCAAAGCACAAACTTGTTGAATAGATCTCTACTTCATGCAAACCATTGCTAGGGCCTTAGCATGAATAAATTTAGCCTGTTGTTTAGACGATGTATTAAGGGCTTATAGTGAAACTTATTAAGTAAATTGAATCATCTTGGTGTTCTCATGTATGATCCAACCTTTTGGATTATCCGAGATATGCAGGAAGATCAGTATTTTTCCCCTATCATTGAACAATTGGGAAAAATTTTGGTACCTCTAACTGACTCAAAATCTGTCTGATCCATTTTCAGAAGAGGTTTGAATGGTTTTGATGACTTGAGGCTACATCATTGCTCACAACCTGTGAAATGATTAAACATCACGGACAAATGTCTCCAGATATGAACATCATAATAGCTATCAAATGTCAATATATTCGTATCATATGATCGACTGGTCTCTTTATCATGCAAAGAGGGTTATCCACAATCATCGATCAGTTGAGCCGTCTGATAGGGTCATGAGTAGTCTGTTCAGCAGCTGAGCTATGATCAACTTCACACCATTATTCTTGCTCTTTTGCACCTACTATCCCAATTGCCTGACGAATTCAAGGTAGCTTTCTCTTTCTTACCTACTACCCGAGTTGATTGGCGGGCAGAAGGGGGTGAATGGCCTCGCAGAGGCTTCTACCTAGCCTCCTCCATGCCACGCAGGCGTGATGACAGGTTATCATGCGTTATGATGCATCATAATGCATGATGATGGGTCATCATGCATAAATAAATAAATTATTTCTATTAGAAAGAAACACAGTCTTTTTATTTTAACAACTAATCTAACACTGCTTAAGTAAACAAAAACCTCAAACAACAAAACAAAATGACCTAAACATTCCTAGAATATCCGAAACTCTCAAATATCAAACACTTAACTCTACCATTCAAAACTATCTAGCGATGGACAAAAAAAAACCCGCATGAGTTCATTCAACTCAAGTGTACATCTGTTCATCAAATTCCCAGCAGCCAAACACCTCCTGAAAGTAATGATCATCTCTTAACATCCCACAATGGCTCGCGACCATCCTTATCAAGAACATGTGCTACTTGTCTATACATGATACGATGAGATCGATCTAAAATAGCCTACCATAAACTCATATGCTACCACACATCGTTGTCTATACCGAACTATCTTACATAAACATTAGCCTAAGTAATCTATAGTAGCAGTGTGCCAACCCAAAACATATCCTATGTGTTGAAAACTAATTAGATCTTCTTCAAACCTATAAAAAATCAACCAAGCATCCAGCAGAAAAAAATTCTGATGAGAAAAACTCAACAAGAATAATTTTACTTATGTGAAAATAATACTTGAATATGTCAATGAGCATACCCGAAAATCCCTATGATGATAAATCTAGCATATTTAAAATGTAGTAAATACGTATTTTGCTTAATGCTTAAATATTGAAAATGTATATGAATATAGCCGAAGTGACTTTACGCATAATACAAGCACACAAAGTATGAGGTTTGTAAATTCTCAGGCAATCATATAGGCAGTAAACCGATAAAATGCAAAAGTATCAACTAAATGGCATCATCCATGCATGCAAGTATTCCAAAGGAGATAACAAATTAAAAATTCTCATACCCAAAACATCAAGTTCCTAATGCAGATATGGCTAAAGAGATCCGGAAATGTCAAAAAATCATACGAGACCAATCCGTATATATGTAAATAATTTATCAATACTAGAAACCATGATGTGAAGAATATGAGACAAGCATAAAATAACACTTTTACTCGATATTATACTGACACTCATGAAACTACCTAAACAAAATAATACAGACCTACAATAACAACACCTACTTCAAAGTAAATATAAAAATTTATTCAATCTAGTGCATGCATATAATGCTACCATATATGACTAAAAAATACTTTTTCATGCATTATGGGCATATACAAAGAATAATACCATAACGCCAACAAACCCCTAATGTCAATGATCAACCGCATTCACATTTGTCTATGTTATTCATTCTTTCATTAAGTAATAAGAAATTATCAATGAAAATTCTTAAAGATTCCCACTCATTAGGACCACCACAATGATTGCTACATCCATCATACATCAACTCCATAAAAAGTAGTATCCTAGAAGCCATAAATCGTAAAATCTTCCCTAGATGAACCCCATGAATAATCTGAAATTGGGAACAGATAGTCGAAACTTACATGTCAACATAGTGATCTAGAAAATAGAGCATCTTTATCAAAAGGGAAAAATCATATACAAATCATACGATGTACGAACAAAATTATCACCATCTCATGCACTACAAGATCATTCATTTGAAAAAATGACTCGTCTAGGAAGAAATTATTAGAATTTTTGAACAAAACCAATGAGCATCCCATAGTAAAGAAAAAATGAATGAATATAATATCATACTTCTACATAATATTAAAATCAGAGGATAAAGTATAGAAACTGCGTTAAGAAATAAGTGATGACGATGAAGACGAACAAAATGCTACAACAAGTAAACTAAAATTTAATACAAGGCTAAATATCAAGAAAGAATTACAACAAGCATTAAGATCTCTTTCACTGCATCCATAGATTTGAGCAATCAACATATTAGTCTAACCGAACAAAATACATTGTAGACGATTCTTAAAGTACTATTGACACGGAGTCAAAAAAGGCAATAAAATGTGACAACAATGAGTCTGAAAATAAAGAAAAAACGTTCTCGAGCAACGACAAACTGAACACAATCAATGTAAATACTAAGCAGTAAACTAGAACAGACGTATCTGTGAATGGACATTTTTGAAACCACGTCTCCATCCCACGCACCACGCTATTCGCAGTCCATGGACACTACAAAAACCTTAGTACTTCTAACAATTCCCATCGCCAAGCAACGCGCTATGCATACGCTATCTTTTTCAAGCAAATATGCCCGACCCAAACCATCAAAGCCATCTTAAAATGCACTGTAGGCCATGCCATTTCTGTTCCATGATGTAGATCTCGATACCCTAAGACTCCCGGCGACAGGAAAGTCTACGTACACGAAACAGTACTCTTAACAAGCAAAACTAATTACATATGATACTCGTCCCCGACGCCAATTTCAATGCCTAACAGCATTCGCCACCGAGCAAATCTACCCCAATCACCATCCTCCAACAAGCGACGCACATCAGTCCTACTCGCCGATGAGCAACACGGAAATTTAACCAAGCGCTCACGACGTAAACTTCTATGGCTCATAACACCCGCTGCCACGGAAACTTATACCTCAAATTACTTCCTCCTGCAACCAACACGCGCGATGTTTTCTCGCCCAAAACGCCATCCACCCTTAACTTCATACATCAATCCAAAAAATCTACCTTAAGCAAGCACCTAAGGAGTAAATTCTCACGCCTTAAAACACCCGCCGAAAGGTAAACCCGTCACCCATCCATAATGCAAAGCCACCCATCTATACAAGCGCCCGCCATCACCACGCAGCCCCTCGCAACATAAAAAACGTCCAGCATGCCTAACACGATCAAGCAAATCGATCATTTCCACACGCTGCCGTCCATCCTTAGCCAAAGATATCAATCGATGAGCAAAGCGTTCCTTAACCGAGCGCCCCTGTAGCAAATCCCCAAACCTTAGAACTCCCGTTGATGGGCAAGCCCATCACCCATCACCCGTCAATAACATAGTCACCCGTCTATAGCAGCGCCCTTCGTCACCACGCAGCCACTCGCATAATTAAAAAGTCCAGCACGCCTAACGTGACCAAGTAAATCGCTCGACCCAAACACCTTCAATAAGTGACACACTAAAGGATCTCAAGCCCAGCGAACAACCGTCCAGAGCGCCACCTATCGACAGAGCTTCCCTAATTGATCAGCAACCCTAATACTTCAAGCTAACAATCCTATACACGAATCTACTATACATTAAAACGACCATGGATAAAAAACTATCAACCGCTAGGAGCGTTTGAGACCCGAGAAACACTTCCACCAAAGATGAATAACAAAACCATGCAAAGACTATAAGCAACGAATATATGATTAATCCTTCCACTATAGTGAAATAACTATGGATAGTATAACTGAGACAAAACTAATCCCAATTAATCTGACAAACCCATGAATACAAGACTTGTGCCTTTTCCTGTAATAATCGAATAATAATGTATGAGTGTATATATAACTTAGTCTACCACTGTACGCACCTTTTGACTCAATACATATGACTACCCTAGGACACAACCATCAAGACTAGTTCCACTATTAACCGCTGGAGGCTACTAAGACCCGGAACACTTACCTATCTAACCAAGACACAGATGTATATTTACCTAAGACCCATACCTTCTCATCCCTGGCACCCACCTATACCAATCTTGTACACATACCCACATACCTCCAGGTACACCCTAATACACCCACGTATACCAGTCCCGAGACACACACCCGCATGCCCAAGACACAAACCACTAGTTCCATTGCCGGTCGCTTCAAGCGCCATTATTTCCAACTTCCGCCACTAGGTGGCGCGCAAAATCAATCTCAATTCGTATGAAAAAGGTGGTCCAGAACCGGCAAACTACCCGTACTTAGAGATAAGGGAGAAACGATTCTTCAACCGAAATGAGGATACATGATATCAATGACTATATTTTAATATAAAGTTGCCTCTAACTTTCATGTCACATTCGTCCCCACAATCAACGAATAATTCATTCACATTCCCAACCATGCACACAGATACCTCAACGATGCATTCAATAAACTGACTACGGTGGTGCGAAATGAATTATTCAAATTTATGCCGTATAAAACACTGAATTCTAATGCGAGTATTACTCCATTTTCTAGTTATAGAGATATCATATTTGTTCGCTATGTGGTATTTTTTTTCAGTGTCGCTGGTCCTACATTTATTTGTTTGGTTATTTTTTTCTGTCATTAAGATGCTATACGTATCCTGTTCATCTTTAAAAATTCATTTGTAAATTTATTTTACTTGAATATTCCCACTTAATTATCAGTTTTAGATGCATAGATCTGACTTTCTTATATTAAACAAAAATATATGTAGGTAATAGTTGCCCATAAGTACAATATAAAACATACAAAAAGGACGGGATAGGGAATAATAGTTGTTTAAAACCGAGATTTTGTCGTTTTACCCTACCAACTTATGGCTGGCAGTCGACTTAATCGTCTATTTGCATCAATACAGCAACCTAGTATACGTTGCTAAGTATCTATTTGCATCAATACAGCAACCTAGTATACGTTGCTAAGTATCTGGAAGGAAGTTTCTGCAAAACGGATCCCATTTGCATTGAAACGCTTCAATGCATGAGCCTTTTTTTGTGCATCCTCTCAATGGCAGCAAATAACTGCAATCAACTTCAACTGGACGGCATTCAGACGACGAATACTCTCCCGCGTGAGAACATTGACGCTTACTTGTCTTTCCCGTCCGAGGAGGACTGTAAGTCGATTCCACAGGCAGCACAAAAACAATGTTGCGTTCTTTGCATTCGCAAGGCTTTTTCTAGCAGGGGGGTAACGTATGCCAGAAGGATGGCTATCTTTTCCAAGGTACGTTCTAGAAGGAAAGATTGCTGTGTGCGATTTCAAGCCCAGCTGGAGGTGAGCGAGGCTAATTGGAAGATAACACCGAGAATAAACCGGAACTTCTTTGGGATGGCGTGCTTCACCGTCATAAATCTTTGGCATGGTAGACTCCCAGTTCTTTCCCAGACATGTCTGCAATGAGATATCGCGTGGGACTTAAAACTTGTAGGATCCGACACTTCACGAATTTCTCGTCCAACTTAGCATTGTAGCGCCGGACTGCTTCACTCTGCCTGAAGTTCCATCGGTAGATCTCGTCGCCTGCCTTGAAAACAGAAGAACAAGATCGCAGGTTGTAGCGCTGCTCCCTCGCCCGTCTGCTATCTTCAATCTTTTCCCGGAGTTGGTCTCGCAGGATTCGGAGTTTCTCGTGCGGCTCCAGAACCACTATTGGGTCTTCTAAACATTTTAACTGCCGCAATAACCGGTACAAGTTACTGTGGCACATCATGTACTGGCTGAACACGGCAAAGTAAGGTGTGGTATGACGAGTGCAGGGTACGTGTAGTGGTGGAAATCCTGTGGTCCCAATCCTTCTGATCCAGATGGACAAAGACACGAATGGCGGCTATGAGGGTACGACTCAGCCGCTCGGACGCATTTGCTTGAGGAGAGTAGACTGCGGTCCGCTGGTGAGTTATACCATACTTGCCCATGAGGTCCCGAAATCTGCCCGAGGTGGACTGGACTCCGTTGTCGGAGACAACATTTTCCGGTACCCAAGTACATGGAAGACGCATTTCTCCATCAAGCTGACTGTCGGGCTGATGTGCATGTTAAGAATCAGCTCAATGATTGGGAATTTGGACAACTGGTCCAGAACCACGACAGCTCCCGTATGACCAGAAGTGGAACGAGGATCAGGACCGATAAGAATGATATACAAGCGCTGGAACACACGCTTACGTAGTTCAAATTTACCCATCGGAGGCCAAAGGGCAGTATTGGGCGCTTTGGTGCACTTGCGCAACTCACAGGTGGCTACATACGCTTTTATTTTCTGTGCCATTTTAGGCCAAAGAAAAAGATTTTCAGCCGCCGAAGCGTTCGACCGTATCCGCCGTACGCACTCAATGGGTGGTCATAAGCACGTCTAATAAGATCGATGGTCAATTTTTCGGGCATCCATAACCTCCACTGTTCCTCTTCTTGTATGAAGTCTCCGGATGCGTATCCCATCCGCTTGTATATAAATCCCTGCGTCACCAGCAGTTATGGCAAATATGGTAAATGGCTCCGAATAGTATGCATCACCTGGGTGTACCCTGCCGACTTGAAGGCGGGATGGTGTAGCAACCACGGAAGTCACCGCAGTTGCAGACATTAAGTTCTGGCAGAGGGGTGTGTAGCCCGGGGTGGCATACTGAGGCCGGCTAGCGCTCAGTCGTGTCGTGGGACTTCCGGGACACCCCCTCCTCATGCTGAGCCACCTTACATAAAGAAACTAACACAGTGGGAAAAGGACGGAAAAGGGAGAGGTCATGTTTGAGAAATTAAAAAAATTATTTTTATTTATAACATAGTGGCCGATTTATTCAAAAAGGAAAAAAAAGAACACAACAACAATTCATGTAAGAAAAATATTATTAATAACAAGCTACTTCTTTTTGGTTTTGCAATAAGTTAACTAATGAATCAATTGAATAACTAAATGTCACCACTTCTATAAAAAAACCAGCCAATATTCTTAATTAAAGGGAAAAAATATATACCAAGGGGATAATTGTAATAAAAGGAAAATTCCAATATGATTAAATGTTAATTAATAAAAAAAATATAATGAAAAAAATGCGCAATTACTCACCCCTATTAATGCTGCTGAGCGCACAGCAACTGAAGGGGGGGGGGGGGGGGGGGGCACTGAAAATTAACTTCAATTTTCAAAAAAAAATGTTTACACTACTCTAAACGCCAACTAAACCGGCCACTTTTCACTAAATATAGATCTTTTCTTCGGAAACCTGGAACTATAGATTCATCCTTCAGGGTTCTCGTTACAAATTCATTCAGACCTGCATTTGGTTTTTGATTCACTTGTCGTTAATAAGCTTTTGTTTTTTTTTAATCCATACGTCCACCACAATCTGCATTCACTGTTATTTTTTGTTTTATTACCACTGTTATTTTTTTGTTTTATTATCACTGTTACTCCGAACCAATTTTCTTTCCTATTCAATACTATTGAAATTTCTTTTGTTTTATGTGATTTAAAGCGACACTGTTTTATTCCGGCTTCACCTCACTTAATTATCTGTTTCTTTTGTGTTTAGCCCACTTAACTTCACTCACACGCAATTTAAATTCTTTAACCCTCCAGCAAATGTTACTTTTCATGTAAAAGGTCACTATCCTTTCAAATTTCCGCTCATTTCACTACCGAAAGCTCCTCGAATCACAATCATGGCTTTTATTTACCAATCTTTCATGTTAAAACTCCCTACACCAATTTTCCAATCTCAAGATTTCGATCGTTTTCCTCCCCGTCGTCATCGACAAACTCTAAAAAAACTTCTTCGTGAAAAATAAGTCACTGTTATCCACCTTCTCCAAGTCAAAAGACCCGACTGACCCCGCATTCAAGCACCCAATCCCGCATTTCACCTTCCCAAATCATATCCCGCAATCCTTTTCATTTTTAAATTACCGCTGCCGCATGTGGGTAACGTAATCGAAGTTCATTACACTTCGAATCCGCTACCCACACATCTTTTGTTCCATATCGACAAACTCAATAGTATCCATTGTTTTACATATGGCAATTTGAACACTCCAAGAAGCGCTTGGTTGAATTTAAAGTGTCACATATACACATTTCGGAAGCTATTGGTTTTGCCGATACCCCAAAAAGAGTGCTTCCGTGCGCCCGGGGGAACTTGAACTCAGGGTTCCAGCAGACCCTCGATCGAGAGCTCACGACGCAGCTAATGCTGCCATGGATGATCGATCTCCCATTCATCTCTTAAGCAACTTCAACGATGCATTTGGGCATGATATTGAATTTTGTTAGTAGGGGAACGTGAATTCATTTTTGTTAGTATAAAAAATAAAATTTGTTAGTGGGAATTAGTAAATAGAATTAGTTAGTATGAAGGAAAGGAATTAGGTTTTGTTAGGGAAAAGGTATTGAATGAAGTTTGTTAGTGGGAATTAATAAATGGAATGTTGTTAGTGGGGAAAATTGAAAGTATTAGTTTATGTTATATGATTTTAGTTGGAAATAAGGGTAGGATTGTGATGATGAAGAAATAAAAATTGAAGGGAAATTGGAAAAATGCTAATAAAATTAAATGAATACACAGAAAAAAAGGTAGGAGTGCCGAAAGGAAGGTGGAAATGTTACGGCGGCAATTAGAAGTTGCGAATGGGAGAAAGTCGGTAAGCCGGAACTCGCAACAATTATGGCGCCCAAAAACTAGGCTTTCTAATATGTTTAATTGATTTTGATTGCTTGCTTTTGATAGCTTAAATTTTACAATTTTTGATTTGTTGGGCTTGAGTACCTGGAGTGCCTGACTTGAATAGTGGTCTGTGCATTTCAGGGAAATATTTTTTTTTGTTTTGTTTTGTTTTGTTACGAATTTTGATAAATTGATAAACAGATATAGTTTCGGTTTTATGGATTAGTTAATGATAGAATTTTGATCACGGGGTTTGCCGCAGTTGCAGTGGCACCCGCCGTGCTGAATTTTGTGTTTAACAGTCTCCACCGGCTATGATAGTGGATAAGCTGTGGCAATGTAGATGTTGGTTGGGATCAACCGAATTTTGAGCCGTTGGTTATATCTCCCTGCACGGGATAGTTGGACATAGATCCAACACATAGAATTAGCCAACGCTTTCGGCCCTACCATCATCTATCTCGCTTTAGCTTTGGGATTTGTGCGGCTCTTGTCCGAGCCATTATGAAGTCCGTAGTATTTCATAATGGTCTCGTAGTCAGCCTATTGAGGTGACAATTAGGGCGGAGTCCGCCTACGAATACCATGGCTATGCCAGGCAATGTTGCAGCTTGTCTACTTTGTGTCTCATAAACTTTTAACATCCATCCCATGTAATTACCTGTTCTTTTCCTTTTCCATTAATGGGGAGAATCATTTTGAGAAATGAAAGTGCAAAGTCCACTATTATAGTTCAATTTACACTCGCCTGCATTCATTCCACTTGTTCTATTATACATTTTCTTTTATCTCGCCATCATATTGAAAGTTTAGGGTTTTATTATTGATTGTTTAATAGTTACTGTTAGGTATTTGGTTATTTCATCTTATTGGGGAATGTAGGTCTAGTTTAGTTATAGATTATTAGAGTTATTTAGAGTTTATGATTTAGATTAGTTTTAGATAATTGGGTTTACGGTATTTGTTAGTTTTGAGTAATTTTTATTAGTTGTAATTTTGATGATTGGAGATTGCGTTTAGTTTAATTTTTTTTTTTGGGTTTTTTTTTATAGAAGTGGTGAAATTTAGTTATTCAATTGATTCATTAGTTAACTTATTGCAAAACCAAAAAGAAGTAGCTTGTTATTAATAATATTTTTCTTACATGAATTGTTGTTGTGTTCTTTTTTTTCCTATTTGAATAAATCGGCCACTATGTTATAAATAAAAATAATTTTTTTTTTCTCAAACATGACCTCTCCCTTTCCCGTCCTTTTCCCACTGTGTTAGTTTCTTTACGTAAGGTGGCTCAGCATGAGCAGGGGGTGTCCCTGAAGTCCCACGACACGACTGGACGCTAGCCGGCTTCAGTATGCCACCCCGGGCTACACACCCTTCTGCCAGAACTTAATGTCTGCAACTGCGGCCAAATGTAGCAACCACGCAAGTCGGGGCAAATGTCCTGAACAAGGTGTCCGATACCACATGTTGGCTTCCTTTCCGGTGTTAAATCATAGAGTCAAACGCCTGTAATTTCAAGGCCCATCTAGCAATTGGCCGTGGAGATCGGTTTGGCTTATCAGCCATTTCAGGGACGCATGATCCGAAACAATTTCGAAGGGGTGTCCCTGTACATATGCTCGAAAGCGTTTCACCACCAACAGCCTGCCAGGCATTCTTGCTCAGAGGCAGTTGTAGTGTTTTTCATTTAAAATCGCTCGACCGTAGAGATTTCCCGAAGGAAATCTGAACCGACCTCTCATCGGTTCTAGACGTGAAGTCGGAGTCGTGCCAATTAATGGTACTAACCGGTCAACTAGCCGTGCACTCATAATTCATTTCGCGGTGGCCAGCTAGTTCGGAGAGGATTTTGGTCGCAGGACTTTTAAATGGATTACGTTCGATTACTTGATGTCAGCCACCATCACTAGCCCATTTCAAACGCATCTATAATACAAACATACGAAAAAGAAACCTATCCTTACGTTATTCCGTTATTCCATTCAATCAAGGTAGACAACAACAAAAACTAGATTTAATTTCGCGTTTCCGAATTTCCGTTTAATTTTTTTCTACTTCTACTCCAAATGCGTCTTCAAAATAACCGACTCTAAGAAAAAACTCAAAACAAACTATGGTACCCTGAACGCCATGCGAAACCAGCCATTTGCGGATTTCAAAAACCCTACCCTCATAACGGCATACTTACCGCTCGCTGTCATTCCTGCAGACAAGAAGAAGGGGTTTGCTGGAAAGCAAAGTCAGTATTAGTTTAGCAATTCATATTATTCATCTTTGGGCTCTACCTTATGAATCAGTACAACTAACAATAATAATTACAACACGTATTTAAAAAAAAATTATTTATACCTTTTCCCTGAATAATAAACTAAGCTTTAATAGAAAAACGGAAATACTAATTAGAATTGTAAGGCAATTTGAGTCAATAAACCTCATATTGAAAACAGGGAAGAAAAATAACATTTCATTAATTATATTTCAATTGTTGCTGTTGTCTTAATGTGTAATAAATAATTTTAATATAATTATTATAAATTTTATTCCAGCAAATTTTTATTTTTCTGTCTTTCTCTTTACTTAATTTTACGCAGAAACTAAATTACTCTATCTATCTATTTACTCTTAGATACCATTTTTTTCTATTTCTATGATTAGGTGCTTCTTTTAAAAATTATTTTATTTCTCTTTCAGGTGTTTACTTTTTATTGTTTTATTCTTTTTCTTCGTTTCTTTTCGTATGACAACTTTATGGATTTGATTTCATTTATTTCTCTAATCTTTTTTTTTCTTTTATGCAGCCACTTAAGTGCAAATGTTTATGCAAATAGTTTTATTTGTAGAATAAAGTACAGTGGGTGGCCCCCTCAGTTCTCTCTGCGTTTCTTCACCGTTTATAAAATGTACAAAGGTTATAGATGTATTAAATATCCCGCACACGGAATGGAAATAATAGTCATAAAATTGTGTAAACGACAACCAACATTAAGGCAAAATGCTTACTATAATTATTTGAAGAATCCTAAAATATGCTAGTATCTATAGTCTATATATGCATTGCATGCTTTCTCTTTCTTTTTACAAAATTTTTATAACAGTATCTAGCCATCGGTAAATGCGATCACCTAAAATCGATAACTTACTGAGTTGAATGTGAAAGGGGATGATTAAACTAGAATGAAGCTCATTTCGCTTTCAAATTCAATGAAGATGAGGCTCGATCTCACTGGGAAGAGCTAACCAAATTTCAAAATATTTAATTTAAGCTTGTTTTGCGACCTGCGATAAGATATGTCTATAGGTAAGTTGTTGAAACTTACAGGATTGAAATAAAAAGAATAATATAAAAGCGTATGACAGACACCCAATGCCGGTTGATGCGATGGATATTGAATAGCGTTCTCATATTCAAAGATCAATGTGGAATGTGTTAACAAAACATTGCCTTCACGGCGAAGGTAGTTAAGATCTTAATTAATCAAAGCGAGAGGTTCCGACCTTGATTCCAGTAGAATAATTGGTTGGAGATCAAAGCACTTGATACCAAAACTACACAATTCATGCAAACATTGATACAAAAGGACATACTTGTGATTGATTTTCTTGACACAGTTGACGAATAATTCGGGAGTAGGCTTGTTAGTAAACATATCATTTTCAAAATGATATTACCTCTGGAAATCATCTAACTCCTAATAGAATAAACACAAAATTTGAAACATTTTCCTAATCAAATAAATTAGAATGCCATGCTTAGCTTGTAAAAGAACGGGCCAAAAATAAACAGTCAGTTAAAATGCTTAATTTTCGAAAACTTATCAGGTGCGAGTTTTTTTCCAATCAAGTTATTAAATGAGAAAACTAACAGACTTTTTGTGGTTCCTCTGGCGATTCCCTCGTTACCGCACTGCGTGTGGAAGTTCAATCCCTTCTTGCATATCATTTCCAAACAGAATCGCACAAAAGATAAATCAGTCATACATGGATCATATAAAGATACAGGTATATGTATGTGGACATATAAATCGTGTAGGTGAAAGTACAAATAAATCTCGTTGGCGTCAACGAGATTTAGTTCGAGTGGTTCTTTGGACGGACTATAAGCCTGTTTAGTTATGATACGTGCTGGTTTAAAAAAAAATCAGAACGTATCGCAGCTGGGTGGATGGACACACTGCCAATGCGTGATAATGATCGTATCACCTCGTGGAGTGCCGCCAATACATTTGATCATGACAATGAGATACTCTAACTATCTCTAAGCGAAGGCCCGAAAGGGGCTGTAGGGCTACGAAGAGAGAGTGAGAAAGGTACAAATATATCGATATAACGAGAAATTATGGAACTCGCATTGGCGTTGCAGCCGTTGACCCAGATTATTTATAATGACCATGGTTAGCCGGGTCTCTTTTGTCCGGACCTTTGATTTTTGTATCCTTTTGAAAATCGTCAATACTTCTTCACTTCTATTTTTCGAATATACTGTTTAAACCAGCTAGTTATGTTTAATTGAGACTAAGATTTTACTTTAAATAATTTTAAGTAAGGCTTCTTTACTTTCTCAGAATTTCTATCCAAAACAACTTAAATTCACATTAAATTCTCAACAATTTTGTAATTTAACCGTAAACATTAATTATCCACCAAGCCACTTTATATTAATCGACACCTTTCTGCCGAGTTGTAGACCAACTCGTCTTCCTTGAACGACTGAGCCGGTAGAGCATTTTACCCACGTTCAATTTCTAACGCAATTTGCTGACCAGACAAATGCGCCAGAGAAAGAATGCTGAGTTTGCGTCTTTTCGCTAGTACGTTTGCCTTTGTCCATGAAATGTAATCCAATCTCTTCGATTACGGATCCATTTCATGGGCAAATGCACTAGATGAATGTGCATGGTCAGCAATTTGGCTAGGAATGAAAAATAGCAAATGGAATTACAGTGTGTGGCAAAATTTAGTATTCATGAACATTGAATTGAATTAAAATATATGAATTGAATAAAATATTTGAATTTGGGTGAAGTCCCGGCGAAAGGCAAATTCAATTGTTCTTAAAGGGAACAGAAAATGATCGATCAATTGATAAATCAATCGAATTGATTACAAATGAGCTAATTACTACGGTGAATTAACCTTAAATAGCTAAGCGTTGATGTTGCCGAATCAGGCTGTGATGGGCGCTCGGGGGTTGAACCTCCTCCAAGGTATGTGGTAGGCTGTATCATCTAGGTAATGGCATGGGTCGTTGGACCTGCATGTTTGATTGTTGCTTGCAGGAACGCCAGCGGGGGTAGGTCACCAGTACGAATAATCCGAGAATGCCCAGGTAGCCGATTGTGTACTGGTGGATGTCGTGGTCGGTCACTTGATCGTTCCATGAAACATCTTGCGCTTGTAGTTGTCATCGCAGTTCCTCGATTTCAGATGCAGGCTCCGTGAAATGAGTGGACTCGTTGAAAGATTCCACAAGGTTAAACCCGCCGCCTGTAGAAATGTGTTGAAAGACCTCTTGCATGGTTATAGCTTGGCCCTCGTGCATGTTGTGCTACTTGATGCTGGCCGTGTCAGAAAGCGTAGATCCATCCATTCGATTGAGAGATGTTGGATCAGAAAGATGAGGTGTAATTTCACTGAGGTGCATTTGGGCGTGAGTGTAGTTCCCTTCAACAAGTCGACTTCGCGTCGACTCATGTTAGATTCCCTGCTGTATAATGGATGAGTCTGTCGGCAAATGTGAATGTTTGACTCCGTTTGGATGCAGGTTGAGTACTTCGCCTCTGAGAGTAGGTGGTAAATGTCAGCTGTGGCGTGATCATCAAATACTGTGAAGATGGTTGAATGGCCACTAATTGGTTGGACCTTACCCTAGGTATTAGGAAAAGTCTATAGAGCTCGAAGGTCGTTGCTACTACTAGTGGAATCTTTAGTTCAAAGATGACGAAATTGATGGTCACTCGGTACTGATTGACGTTATTTGAAAGAGTTGTAGGACATTCTCTTGGTGTATAAGTAGCCGCCGATTCTCGGGTAGATGCTCTCTGATCTTTGTCACCTCTGCACCCAATTGTTGCTGTGACAATAACAAGGAATTGAACTGCCCGTGTTGAGTATCCGTGACTAAGCTGGTGAGGGACGATTGCATTCTCTGCAAGTTGACGGTAATGAGTTTCATTTGCATGGAAAGCGTGATGATCAAGTCGAGCATCGGAGTGTGAGTTCCCTTAGGATGAGGTGCCTTGATGGCATTGGTCAGTGTGGTTAAATTTTTTTTGGTTTTCCCAAGGATGTTCAGCGTTGAGTCGATGATGGAAGTTTGGTTGGTTAGCAGTGAGTGCAGCTTGTCTTGTCTTCCTTATATGGTTTTGATGGTCCAGGCCATTTCATTGGCATAGTCGTCATCAAGAACGCCGAACGATGATTGCGCAAGGCCACCCACTATATTGAAAGCCCCTCTCTTGGACCTGATTTTCAAGTTTTGGTTGATGCTCGAGAACTCCCTTTCAAAGTGCCGGAAATGATCTATAACATTTAGGCAGTTGGTCTGACCGGTTTCGCCTTCACACGGCTGCTGTAAGAGGTTCGTCCCATTCTATAGAACAGCTGATTCCCGCCAATATGGTCCCAAATCATAATAAATGAGCAACTTCCACTCGTTGGAAGATAAGTAGGCTTGACCTAATGATTGAAAACGCAGACCCGTATAGGGTCTGGTTGTTGAGCCTTGAGTTGAAAGGGCGTGCACTATGGGAGCTAGCGGACACATCAAGAGGAGCTCCACAATTGACTTGTCGGTTTGCATTAACTGCCACCTTATCATCGGGATGTCGTCGCCGGTGATCTGGTACCCCTCCTTTCATCAAGTGGGGGGGAACTTGCTTGTGATGGTTCTTCGTTAGACTGTGCATCGTCGAGTACTGGCAACGGGGCCAGTTCGCGTATTGGCCTTTTCAAGGTGCCGAAGGTAGTTTTGACATCCACGACGTGCCTTCGTACATTTTGATAATTCGCCCCAGTGGCCACTTCATCGATGGGGTGTTATCTTCGCTTATGATGACCACTGGTCCCGGTATCGCATTGGGGTGTGAGTGACTCCACTTGACACGATGCTGCAACTGCGCCAAATACTCGTGCGACCATCGTCTCCAGAATTCGAGTTTGAGGTGATTGATTAGCTTTCATCGGGCATGCAGATCTCTGGTGACTGGCTCTGCGCGACCATCCACCATAGCTGTGAGGGGTCCTGTGATGAGGCTGCCAAATGATTGGGATTGTTTGACATTGGAGTCAGTGGTTTAGAATATAAGATAGCTTCCACCTCAACCACCAAGGTATGCAGCTCCTCGTAGGTGAGAGCTGCCGAAGAAATGCCTCGACGGATCAAATTTTTGGCTGATTTGACCACCGCCTCCCACAAGCCGCCAAAATGAGGTGCACGAGGAGGGATGAAATGGAAATCGATTCCCCGGCTAGAGCACGCTGCTGTTACTTCTTGACGCGCTTCTTTGGAATATAATGTGGACGACAATTCTGATAGCTGGTTGTGAGCTCCTACAAAGTTGGTCATCCAATGAAACGTTTGAGAGCACAGAAGAATGCCTCTGTGCTTAGATCGCTGACTAGCTCCAAATGGATGGCCTTTGTAGCGAAACAGCAAAATATGGCTGGTTACCCTCTTGCGGTCAGGTACCTCTACCGCGGTAAGGGATCATCATAGGCCCACAGAAATTCACACCGGAGTTGATGAAAAGACAGGCCGGCTGAATGCGTGCACTCGGCAGGTCTCCCATGACTTGTGAAAATAGCTTACGCTGGACTTGTGTGCACCACACGCACCGTTGAACGATCGATCTTGCGAGTTTTTTTCCTCAAATTGCCCAGAACCACTGTCTAGTGGGAGCGAGCAGTGACTGCTCACTTAGATGGTCGCGATGGATGTCTATCATCAGCAGTCTGGTGAACAGATGTTTGAACGGTAATAAAATGGGATGTTTGCCATTGAACGTGATTTTGGCAGCCTCCAGCATCCCACCGACATGGATTATGCCCTCTGCATTCAGGAATAGCGCAAATCCCACCAACGGACTGTGCTTGGAGACTTGCCTCCCCAACCTGATGTCGAAAAGTTCGCAGTTAAAAGTTGGTAATTGTACAAACCTCACGATGACCTCCAGGGCTGTGGATAATTCATCACTCGTGGGCTCTTTATTTGTCGGTTGAGATTGCTTGACTGCCGGCTTGAAACCACAGATAAACCGCATCATGTAGGCTACTATGCGCTGCAGTCTCTTGAAGGAGTTGCCGTGTGGGATCCGCTGAATAAAGTGTGTTTCAGGAGCCTCTGCTGTTCCCATAGCGGTCTTGGTCCATTTCGTCTCTAAGTCGCAAGGGCCCCCACTCCGATACTCGGAAGGCTAAACTGATTCTACTCCGGATAAAAATGATGATCCTTGCAACCACATACTACAGCGGCTCAGTTCAGCTGGCACCATCTCACGTGACAGGATGTCCGCTGGGTTGTCTTCAAAAGCTACGTGTCGCCATCGGTCCGGCCTTGAGAGGGTTTGTATGGCCGAGACCCTGTTCACTACAAAAGTGTGGTACGATGATGCAGTAGAATTGATCCACGCCAAGACGATCTCAGTATCGGTTTAGAGTACCTGAAAAACCTCCTGCAGATTGAGCGTTGTCTTAACTCGTCTCGTGAGCTCAACGCTTAGTTTCGCTGCACAAAACTCCAAGCGCGGAACAGTAAGTGTCTTGATCGGGGCCACCCTTGACTTGGCGCACTGCACTGGTCAGTGTAGACCACATGTATATCGCTGTGCCATAAACTTTCTTGGAGGCATCACAAAAGGTGTGCGACTGTACTTGCACGGGTTTCTTGCCTGTGCTGATATGACGGGAAAATCGGGTCTGCTGCATTGATGGCAGACCACTGTGAAAATCGGACCACTTCGTATGGAGCCCCACTGGTAATGCTGCATCCCAGTCCAATTCCAATCGCCATAATGCCTGCAGGGACAGCTTGGCTGCCACTATCACAGGAGGCAGAATGTCCAAAGGATCGAACATCCTAGCTATATCAGATGCCATTGTCCTCTTTGAGAACTTCGTCTCAGTTGGATCCGGGTTGATTTGGATTTGGAACTCGTCAGTCTTCGAACACCAGATGACTCTTAACGTCTTAATATAGTCCTCGTGTAAACTACTGAAGTCCAGCTGCACCTGTTGGTCCTCAGGCTTAATCTGCTTCAACAAGAGAGGATGGTTAATACCTTCGCTCGAGAGTATAATACATAGCCCCACCTTTCTGCGAAGTGCCTCCTCCAAGCTGTCTGCCTTGGTCATGACGTCGTCCATATAGCAATCCTTCTCCAACGCGCTGCTGCCCAGGTGACTTTTCTGTCGCTTCTCCTGTCCTAGAGCCTGCAAACATTTTGTAGCTAGATATGGGGCATACGTTGTGCCGTAGGTTACTGTTTTCAACTGATAGTATCGCACTGCTCGCAATGATCTATTTCTCCAAATTAAGCCAAGGTACCGACATGTTGGATATTTCAATGTCAGCGGTGAATAAGAAACAAGGCATTCTGAAACGCAGGAGAATCGAAATAAAGGTCATCTTGGACAGTAGGCTCTGTATGAAGGACATCTTTCAGCGAAACGTTTGTGGTCGTCTTACTGGACGCATCGAAAACCACCCGCAGCTTGGTTGTACTGCTGTCGGGCTTCAGGAAACAATGATGTGGAACGTCACCTCCTCCATATGCCCAAGCCGAATATACTCCTCCATGAAGTCCTCGTATGGAAGTCTTAGATCAGGTTTCCTCTCCAGTCGACGCTCTAAGGCAGTGAATCTACGAGTGGCCACCACTTGGGAATCACCTAATGGCTCAAGATCCTTGCTGAATGGGGCTTTAACCAAGAAACTTGTTCTCGTCTGATAGAAATGTTCTTTGCAAGCCTTTCCAGTTAACGTTAGCTTGTGCTGCGGATAATGTACTTTCTTGAACTCCCAAAATTGCTTGATGAGCTGATTAAGCTGATCTTCTGCCAGGATGCCACATATCACGGAAGACACTTGAATTGTGATCACTTTTCCGGCTACAATCACCCTAGGAGAGTGTTCTGGAGCACTGGGAGCTGTGGGCCCAACTTTATTTGTCCAATGGCTAGAACCTCGTAGAAATGTTTGGCATTCAGCAACATGTCGATGCGCTCCGTTCGGTGGAAGTTTGGATCCACCAGCCTTATGTTTTGGGAATATTCCATCCCGATGTGTTCAAGTTCTGAGACGGTTGTGGTGATATTATGTTGTCCATGACGTAGGCTTGCAACTGCGTGGCATATCCTGATAATCTGGATCGTGGGCCAAGGTTCACCTTGTGTTATGCCTTCTCCGTACTACCGCCTACCCGCTCAATGAGGGCAAGGTATGGTGTCGATGATAAATGCAATTTTTTATGATTCTCTTGGTGACTAGGTTTATTTGTGAACCCGGATCTAGTACAGCTTGACAATCCGAAGTCTTCCCATTGTTGATAACCAGCCTGACAACGGCTGTGCTCAGAAGTACCTGTCCTTTGGGACGGGGTCCCATCAGAGTCGTCAAAGTGAGCGATGGCGGTTCTGCATTTGTTTGCGGTTTCGAATCTTGTTTCGGCAGTATCGTGCTCGAAGATATCGTCTTGGTCTATTTGGGCTTGTTGTCTCCAGGTAGATGTATCAGGGTATTGTGATCCTCGGAACACTGCTTGTAACTTCTGGCCGCGCAGCTGGAAGCCTGATGTCCTTCTCGAAGGCAATTCACGCACAACTTCTTAGCGCGCACGAACTTTAGTCTCTTTGCAGCAGTGATCCTGAGGAAATCCGGGCAGTAGTAAAGCGGGTGATCCTGCTCACACACTAAGCACCGAGAAGCTGTCGTGGCGGCTCCGGTCGACTTGGTGGCCTTCCTACGATTGATCTCTGGTTCCTTTGTTTTATGGCCGAGTGTCTTGAGGGCCTGGAAACGCGTTTCCAAGAATTCAAACAAACTCTTCAAGAGTGGAAGCTCGCGCGGGTTGGATAACGATTGTTCGTATTATGTGTGAGTCACTGGATCCAGTTTTTGGATTAGCACATGTAGCAGCAACGGATTCCAGTCCCTTGTGGACACTTGCAGGTTCTCCAGGCCTCTGAGATATGCACCATTGCAGGAACAAGTCGTGGAATTGTTGCAAATGTAAATAGTCCCCATCGAAGGCGGGGAGTTTTATTTTCGGCAGAGGCATGGTAAGAGGAGTCACCGGCAGAGACGTTGCGGCAGGTGTGGCGCTGAGCTCATCCATTTTTGATTCCAGAAGTATGACCCAATCTTGGGTGAGCTCTTCCAAGTGAATGTACTGTTGTACGTTAAAACCATACGCTTCAGGATCATCATGGAGCTTGACGATCTGCTGGTGATATTCATCCAGCTGTTGCCAACCTGGTTGGAGGGTCATGAATTTACTCCTTCTGGTCCAAACGGTCGTTGATCCTCCTTAACGAGCCTGCCATGACCTTGTGGCGACGCAGGATCCTGACCACACTGGCATCGCTTGGTGCTGAGGCTTCTGCAGTGTAGTCCTTGCTCTCACTATCCTGATTTTTGAACCGTTTTGGTGGATATCCCCGGTAGGCATATCCACGTATGTTTTGGCATGTATTTGATCATGGAAGTGCTGCTGGTAAGGAGGTAGTTGCCTTTGGTAGTGTCATATATATGTTGGGTAAAATACTCGTTCGACGGAGTGACCTCCAGTAGGGATCGGATGTGACTAACACCTAGTTCAAAATCCTCCCACGCGGCCCCAGTCACCGCAGTCGCTCCGCATAATACCAGGCTTCCTGCTTCCTTGCAGCCGATCCTTTTTATAATTGGAAATGACACCTTCGATGATTGGAGCCAATCCTTTCAGGTCCTCGACTAGACGATCCACATAAGCCATCGCATAGAAAATTGGAAAATGGACGGAAACACTAAAACACCACACAGCACTTCACGACCTGTTCACCGGGGAAAATAATTATTTAAATAGGTACCGCAAATAAATACTAAATATTTCGCTGCGGCCTCCAAATGTTGAGCCGGGACTCTTTTGTCCCAACTTTTGATTTTTGTATCCTTTTGAAAATTGTCGATACTGCTTCACTTATTTATTTCGAATATACTGTTTAAACGAGCTAGCTATGTTTGATTGAGCACTAAAGTTTTACTTTAAATAATTTCAAATAAGGCTTCTTTACTTTCTCAGAATTTCTATCCTAAACGACTTAAAATCACATTAAATTCTCAACAATTTTGTAATTTAACCGTAAACATTAATTATGCACCAAGCCACCTTATATTAATCGAAACCTTTCTGCCGAGTTGTAGACCGACTCGCCTTCCTTCAACGACTGAGCCGGCAGAGCATTTCACCCATGTTCAATTTCTAACGCGATTTGCGGACCAGACAAACGCGCCAGAGAAAGAACGCTGAGTTTAAATCTTTTCACTGGCACGTTTGCTTTTGTCCATGAAATGTAATCCAATCTCTTCGATTCGACACCATAATAAAAGTCCTGCATTATGGTATCCTGATGAAACTGGTACTGCCGCTATCTGGGTTCGGAACAGTGACTTTCAAGCGGAGAGTTGAGGACGGGGGGATGGTTTCGTGTGGCTTCGGTGCTCAGGGATCCCCTTCTTTAGTGTGTACCTAACGCCTAACGAGTCGATATCATCTTTCCAAGCCAAGTTTAATGCTCTGGAGGGCACTGTCTCGAACGCAGAGGGTAAAGTGCTCGTTGGGGGCGACTTCAATGCTAAAGCAATGGAATGGGGCATGCCTCAGACGGATCCGCGGGGAAAACCAATCCTGGAAATGGCGGCCAGGACGACCCTCGTCGTACTAAACTCCGGAAATACGCCGACTTTCCGCCGTATTGGCTGTGAGGGAACCATACCGGACGTGACATTCGCCTCGGAGTCCTTAGTACGGAGGATATACAACTGGAAAGTATTAGAGGACTACTCAGCCAGTGATCACCAGTGCATTCTGCTTGAGATAAGTGATGCTATCTCCGGACGTCCGTGCTCTCGGCCTTCTACAACTGGATGGAACATTGGAAGAATGGACGTCGAGAGGTTCGTCAAGGTTCTCACAGCAGGTGAGCCACCGCAGGGAGCTCCGGAGGGGACGGAAGAACTGGCAGCTCAAGAAGTGGTGAACTCTACTATGAGCATAATCACGACTGCTTGCTGCGCTTCTATGCCCCGTCGAAGACCCCGGCACGGCAAGCCCCCAGTGTACTGGTGGTCTACTAAAATCGCTGAAAAGCGGAGGGAGTGTCACAAGCTTCGGCGTGAGGCTCAACGGGCGCGGAACCGCGACGAGGCGTGCAACCAGGTGGCAGCATATAAGTCGGCCAGGAAATGCCTTCGCAAACTGATCAACAGTAGCAAGGCTCGCTGCTGGCAAGGCCTTGTGGACAATGTGAACAAGGATTCGTGGGGCCTTGGCTAGAAGCTGGTCATGGGAAAACTTGGTGCCCTACGGAAGCCTTGTATACATGACGCGGAAAAGATGGACGCGATAGTGCGGGGACTCTTCCCCGTCATCCCGTCCGTGTTGACGCTGTCCATGGTGAAACAGCAGTAGAGTGCCCACTCTTCACACAGCTGGAACTGGAGGAGGCAGTCCTCTCCCTGAAAGTGAGGAATGCTCCAGGTCCAGATGGTGTTCCGGCTGAGGTGTTGCGGCTCGTCTATCATTATTGTTCTGACTTGCTACTCAGCACATTCAACGCTTGCCTACGGGACGGGGTTTTCCCGGTACGATGGAAGGTGGCGAGGCTCGTGCTGATCAGCAAGGGGAAGAAAAATCCCGAATCACCGTCTGCATACCGCCCGTTATGCATGCTAGACACGGCTGGGAAAATGCTAGAGAAACTCATCAAGGGAAGACTCACTGACGCGATTTGTGCTGCTGGGGACCTATCTCCTCGTCAGTACGGCTTTAGAGCAGGACGTTCTACTACTGATGCGATTGCAGAGGCGGTGAACGCGGTCCAAAAGGCAGAGGCATATAGTCGCACCAAGCGATGGATCGTCCTGTTGGTGACACTCGACGTCAGGAATGCCTTCAACTCCGCTAGATGGGTGGATATTCTGGACACGCTGGATAACTCTTTTCAAGTTCCAGAAAATCTCATGCGGCTTTTGAGGAACTACCGAAAGGACCGAAGCCTGCTCTACGACACGACACAGGGCCAACGAAGGATGGAAATTACATCGGGTATTGCCCAGGGATCTATCCTTGGTCCGGACCTGTGAAACGTGTCTTAGGACGGGCTACTGAGACTTGAGATGCCAGATGAGTCGCGCTTGGTCGGCTATGCGGATGATGTTGTGGCTCTGGTCGCCGGACGCACCGTTGAACAAGCGCAACTTAGGCTAGGTATGCTGATGCGCCGAGTGAGGGACTGGATGACTGCTCACGGGCTCAGTTTAGCACTGGAGAAAACAAAAATGATAGAATCCCTAGAGTAAGGATGATCAGTATTGGAGATATACAAATTGAATCGAAGCCAGCGGTGAAGTACCTTGGGCTACTGATCGACTCGAAGATGAGTTTCTCTGAGCAAATCAGGGCAATGGCTGAGAAGGCTGCTTCGGGAATATCGGCCCTGAGTCGACTTATGACCAACGTAGGAGGACCCAGCCCATCAAGAAGACGCCTCTTGATGAGTGCTGTAGGGTCAGTGCTACTGTACGGAGCAGAGGTATGGGGCGACGCTCTCAGCAAGGAGGCATACCAAAAACGATTGGCACAGGTACAGAGAAGAGGAGCACTGAGAATTGCATCTTCGTATCCAACAGTCTCCGACTCGGCGGTGAGAGTGATTGCAGGCGTGATACCTGTCGCCCTCCTTGCTAGAAAGCGCCACGCTATTTACCTGCGCCGAAACGAGGATGCGAGGGAGATGGTTGTCCGCGAGGAGAGACAACGCTCGCTCAACGATTGGCAGCAGTCTTGGGGGAATTGCACGAAGGGAAGGTGGACTACGCGCCTCATCCCGGACGTGAGACCGTGGCTGAATCGAAGGCATGGTGAGACTGACTTCTATCTGACCCAGCTTTTGAGCGGACACGGGTATTTTCAGTCTTACCTGCACAAGATCGGTAAGTCACGGTCTCCCGATTGTCGGTTTTGCCCAGGAGAGGAGGTCAATGCCTGTCACACATTTTTTGCGTGTACAAAATGGGTCAGGCTGCGAAGGGAATTCTACAGGGAGACGGGAGAGCTCACCCCGGATAATAGAGTTACGTTGATGCTCGAATGGGTTGACAAATGGAACCAGGTGGCACATTATGCTCGGGCAGTCCTATAATATAAAAGGGACTCACAGCAGCCGGAGGCGCTGGGGCTGGGAGATCGCTCTTCTGGCATTTCCTCTTCCCCTCTCCCCTCCCGCTAGGAAAGGGACTCCCCAGCTTGAAGGCGCCCCACGGCATAACAGAACGAGACCTGGCCCGAAGTAATGTGTCGAACGGTTCCAGGCTATGTTCTCAGATTGACAGGGGAGGTGTTTAGTGGGTAGTCCAAGGGTATCCTCCATGGGAGTCCCACACTGCCAGACTCGGCGGGCGTAAATGCCTTCACCTCCTTACCACCAAAAAAAAAAAATCTCTTCGGGTACAGATCTACTTCATAGACAAATGCGCTAGATAAATTTGTATGGTTAACAATTGGCTGGGAATGAAAAATAGCAAATGGAATTACAGTGTGTGGCAAAATTTAGTATTGTTACATGTACAAATAATTTTGCGAGCTACTGTTGCAATTGTTTTCACAATAATCAAGAACATCAACAAAATGAATTTACTCGAATCCACGAGAACCCACCAAGCATCAACATCTGAAAGTGAATCACTGCTCCATTCATTCACGAAAGTTCCCGCTAATTCGCCAATGTACGAGAACTGGGTTGAATGACTACAGACCCTATAGAAAGGCGAGCTGAATGAATGGGGGGAATCATTCATCCGACCGCAATAAGAACTGCGAAAGTGTGTGGGAAGCGATATTTTTCGAGTAATAGAAAAGTGATTTTCGTGATTGTGAAGTAATTTCAGAACCGATTGCGATAGGAAATTTATGGACAAGTGTTAGACTTCTAATAGTGGAAATTAAAATTAGTGAAAGTGTTACATTGATCATCGTGCATTTTTGTAATTAAATAAACTCTTTTAATTTAATTTAAAAGACATTGCGTTTTCACTTTCCCGGAACATTAAAATTATTGGCCGCGAACCAAAAATACCCGAGAGTGGTGTCAAAAAGTAAGAAAAAAAATTTTGGAAGTGAAAACGATTAAACATTTTTGAAGTGCACAATAGTGAGAATTAACGTGGAAACTGGTGGAAAAATTGCCGAAACAATAAAAATGCCAGGAAACTTTCATCTAAAAATCAATCAATTGAGTATATCGGAGCTCAAAGAGGAGCTGGAACAGCGAAATCTGGCCACGCAAGGTACAAAGGCCATACTGATTGCACGCTTGCGTGACGCAATTGAGTCGGGAGGTGCGTATCTGGATTCGGGTGAGCCTACAGATGCAGAAAAAGGTGCAGAAGGTGGTGAAGCCAAAACACCAAAACCAAAGGAACCAGAAAATGCGCTGATGCAAATGTTGATGCTGATGCAGTATCCAATTTAACTGCGAAGCTCAATGAACAGTAATCCAATTTAACTACGAAGCTAGATGAACAATCAGCGAAGTTAAATGAACAATCAGCGAAGTCAAATGAACAATCAGTGAAGCTGGACCAACAAGCGATCGAAATCAAGGAAGTGCAAAAACAGTCAACCGAAATAAAAGCGGAGCTCGGTAGCCCGAACAATCAAATTAAATACGTCGAGAAAAAGGTTTACCAGGTCGAGGAGAAGGTCAGCCAGGTTAAGGAGAGAATCAACTATGAGATCAGCCAGGTCGAAGAGAGAATGAGCCATGAGATGGAAAAAGTGAAAAAAGAATTGGAAACAGCGAAGGCAGTAGTAACCACTTCACCAGCCCCACTTGTAACCGCAACGCATAGCATATCCAGAATTGTGAAAGCACCAATATTCGATGGGCAAGCGGTCTGGAGTATTTACAAAACCCAGTTTGAAGCTACCGCAAGTGTTCCTGCGTGAAAAAAGCAATGAAACACGATGATTAATTGATTGACTAGCAATGCTTTATTGTTGCTGCTTTGTCTTAATTTATGCCTACATTTCGCTTTAACTGCATAAATTCTTAGCTGGCGCGTGGAAAGAATTATTGCCATTTCAAGCGAGTTCAATATTTTTCAATTGAACTTTGATTGACTCAATATTTGCTTGAAGTGGCAGTAATTTCTCATTTTAATATTAATTGAACATTATGCTTACTTGATACAATTGCAATTACAGGTGTATGAACTTAAGGTAATTGTATTACTTTATGTTAGCAAATCTTTAATTTCACATTTAATATTAATTGAACATTATTCGTACTTGCTGCAATTGCAAATTATAGGTTTATGAACTTGGGGTAATTGTACTACTTTATGTTAGCAAATCTTTCCATAATTACTTGAATACAAAAGGTAAATGACTTTTATTTTCCTTAGTACAAGTTACTCGTACATAGCCGCCCACCAAGAGCCATCAGGGTCTTAAAGTTTATGTTGATTATACCAGGTGGTGAATGAAGAAAGTTCATCTTAACTCGAATGCAAATATAGAGGCTAGTACTGATTGCTGCAACAAGGAGTAACCCAGAGATGGTAATGGATATTGTAGACAACGTTGCGTGAGGCTTAATCGTTTTCCATTGGATTCTGCCTATTGCGGTATTTAGTGTTTCTTGTTGAGTAATTAAGTTTGTGTACGATTCTTTTGTTATGATTATTCTTGTTGAGTTCAATTGCTTGAGTTCCGTAGGTTGTTGTGTGAAGTTTAATTGCGGAATAGTTGGTGATATGAAGATTGGAAAAGGCTGACCCATGTGTCGTTGCTCGGCTACAAGAATGTGTTCTTCAGCCAGTAATTGACAATCTTGCGTGAGTTGAATAATGCCTGTACCGTTGAGTAGAATGTCCTTTCTTAACCGTTGGCATAAAGTTTGTGCATGGACTGGTTGCGGGGTGAAGAACAGCCAAGTGTTGATTGACATCATCTGTTGTAGGGCTAGTGACTGTGACCGGAAGGATGTTTGCGGACATGTAGGTTGGTTGTGAAGGTTGTATAATTCCCGTATAATGCAGCTGGTCTTGGCTCTCATATCAATTAATGTTGTGCTGGGCAGAAGGTAAGTCCCACTCGTGAGTTCTGACGCGGCTGCGAAGTCGGCGCTTGTTGTTTCGAAGAATAGTTGATTGTTATAGTTTATTCCTATAAGTGAAGCCGAAATGCTGAATGCTGTGAAAAATGTGGATTTATGCTGAATAGGGATGGGAGTTGCTTTGATTAGATCAAAGTTCCGGTTGTCAATAATTGGCAAGTGTCCATAGATTTTGATTCTGTCTTCACTAGCGTCAGTTGTAAGTTTAGAAGTAGAAGTGTGCAGAATTTTGAGGTGAGCTGGAAATAGAGTTTGTGTTCCTTGAATAATGCGTTGTAACTCTGCGAGTTTGATACATTCTAATATTCCTTGTTATGTGTTGATGGCTGTTAGGATGTGACTGTAGTTTAAACTCATTTCCTCAACAAAATTGGCTCGTTGATAGGTTGCTAGAAATTGGATGTTTATCTGGTTCGTGTCTATTGTAGAGAACCATCCCTTTACCGTATTGATCAGTTCAAGCCCCTTGTTTAATTGCTTTTGAAATCGTTCGAGTTGTCGGTTGATCCTGCTAGATGTTGTATTTAGCATTTTTGTGGCTTGTAACATGATTCTTCCTTGATGGTCGATAAGATTTTTTAATTTTTCTTGATTTGCAGATAAATCTTGCACATCCATGATGATCTCATCATTAACGCCAAAAATTGCTGTTAACATTTGCCCAAATACTCCATGCTTCTTTCGGTCATGCACGAAACGTACCGGGCTGATTTTATGGTTGGTATCTTCAATTGTGTCTGATATGTGATGAACGAGATCCCAACAGTGGACTTTTTCGGTAATTTGTCTACCTATTAAACACATAGAATTTAGACATGTGTTTATGCGTTGCTAATTCCTCTCATCTGTTGTTAGGTCAGCGAACGGTAGCTCGATATTGATTTGCAAAGCTCCTCGATTTAAATTGGCTTTCCCAATTTCTTCTATGTAAAGACCGCCATCCAAGGTTGTGACATTAGCCTCTGATAATGTAGGAGGAGGTAAGACTCCAAGGACTAACAACGTTGTCAGTAGCACTGTTGACATATTCGGAAGTCGTATATTTTTCCTCTTCGTTTGTGTATCAAGAGTTTGCGTTGTGGATCGCTTGACTGAAAGATTTTGTGATAGGCTTTCTGTGTTGGTTGGTTTCCTGTTTAATTCTGATGGTTGTTGTTCTTCCATGGTTTACGGGAGTTTACAAATTTTGGCTATGGGGCGTTATTTGATAGTCCCGTTTAATTTGACTGACACTGTTCGAACCAATCCATCTAGCCCTGGATGAATTGCCATTGCATAGAAGGGATGTTGTCTATTTTCACTAGCACCAAGTCGCCTACTTTTGGATTGTCTTGTTTTTCAAGCCATTTGGAACGTTGCTGCAAGCGTTGCATATACCCTTGTGTCCACCATCTCCAGAAAGAGTGCTTCATTTGCTGAACCAGGTGCCATCTTTTTGATAAAGTGTAGCTAGTTTCGCTGGGATCGTCCTTGACTTCAAATAAATTGTCTCCCGTTAGAAAATGACCTGGGGTTAGTGCAGCTATATTGTTGGGATCATCGCTTACTTGGGTTGGTGGACGTGAATTCATACATGCTTCGATTTGGGCTAAAAGTGTGTTCATCTCTTCAATGTTTAATACCTGATGTCCGATTGTTTTGTACATATGTGCCTTCATCGTTTTCACGCCGGCTTCCCAGAGTCCACCGAAATGTGGACTACTAGGAGGAATGAATTTCCACTGCATTCCATGATTCGCAACTTCAGAACTACATGCTTGAAGACATGTTTTGTATGCCACCTGTAACTGTTTGTTCGCTCCCAAGAAATTAGTACCACAATCGCTGTAGAGTACTCTGCATTTCCCACGTCTTATGATGAATCGTTTAATAGCTGCTATGCACGCGTTTGTAGTCAGATCCAAGACTAGCTCTAGGTGAAAAGCCTTTGTTGCCAAGCACACAAAGATTGCAATATATGCCTTAGTTGTTTTAGCACCTCTGCCTCCATTCCATTTGATCGTGATTGGCCCAGCGTAGTCAATACCTGTTTCTAGGAACGGTTTTTTGAGTCTTACTCTACAGGCTGGCAAGTTTCCCATTAGTTGCGTCATGGGCTTAGCCCTCATCTTAAAACACGTCATGCACTCTCGCAATATCTTTTTCACGGCCGTCTGTCCTGATATTATCCAGTACTTTAGACGCAGATTCGATGATGTCAGTTGGCTACCACCATGTAAGGTTTGCTGGTGGGCTTGTCGTATCAATAACGTTGCTAATATGCCTTTTGGAATGATGGCAGGGTGCTTAGCTCCATTTTCGATGAGTGCCTGGTGTATGCGATCGCCCACCCTGAGGATTCCATCTGCATCAATCCATGGTGATAAGGATCGAATCCGACTGCTTTTTGGATCACTACCACTGTAGATATGTGTTGTATGTCCTCCTTAAATGTATGGTTCTGCGTTATACTGACGCAAGTGTTATGAGCTGCTCTAAGCTCAGCTTCTGACAAATTCCCTGTTCGTTTCATGTTGGGATGTTTGGTGTTAAAGGCAAAACGTTGGCACATCGCAACAATTCTCTGTAACTTATGGAAAGACGAATACCTGTTTAATATAGTTGGCAGTTCTTCGGTTGTGGCAATTAAAGATGTTAATTTTGCCTCTTCATCTCCACTGCTTGTTGATTGTATCATAGGAGGTATCCTGATAACTCGTGTGTTGAGCCACGTTGGTCCATTCCACCACAGAGATGATGTGATGAGATCATTCGGTTGCATCCCCCTCGATACAATATCAGCTGGATTATTATGAGTTCTTACAGGATTCCATCTTTCGACTGTACTGTGCTGCTGAATTACACTCATTCGGTTAGCAACGTAGACCTTCCACTTGGCAGCGGGACTCCGTATCCACGAAAGAATTACAGTCGAGTCCGTCCAGTAAAATCTATGAACATAGTCCCAATTATGCGCCTTAATAACCTCCGCCATCAATTTGACTAGTAAAACTGCTCCATTAAGCTCCGCCCTTGGTATTGATTGTACCTTTACTGGAGCTACTTTTGATTTCGCTGCTAAGAGTGCAACCTTGACTGAGATTTCCGTTACAATTCGAATGTAAACAGCAGCAGCATACGCCGATGACGAAGCTCAAATGGTTTAGATGGGCTAAACTCTATCCACCGTTTTATTTTGAGATTTTCTAAAACCGGAAGCTGTTTTCGCAGTTGTGTCCACTCCTTGGTTAAATTTGTGTCGAGTGGGTCATCCCAATCCTTTCATGCAAGCCACAGCTTCTGCATTGTTGTTTTACCGATGATGATACAGGGCTGTAACCAACCTATAGGCTCGAACAGCTTTGCCACTTCTTCCAGCAGGGTGCGTTTTGTAAGGTTTTCCTCTTTGCTTGGTCTTGCAATGCAAAATGAGAACTCATCGGTGGCTGGGTGCCATTGAATGCCGAGTGTTTTAATCTGTTCGATTGCCGCTATGTTAAGAGGCAGCTGTGTCTCCCTTTCTGATACTGGAATACGTTCCAATAATTGTGCGTGGTTTGATGACCATTTTCTTAAATGGAATTCTCCTTTCCTTAAAAGATTTCGAAGATCGGTCTGTAACTGTAGGAGATCTTCTAGCTTATCTGAGCCAGTTAGTACGTCATCAACGTAAAAGTCCCTTATTAACGTTTGTGCGGCTTGAGAAAATGTATCATGTTCATCTGCAGCTAGTTGGTGTAATGTTCGAATCGCGAGATATGGGGCACATGCAGTCCCATATGTAACTGTCCTTAACTGATAATGTTCAATTGGACCATTTTGATTGAACCGCCACAGGATTCGTTGAAAATGCTGATCTTTCTCGTGGACATCAATTTGTCGATACATCTTTACAACGTCGGCTGCAATCACGTACTTATGTTGCTTCCACCGCATGAGAAGATGCAATAAGCTTCCCTGGATCATGTGGCCGGAATGGAGGAGGTCGTTTAAGGATTTTCCCTTGAAGCCCTTTTGCGATGCATTGAACACTACCCTTAATTTTGTTGTGCTACTGCTTTCCATTACTACAGCATGATGCGGTAGATAATATGCTGTAGTCATCTGTGTTCGATTCGCCGGTACTCTAGACATGTGACCCAAATCGATGTACTCCTGCACAAAGCTTCGATATTGTTCATACTGGGCTGGATTTTGTGCCAGCCGACGTTCCAGTTGTTTGAACCTTATGTACGCAATTTTTCGCGTATTGCCAATGTCCGAGAAGGGATCTTGAGTGCTTTTGAAAGGAAGGCTAACAGAATATCTTCCTGTTGGCTGCCGGTAAACGGTTTGCGTGTAATGGGATTCATTCTCTTTCTCTTCATTGGTAAGATGCTTAATAGCTGGAAGTTCTTCTGTTTCCCAAAACTGCCGTAGAGTTTCCTAAAGACCTTGATTAGCAACAAACACGTGTACTGATGTAGCTAATTTAGTAGGTACTGTTCCAAATAAGACCCATCCAAGTTTGGTCCTTTGTGCGCATGGTTTCCTGGGCAGGACTTCTGGCAGCAAAAGCTGGTCGTAAATATCTTCTCCAATAAGAACATCTATAGTTGACGGTACGTTAAATCGTGGATCAGCTAAGTCATCAACTGTCAATCCCTGTGGAATGGTTAGAGGGATTACAGTGCACGGTAATGCTGCAGTTATTGTTGTGAGGATGAGTGGCGAGAAAATAATTTCCTCGTTTCGCCCTGATTCAGATTGAACTATGGCACGCAGATTAGCCTCTCCTCTTGATGTCACGTTTTCAACTGCACCAATGCCACTTATCCTAAATTTTGCGCCTGTACGGGAAGCCTGTAAAAGTTGAATTGCTGCTTCACTTATGAATGATCGTTGGGCTCCAGAATCCAACAATGCCCGAAAAGTTACAGAGTTTCCATCCGGATGGCGTATTTGAATGTATGCCGTCGCCAGCAACACGTAATTTTGTCTTGTGTAGGCTCCGTGACCCTGTACAACTAACGTAATTGATGGCCTTGCATGCATGTTGTTGTTCGCTAAGGTCTCTGTGTGTAATAGTGTATTGTTTTTATTTCCACAGACCTTACATTTATGCACAGATTTTTATTTATTTGCTCTGTGTAGACCAAAACAATTGAAACAAAGGTTAGAAGCCTTGATCACTTCTCGTCTCTTTTGAACATTTACTTGTTTGAATAAGTTGCACTCAAATAGCTCATGTGACACTTTGCACATTGCACAGGAAACCTTCATGTTGACCTGGGTGGTGTTGGCTTTAACGGTTTTCAATTTTGCCTTTCCAGTTGTCAGGGCCTCTAGCATTGAAAACCTTTGTTTCAGGAACTCCAAAAATTGTTTTAATGTCGCAATTTCATTCGATTCTGGAATTGATCGCTGCCATTCCTTCCTCGAGTCTTCGTCAAGTTTTTGATTGAGCATGAAGACAGTTGCAAGAGAAAACGAATCTGCTTTCAAATTATTAATGCCTGCAAGAAGCTCGTTCATAGTGTCCAGCATTTGCCTAAGACCCGAAGGTTCGTTACGTGTACAATGCTCTATGCTGAAAAGGCGCTGCATCATTTCTTGGGCTATGATGCGTTGGTTGTTGTACCGCTCGTTAAGCAAAGTCCATGCAGGATCGTAATTGCCTTCAGTGACGCTCAGATGATTTATAAGCTGCTCGGCTTCTCCACGAAGAGCGCTCCTAAAACACTGGAACATTTGCACCTTCATCAGCTGAGCGTTTTTGTGCACCATGCTTTCAAACAAGTCATGGAATGCAAACCAATCGGTGTACCTGCCACTAAATGATGGTTTCCTAACCCTCTCCAGCTTAACGGAATCAGGGGGGCTGATGTTGTGACTACACCTGAATATCCGTTGATTTTGGACTGGAAAACGGTGAGGTAATCCAAAACTAGTTCCTCTAGCTGCTCGAACTCTCTAGTATACTGCGTTAGTTGATCCGCTTTATCTTTAAGGCGGATACATTCAGCCTCATGCTGTTTCTCTCACTTTTCCCATAGCGTCTTCAATTTCTCAATCCTGGTTTAAAAATATGCCAGGCTGTGCCGCGACTCGCTGTCTTTTTTAAAATTGCTAATAAATCTTTGGATTTGCTTCACAATTGCCTCTTGACCACTCATGATGACTTCTTAACCTCTCACTGCTATTTGAAACTAATGTGGTGACCAAACCTACGTTTCCGCTTGTCACTTTCCTTTCGGTTAGCCTATTCAGATTCGGTTAAGCCAAAATGTTCAATGATGCTTCTCCCAAACGCCTACGTCCTTTTCCTCCACTGCTTGGGTGCTCCAATACAGTCTTTCCTATTTTGCGCTCGTTATGCAATGCTTAAATTGCACAAACCTTGTTGTTGTTGTAATTGTCGTACAGACTTGATTCCAACGTCACAGCCTTGAATTCCCTTCTTATGACCAGATGATTGCAAAAATATCCTCAGATTGTATCCCGGTATAGCTGAAAAGGTCTTCTAGAAGCTCCGTCGGCTGCTAGGTCCAAAAATCCTGATTCCTATGAGATTTGATTCCTTCTGAGTTCCTATCCGGCTCGACGGACCAAATGTTCCTGCGTGAAAAAAGCAATGAAACACGATGATTAATTGATTGACTAGCAATGCTTTATTGTTGCCGCTTTGTCTTAATTTATACCTACATTTCGCTTTAACTACATAAATTCTTAGCTGGCGCGTGGAAAGAATTATTGCCATTTCAAGCGAGTTCAATATTTTTCAATTGAACTTTGATTGACTCAATATTTGCTTGAAGTGGCAGTAATTTCACATTTTAATATTAATTGAACATTATGCTTACTTGATACAATTGCAATTACAGGTGTATGAACTTAAAGTAATTGTATTACTTTATGTTAGCAAATCTTTAATTTCACATTTAATATTAATTGAACATTATTCGTACTTGCTGCAATTGCAAATTATAGGTTTATGAACTTAAGCTAATTATACTACTTTATGTTAGCAAATCTTTCCATAATTACTTGAATACAAAAGGTAAATGACTTTTATTTTCCTTAGTACAAGTTACTCGTACAGCAAGGGCAAATCACTGGAATGAGCAGGAACAAGCAACTGCATTAATTCTTGCACTAAGAGGCCCAGCTGCTGAGCTTTTGCAGACGATCCCCGTTGAATTGCACTCAAACCCGAATGCTATAATGAATGCGCTTGACATGCGTTATGGAGACGATCATCTGAAGCAGATTTATCGGCCACAGCTAAGGCATCGGGTGCAGAAGTCTGGGGAAACCCTACAGCAGCTAGCCCAAGACATTGAGCGACTAGCACTTTTGGCTTACCCAGCCTACGACCCAGAATATCGAGATGATGCAGCGACAGAAGCATTCATCAGCGCACTAAAGGACCCGGAATCGCAACAAGCCATGCGTTTAGCTCAAAAGCAAACGGTTAAGGACGCATTGGCTTACAGTCTGAATTTTGAAGCAGCGAAAAATGTGACTCATACCCCTGCCCGGGTTCGTGAGGTAGTGACAGACGAATGCAGGTGTGAGCGCGTGGAAATTAAGCGAGACCCGTATGTAAATGGTGCGCCTAGATGCTGGAATTGCGGAGAGCAGGGGCACCTGCAAAGAGACGGCAAAAACCGAAGGAAACTGAGCTATTGTCCAGGGTGTGCAGCTAGGAGGAGATCCAGACCGAGTCAAGAGCCCAGAATGGAAGCCCTTCAAACAGAGGGGTCGGGAAAAATGTAAGAGCCAACTTCGTGGGGCAGAGGTTGGCTAGGAGGATCGACGTTCCCAGCACCACCATCACCGTGTCAAGACTACATCGTGGAGAAGCGGACTTATGCCTTCCGGGTCAAGTTGACGGAGAACAATGCACCATAACAATCGACACTGGTGCAACCCGATCGATAATCCGGGCCGACCTAGTTAGCAACAACTTCACTAGGGGAGAAACTGCATCTGTGCATGGAGTGGTCAATCTCCAGATACAGTTGGTTGACCTTGTGTTCCGACACAATTTTCTGGTCGCGAACATTATGGATGACTGCATTCTCGGAATGGATTTTCTGCGACCACATGGAATCTCGTTGGATTTGGGCAAACGGGTATTGAAATGCCGAAGTACTGATGGAGGATCCCAGCGTCCAAATTCCCAAGATGAATGTAGTGGTATGTACTGACACTGATGTACCGAATTCTTCCGAAAGCATTGTATGGGCCAAGCTTGATGGTGATTCTGGAGACCACCGATCTTATCTGATAGAGCCAACGAAGACGTCCGCATTACGCAGTTTGATTGTAGGACGAAGCCTTGTAAGATCTATAAGGAACGGATACGTGCCGGTTAGAGTCCTTAACACCACAGACTCAACCACGAGCATCAAGGCGGGAGAAGTCATCGGCAGCTGCCAGCCTGTTTCCACCATCACCTCTTTTGAAGCTACTCACGACCATCATTGGAAAAGGAGGCAAGACACAGAGAAAATCCCGGAATCCACGTCTGCAATATTGAAGCAGGTCAAATTGCCAGTGCAGCTATTCAAACGAGCCTCTGATCTGGTCACCAAGTACAATGGCATCTTCTCAACAAGCCCGGATGTCCAAGGCGGAATGAGTCTGGTAACTCACGTCATAGATACGCAGGGAGCCAAGCCGATTCGACAAGCACCGAGACGTCTCCGTATAGCCAAACAAGGAGAAGTGAGCGCGCTGATCTCGCACATGGAAAGACAAGGCATTATTGAACCTTCTATCAGTCCATGGGCCGCGCCTGTAGTTCTAGTAAAGAAAAATGATGGTAGCACTCGTTTTTGTGTCATCTATAGGCAGCTTAACGACGTCACTAAGAAGGATAGTTACCCGCTCCCACGCATTGATGACATCATAGACACTTTAGCCGACGCAAAATTGTTTTCGACACTCGATCTCAAGAGTGGCTACTGGTGGGTAGAAATCGACAAGAAGGACCGAGAGAAGACCGCATTTTCAGTTGGGACCGGATTGTGGCAATTTGTGGTGATGCCGTTTGGGCTTTGCAATGCTCCAGCCACTTTCGAACGTCTGATGGAATACGTGCTACGTGGTCTAACCTGGAAAACCTGCTTGGTGTACCTAGATGACATCATCGTCATCGGGAGAACGTTCGAAGAGCATGTGCGGAACTTAGAAGAGGTTTTCTCCCGATTGCGACTGGCAAATTTGAAACTTAGTCCCAACAAGTTTACCCTTTTTGCAGCTGAAGTAAAATACCTGGGACACGTCGTATCAGCAAAAGGGGTCAAGACAGGCCCTGAGAAAATTGATGCCGTGAAAAGCTGGCCAACACCAAACAACAAGCGCCAACTACGAAGCTATCTGGGTCTGGCAACCTACTATCGAAGATTCGTCAAAGACTTTGCCAAAATAGCTAAGTGTCTCCATCAGTTAACCGAGAAAAATCGTCCGTATGTCTGGAATGAACAATGCCAGGTAGCCTTTGAGACCTTGAAAGAGAAGCTGTGTGAATCACCCGTGCTGGCATATCCGAAACCCGGAGAAATGTTTGTAGTTGACACCGATGGGAGAAACGGTGGTATTGGAGCTGTACTCTCCCAGCAGATCGATGGCGAAGAAAGAATCCTCTCGTATTACAGTCGAGTTCTTTCAAAAAGTGAGAGGAACTACTGCGCGACCAGGAAGGAGCTATTGGCTATAATAGAGGCCACCAAGCAGTTCCACAAGTATCTATATGGCCAGAAATTTGTTCTTTGAACGGACCATGCATCACTGAGATGGCTGCTCAACTTCAAAAACCCCGAGGGACAAGTTGCGAGATGGGTCGAAAGATTGCAGTCATACGACTATGAAATTGTTCATCGGAAGGGCGGAGTTCATGGAAATGCTGATGCCCTACCCCGCCGTCCATGTCCAGCTAACTGCAAGCATTGCCAACGGATTGAAGAAAAGGAACCACCCGTTGATCTGCGATTGTTAACGGCCGAACTCGATGAAGGTTGGTCATCGGAGGAGATTCGAAACGCCCAGTTAGCCGATGAAGACATCGCGCCATTGCTCATATGGAAGGAGACAACTGGGCGACCTGAGTGGAAAGACGTTTCAATGCATGGCACAACCCTGAAAAGCTATTGGGCACAATGGAACTCCCTTCAGGTGGAGGGTGGCGTACTCAAGCGGAAATGGGAAACGGCGGTTTACAGCTCCTATAGGATGCAAACTATACTACCCAAAAGCCGAATCCACGATGTGATTCAGGAAATGCATGAAGTATCCTCGGGAGGCCAATTTGGTGTTAACAAGACCTTAGCGAAATTGCGGGAAAGCTTTTACTGGCTCCACGCTCGAGAAGACGTAGAGGACTGGTGTCGCAGATGCACAATTTGCGCTTCCGTCAAAGGCCCAAAGCGAACCGTGGCGCAATCCCTTGCGAGAGGCACTGCTTATTAAACCCACTAAGGGCCGAACCTACGCAGATGTCCGTGAAATTAAAGGAGCGGTCAAGCCAGACGACACCAAAACCGCCATCAAAGCAGTTCGACCAACCCGGTGGAATTCGGGCCAGAGGCCACAAACAAAGATGCATTCCGTGACGCGGTTCAAAAGGTTCTTGGAGATGCGGTAACCGTTGCCTCGCTCGAACCAATGGCCACCCAGGAAATCAGGGACCTTGACTGCGTCACGGACAAAGCTGAAGTAGAGGATGCCATGAGGAGGGAGTTCCCCAGCTTAAGTGAAGTCAAGGCAAGATTGACACGTGAAAACACAAGGGGGCAACGCATGGCTATTGTCGAACTAGCTGATAAAGACGCCCAGCAAATCCTGGCGAAGGGCAAAATTAAGATAGGTTGGGTGATCTGCAGGATACGGAGAAGAGCGATCCCTATCCGCTGCTTCAGATGCTTCGAATACGGACACACCACGTATGGCTGTAGGGGACCCGACAGGAGATCTCTGTGCTACAAATGTGGTGAAACGGGGCACAAATGGAAGGAGTGCACGAACGAGGCAAAATGCATTCTTTGCAAAGATGCTAAGTAGCACCTGGCGACCTCAAACATGAGCCGGGGACAGGGAGATGCTGGGTTTTCAAGGAGGCCCTAACTAAAGCCAAATCGATACTCAAATGATCCGTATCCTGCAGGTCAATTTGCACCGAAGCACTAACGCCCAGGACCTACTTGAGCAGTTTGCGAGGGATAAGAAAGCTGACTTGCTGTTGCTGAGCGAGCAACATCATAACAAGGACTCGCAAGCGTGGTACCCTGACGAATCTTGTACCTCGGCCATCTGGGTTCGAGACAGCGCCCGCCTTCAGGTGCAGGGCCATGGACGCGGGGATGGTTTTGTGTGGGTGCGGTCTGCAGGGCTAACATATTTCAGTGTTTATCTGACGCCTAACGAGGCAATGCCATCTTTTCGAACCAAACTCGATGCCCTGAAGGACGCTGTCTCGAACACAGAGGGCCACATGCTGGTCGGGGGAGACTTCAACGCTAAGGCCATTGAATGGGGTATGCCACAATCCGACCTAAGGCGAAAGCAAATCTTGGACATGGCGGCCAGAACAGCTTTTTGTCCTAAATACTGGTAACACCCCTACTTTCCGCCGCTGGGGTTGCGTAGGAACCATACCCGATGCGACACTCGCTTCGGAGTCCCTGGTACCTAGAGTACACAACTGGCGAGTACTAGAGGACTACTCGGCTAGTGATCACCAGTATATAGTGGTTGAGATTCACGACGGTGCCACTCTGCGTGCATATGCCCAAACTTCAATCCTCGGATGGAGGACTGCGAGGATGGACGTTGAGAGGTTCACTGACGCGCTTACGGCAGGCGCACCGTTGCTGGGAGCTCCGCCAGGGAGTGGAGGGCCTACAGCCAAGGACTTGGTGAACTCAACTATGAGTACAATCATAGCTGCTTGCGAGTCTTCCATGCCCCATTGGAGACCCCGACACGGTAAGCCTCCAGTATACTGGTGGTCAAACGAGATCGCCGAACAAAGAAGCGAGTGTCACAAACTTCGGCGAGAGGCCCAGCGGGCGCAAACACGGGAGGAGGCAGACACTAGGCTAGCAGCATACAGGTCTGGCAGGAAATATCTTCGCAGGCTTATTAACAAGAACAAGGTTCGATGCTGGCAAGATCTCGTGGACGATGTAAATAGGGATCCGTGGGGCCTAGGTTACAAGCTGGTCATGCGAAAACTTGGTGCCCTACGGAAGCCCTGCTTACATGAAGCAGAGAAGATGGACGAGATCGTACGGGCACTATTCCCCACGCACCCTGTCCTTGTCGATTCAGCTCATGCACAAACACCAATAGAATGCTCACCTTTCACAATGATGGAACTGGAGCCGGCAATTCAATCCATGAAAGCAAGGAAGGCACCGGGAACAGATGGTGTTCCTGCTGAGGTTTTGCAGCTTGTCTACAAGCTTTGTCCTGACTTGTTGCTCAGTATGTTCAACGCTTGCCTTTACGAAGGTGTATTTCCGGAACGCTGGAAAGTGGCGAGGCTCGTACTGATCAGCAAGGGGAAGGGAAATTCCGAGTTGGCGTCTGCATACCGCCCGTTATGTATGCTAGACATGGCTGGGAAAGTGCTCGAGAAACTCATCAAGGTAAGACTCACTGACGCGGTCCGTTCTGCCAGGGACCTATCTCCACGGCAGTATGGTTTTAGAGCAGGTCGCTCCACTATTGACGCAATAGCGGAAGTAGTGAGCGCGGTCCAAAGAGCGGAGGCTCACTGCCAGTCAAACAAAAGGGTTGTGTTGCTCGTGACGCTTGACGTCAGAAACACCTTCAATTCCGCTAGATGGGCGGATATTCTGGAAGCACTGGAAAACTCTTTTCAAGTTCCAGAATATCTGATGCGAATTTTGAAGAACTACCTGACAGACCGGAGCCTGCTCTATGAGACGAAGGAGGGTCGGCGGAGGATGGAAGTTACATCGGGTGTTGAACAAGGCTCCATCCTTGGCCAAGACCTGTGGAACATCACGTACGATGGGCTACTGAGAATCGAGCTGCCGGATGAGTCGCGCTTGATCGGCTATGCAGACGATGTCGCGGCGCTAGTTGTGGGACTGGGTATGCTAATGCGCCGAGTGAGGGACTGGATGACTGCTCGCGAGTTCAGCCTAGCTTTGGAAAAAACCGAAGTAGTCATCTTGACAAAGAAGAGAATCCCTAGAGTAAGGATGATCAACATTGGGGAAGCACTCGTTGAGACTAAACTAGCAGCGAAGTACTTGGGATGCGTTTCTCCTAGCAAATCAGGGCAATAGCTGACAAGGCTGCAGCGAGTGTTTCGGCTCTCAGCCGGCTAATGGCCAACATAGGGGGTCCCACCTCATCAAGAAGGAGACTTCTGATGAGTGCAGTACAATCTGTGCTGTTGTACGGATCGGAGATATGGTGTGAAGCTCTCAACAAGGGGCTGTATTGAAGGCGCTTGGCACAGGTGCAGTGACGGGGAGCACTGCGGATTGCATCTGCATATCGGGCTGTCTCGGTGTCGGCAGTGCTGGTCATCGTAGGAGTGGTACCCATTGCCCTCCTTGCCAAGGAGCGCCGCAGAATCTACCTGCGGAGGAACGAATGCGACAGAGATGCTGTCGCCCACGAAGAACGAGAACGCTCACTCAGTGATTGGCAACAGTCCTGGGTGAGCGATACAAAAGGTAGGTGGACCGCACGCCTTATTGGTGACCTGAGGCCGTGGCTCAATCGAAGGCATAGTGAGACTGACTTCTATCTAACTCAGCTACTGAGTGGACATGGATACTTTCTGTCTTACCGGCACAAGATTGGTAAGTCACGGTCTCCTGATTGCATACTCTGTGCTGGAGAGGTCAATGATGCCTACCACACATTTTTTGTATGCAAGAGGTGGGAAAGGCAGCGCGGTGACCTCATTGAAGAAATGGGAGATCTCTCTCCGGATGAACTCACTGGAGAGATGCTCACATCCGTTGACAAATGGAACTGTGTGGCACATTACGCTCGGGCAGCCCTTAAGATAAAAAGGAAAATATATGAGCGCCCGGAGGCGTCCAGGGCGGAGGGGTCTCTTTCCTAGAAATCCCTCTCCCTTCCCCTGCTTCCGTTGGAAAAGGGATCCCTGTAGCCCGGTGGCGCCTAAACGCGTAGAGAAATGAGGCTTAGCCCGAAGTAATGTGTCAAACGGTTCCAGGCTAGGTTCTCAGATTGACAGGGGAGGTGTTTAGTGGGTAGTCCAAGGGTATCCTCCATGGGAGTCCCACACTGCCAGACTCGGCGGGCGTAAATACCTTCACCTCCCTACCACAAAAAAAAGGCCCAAAGCGACGACTAAAAGGACAAATGCAAACCTATAACGTAGGTGTGCCATTCGAAAGGATTGCTGTTGACATCGCAGGACCCTTTCCTGAATCCGATCGGGGAAATCGATATACGCTGGTTGTGGCCGATTATTTCAGCAAGTGGCCCGAGGTCTACCCCATTCCCAACCAGGAAGCAACTACTGTAGCCGAACAGCTAGTGTTAAACTGGGTCAGTAGGTGCGGCGTACCTTGCGAACTACATTCAGATCAAGGCCGAAACTTTGAGTCACCAGTTTTTAACGAAATGTGCGAGCTGCTGGGAATACGGAAAACGAGGACAACACCGTTGCATCCCCAATCCGATGGAATGGTCGAACGTTTCAACGGCACTCTCAATAAACACCTGGCCAAGATGGTTGACGAGAACCAAAGGGACTGGGACCGACACATTCCACTATTTTTGATGGCATACAGAGCTGCCGAACATGCATCGACGGGCCAAGCCCCAGCCAAAGTCATTTTTGGAAAGACTATTCATCTGCCAGCTGATATAAAGTTCGAACCACCTCCCGAGAAACCCCAAACCATCTCGGAGTACGCAAGTGACCTAAGGCAACGGTTGAACCAGATACATCGAACTGTGCAAAAATACCTCGAGTTGGCTACTGACCGCATGAAGACCAGGTATGATCTAAAGGCAAATTCTACTGGCTTCCAGCAAGATGACTTGGCGTGGCGATATAACCCGCAACGGCGAAAGGGTAGGTCTCCAAAGTTGCAACATAATTGGGAGGGACCATACCGAGTTACAAAGCGAATCAATGACATCGTATACCGAATACAGGAGCGTCGTAAACCGAGAGCCAAAATGAAAATCGTGCATCTGGACCGTTTTGCCCCATATTATACCCAGGGAGAATTGACTACAAATGGCGACACATCTTTTCGGGGCGAAAAGAACTGAGGTGGGGGCAGTGTTACATGTACAAATAATTCTGCGAGCTACTGTCGCAATTGTTTTCACAACAATTAAGAACATCAACAAAATGAATTTACTCGAATCCGAAATGAATTTACTCGAATCCCACCAAGCATCAACAACTGAAAGTGAGTCACTGCTCCATTCATTCACGAAAGTTCCCGCTAATTCGCCAATGTACGAGAACTGGGTTGAACGACTACAGGCCCTATATAAAGGCGAGCTGAATGAATGGAGGGAATTATTCATCCGACCGCGATAAGAACTGCGATAGTGTGTGGGAAACGATAATGTCCGAGCAATAGAAAAGTGATTTTCGTGATTGTGAAGTAATTTCCGAAGACAATTGTGATAGGAAATTTATGGACAAGTGTTAGACTTCTAATAGTGGAAATTAAAATTAGTGAAAGTGTTAAATTGATCATTGTGCATTTTTGTAATTAAATAAACTCTTTTAATTTAATTTAAAAGACATTGCGTTTTCACTTTCGCGGAACATTAAAATTATTGGCCGTGAGCCAAAAACACCCGACAGTATTCATGAATATTGAATTGAATTAAAATATTTGAATTGAATAAAATTATTGAATTTGGATGAAGTCCCGGCGAAAAGCAAATTCAATTGTTCTTCAAGGGAACAGAAAATGATCGATCAATTGATAAATCAATCGAATTGATTACAAATGAGCTAATTACTACGATGAATTAACGTTAAATAGCTAAGCGTTGATGTTGCCGGATCAGGCCGTGGTGGGTGCTCAGGGGTGTCAGGAACTCAACAGATCGGATTTCTTAATATCAATGGTAATAATGTTTTGTTCGATACCTTCGCAAAATTTATTGTTTCTTAAGCAAATGAATTGTTGACTAACGTTTTCAATGTATGTATGGAGTTAATTCTTTCTAATAATTTTTTTTTATTGTTGAATTAGCATTGGAAATGTTATTATTCTGCGAACATAAAGTGTACTTTAGCCTCCAATTTAGTTTTACAGTTGGCAATTCATCATCAAAAGAAAGCAACACCCTTAAATTTACTAAAGCTAAACACTATTTTTTGAAAAAAATCAGCTTGGAAAATTCTGATGCGATTTTCCTTTTCCTTAGGGTCACGTATTTAAAGCACTACTTCGTAGCAAAAAGGATGAGGTTTTGTTCAAGGATCTGTTTCCCAAATTTCTCAACAGATTTTATTGATTTCTTTACAGATTTTTTTTAAAGATCCATCCATTAGACTAAATTAACCTGTCTTTTAATCTGAAGTTATTAATCCTAACCACTTTGAACTGATAGTTTTCTCCATGTAGAAAACTGACGCGTCAAATCAATACTTGATATGTTCGTCTAGAAACTTCGGTGTTATATTGCAGTATTAATTATGAATAGTTTACTCTTTCTAATAAATTTGAGAGGCTACGCAAGCTTCCTATGGCCAGAATGCATCTACGCGCTGGCCACTTGCGCTCCTTACACAGATTGATTCATTTAAAACTAACCTGCAACAGCCGAGCACGTATCGCCATTGCCGCTTCCTCATGTGTTGCACTCTTAACATTTTCCCCCTTATTCCATTTGCACAATAATCAAGAACCACAAATGAATGTGCTTGGTGTAAGTCCATCAAACTATCAACGGCACGTCGGCTCCTCTGCCACAATTCCAACCTGTTTAGCATCTACAATTAATTTCCGCTGATGGTGTTACTAATGCTGCTGCAAATGATGTTGCCGGGGAGTTACACAGCCATACATACACAGTGGGCCCGTTTTCGCGGTGAGCTACCATCATTGCGAAGGGTTCGTTTTCCTCGACACATTATTACCTGCAAGAAACCAGTCCAGCTGCAGCTACATACTTTCTGCGACGCCTCGAAGATGGTGTATGGTGCTGTGATCTATGTCCGCTCGCCATCCCCAAGCGGTCAAGTCAACGTTCGGCTGCTCTGTGCCAAGTCCAGGGCAGCGCCCATCAGGGTGTTGATAGTGCCGCGTTTGGAGCTGTGTGCCGCCAAGCTGGGAGCAGAATTAACGAATCGAGCCATGAGGGCGCTCAGTCTGCCGGATGTTTTTCACGTCCTCTGTCCAATTCAGAGGTCGCATTGGCCTGGGTCAACTCAATTACTTCATCCTATAGCAGTTTCGTGGCCAACCGTGTTTCGACCATTCAACTGTTATCGAGGCTAACTCAGTGGTGACATGTGGCGTCCCACGACAATCCTATCCCGTGGCCTGGCGTAAGCTGAGCTAAAAGACTGCAAGCTCTGTTCACAGGGGCCGCCTTTCTTGACCGGACCTGAGGCAGACTGGCCACCTTCGTATAACGGTATCGGAGCCTCTGAAGTCAAGCGGAAGCAAATCACGGTTGCGATCATAGCAACAACTAGTGCTAGCAACCACTTTGTGTACGAGATTCAACACGGCAACTCATTTGGAAGGCTTCAACGGGTTGTCGCTTATATGTTGCGTTTTGTGGAGCATTGCGGGACAAGCTCCAAGTCTCCTCAAGTGCGCAGCCGGACAATAACGACTCACGAGCAACCAGAGTGATCGTGAAATGTATTCAGCAACATGATTTTCGTGAGGACCTGCGAGACATCCAACTATAGAGGCAGGTCAACAAGAGCCGCCCCCTATCGGGTCTGGCTCCTTTCCTGGATTTGGACGGAATTCTGCACGTTGGCGGGAGGTTGGGGGCATCACAACTTGCCTTCGAGGCCAAGCATCCTATGTTGCTGCCGTTCGCGAATCCACTTACGAGATTACTGATGATGGATATTCATCGCAACAATTGCCATCTCCGAGCTCAGGCGGTGTTAGCTAACGCGAGACAACGCTTCTAGCTTATCAAGGGGAAGCAGCTAGGACGGGCGATTGTTCAACAATGCATGCCATGTATCAAGGCAAGGCCACAACTGTTCAATCAGATCATGGTGAATCTACCAGGTGCTTGCGTGCAAGCAGTTCGCCCGTTCATCCGCTCGGGCGCTGACTTCTAGGGATCAGTGCTGATACACTACCGAGGCAGAGGTGTGCGGTCTCAGAAGGGATACATCGCTATATTCTCCTGCTTCGCTACCAAGGTCGCCCATCTGGAATTGGTGAGCGATCTCAGCACAGAAGTTTTCATCCTTGCTCTGAAGCGATTCATCGGGAGACGGGGTCTCTGCAAGGACATCTATTGCAACGATGCGACCAATTTCATAGGTACGCAAAATCAGCTACATGAGCTGTCTTCCTCACTTCACTCAGCCGAGGGTCAAGACAAGGTGACCGACTCTTCCAGCACTTGGGGAACACAATTTCATTTCAGCCCTCCTCATGCCCCTCACTTTGGTGGATTGAGGGAGGCGGCCGTCAAATCAGCCAGGAACCTGCTTCGGCGAAGCGCTTCATTAGCCACACTCGCGTACGAGGAACTGCACACCCTGGTGGTCCAGGTGGAGGCCACCCTCAACTCCAGGTCTTTAATTGCGATGTCCAACGACCTCAACGATCTGGCAGCGTTGACTCCAGGACATTTCCTCATCGGCGAACCCCTTACAGCCGTGGTTGCTGCTCGGGCGGAGCCTTTCACTGGCGGACTTCATGCCCGGTGGAAGCGGATAAATCGTTTGAAGGACGAGTTTTAGTGGCGATGTTTCCGCGAATATTTGAACCAACTGCAGCACCGCGTTAAGTGGCGACACGGTCAACCAAATGCTACGCGGGGAACCATCGTCATCATCAAAGATGATAACCTACCAACTATGAAATGGCCCCTTGAACGAATGATAGAAACACATCAAGGGGCTGACGGCTTCGTCAGAGTTGCAGACATGAGGATAACCACTGGAATAGTAAGAAGACTCATCCATCGTCTAGCGCCGCTACCAGTGATCGAGAAAACTACACGAGAAGCAGCTGGTCCCAAGGCGAATACCCAAATCTAACCCAAGGCTCAGCATCTGGCAGATACACCCAGCAATTATCACAAGGGGCTTCGCTCCAGGAACAGAAGGACACCACTTTTATCGCTCCTGCTAGTCTGCCTAGTGATCCCCCTAACAGTGGCCAATTCCATCATGGTGTGATCAACTGGAACACATCCAGGACTATATTTTCAATCACACACCTAGACGCCTACTGGACGGAGCTGGCCACGCACGATCTGGTTGTAACAACTTTTTTTTTTTGTGGTAGGGAGGTCAAGGCATTTACGCCCGCCGAGTCTGGCAGTGTGGGACTCCTATGGAGGATACCTTTGGACTACCCACTAAACACCTCCCCTGTCAATCTGAGAACCTAGCCTGGAACCGTTTGACACATTACTTCGGGCCAGGTCTCGTTTTGTTATGCCGTGGGGCGCCTTCAAGCTGGGGAGTCCCTTTCCTAGTGGGAGGGGAGAGGGGAAGAGGAAATGCCAGAAGAGCGATCCCCCAGCCCCAGTACCTCCGGCTGCTGCGAGTCCCTTTTATCTTTTAGGACTGCCCGAGCATAATGTGCCACCTGGTTCCATTTATCAACTGATTCGAGCATCACCGCAACTATATTATCGGGGGTGAGCTCACCCGTCTCCCTGTAGAGTTCCCTTCGCAGCCTGGCCCATTTGGTACACGCAAAAAATGTGTGACAGGCATTGTCCTCCTCTCCTGGGCAAAACCGACAATCGGGGGACCGTGACTTACCGATCTTGTGCAGGTAAGACTGAAAACACCCATGCCCGCTCAAAAACTGGGTCAGATAGAAGTCAGTCTCACCATGCCTTCGATTCAGCCACGGTCTCACATCCGGGATGAGGCACGCAGTCCACCTTCCCTTCGTGCAATTCCTCCAAGACTGCTGCCAATCGTTGAGCGAGCGTTGTCTCTCCTCGCGGACAACCATCTCCCTCGCATCCTCGTTTCAGCGCAGGTACATAGCACGGCGCTCTCTAGCAAGGAGGGCGACAGGTATCACGCCTGCAATCACTCTCACCGCCGAGTCGGAGACTGTTGGATACGAAGATGCAATTCTCAGTGCTCCTCTTCTCTGTACCTGTGCCAAACGTTTTCGGTATACCTCCTTGCTGAGAGCGTCGCCCCATACCTCTGCTCCGTACAGTAGCACTGACCCTACAGCACTCATCAAGAGGCGTCTTCTTGATGGGTTAGGTCCCCCTACGTTGGCCATAAGTCGACTCAGGGCCAATATTCCCGAGGCAGCCTTCTCAGCCGTTGCCCTGATTTGCTCAGAGAAACTCATCTTCGAGTCGATCAGTAGCCCCAGGTACTTCACCGCTGGCTTGGATTCGATTTTTATATCTCCAATACTGATCATCCTTACTCTAGGGAATCTCTTTTTTGTCAAGATGACCACTTCGGTTTTCTCCATTGCTAAACTGAGCCCGCGAGCAGTCATCCAGTCCCTCGCTCGGCGCATTAGCATACCTAGCCTAAGTTGCTCTTGTTCAACGGTGCGTCTGGTGACCAGAGCCGCAACATCATCCGCATAGCCGACCAAGCGCGACTCATCTTGCATCTCAAGTCTCAGTAGCCCGTCATAAGACACGTTGCACAGGTCCGGACCAAGGATAGATCCCTGGGCAACACCCGATGTAATTTCCATCCTTCGTTGGCCCTGTGTCGTGTCGTAGAGCAGGCTTCGGTCCTTTAGATAGTTCCTCAAAAGCCGCATTAGATATTCTGGAACTTGAAAAGAGTTTTCCAGCGTGTCCAGAATATCCACGCATCTAGCGGAGTTGAAGGCATTTCTGACGTCGAGTGTCACCAACAGGACGATCCGTCGCTTGGTGCGACTATATGCCTCTGCCTTTTGGACCGCGTTCACCACCTCTGCAATCGCATCAATGGTAGAACGTCCTGCTCTAAAGCCATACTGCCGAGGAGATAGGTCCCCAGCAGCACAAATCGCGTCAGTGAGTCTTCCCTTGATGAGTTTCTCTAGCACTTTCCCAGCCGTGTCCAGCATGCGTAACGGGCGGTATGAAGACGGCGATTCGGGATTTCCCTTCCCCTTGCTGACCAGCACGAGCCTCGCCACCTTCCATCGTACCGGGAAAACCCCGTCCCGTAGGCAAGCGTTGAATGTGCTGAGCAGCAAGTCAGGGCAATGGTGATAGAAGAGCTGCAAAACCTCAGCTGGAACACCATCTGGACCTGGAGCCTTCCTCGCTTTCAAGGAGAGGACTGCCTCCTCCAGTTCCAGCTGTGTGAAGAGTGGGCACTCGACTGCGTCAACACGGACGGGATGGGCGGGGAAGAGTCCCCGCACTATCGCGTCCATCTTTTCCGCGTCATGTATACAAGGCTTCCGTAGGGCACCAAGTTTCCCCATGACCAGCTTGTAGCCAACGCCCCACTGATCCCTATTTACATCGTCCACGAGGTCTTGCCAGCATCGGGCCTTGCTCTTGTTAATAAGCCTGCGAAGATATAATCTGCCAGACCTGTATGCTGCTAGCCTAGTGTCTGCCTCCTCCCGTGTTCGCGCCCGCTGGGCCTCTCGCCGAAGTTTGTGACACTCGATCTCGTTTGACCACCAGTATACTGGAGGCTTACCGTGTCGGGGTCTCCGACGGGGAATGGAAGACTCGCAAGCAGCTATGATGGTACTCATAGCTGAGTTCACCAAGTCCTTGGCTGTAGGCCCTCCACTCCCTGGCGGAGCTCCCAGCAACGGTGCGCCTGCCGTAAGTGCGTCAGCGAACCTCTCAACGTCCATCCTCTCAGTCCTCCATCCGAGGATTGAAGTTTGGGCATATGCACGCAGAGTGGCACCGTCGTGAATCTCAACCGCTGTATACTGGTGATCACTAGCCGAGTAGTCCTCTAGTACTCGCCAGTTGTGTACTCTAGGTACCAGGGACTCCGAAGCGAGTGTCACATCGGGTATGGTTCCTACGCAACCCCAGCGGCGGAAAGTAGGGGTGTTACCAGTATTTAGGACAAAAAGCTGTTCTGGCCGCCATGTCCAAGATTTGCTTTCCCCTTGGGTCGGATTGTGACATACCCCATTCAATGGCTCTAGCGTTGAAGTCTCCCCCGACCAGCATGTGGCCCTCTGTGTTCGAGACAGCGTCCTCCAGGGCATCGAGTTTGGTTCGAAAAGATGGCATTGCCTCGTTAGGCGTCAGATAAACACTGAAGTATGTTAGCCCTGAACACCGCACCCACACAAAACCATCCCCGCGTCCATTGCCCTGCACCTGAAGGCGGGCGCTGTCTCGAGCCCAGATGGCCGAGGTACTAGATTTGTCAGGGTACCACGCTTGCGAGTCCTTGTTATGATGTTGCTCGCTCAGCAACAGCAAGTCAGCTTTCTTATCCCTCGCAAACTGCTCAAGTAGGTCCTGGGCGTTAGTGCTTCGGTGCAAATTGACCTGCAGGGTACGGATCATTTGAGTATCGATTTGGCTTTAGTTAGGGCCTCCTTGAAAACCCAGCATCTCCCTGTCCCCGGCTCATGTTTGAGGTCGCCGGGTGCTAGCTTAACATCTTTGCAAAGAATGCATTTTGCCTCATTTTGTACCCCGTTTCACCACATTTGTAGCACAGAGATCTCCTGTCGGGTCCCCTACAGCCATACGCGGTGTGTCCGCAGCGGATAGGGATCGCTCTTCTCCGTATCCTGCAGATCACCCAACCTATCTTAATTTTGCCCTTCGCCAGGATTTGCTGGGCGTCTTTATCAGCTAGTTCGACAATAGCCATGCGTTGCCCCCTTGTGTTTTCACGTGTCAATCTTGCCTTGACTTCACTTAAGCTGGGGAACTCCCTCCTCATGGCATCCTCTACTTCAGCTTTGTCCGTGACGCAGTCGAGGTCCCTGATTTCCTGGGTGGCCATTGGTTCAAGCGAGGCAACCGTTGCGTCATCTCCAAGAACCTTTTGAACCGCGTCACGGAATGCATCTTTGTTTGTGGCCTCTGGCCCGAATTCCACCAGCAGGCCATCGGTGCGGGTTGGTCGAACTGCTTTGATGGCAGTTTTGGTGTCGTCTGGAGCGCTCCTTCAATTTCACGGAGGACATCTGCGTAGGTTCGGCCCTTAGTGGGTTTAATAAGCAGTGCCTCTCGCAAGGGTTTGCGCCGCGGTTTGCTTTTTGTTTCCTGCGGTATATCGGGGGGTTCTTTGTTCTTTTCGTGGTTGAGCTCTTTGTCTGTTTTTTCTAGGAGTAGCTTTTTGGCCGCTTTTTTCGCTGCCTTGTTTCGCACCACATGAAACTCCTCGCCTGGAGTGTCAACTTCGTTTATGGTCTCGTTCTTCCTCCTTTTCTCACGGTCGCCTTCAATTGGGCTACCGGCCATTCTTTTGCTGCTGCTAGGACCCACTGATGCCTCGAGGGAGAGCGTGTCTTTTTGGTGCTTTTCGGTTGCAAGCCACCTCCGCCTGTAGTGCGTTCTGCGGTCAAAGAGCTCCTCCAGTTCAAGAATGCCATTCTTGACACTCTTGCCTATGTTTTTCTGCACTTCGCAGGCAGCCCTCGGTTGTTTGACGATAGTCCCCGCTTTCCGAGTAAGCCGCTCCTCTTTGGCGCGGTCAAGGGCGATTGTGTTATTTGGCGCCACCTCTTGGGAGAGGCCCCCGTTTCCTAGCCCTTTTGCTTCTATCGCTTGGGTCACGTTTGAAGTGGCGTCGGCCAACGGCAAAACTTCTCCCTCCCCCAGTCTTACACTGGCCTCTGTTGGTTTTGCAGCTTGATCCGGATTGTGTGCGTCTTGCACTGGACGCTCCGGGGTGCGCATAGTCCTTCTACTGTGCCCAAAGGCCGCAATGATGCCAGGTTGCACAACGCACTCTGCCTTCTTTCGTTCGTCAGTCCGTCTGTGGTCTGTCTCCGATGATTTAACCTGTGATGTTGACTTTGACAGTGTTTCTGGGGTTTGCTGCCTCTCCCCGCAATTGGTGACTTGTTTTATCGGTGTTCTTGCCAACAGCGGTTTTGCCTGAAAGGGTTCTCCGTGCTAGCGTCCTGTTTACTTGTAGTTATATCTGTTACAGAAGCCAAGTTCACGACTTCTATAACATTGCAGTCGCTGGATGACGACGGCCGGGAGCCTGCTCGCTCACTACCCTCTGCCGTCGGTACTGGGGATCCGACCCCCTGCACCGTAATTTCGTTCCCCTTGTGGACCTGCATGATTTGGTTTTCTGTCTGGGTTTCCGTTCCCATAGCATTTCACCTACTGCCAGGATATATGGATAATTGATGACGCCATATATTTCGTCATGTCAGAGTGAAGATCATTGACACTCAGGTATTTGTCCTGAGACTCTCCCTTCACTGCCGACCATTGTCCGCGGCTGCTTATTGGTTATTCACAGCGAACCTTTCGAGAAAGGTCTTCCCCTATCCGCAACCCTGGGGACGCGTTTGGTTCCCCGGTCTGAGGGCACTATCGATAAATCGCAAACCAAAGTAACAACTTTGGATCATGATCCTCGGCACGTTGACTGCTTACATCTGCATGAGCAGTTCCGCCACTTAACCGGCCAGATTTCCAGCGCAAACCAGGTGCTGAGGATCAGGTCAAGGCGAGGAGCAATAAACACAATGGGTAGACTGGCCAGGTCATTGCTCAGGGTTCTGGACGAGGAGTATGCTAATCAAATGGCTCAGATCATTAAAGCGATGCAGGAAGATCAGAAAAGGCTACACTCCCTACTCAAAAATCAAACATCAATCATCGACTCGACATTAAACCTCCTCGGCAAAATGGAACAGATGGCTCAAAAACGTTTCACCTCCATTGAGCATGAACTGACAAGACTCTCCAACGAGATCAAGAATGACCTTGCCGACTTTCAATCTGCAATGTATTCAATTCAGCATCTTAGACATGATCACGGACACACAGCATGGGAACTTCAACCCTCTGCTTTTGTCTCAACAGCAGCTTAATGTAGCAATGACCGACATCAGGGATCACCTGCCGGAGAATCAGCGTCTTCCTATGGGCCGAGAAGACTTCCTGAAATTATTTGGGTTGACATCTATCTAAGCCCAGGCAAATGCGGACGTTATCCTTTTCGAGCTCAGGACGCCACTCATCGATGTATCAACTTTCGAGCTATATCGAATCCTACCAATACAATGGCGAAACGTAACCATCTCATTGCCATAAATTCTACTGCCCCTTATCTGATCATCAGCCCACATCGCGACGTATACTATCCACTCAACGAGATGGACTACGCTACCTGTAACTGGATGGAGCCAAACATCCACCTATACCGACAGTCTGATCCATTGTATCACAAGGACGCCAAGGCGACCAACTGTCACCTGGTTGAGCTGCCTACATCCTTCTTGTGGACGAACATCCCACAATCCAAAGATGGACCTATACCTTCACAATTCAGGCGGTGGGCCATCATGTGTGCAGTGGCAACACATCCACCCTGACACTGCAGGGCTCCGAAACTCTGCAGCTGGCTCTCAACTGCACGCTCAACTCCAATGCAGTGACCATCCAAGGTCACCGCATTCATAAGTCCTCAACCAAAGCCACTTATGCCGCGGCCCATTATTCCACTGTTGACGACTGCCGGAACCATGTGCAACAGCACATCGCACCCACACCTTTAAGGGCGGATGCCTCGGAGATCAGCGACCTGTGAAGCCAACTCAAGGCGCGGGAACTTTCTTGGAGTGACCAGCTGGATGTGCATGATGTTCACCAGTATGCGCTGGAATATCTATGCGTCATCGCACTCACCGCTATTGTTGTCTTCCTGTGGTGCAAGGCCAAAAATGTAAGCTGCCAACCACGATCGCAATGACCGAGACCAGTTCCACTGCTCAGACGTTACAGCCTCCCACACACACTGGAAGAGGTTGAATGAACCGTTCAATGTTAATGCCCACTCGGCCAGCAGCGCCAATTTTAGTATAGGTTTAGTTCGAGTTTAAGCGCGAATTTGATTTAGGTTAAAGTTTTTAATTCAGTTAATCAATGTGGCTTTAACGTAATTTCAATTTGGTCAATTTGTAAATTCAATTTTAACATCTTGTAAATTTTCAATGTACAATTAATTTGGTCAGATTATGTGACTCTAAGCCACTGTATGCTAATTTGAAATTGGTTAGCTGACGTGCGCGAGTCAGCAAAATATTGTTGAAGCATTTTATCAGCATACATGGTAAATTAGATTCGGATCATTTAGCTGACGCGCAAGACTCGGCAAAATGTATTCGGATCTTATCTTGTGTATCAGATATCATGCAATGTGAATCTCCACATTCTTTCCCGTATCAGATGCGAGCATCAGCGGTATCCAGGCGAGAGACGCTTATGGACGCTCAAGCGTCAGCGTATTCTTGCATGGAAACTGCTGACGCTTGTCAGAAGATAAACGCTAATGTATTCAGTTTCAATGAAACTCGAAGATTGTAGGACGCATAAAATGTATTCAAGAGTTCAGTCGTTGAAGGAAAGCGAGTCGGTCTAGAAGTCGTTGCAGGTGCCGATTAATGTAAAGTGTCTTGGTGAATAATTAATTATTACGGTTAAATTATAAACTTATTGAAATTCAATGTAAATTTGGGTTGTTTTGGATAAGAATTTTGAGAAAATGCGGTATCTGGACTAAGTCAGAAGCCTTATTTGAAATTATTTAAAGAAGCCTTATTTGAAAATTTAAACATAAATAGCTCATTAAACAGGATGTTCGACTTGACTATTTTCATTGAAGGAAGAAACCACGACATAAGAGTCCTGACACAAACAAAGATCGATGGTCAATTCTTCGGGTATCCATAATCTCCACTCTTCCTCTTCTTGTATGGGGTCTACGGATGCGTATCCCATCCACTTGTTTATAAATCCCTCCGTGACCCGCAGTTCTGGCAGCTGTGGTCACTGGCTCTGAATAGTATGCATCAGCTGGGTTTCAACTGCCGACTAGGAGGCGGGATGGCCCAGGTCGATCAATAGGTGGCTGTCGTCCTCCTGGGCCAACTTGGCTCCTTTCGAGTACCACCTGTTGGCTTCCTTTCCAGTGTCGATTCGTAAAGTCAAACGCCTGTAATTTCAAGGCCCATCTAGCCAAACGTCCATGGAGATCAGCTTGGATCATCACCCATTTCAGGGACGCATGATCCGTAACAATTCCGAAGGGGTGTTCCTCCACATAAGCTCGAAAGCATTGCATCACCAACACCACCACCAAGCATTCCTGCTCCAAGTCCGTGTAATTTCACTAGGCCAGGTTCAAATTGCAAGACATATAGGCTATAGGCATCTCCTCGCCATCTTGCGTAACCTGAACAAAGAATGTTCCCGCCCCATGTTGACAAGCGTCGCATTGTATCGATTTAACAAAGTCCGGGCTATGTAGTACGGGGGCTGTTGTCAGACTCTTCTTTAGCTCTTCAAAGGCTCACATGCTGGGCCCTTCCCAGGCGAACTTACGTCCCTTACGCAGCATGTCAGTCAAAGGTGTGGTAATTGTTGCGTAGTCACGTACGAACCGTTGGTACCATCTACATAAACCTAGGAATCGGCGTAACTGCTTGGTGGTCTTGGGCAGTGGAAAAGCATCAATCGTTTGTGTCTTATCCAGGTCGGTTTTGATGTTGCCACGGCCAATGATGTGACCCAAATACTTTCTTTTGTGGTAGGGAGGTAAATGCTATTTATGCATAGAGTGTGGAACTCCCATGCGTGACTAGACTACCCACTAAACACCTCCCCTGTCAACCTGAGAACCCAGCCTGGAACCGTTTGACACATTACTTCCGGCCAGGTCTCGTTTTGTTACGCCGTGGGGCGCCTTCAAGCTGGGGAGTCCCTTTCCTAGCGGAAGGGGATGGGGGAAGAGGAAATGCCAGAAAAGCGATCCCCAGCCCCAGTGCCCTCGGCTGCTGTGAGTCCCTTTTATATTTCAGGACTGCCCGAGCATCATGTGCCACCTGGTTCCATTTGTCAACTGATTCGAGCATCACCGCAACTATATTATCCGGAGTGAGCCCTCCCATCTCCCTGTAGAGTTCCCTTCGCAGCCTGACCCATTTGGTACACGCGAAAAATGTGTGACAGGCATCGTTCTCCTCTCCTGGGCAAAACCGACAATCGGGGGAGCGTGACTTACCAATCTTATGCAGGTAAGACTGAAAACACCCATGCCCGCTCAAAAGCTGGGTCAGATAGAAGTCAGTCTCACCATGCCTTTGATTCAGCCACGGTCTCACATCCGGGATGAGGCGCAATTGACCCAAGACTGCTGCCAATCGTTGAGGGAGCGCTGTCTTTCCTCGCAGACCATCATCTCCCTCGCATCCTTGTTTTGGTGCAGGTAAATAGCGTGGCGCTCTCTAGCAAGGAGGGTGGCAGGTATCACGCCTGCAATAACTCTCACCGCCGAGTCAGAGACTGTTGGATACGAAGATGCAATTCTCAGTGCTCCTCTTCTCTGTACCTGTGCCAAACGTTTTCGGTATACCTCCTTGCTGAGAACGTCGCCCCATACCTCTGCTCCGTACAGTAGCACTGACCCTACAGCACTCATCAAGAGGCGTCTTCTTGATGGGCTGGGTCCCCCTACGTTGGCCATAAGTCGACTCAGAGCCGATACTCCCGAAGCAGCCTTCTCAGCCATTGCCCTGATTTGCTCAGAGAAACTCATCTTCGGGTCGATCACTAGCCCCAGGTACTTCACCGCTGGCTTCGATTCGATTTGTATGTCGCCAATAATGATCATCCTTACTCTAGGGAGGTCTTTTTTGTCAAGATGACCACTTCGGTTTTCTCTTGTGCTAAACTCAACCCGCGAGCAGTCCTCCAGTCCCTCAATCGGCGCATGAGCATACCTAGCCTCAGTTGCGCTTGTTCAGCGGTGCCTCCAGCAACCAAAGCCGCAACATCATCCGCACAGCCGACCAAGCGCGACTCATCTTGCATCTCAAGTCTCAGTAGCCCGTAGTAAGACACGTTCCACAGGTCCGGACCAAGGATAGATCCCTGGGCAACACCCGATGTAATTTCCATCCTTCGTTAGCCCTGTGTCGTGTCGTAGAGCAGGCTTCGGTCCTTTAGGTAGTTCCTAAAAAGCCGCATTAGATATTCTGGAACTTGAAAAGAGTTTTCCAGCGTGTCCAGAATATCCACCCCTCTAGTGGAGTTGAAGGCATTCCTGACGTCGAGTGTCACCAACAGGACGATCCGTCGCTTGGTGCGACTTAAATACTTAACCTCCGTCATTACGAACTGACTCTTCTGTATGTTGATGGTTAACCCTGCTTTCCGGATGTGCAAGGCCACTTCCTGGAGCAAGCAGATGTGTTCCTCAAAGTTCTCGGTTATAAGCAGTAGGTCGTCCAAGTATACGAAAACTTGGTGCCGGAAATGCGATGCTGTCCCCTTTTCCATAAGGCGCGTCATTGTTTGAGGGGCATTACACAGTCCGAATGGCATGGCAACGAATTGATACAGTGGCCGACCTGGAACCGTGAAGGCTGTCTTCTTCCTTGAGCCAGGATCTAAAGGGATTTGCCAGAACGCGTCTTTGAGGTCCAAGCTCGTCATGAAGTGGGCTGCAGGTAATCGACTCAAGATGCCCTCAATCAACGGTAGAGGATATGCGTCCTTGACAGTGACGGCATTAGAAGATCGGGCATCTAAGCATAGCCGGACCTTGTTCAGCTTGACAACTAAAGTGTCCGGGGAAGCCCACGCACTCTGCGATTCTACGATCACGCCTAGTGCTAACATCCAATCAACTTTGGCATATAACGACTTCTCCTTCGCCGGAGATATGGCAAAATGTCTCTACTTTATGGGATTGGCATCTCCCACATCTATTGTGTGAAACACCGAGGTTGTCCTGCCGAGACCTTCCTTCTCATGCGATGGAAAAGCCGATATAGACGAGTCAAGTCGCAGTTGTTGATTCGCATCCAAGGCATGTCGAAGTGAGTGAGAAGTTGGGGTCGCGTCATGGACAGTGGCAACAGAGCATCGTGTTAGAAAATAATGCGGGAGCCAAGTTAAATTTTCAAACGAAATCCACCCTTAGGAACAGATTCTGTGTTAGTTGGGGTATAATGTAGAATTCCAGAGACTTGTAGACCCCTTAAATCTGACATCTATTGTAATTTTCCCCACTATGGAGTGACGAGCTCCGTACGCCGTGCTAAGCCAGGTAGTAAAATGCTGAATTTGGTCTGCATGAGTCATCAGGACCTCTCTCCTTCAATAGTTCGTCTAAGTGCATTGCCCGCAACACCTTCCTCAATTGCCTGACCCTTCCCCAGAAGCTTCACGTCTGACGCGTGGCTCGCTTCCTTCGCGAAGGATTTGTTATGACCATCTCCTCATTGAGGATGCACTGACGAGTATCTAGATAGTCCCGCAGTCCGACATGAAAGGGCTTAACATGCCACGGGACCTTAGTCCCATTACCATTCCCCTGAACGTCTGGCTTGGCAACGCGTGACGTCGGCTGCGGAACTTCAAGAGAACTGTGTTTGGCGGTGCCAATCAGCAAAGTTGAGGTCGTCTTTGGGGGTTGGTTGCACATAGCAATGGGATCGGTATCTGTTTGTTCAGGCTTTAGTAGTGCCGACGGGGGTTTACGGCACTCGCTGGCAAGTTTTTTCGTAACTTGCAATCTGCGCAATCTGGTGCATATGTGTCCACTTTTCCGCACCGGTAACAGAAAATCGTCAGTTCTGCTGGACATGCGAAGAACCGGTGTCCCGGTTGGTGGCAGTTCCAACAGACCGTCAGACTTGCCACTACCTCGACGAAAGTTCGGTAAGTTGCTAGCTCAAACTCTCGATCCAGGGGTGCTCCGCTCCTCTAGACGTGTATCAGGTCGGTATTTACGTGATCCGCTGTTACTAGCTCCGCAGTATGGTTGCTTCATTGATTAGGTCCCGGTATGCGAAGCTGTGGACGAAAGTTTCCTTGCCGTTCATCTAGACTGTTTTTAGCTCGCACCGCATGTTCTCCGAATGGTTCGTGGGTGCCTCGTTTACGTTTTCCCAGTTGTTCATTCAATTCTTTTTCAGTGAGGCCATCATCAAAGTGGCTGCGAAAAGCTGCACAGAAGGAATTCCAATCAGGACATGGTACGGATTCCTTAAAGCTCCAGTACCATTTGGCAGCGTCTGCATTGAATAAGACGTGTGCAGGCCTAAGAGAAGCCAAGAAGTTGTCTTTCAGCGTACTGGTGACTTGCGCCTGAATCCGGAACAGGAAACTGTCCACTATTGTCGCCAATTTAAAGCCGGTGAAGCTGTGTCACCAACTCTCCATTATGTGTGGTGTTGGGTCTTGGGTTGGCTTCGCTACATTCGCGGGGCGATTCGCATCATTCGTGGGCCTGTTGCAAAGAAACGATTCGTGCATTCTAGGTATTAGTAGGGGCGTGGGGTTGTACCCTGGTACTCGAGCCCCACTGACAGGAGTAGTGGAGTTGTGTTAAACAAACATTCAGTCACTTTACGTGAGTTGTAGCTTCTGCTCTCCTTTGTTTTCCTTTTTTTTTATCTCGCGACAGTATCCTTGTGATGTGTTGTCCTGGGGTAAAACCTGTATGGACCTTCTATTTTCTTGATGGGAACTGTCAGCCAGATGGGTTCCTCCTATCTACCTGGACTCTCAAGAAAATAGAAGGGTACCTTGCCTTTATATCGCGAAAGAATTCTACTCATTTTTTATGCATGATAGATGAGTGGTTTTGGTTCGACTAACGGTGGCGTATGCTGGAGTTGCGAAGTCCGGAATGCTATCACGCGTCCGGATTTATGACCGCATTCAAAATTGTTATGGTAACGCTATCACTCATCTCGTCAAGTCAATTAACGTAGATCAGAGACGGTTTCCGTAACGTATTTAGGGTCGGGGATAATTTTTTGGATAAGAAGATGCAATTCTCAGTGCTCCTCTTCTCTGTACCTGTGCCAATCGTTTTCGGTATACCTCCTTACTGAGAGCGTCACCCCATACCTATGCTCCGTACAGTAGGACTGACCCTACAGCACTCATCAAGAGGCGTCTTCTTGATGGGCTGGGTCCCCCTACGTTGGCCATAAGTCGACTCAGGGCCGATATTCCCGAAGCAGCCTTCTCAGCCGTTGCCCTGATTTGCTCAGAGAAACTCATCTTCGAGTCGATCAGTAGCCCCAGGTACTTCACCGCTGGCTTCGATTCGATCTGTATATCTCCAATACTGATCATCCTTACTCTAGGCTTTCTCTTTTTTGTCAAGATGACCACTTCGGTTTTCTCCAGTGCTAAACTGAGCCCGCGAGCAGTCATCTAGTCCCTCACTCGGCGCATTAGCATACCTAGCCTAAGTTGCGCTTGTTCAACGGTGCGTCCGGCGACCAGAGCCGCAACATCATCCGCATAGCCGACCAAGCGCGACTCATCTGGCATCTCAAGTCTCAGTAGCCCGTCGTAAGACACGTTCCACAGGTCCGGACCAAGGATAGATCCCTGGGCAACACCCGATGTAATTTCCATACTTCGTTGGCCCGCCGTGCTTAACCAGGTAGTAAAATGCTAAATTTGGTTTGTGTGAGTAATCCTGCCGTAAGGAACTGAGTCATGCGTTGTAGGTATCGAGGGGGGTGCGGTACTGTATCGAGGTCGATACTCTGGGGCCATGAGATCCATTCCCGAGCTCCCTCGGAGGAAATTCCAATCATCAGCCAGTCTAGAGGTGGGTATAGCTGCACTTGGATTTGGCTCCCAGCCAGGTGGAGCTCTTGCACCGCTGGGTGTTGACTGATCTTGAGGTCTTGGAAATCTCTCTCCATGTGTCAGATCCTATCGGACAACCCTTGCAATAAGGACAAAATTGTGTCGTTGACCGTGGTGTTTGAATGTGCTGGTGGGGCATCTGTCGGTACCCCAGCAACTGGAGCTTCTCCATCCACGGCTACTTGATCGTCCGAAAGCGATTGGGTTTGATCATTATACCGTGGGTCTTCTGCCACTGCTCCACGCATAGGGGCGTGCGCTCCAAGGGGATCGTCTAGGGTACTACGCTCGATCAGGCGTCTGTATAAAGGACAAACATTGGATGTTTGCAAGAGCTGCTGGACACAAACACAATGGAGCAGGTGTCCGCACTCCAATCGCACACTGGTTATGCCCTCTACAACATTCTCGAAGCAGATCCCGCAATTGGCTGGTTGCACCATTTTGGAGCGGGCCCACTGTTTTTTCGGAGTCCACTTCGTTGTCATTGCTGGTAAAGTAAAGGTATATATTATTATTATTATAACTTTATTTAGCAATGAAACATGACAATTCATAAAAACTTAAGACTAATTTTTGCTATGACAACTCCTCAAAAGCAGGACTTGAAAGAGGAGTTTGATTAAACAAATTAGTTGCCTACGCAATTATTGATTTTTTTATATTATAAGACAGATTAATTCCTTATTCTAATTACGTTACTATTGAGTTGTAATAACACTATTTGAAAATTAAAATTTTCAATTGATATAATTAAATGTTCTTAAAAATTCTTCACCAGACATACTAAGAAGCTATTTTTTGATGTAAAGTTTAAAGATTTCTGATCACATCTGATGAATTCTGGCAACAAGTTGAAGGTTCTTGGGCCAATATATTGGATATAGCTTTATGATTGTGTTTTATTACAAGTAGGTACATTGATTCTAAAATAATTATATCTAGTATTATAAACATTGCTTGAAACCTGACGGATTTGCGCTTTAAATGTGTAAATAGCTGCAGATTTGATATATAGTTTTCTTATGTCAAGTACTCCTGTTAAGTCATATAATTCTGATGATGGAAATATTCTAGGTAACTTGAACATTGTCTTGAGTATAGTCTTTTGTGTAACTTCTAAATTTTCTATATGGGTTTAAAATATACCTCCCCATACTGATATACAGTATTGGATTAGAGATTGAACTTGAGCATAATAGATTATTTTCAGTTGCGGTATTGTCAACACATCTCGTAATGAAATAAAGAGAAGTATGCACATTCTGAGTTTTCCATTAATGTATTCAGAATGGGAATTCCATTTGACGTTACGATCAATTATGACTCCTAGGTACTTTGTTTTCTCAACAATAACTAAGTCTTGGCACTTACACACTGTATTCCCTTTATTAGTGTTATGGCAGTTTAGTTCGTGCAGTTTAAGAGTCCGGTATGATGGCTGACCCGGAGATGTCAATGAGAAGGTTTGCGGGAGTTAAGGCGAAGCCTATGTCTTTGCAACCAGTTATGGATCCGAGTCATTGCAATTTCTGCTATATGCTTAGTTTCGTTCCAATTTGTTGATGAAACTAATAGGGCAGTGTCATCAGCAAAAGCCACAACTTTGCATTTGCTGCTCAATTTTATATTGCAAAGATCGTTTACGTAAATATTGTATAGTAACAGGGATAGCACTGTCCCTTGTGTACTTAACACTCTGACTCGTTTTTGTCCCAAAGACAAATATGATTTAAGGAGTTTTAAGGGATTGGCTTTTATACCAATTTTTTCTAGTTTTGATATCAAAATTTGATGTGAAATTGTATCAAAAGCCTTTGAAAGATCCATGAAAATTGCCAAAGGTTTGTTATTGGCATCGATTTCTGAGTACAAAAAGTCCGTTACTGATAAGACAGCGTCTTCTGTACTCATGCCTTCCCTGAAACCATATTGATGGCATGATATAATATCATTTTCAGACAAATACTTTGTCAGTCGATTTTTGATACATTTCTCAAAAATTTTAGCTATTACCGGCAGAAGAGATATTGGTCGATAGTTATTAGTTTCTAGTTTTCTTCCATTTTTATGTACTGGTATAATTATCACTTTCTTGAATAAGTTGGATAGATTCCTTCGACAATGCATTTATTGAATGAAAGGGTGAGCGGTTTGCTGATTTCGTTTTTAATTTTTCTATATGTTGTAGAAGACAAATCATCCCAACCTGCCGACGTATTTGTTTTCAGAGAACTGATGATACTTTCAATTTCTATAGCCCTGATATTGGATAAGTGAAAATTGCACAACATATCGGAACCGTAGGACTCGTTATTTGGTTCGTTCCATGTGGTGTTTACTTCTATATTACCGACTCCTAAAAAAGCATTATTGAACATATATGCAATATTATATTCATCAGCAATAGAGTTGTTGTCTGTTACCCTCATATGGTTCACTATTTCGTGAAGTGCTCTTTGTTTTTCTTTATTATTGGTGTTGTTTTTAACAATTTCCCAAAGTTTTTTGTTGCTGTTATTAGCCACTGCGAGTTGTTTTTGATAGTAGTTTCTCTTCGCATATTTTTTTACTTCGTTTAATTTATTTCCATATTTTTTGTAATAAGAGTATAGGGCTAGTTGCATGTTAAATGGTTGTTTATTCAATTTTCGCTTAATTTTGTCTATGTTACGAATTGATTTCATGATACCTTGGGTTACCCAGGGTTTCAGTGGTTGAAGTTTATTGGGATTATACAGTTTTGTCGAGCGGAGATGAATATTGTCTCTTAATGTAGATAAAACCTTACTCGCTGATATGTTTGCATTATCTTGCGTACAGATAACTTGACTCCAATCTATTTTAGATAATTGACTCCTTAGTTTTTCGCAGCAAATTTTAGTTATTTCTTAATTATTAGGTTTAACTTTTTGATTGCTTTGATAATCCATGTTTATATTTATGAGTATAGTATAATGATCAGTTATTGAGTTCTGCAAAATAATCGGAACTGTTGCAAGACTATCGAAGTTTTTTTGTCTAATAAGAATATGATCAAGTCACGATTTTTGATTACCATTAACACGAGTGTATTTGTTTATAAGAGATAAAAAATCTAAACTACCTATAGCTGTTAAATATTCGTTTGTGATTCTATTGTGGTCCATAATTTCTATATTAATATCACCAACCACTATATCGGAATCACTACGTGTGTTACTATTCGTTCCTAAAATGGAATGAAGCTTCAAAATAAATTCTGAGTCATTAATCGTAGGTGATTTATAAATCGCGTATATTGTGAATGACCTATGATTTGGCAAATGGATATTAATTTTTAGCCCCGTTAATTCCATGCACGTATTTTCTTCGCTTTGAGCAAAGTAAGTATTTTTGACAGAGACTACCGTCATTTTTGTTACGGCATAAAATTGTATAAAACATATTGAATTCAGGTAACTGAATTGTGGCTACACAACTGAAGTCATCAATGTAACTACTGTGATGCGTTGTGTTGGCTTCAAAAGTTAATTGATCGTGAAAATCGATTAGTTCTGTAGGAGTATATGATTCCAACATTTCAAATATTTGTTATTTACGTTAATTACATTCATTTAAGCAAATTTACGTTTAATTCATTCTCGAAATTGATTCTATGAACGTGATCATTTTCAGATCTTCTAATGTAAATATGATTATTTTTAAACCATACATACCTAAAGTTATTTTCTTTCGCAATTTTTTTGCTAAGTAAGGAAGCCTTTTAAAATGTTGGGTCAAGTGAGCATTTAGGTAGAATTTGCTAGTTGGAAATTTATCGTGGAAATTTCTACAGATGAGTTGGTCTCGCTTTGCTTTAGCTGCGACTAGCCACAGATCCCTCGCTTCTTCCGTAGCGAAACGAACAACCATTGTTGTCGGTTGATAATTTTGCGCGTTGCGAATTTCGGCAGGTTTTGTTCTCTATATATACTCCTAAAATAAAAATAAAATTGTTGATAGTCTTAAGTGGCTTATAGTGGCGAGCTATGTGATCTATTTAACAACAACAAAATTTATTTTAAGAACTCTTTCCTTTCCAGCAGCGCTGACTGCTCCATAGGGAAGTGAGAGTGAATGGTGGTCTGCTGAAAAAAGGGTGCTTCAGGCCGATTTGAAAAATCATCCCCGACCCCAAATTCATTACAAAACCGTCTCTAATCTACGTTAACTGACTCGACGAGATGAGTGATAGCGTCACTCACCTCGTTACGACGAGTTTTATATGCGGTCGAGAATCCCGACGCGTGGAAGCATTCCGGGCTGCACAACTCCAGCATACGCCACTGAAAGTCAAACTGAAACCACTCATCTATCACGCATAAAAAACGGGTAGAATCTTTCCGCGATATAGAGGCAAGGTACCCTTCTATTTTCTTGAGAGTCCAGGCAGATAGGAGGAACCAATCTGGCTGACAGCTCCCATCGAGGAAAGAGAAGGTCCATGCAGGTTTTGCCCTGGGACAACACATCGGAAGGATTCTGTCGCGAGAAAAAAGGTAAAACAAAGGAGAGTGTAAGCTACAACTCAGGTTAACTGGCTGCAGGGTGTATACCACAACTCCACTACGCCTGTTCGTAGGGCTCCTGTACCGAGGTACTTTACATCCTCCATAAATGAACAAATCGTCAGAAGACGCGAACCTTTTACCCCTTTAGGATGTTTGGGCCCCACGTTGGGCCCCATTCGGAATAAAACTCAAGTTTAAAACAGAAACTCGTATACGTCTCGAAGGAAATCTGAGCCGACCTCTCATCGGTTCTAGACGTGAAGTCTTGGAACGTGACAACGGACTGCACCCCTCAGGTAAACAGGTCCAGAAACACTTAGTCTACTCGGAGGTGGCTGCTGACTAGCTAGCTAGTTCGGTGAGAAGTTCGTTCGCGGGTCTTACGTGAGCAGACCAAGTCCAAAATACAAAAATTCAGCCACCGGTTCACATGCCCAATTTACTAACGTGTCTAAAATACCACCATACGGAAACGAAACCTATCTTTACTTTATTTTGTATTTCGTACATTCATTCAGCCAACAACAAAAACTGTATCTAATTCTGCATTCCCGGATATCACCGACACGGTACCGAAAAATATCCTACTCTAACGCGAACTAAGAAGCAACTTACTCTAACAAAAACCTCAAAGCAAATTATGGTACCGCGTACCGGAGAGACGCAAAACCAGCCATCCGCGGATTAGGCGAACCCTGCCCTCGTAACGGCATGCTCACCGTTTGCTGTCATTTCTGCTGGAAAAGAAGGGTTAGCTGGAAAGGAAAGACGTTGTTAGATTTGGCAATTCATGTTATTTATTGAAAAAAGGAACAAAAAGGGAATAATTTCATCACTTATCAACATAGACTAACTTCCAGTTTCAAATTTGTTATTATAAGTGCAGTTGGTAAGTGTAGTAGTACATTTATATTTCGTTATTTAATATTTTGTATATAAAAGCAATAACGATATCTGTTTTTTTTTGCATTTTATTCTTCTCAATATTTTTCTTTTTATTTCTTTCCTTTCTCTACCATTTATTTTTTTGCTTATGAGTTAATGTTTTTAAATCTTGTTATAATAATTCTTTCTCTTTCTTTTCATTTTTTTCGCCTCATCAAAATATTTGTGATGGAAACTATTCCTGAGTGGTTTAAGTACGAGTATGTGTGAATTGAAATAGAATCGAACAGTTCACGGGCTGTCGTCAATGGCCTAACCAAAAGTCAAAAGAACAATGATCGCCCTAGCTTGTAGGATACAGGATAATTTGATCAATGCATTCATACATATTGAATACAGTTATTCGTTAGAAATGGAAACAATCTGTTTTTTTAATGCTTTCTTGCAAATCATTTTGACAACGTCCCTGTTCACTTTAGGCGACTTTTTCAATTTACTCTAGAGGTAAGGGAAGAAACGATTCTTCAACCGAAAGGAGAATAATGTCAACGCCTATAATTTTAATATATAGTTGCCTCTAACTTTCATGTCACATTCATTCCCACAATCAACGAATAAAACATTCACATTCCCAACCTTGCACACAGATACACCAACGATGCATTAAATAAACTGGCTATGGAAGTGCGCAATGAATAATTCAAATTTATGCCGTATAAAATACTGAATTCTCATACGAGTATTACCTCCTGTACAAGTTATAGAGACATCATATTTGTTCGGTGTGTAGTTTTTTTTTGTTTCTTAAGTGCCACTTGTCTTAAATTTGTTTGTTTGGTTATTTTTTTTCTTTCATTAAGATGCTATACGTATCCTTTTCATCTTTAAAATTTCATTTGTAAATTTATTTTACTTGAATATTTTCACTTAATTATCATTTTTAGATGAATAGATCTAACTTTCTTATATTAAATAAAAATATATGTAGGTAATAGTTGCCCATAAATACAATATAAAACATACAAAAAGGACGACGAATACTCCCTGGCGTAAGAACATTCATGCTTACTTGTTTTTGCCGTGCTTGTCGAGGAGGACTGTAAGTTAATTCCACAGGCTGCACAAAAACAATGTTGCGTTCTTTGCATTCGCAAGGCTTTTTCTGGCAGAAAATAGAAACTTCTTCCTAATTCACGACGTTTGCACTTAGCGAACTCGGACAGAAAATTTTCCCCCCGTCTTCCGTTTCTGCGCTCGACTTTTCGGACAATTTTCTTACGGCCACGGGAAAATTTTTTATCGGTTATGTATATTTTATGTAATATCCAAAGTCCGATGACATCTGAACATCCTCACGACAGTCCAGCCATTTTGTCCGGAGTCTTCCTCTTTCCCATTCAACCACAAAACTTTCATCTTCCTACCAGCTGTCAAAACGTGGTGCAGGGTCAGCGAGTTGTTATAGGGTCGCTTCCGGACCGTCGACGTAAATAACGACCCACGGTTCGTTGTCAGTGGCGTAGTGCTGATTCATCACATCGCAGTGCCCATGATGCCAACCAGGCATGAGGAGACTGAACGACCCGATGTCCAGCTCTAGGCTGCGTTTACCCATCTGGAGTGGGGGTCGTGTGTCGGATGGATGGCTAGCCTTCCCAAGGTACGTTCTAGAAGGAAAGGTCACTGTGTGCGATTTCGAGCCCAGGTGGAGGTGGGCGAGGCTAATCGTAAGATAACACCGAGAAAAAAACGAAAAATTCAAAAAGGTTTTCAGCCGCCGAAGCATGCGACCGTATCCATCCAGCACGTCTAATAATATCGATGGTAAATTTTTCGGGCACCCATAACCTCCACTGTTCCTCTTCTTGTATGGGGTCTCTGGATGCGTGTGCCATCCACTTGTATATAAATCCCTGCGTCGGCCGCAGTTCTGGCAGCTGTGGTAGCTGGCTCTGAATAGTATTCATCAGCTGGGTGTAACGAGCCGACTTGAAGACGGGATCGTCCAGGTCGATCAATGGGCGGACGTCATCCTCCTTGGCCAATTCAGCTCCTTCCGGGGCAAACATTCTCTACAAGGTGTCCGGTACCACATGTTGGCTTCCTCTCTGGTGTCGAATCATACAGTCAAACGCCTGTGATTTCATGGCCCATCTAGCCAAACGGTCATGGAGATCACTTTGGCTCATCAGTCATTTCAGGGACGCATGATCCGTAATAATGTCGAAGGAGTGTCACTGCACATATGCTCGAAAGCGTTTCATTGCCCCTAAGCATTCTTGCTCCGAGACCGTGTAGCTCCTGGGGCGGGTTCAACTTTTGCGACATGAAGGCTATAGACATCTCCTCGGTGTCTCGCGTAACCTTGACTAAGGCTGCTGCCACCCCATGCTAGCATCGCATTGGATTGAGAACGGCTTCACAAAATCCGGGCTATGAGTACGGGGGCTGTTACCAGACTTTTCTTTAGCTCTTCGAAGGCTCACAAGCTGGGCCCTTCCCAGACGAACTTCCATCCCTTACGCAGCATTTCGGTCAAGGATGTAGTGATGGTTGCGCAGTCATGTACGAAACGTTGGTAATATCTGCATAAGCCTAAGAATCGGCGTAACTGCTTGGTGGTCTTGGGCAGTAGAAAAGCATCAATTGTTTGTGTCTTGTCCGGGTCGGTCTTGATATTGCCATGGCCAATGATGTGACCCAAATACTTAACCTGCATCCTTACGAGCTGACTCTTTTGTATATTGATGGTTAATTCTGCTCTCCGGATGTGCAGGGCCACTTAATGAAGCAAGCCGATGTGTTCATCAAATGTCTCAGGAATAAGCAGTAGGTCGTCTAAGTATACGAAAACTTGGTGGCGTAAATGTGGTGGTATCACTTTGTCCATAAGGCGCGTCATTGTTTGAGGGGCATTACACAGTCCGAATGGCATGGCCACGAATTGGTACAGTAAGCGAGCTGCGACCGTGAACGCTGACTTCGTCTTTGAGCCAGGATCTAAAGGGATTTGCCAGAACGCGTTGTAATGATTCATGATTATACAATCTTACCTAGAACAATAATTAATTCCTATACTTACCTAGAAAAATAATTCATGTAATTATTCATGATTATTATTATACTTACCATTAATTCCTATACTGACCTAGAACAATAATTCATTGCATTCTTTATTTAAAAACAACAACATAAATTACTCAGAACGAATGCATGTGTAAGACGACACCGTTCAATGTTTTGCGTTCGCTTTTACTTTCTTCCGCATTCATGGAAGTAGATCAAAACAAATGACATATGTTTGCACAAGGTCGATCGCATGTACTTGATTTATGACCTAGATAGCATGCGATGAATGCATTCACTTGTACGATCCATTGAATACATCAATGCATCGTATAACATGCATTTGAAGTAAATATTATGTCACGAGACTGTTATATTGGATATATTATACCTCACAGGATCCTCCCAGCCTTTTCCGGGATATCCTGTTCTGGTACTTTGAGGCACTACTCAGCCTCGCCACCTACAGCTTACCTTAACTGCCTCAAACTCTATTCATTTGCCAAAAGGAAACACCCAGTTCAAAGTTAATTAATATTTATTTGTTTTTTACAATTGCTTGGACGCGCTTAGTTGCACGTAGACGATCCTTCACCTCCTTCTTGATGTGGCGCCGCAGCTCCGTCACCTTCTGCTGCCACTGGGTCCGCTCCGCTATGGTGGTCGAGATGCATGCGAGCCGCCTGTATTCGTGGAGCTGCTGCCGTAACTGCTCCCGTCGACCGCCGCACCTTGCTCGGACGGAGGTGTCCAGCGGCGCCTTCAATCTTGCCAAGTACTCCTCACGGGTGATAGGCCGTGGGCCTGCCCTGGTGTTTTCCTGGAGTGCCTCCTCCAGACTCTTCTTGGGCGAACGATGGCGTGCACCTGAGCTGCTTGCTGCGGTTACTCCGGCTGCCACCCGATAGGTCGGGATACACACGCTGGCGAGCGTTGGTCTTGCTGGGGTGCTCCTATTCTCCTGGGCACGGCTCCACTCTATACGCCTTGCTCGGCACGCTTCACCCGTGCGACTGGCGGTGTCTTCAAGGACGGAGGATGCCTGGAAGAAAGTAAAGTTAGTTGATGGTGGCTACACAGCGTAAAACGCCCCCAAGCCGAATGAGGTTCGTGGCTCAAGCCTACACCTCACCATCTAACCAAAGCGAAAATATTCTGCAGTTGCACCGGAACGAAACTTTCGAAAGTACGAACGGATTACACACCGACTGGCTCGAACACCGCTTTTCTGTTGTAGTCACTACTCACCGCTTCTCGCTCGATCAATTGCTTTTAAACGATTCTGCGGACTCGATTCGCCCTAAATTCGCCCTAAATTCGCTGAGTAGTCGAAACGTGCGCTCTCGTTCCACGAAAGCTTCTTCCTCCCCGCTCCGTCTCACTTGCTCGCATGGTGAAACTTTGCGGCGAATTGGCGGAATTGAAGAAATCAGGCGAGGAAAAGCTTTTGTTTAGGTTTTCTGTTCCCTCCACAGTGTCACTCCGCTGAAAGCACACCCCGAAGCTTCTCATGTACATAGTCGTCGTCGTCGCTAATGTTATGGCTTATGTAAAGCGAATTATGAAGTCTTTTTGCTTGCCGTTGGTCGACAAGTACATGTTTTGATGACAATGGGCGTATGTGCTTGACCGTATAACACTTGACGGAGTGCGAATGCTTAAACGATTGTCGACATTCCTATAAAGCATAACATTTCCTCCGGCGGATTTGAATGATTTACGTACTTGGAGAGTGAAGTAAATCGTTGTTCCGTTCCAATGATGCGAATTACTTAATGCGTCAGTTGTACTTATATTTTGCGCTGTTAAGTCCATTACTATTGTATTGCTGTACTTCTCACTGCCTATTGTTGATTGATTGAGCTAAGATCCTGTTTGGTTTAATAATTTGTTTGCTTCAAACATTAAGATGTTACTATTTCATTTGATTCTATGCAATAATGGAATAGTGCTAAATTTGCTTCTGTCGTAAATTACAGGATTATAAATTATTTCGTTTCACTAAAATATTGAAAACCATACTGAACATATTTTCCGCCCTTAAATTGTTTTTTCTTGACAATAAACTATTATTTTACAATTGAAAAATAGCGGACTACAATTTCTTCTTTTAATTGGTTTTACTTAATAATATGGTTACAACTTCTTTTTAGATTCATATTCAATGCTGATCTTTTTTTATATTTGGAAGTTAATGGTTTTCTCTTATTTTTAACATTACTTATCATCTTGGAATTTTTATTCTGCTCGTATATTTTTTGGCTTTTAATTTCCTCATTTCTTTCAAATAGTATTAAAGTTCTCTTGCGTATATTCAAATATTTTAATTGCTAATTGATTCGATGTTGCTTTTGGTTAGTGGTTATTACTCGTATTAGGGTGTTACTATTTATTTAGTACAGGTTTTAGTAAACTATAACAGTTAGCGTTAGTGAGGATTTAATGTGGACGGCTTTCAAAATAGTTTAAATTTGCAAAGAAATTCGTTTTTTATTCTATTTATTCTATTCATGGTTTATTAATATTCTATTAAATTACTTTCATTAATGCTATAAAAAAGCTCTTTATGTAAGCTTCTGCTAGCATTTTATTAAATTGTGTATTGTGCGAATAGGTTAGTAGGGAAGTTTCGATAGGAAATATTGTTAAAGCTTTAGCGGTTATTTATTGCGAATAAGTTAATATGTAAACGGGGAATGAATATTTCACACGATCGTTACGTTCGGGCATTGCTTCGCTTCGGAAGAAGATTTGCCGAGAGAATAGCTTTCCATTTATGTAGCTTGAGAGTAGTTTTTGTTGTATTCCCAAGACTTTAGTATAAGCTATCTTGGCTTTATAGGGTGCGAGTGAGCGTGATAAATAAACTTTCCCCTTAATATGCATGGTTAATGGTGTTAATGGGAATGGGAGTCATGGATTGAAGGTTTATTTGATTGTTTTTGCTCGCCACTAACGAGCTTTGAAAATATGATTAGCATTGCTTCTGCAATGATGCATGAGATAATTGAATGAAGCGATGTATTGTAGCTTTTACATGCGCTGATTGCTAGGAAGTATGTGAAGTATATGATATGTATGTACTAATTCGTGGTTGGCTGGTAATTGCCTTGAAGAGCATTTGTTTTTAATTAAGTCGGCTTAATGCATTTCGTAGTGGGCAGGGCTTTTAATTCATCTATGCTATGCAATTATGTAGGAGGAAAAGCTTTTGAGGTTTTTGCATTTAATTGCCGTTTAATTGGCTTAAGTTGTATATTACATACTTTTTTATCCATTTGTAGTTGTAAAAAGGGAGGATTATTAGAAATGTATTCAGCAGTATGTGTAAATAGTTGTGGATTATTTATAAATTGGAATCTACTATTTATTTTGAAGGTTTTTTGTTAAGTATGGAAATATTGTATGAGTTGTGAATGATGATGATCTGTTTCATTAAATTGAAATTAAAAGGAAAGATTGTAAGCTTAAAAGTTCTGGTATATACTTTTATTGATTTCAGTGAACTGTTAAACAGATATACTGCGTTGAAAATATCTTGCGAGAAAGATTATGGTCGAAGCGACACTATCACTATATGGGCTTGGGAACATATAGTTTCGGCCTTCATTCAAGACCCTATATATGTTCCGTCTAATTTTTCCCTAGTGCGTGTCTGCTTAGTTTGGCATAATGCTGTCCTAGGCCTTGCTGGAAGACAGTACAGTGCAGTGCGAGGTCACTTCATAAGCCGTTTATCAAATTTTTGATATCGATCTTGAGAAAACGATTGTTTAAAGAATCTTAAAGTATATATTATAGCATTCTAAGATGCAATTTGGTATCGTTGCTATATGTGAAGTAAAAGGGTGGGAAATGGGTGGGTTTTGAATTGTCTTGCGCTTTCCACAGGAGTGTTATTAGTGACTTTTTTAGTAGTTGGCTGTTATAATGTATTTATTGTAAAAGGAAACGTAGTGGTTTGTTTAAAAGATACTTAGTTAATAGCGTATTCGCAAACCATTTTCGATCAATAGCTCAGAGGCTATGACTGGATGTTAAATTGATGTCTCTTTTGCATATGACTTAATACTAAATGTAGCGTGTCTGCCGGAAGTTGAAGTTGGGCAGCTCAGAGGCTATTATTTGTTTCTTTTGAGGACTTGTAACTAAAAACAGCGTGTCCGCCGACAGCTTACGTCGACGGCTCAGAGGCTGTTGTGTAATCAACTGGTTTTCATTCCAGTGATCGTGCAATTTAGACATCGAAAAAGCGTGTCTGCTGATCGTGTTGCCGGGGTTTTACCGACTTAACTGCCACTTTTCCCGTTTCCTTAACATCATGAAATGGCACATTTAGTGCTGGATGTAAATTTGGTGATTTGAGAGTGAATTGTAGTGGAACTTGAAAGAGATAATTGGTTTTGGGGTAAAATCGTTTGCATTGTTGTAATGTTCTAAAATTCTATTGTTTCAAAGTTTACATACTTAAATTGTTTCAGTGTAACTTGAAACTAAATTAATTTCATGGTTATTTGCCCTTGAAAATTGCCCTTCCCATGTAAATTATTCTTTATATTCGTTAAGCGCAGTTTATTTACATATTTCATTTGCTCATTAATGTTATTGCATTTAAAAATTATTGCCCAGATGTCTATCTATTTAATTTGTAGTTAAATGTTTGCTTTTGTTTGCTCGTCAAATTGCATCTCAGGCAATTCGAATGCTCATTCAATTCGCAAGATAGACTTTTTTATGCATTTGGGTACGCGTATTGTTTAAGTAGTTGGAGTGTTAAATGGTATTATATTTCGATAACAATAGGCACGCGTTTGTTTGCTCGCTATTGAGTTTTCATTTTGCTTATTTGTGTTTAATATTTACTTGTAATGTTTTGTGTTTTCGCATGTTAGTTGATTGAAACTTTATATCTTTATAAATTCTACGTTGGGTTTGAACGAGTTAGGAATTAGTTTGAATGACCTTCAGATAAGAAATATGAGATTTAAGATACATGAATGGAGGAGTAAATGAATGTAGAATTAGATGCTCAATATGATTATAAGATTTTAGGACTGATCTTATTCGATGGATAGTATGAGTAGGATTAATATTACATTAGAATATTGTTATCATATTTTGATTATTGGAATGATCAATATAATTATATCAGTTTATTTTAAAGGAAGACTGATTCAGTTTGATCAATAATATTATGTTTGGATATTAATACTTTCTTTTTGTTATTTAATTAATTGAAATATTTATTTGATGATTTATTTAAGGAGATTGATCTAGTTTGTTGGAAAGTATGAGTAACCTTAATTTTGTATTTGAATATTGATATTATATTTTTGTTATTTGAACAATCAATATTATTTTTATTTTCTTTTTTGAGAAGTTTAATCTAGTTTTATGTACTCTATGAGTAGCAACAATATCCGGTAGAACAAAGGAGATAAGGGATTTATTTTTGAATTGGCGACTTTGTATTCTAGGGTACGTACAATCGTGTTAGGTACTTGGGAAAAGAATACAGGTCAGGTGGATAGCGTTGTAACAAATGAAGTAGGACAAAATCAAGTTGGCGATATAATACTTCAATGCGCTACTTTGCACTGGTTTGGACAAGCAAAAGTGCAATTTTCGTGATCGCTCTTTTGTAGAATTTACCATTTGAAAGCAACGTTACGACTCGTACTACCGCATCATGTCCTGGGTGGACTTGAATGATCCTAGCTAGCGGCCATCGGCAAGATGGAGTTCTTTCTTCCTTCAATAAGCATAAGTCGCCTACTTTGGCGTTATTTTCGCTTTTGATCCACTTCGGTCGGCGTTGTAAACGGCTTAAGTAATCCATTCGCCACCGTTTCCAGAAATCTTGGGTAATTTTCTGTGCCAGTTGCCATCTGTCGAGGTGATTAATGCTGACTTCCTCCAACGTAATCTCCGGAGGAGCTATCATCGTGTCGCCGATTAAAAAATGAGTAGGAGTTAGTGCTGCGGTGTCCGTCGGGTCGTCTCAAAACGGGCACAATGGCCGGGAATTATGGCAAGCTTCTATTTGAACGAGTACAGTCATCTATTCTTCGTAGGTTAACGATACATGACCTACCATTCGACGTAAATGTGATTTTATGGACTTGACTCCAGCTTCCCAAAGCCCTCCGAAATGGGGTGAAGCTAGAGGATTGAAATGCCATGTTATCCCATCCTACGCTAGAGCTTCCGCCGCTCCCACACATATTTCGGATATCTTTTCAGCTCAGCAGCTGCACCAACAAAATTAGAGCCGCAGTCAGAGTTCATATGTTTGCTGTAGCCGCGTCTACCCATGAACCTCCGTAAAGCTGCAAGGAAAGCGGGCGTAGACAGGTCGCTGACAACTTCAATATGTATGGCTTTCACTGCCACACAAATGAATATAGCCACGTATCCCTTTGTGGTTCTGCTTCCTCTTCCTCGCCTGTCCTTTATATCAAAAGGTCCGCAAAAATCAACTCCCGTGTGAGTGAATGGACGGGACACGGTCACTCGAGGTTGTGGTAAATCTCCCATCAGTTGGTTTGATGTGATTGCTTTGGCATGGAAATAACGGATGCACCTATGTATGAATCGTTTGATGCAGTTGCGGGCATCTATTAACCAGAATTTCCTTCTGAGCGTATTCAGCATCAACTGCGTTTGTCCATATAAAGTCGACTGATGAATCTGATGTAGTATTAGATCGGTGAGTTTCCCATTCCGTGGTAGAATCATTGGGTACTTTTCATCAAAAGGTAGCTGGGCGTGTTTTAATCACCCTCCAACACGCATGATTCCTTTGTCGTCCAAGAATGTATTCAAGTTAATCAGTTTACTTTTGTTCCCCATAGGCACTGACCACGTAAGATGTGTCATTTCTTGTGAGTATTCAGTTCGCTGTGCATATTTGATCCAGAATTCAAGAGACTGCCTTAACTCATCGCTGGTTAAGTACGTACGACTACCTGACTGGTTCGCTTTTGATTTGATGAAGCGGAAACAATATGCCGTTACCCTTATTAATTTCGTCAATGTTGAATACCTTTCCACCAGGCCGTTCAAAAAATTTTCTGTTTGCCAACTGACATTAACCATTATATGTTTCCGCTTCTCGATATCAATTGATTGGGTCTCTTTAATTTTAGGCCATCGATCACTACTTTCAACTAGCCAACTTGGTTCATTCCAGCAAAGTTGATTTTCGATTAAGTCCCTGGGTTTGACTCCCTTGATGCTATGTCGGCTGGATTGCACTTGGACGGAACATAACGCCACTTAATATTGCCAGTATTTTCTAAGATCTGGGATGTGCTATTGCTCACGAAGACCGTCCACCGAGTCGGATGCCCTTTCAACCATGCTAGGACAACTTCGGAATCGGTCCACAACTAGGTAGGTATTTTCTCGAATTTGAATGACCTTGTGATTTCTTTCAATAGTTGTGACAGCAAGACTGCACCGCATAATTCTAGACGGGGAACGCTAATTGGTTTCACTGGTGCCACTTTGGTCTTGGCTATTAACAGGTGACTGCCGATCGATGATCCTGAGTGTACCACTATGTAAATTGCTGTTGCATACGCCCATTGAGATGCATCACAGAACCCGTGGAATGATATTGTCGCGTGTTATTGGTTCGCGGCCTATAATTTTAACGTTCCGGGAAAGTGAAACGCAATGTCTTTTAATTTAAGTTAAAAGAATTTATTTAATTACAAAAATGCACAATAAACAATTTAACACTTTCACTAATTTTAATTTTCACTATGAAAAAAATCTAGCACTTGTCCATAAATTTCTTATCGCAATTGTCTTCTAAATCACTTCGCACTCAAACAATCAATCGTCTTTGCTTCGCGTTCCACTTTATCGCAGTTTTCTATCGCGGTTGTAATGAATGATCCCCCCATTCATTCAGCTCGCCTTTATATAGGGTCTCTACCTATTCACCCATTTCTCGTACATTATCGAATGTTCTACTGAGAGGTACCTGGTAGATTCGAGCAAATTAATGAATGGAGTGACGTCACTTGCAGATGTTGATCATGCTTGTTGGGTTCTCGTGGGTTCGAGTAAATTCATTTGTTGACGTTGATTATGAAAACAATTGCGACAGCAGCTCGCAGAATTATTTGTACATGTAATTATTTGTACATGTAACATTGCCCCCACCTCAGTTCTTTTCGCCCCGAAAAGATGTGTCGCGATTTGTAGTCAATTCTCCCTGGGTGTAATATGGGGCAAGACGGTCCAGATGCACGATTTTCATTTTAGCTCTCGGCTTACGATGTTCCTGTATTCGGTATACGATGTCGTTGATTCGCTTTGTAACTCGGTATGGTCCCTCCCAATTATGTTGCCACACCAAGTCATCTTGCTGGAAGCCAGTAGAATTAGCCCTTAGATCATACCTGGTCTTCATGCGGTCAGTAACCGATTCGAGGTGTTTTCGCACTGTCCGATGTATCTGGTTCAACCGTTGTCTTAGATCACTTGCGTACTCCGAAACCGTTTGGGGTTTCTCAGGGGGTGTTCCGAACTTTATATCGGCTGGCAAACGAATAGTCTTTCCAAAAATGACTTTGGCTGGGGCTTGGCCCGTCGATGCATGTTCGGCAGCTCTGTACGCCATCAAAAATAGTGGGATATGTCGGTTCCAGTCCCTTTGGTTCTCGTCAACCATCTTGGCCAGATGTTTATTGAGCGTGCCGTTTAACCGTTCGACCATTCCATCGGATTGGGGATGCAGCGGTGTTGTCCTTGTTTTCCGTATTCCCAGTAGTTCACACATTTCGCCAAAAACTAGTGACTCAAAGTTTCGGCCTTGATCTGAATGTAATTCGCAAGGTACGCCGTACCTACTGACCCAATTTAACACTAGCCGTTCAGCTACGGTAGTTGCTTCCTGGTTGGGAATGGGGTAGACCTCGGGCCACTTGCTGAAATAATCGGCTACAACCAGCGTATATCGATTTCCCCAATCGGATTCAGGAAAGGGACCTGCGATGTCAACAGCAATCCTTTCAAATGGCACGCCTACGTTATAGGTTTGCATTTGTCCTCTCAGTCGTCGCTTTGGGCCTTTGACGGAAGCGCAAATTGTGCATCTGCGACACCAGTCCTCTACGTCTTCTCGAGTGTGGAGCCAGTAGAACATTTCCCGCAATTTCGCTAAGGTCTTGTTAACACCAAGGTGGCCTCCCGAGGATCTTTCATGCATTTCCTTAACCACATCGTGGATTCGGCTTTTGGGAAGTATAGTTTGCATCCTATAGGAGCTACCATCCGCCGTTTCCCATCTTCGCTTGAGTACGCCACCCTCCACCTGAAGGGAGTTCCATTGTGCCCAATAGCTTTTCAGGGTTGCGCCATGCATTGAAACGTCTTTCCACTCAGGTCGCCCAGTCGTCTCCTTCCATACGAGCAATGGTCCGATGTCTTCATCGGCTAACTGGGCGGTTCGAATCTCCTCCGATGACCAACCTTCATCGAATTCCGCCGTTATCAATCGCAGATCAACGAGCGGTTCCTTTTCCTCAATCCGTCGGCAATGCTTGCAGTTAGCTGGACATGGACGGCGGGATAGGGCGTCAGCATTTCCATGAACTCCGCCCTTCCGATGAACAATTTCGTAGTCGTATGACTGCAATCTTTGGATCCATCTCGCAACTTGTCCCTCGGGATTTTTGAAGTTGAGCAACCATCTCAGTGATGCATGGTCCGTTCGAAGAACAAATTTCTGGCCATATAGATACTTGTGGAACTGCTTTGTGGCCTCTATTATAGCCAATAGCTCCTTCCTGGTCGCACAGTAATTCCTCTCACTTTTTGAAAGAACTTGACTGTAATAAGAGAGGACTCTTTCTTCGCCATTGATCTGCTGGGAGAGTACAGCTCCAATACCGCCGTTGCTTGCATCGGTGTCAACCACAAACATTTCTCCGGGTTTCGGATACGCCAGCACGGGTGATTCACACAGCTTTTCCTTCAGGGTCTCAAAGGCTGTCTGGCATTGTTCATTCCAGACATACGGACGATTTTTCTCGGTTAGCTGATGGAGACACTTAGCTATTTAGGCAAAGTCTTTGACGAATCTTCGATAGTAGGTCGCCAGACCCAGAAAACTTCGTAGTTGGCGCTTGTTGTTTGGTGTTGGCCAACTTTTCACGGCTTCAATTTTCTCAGGGTCTGTTTTGACCCCTTCTGCTGATACGACGTGTCCCAGGTATTTTACTTCATCTGCGAAAAGAGTACACTTCTCGGGACTAACTTTCAAATTTGCCAGTCGCAATCGGGAGAAAACCTCTTCTAAGTTCCGCACATGCTCTTCGAACGTTCTACCGATGACGATGATGTCATCTAGGTATACCAAGCAGGTTTTCCAGGTTAGACCACGTAGCACATATTCCATCAAGCGTTCGAAAGTGGCTGGAGCATTGCAAAGCCCAAACGGCATCACCACGAATTGCCACAATCCGGTTCCAACTGAAAATGCGGTCTTCTCTCGGTCCTTCTTGTCAATTTCTACCTGCCAGTAGCCACTCTTGAGATCGAGTGTAGAAAACCATTTTGCGTCGGCTAAAGTGTCCATGATGTCATCGATGCGTGGGAGTGGATAACTATCTTTCTTAGTGACGTCGTTAAGCTGCCTATAGTCGACACAAAAGCGAGTGCTACCATCCTTTTTCTTCACTAGAACCACAGGCGCGGCCCATGGACTGACAGAAGGTTCAATAACGCCTTGTTTTTCCATGTCCGAGATCAGCGCGCTCACTTCTCCTTGTTTGGCTATAGGGAGACGTCTCGGTGCTTGTCGAATCGGCTTGGCTCCCTGCGTATCTATGACGTGAGTTACCAGACTCATTCGGCCTTGGTCATCCGGGCTTGTTGAGAAGATGTCACTGTACTTGGTGACCAGATCAGAGGCTCGTTTGAATAGCTGCACTGGCAATTTGACCTGCTTCAATATTGCAGACGTGGATTCCCGGGCTTTGTCTGTGTCTTGCCTCCTTTTCCAATGATGGTCGTGAGTACCTTCCAAAGAGGTGATGGTGGAAACAGGCTGGCAGCTGCCGATGACTTCTCCCGCCTTGATGCTCGTAGTTGAGTCTGCGGTGTTAAGGACTCTAACCGGCACATATCCGTTCCTTAAAGATCTTACAAGCCATCGTCCTACAATCAAACTGCGTAATGTGGACGTCTTCGTTGGCTCTATCAGATAAGATCGGTGGTCTCCAGAATCACCATCAAGCTTGGCCCATACAATGCTTTCGGAAGAATTCGGTACATCAGTGTCAGTACATGCCACTACATTTATCTTGGGAATTTGGACGCTGGGATTCTCCATCAGTACTTCTACATTCTGCCATTTCAATACACGTTTGCCCAAATCCAACATGATTCCATGTGGTCGCAGAAAATCCATTCCGAGAATGCAGTCATCCATAATGCATGTCGAGCGCATTTATTACAGCATTCGAGTTTGATTGCGATTCAACGGGGATCGTCTGCAAAAGCTCGGCAGCTGGGCCTCTTAGAGCAAGAATCAGCGCAGTTGCTCGGTCCTGTTCATTCCAGTGATTTGCCCTTACGGCAGCTTCAAACTGGGTCTTGTAAATACTCCAGACCGTTTGCCCATCGAATATTGGTGCTTGCACATTTCTGGATGTGCTTTGCGCTGCGGTTGTAAGCGGGGCTGGTGAAGTGGTTGCTACTGCCTTCGCAGCTTCCAATTCTTTTTTCACTTTTTCCATCTCATGGTTCATTCTTTCTTCGACCTGGCTGACCTTTTCCTCGACCTGGTAAACCTTTTCTTCGACCTGGTCAACCTTTTCCTCGACGCCTTTAATTTGCTTGTTAAGACAACTGAGCTCCGCTTTTATTTCAGTGGACTGTTTTTGAAAATCTGCCTTGATTTCGATCGCTTGTTGATCCAGCTTCACTGATTGTTCATTAAGCTTCGCTGATTGTTCATTAAGCTTCACAGTTAAATTAGATGACTGTTGTCGCTGCTCTTGCTGCATCAGCATTAACATTTGCAATATCGCATTTTCTGGCTCCTTTGATTTGGGTGTTTCTTCTTCTCCACCTTCTGCGCCTTGTTCCGCATCTGAGGGCTCACCCGCATCCAGATTCACGCCTTCCGACTCGATCGCATCACGCAAGCGTGCAATCAGTATGGCTTTTGTACCTTGTGTGGCCAGGTTTCGCTGTTCCAACTCCTCCTTGAGCTCCGATATGGTCAATTGATCAATTTTTAGATGTAAGTTTCCTGGCATTTTTATTGTTTCGGCTGTTTTTCTACCAGTTTCCACGTTAATTTTCACTATTGTGCACAAAAATGTTCAAAAGTTTTCACTTCCAAAATTTTTCTTTCGCACTTCTTGACACCACTGTCGTTTGTTAGGGTGCATTGTTCTTCATCAACTTGTCTTTTAATTTAAGTTAAAAGAATTTATTTAATTACAAAAATGCACAATAAACAATTTAACACTTTCACTAATTTTAATTTTCACTATGAAGAAAATCTAGCACTTGTCCATAAATTTCTTATCGCAATTGTCTTCTAAATCACTTCGCACTCAAACAATCAATCGTCTTTGCTTCGCGTTCCACTTTTTCGCAGTTTTCTATCGCGGTTGTAATGAATGATCCCCCCATTCATTCAGCTCGCCTTTATATAGGGTCTCTACCTATTCACCCATTTCTCGTACATTATCGAATGTTCTACCGAGAGGTACCTGGTAGATTCGAGCAAATTAATGAATGGAGTGACGTCACTTGCAGATGTTGATCATGCTTGTTGGGTTCTCGTGGGTTCGAGTAAATTCATTTGTTGACGTTGATTATGAAAACAATTGCGACAGCAGCTCGCAGAATTATTTGTACATGTAATTATTTGTACATGCAACAATATTGATGAATCTTGTTGGTATGTTACCCATCTTGGGTACTCAATATTATGTAATTGTTCCAACAGATTGACCCATTCTGTATTTATTGCACTTGGTATTGGTTGACCCCAATCTTGTCCAGACAACCATAGGCTTTGCAGTAAGATTTTTGCTGTTACCATCACAGGTGCTATCCATCCCACTGGGTCGTACAGACGCGCTACTTCAGAGAGGATTGTGCGTTTCGTATTGGTTGTTGATTGTTCAGAGGGAACCACATAACTTCTAGTGACTTATATCCGTTGTCCGATCCGAAATCTATTGAATCTTTCATTTCAATGTCTCCAGCGGGGAGACCTTGTAGTATTCGCTTGTCGTTTGCAATCCATTTCCTTAGTTGAAAGCCACCAGATTTCAAAAGTTTGATCAACTCATCTCTTTTATCCACGCTTTCTTGTAGGTTGTATCCACCTGACAACAAATCATCTACATAGAACTCCTTTAATACCGACTTACTTGCTACAGGATACTTTTCAATTTCATCCATTACCAATTGATGTAGTGTGCGGATTGTAAGAAACGGGGCAGAAGTTGTTCCGAAAGTGACAGTACTAAGACAATAGTCTTTAATTGGTTCATCTAGTTGTGGCCTCCAAACGATTTTCTGGTAATTTGCATCTTGAGGATGCATATTCACCTGCCGGTACATTTTAATGATATCAGCCATCATTGCGAACCGCTTTAATCGCCAATTGATTATCATACTATTCTGGATAGTCGGTCCAGTTAATAATGTGTCGTTGAGGGACAAACCAGAGCTTGTCTTCCGTGAGGCGTCAAATACCACTCACAACTTTGTTGACGTACTCTCTTTGAATACAGCATGATGTGGCAAAAAATTGGCTCTATTGATCGTTCTTCCTTGGTCATACGTCACTTCTTCAGAATAAGGAACTTCCTTCATATGGCCCAAATCTATATATTCTCGAATTACTGCCGAATATTCTTCCTGGAGTTTTCCATTTCCCGCAAAGCGTTTTTCTAGATGCAATAAGCTTGCCACTGTATTTGCCCTGGAACAACCTAATGAATGCTGACTATCTGGACCTTTGAAAGATAATCGGACTTGATACCGCCCGTTCGATTCTCTTTGCACATTTACTTTGTAATGCTGCCCGCAGGCTTCTTCTTCTTGCGTCATATCGTTTCCAATTCCAACTTCTTCCGTCTCCCAGAATCGTTTTCGCTGCTCGCTGATTTCCACGTTTCCATTTGTTTCTGTTTTGAAAGTATGCATTGTTTGCGCATCATCACTACCAACTTTCTCTGATATTATCCAGCCTAGTTTGGTGCACTGCAAAACTGGACCTAGTTTCAATTTTCGAACTCCTCCGAGTATAATTAGAGCATAAACATCTGCTTCCAATAGAAGATCAATTTCGTTTGGCTGATCAAAGTGAGGATCAGCCAAATCTAAATTTGCAATGTACTCTCGCAGTGGTGTAGAAAATGTCTGTGATGGAACAAAGTTAGTTAACTTGTTCAGTATGAGTGCATCGATTGTCAAACATTCGTTTGTTCTATTATATAGTCTAATTTTCAAGTTTCCATTAGTTGAGATACCCTTCGTTTTTCCAATTCCGGCTATAGTAATATTTGTGGACTTTCTTTGAAGTCCCAATCTTTGAGCTGCGCTTTCAGTGATGATTGATGTTTGTGACCCTTGATCTAGCAAGGCATGTAGAGTCACACGACCGCTCAACGCTTCAACCTTTGCTGAAGCTGTCGCTAGCAATAACGATTGTTTAGTGTTACTGGTAGCAGAGCTGGCTTTAACAGCTGTTGGCGATTTGCTCAATGATCCATGATCGAAATATGCGGACATTTGTCCAGAGTGCGAGAATGCTGCCGCAGAATGGTGATTGAATCCTGTTGATGCATACTGATTATTATGTGACGCCGAACTCGCTGATTGCGCCTTATGTTCAGACAAAGGTATCGATTGATTACCCGTTCCATTATTTAATTCGGTGGGTTTGTGAAGGAGTGTGTGATGTGCCTTTTTGCACTGGAAGCATCTCGACGTACTAGGACACGTTCCAACCAAATGTCCTTTGCTCAGACAATTGAGACAGAAACCATTTTTCTTCACAATATCAAATTTTTCTGAGTGCTCAGATTGTAGGAACCCAGGACATCGTCTCAAATGATGAGGACCCTTGCACAAAACGCACGTAGTTCTTTTTGCTCCCTTCGTCATCAACCCACTATGTGAAGCTCTGCTGGTTCTTTGCTTGTCCACCCAAGCAGCTTCTAGAGCTCTAAATCAAGATTGCAAAAAATCTTTTAGCTTCTGAAAAGACGCTGTTCCAGACTCTGATGCTTGTTGCTGCTCCCAAATTTGGCGTGTGTCAGATGGCAGCCGCTGCATTGTTAGGTGTACCAACATTGCCTCCCATTTGTCTTCAACCTCCAGGTTTTCTATTGCTTGAGTGTAATCGAGAGTTTTATCCAATAACTGTTTTATTGACGATGCGGATTCATTGGCGTTACCAATCGCTAACAATTTTTTAATTGTGCGCTTAACAACACATGTTTATCGTCGTAACGTTCCACAATCAGCTTCCACGCTGACTCATAATTTGCTTCAGTGATGGAATAATGTTTAAGTAATTGTTCAGCCTCACCTGACAGACTGCACTTCAAATCACTTCAAATAGTGTAACTTTTCCACCATAGACAAACTCCCTTTTCTGTGAATCAGTGATGTGAACAAATCCTTGAACGACGTCCACTCATTGTAGTTTCCACTGAACTTCGGAAGGTTGAACCGTGGAAGTAGAATATCTGTATCGTTCGCTGCTACAAGGGATTGATTTGGTACCTCTTTAACTCCTTGTGTACCCTGTGCTCTCTGTTCCATTTGCAACTCTTCTAACTCCGTCTCGAAATTTAAATTGAGTTCCTCGAACGCTAAATAACAATTCTGAGAAAAATAATCCGATGATAACTCGTCCTGCCCATTCATCAACGTAAGGATTTTCTCGTGAGTTTGCATGAATGACTGACGAACCTCTTGCATACGCTGTAACAATTTATTAGCGTATGCTACTGTTTTGCGGGATTTCAAGTCCTTACGGAAATTCGTATACATTTTATTTAGCTGATCGCTCAACAATTTTTGTTGGGCCATTAAGCGATCCATTCTTTTATATTAACCTTTTGTGAAATGGGACGCACTTTGCATGTAATATTGGATCACAATTTGGCAACACGCTTATATTTCCAAATATCAAACAAAAACTTACAACTGTACTCCAATAGTAGTGTAGAATAATATTATAGTTAACTTGCGTATCGGATAAGAAGTGATTGATGGTGCACAATACTTCTTCTCGAAATATGTATATTCGACTTTGTTATTCTATTTCAGATGAATTTATCGATTACTAATGTATAAAACTATTTATGCAGCGTATAAGACGTAATTGGTGGTGCACAAAATACTTTCTCTCGAAATATATTTTCGAATGTGTATTTCAAGACACAAAATCTATTCCCAAATGATTTTATCGATCACTAATGTCTAAAACGATTTGTGCAGCGTATGATAAGTAATTGGTGGTGCACAAAATACTTCCTTTCGAAATATATTTTCGAATGTGTATTCCAAGACAAAAAATCTATTCCCAAATGATTTTATCGATCACTAATGTCTAAAACGATTTGTGCAGCGTATGAGAAGTAATTGGTGGCGCACAAAATACTTCTTCTTGAAATGTATTTTCGAATTTGTATTCAAAGACACAAAATCTATTTCCAAATAATCTTTGTCGATTGCTAATGTGTAAGCGTTTTGTGCACAAAATACTTCTTCTCGAAATACATTTTCGAATTTGTTGTTCCAACACACAATCTATTTAAAATTTATTTATATCAATTGCTAGAATCTATTTATGCCATAGAAAAGGTGAGACTTACCGGACCTTTCTGTCGTTGTCACTTTGTCCTTGCAATGTTTATTAAATTAACCGCGCGACCGATATTTGATTAAAAAACACTTTTCACTGTGTAAATTCCCGTATTTGAGAAGTTTTCATTCTAATTCTATGGATCTACGAAGGATCCGGCTTGACGGACCAAAAAATGTTTTAAATATTGATGAAATCAAAAACCAAGAAAACACTTTCTACACTTTAACATAAAACTATATTTCAAAAAGGAACGTTAAAAATAATAAACCGGTAATAATTCACTTTAGTAAAAAACGATTCAAATTCGTAACGATTTAATTTCGCGAGCGATAGTTCTGTCGTATCCAACTTCCAAAATACTACTGAAACTTAATCTCTAAATTGCAGAAAGTACCGAAATTTTCAAACTAAGAAATCAATTTGAACAAAGGATTCCGGTACTTTTCCTTCAACAAATTGAGTTGTTTCTATCTAACTATTTACTATAATTGTCATTGTGAATGTTACGATATTCTACTACTTTAAATCTACTATTCTGAATTGCAATGAATGTTACGATATTCTACTACTTTAAATCTACTATTCTGAATTGTAATCTCTTAATGGCATTTAATTTGACATTTCACTTTAAATGTCATAGTTGTTCTTGTTTGATATAAACAAGTGCGGGAGTGAAGTTCCGATCAAATGAACTGAATACAATAGTATCCATGGAAGTGACCGGGATTCGTGCGTCCAGCTGTTATCAGATAAGTGACTTTATTTGGTTGACCTAAAACATCGATTCTCTGTGTTTTTTCTTTCATTTTCAGATGGTGAATAACCAACAACCGCAATCAGCGATGCAGGAGCTGACAGGCGAGCAACACTGATCTAGGATGGTTAGTAAAAGTAGCATGAATATTATATCTGGATATTGGTTTTATGTTTTTGTTATTTAAATGATTAAAATTATTATTTGATTTTTTTTGGGAAGGCTGATCTAGTTTGATGGACAGTATGAGTAGCAATGGTGTCTTGCAGGAGTTGAATGGTCTTAGATATCGGCTATGTGAACAGATTTTTCAGTCCATTTAAATTTGCTACGCAGTGCACTACACTGTGGTCTTTGCAAAACCGATATCCTACCGGGTGTGCCAATTTCGCTACATAACCAGTATACCCTATGTATACTGGTATGAACTGGGAGCTCATTCGATGTGTATCCTATATACATCATCAATGCTCCCGGGAAAGAACTCACTGTTAACACCACTTACCTGCTACTCTATCCATTTGAACTAAAACAACAAAATATGAGCGTTTATTTTAAAGGGTTTAACTTTATTTCTCGGTTCACTTTTCTCGAAACATTTATAAATTACACGTATTAAGTTATGGAAAACCTATATTAATATTGAGTCAAGCATTTTTCATTTGGCTGGTCACGCTTCACACGTGAGCGCCAGCCTGTACAGGGTATCAGCTAGACGAGCTAATGGTTTGGGGTGGCCACACGGCGTAGAACGCCAAAGGGCCGATTGAGGATCGCGGCGCAAGCCAACACCTCACCCCTTACCATTTCGTTGAAAACTGGACAGCACCGAACTCGAACTTGAATCTCGTAATTGAACGTACAGTTAAACTACTGGGTAGCAGCACGCTCCCTTTTGGATTTGAACAAGACTCACTCGAATGCTTTGCCTAAGATCTTTAAATACTGTTCTTTTGTGGGCTTTCAACCTAAATTCTCTTTAAAGGTGCTGAGTAGCTGAACACGTGAGCTCTCGTTCCACGAACGTTTTTCCTCCACGCTTCGTCTCGCTTGCTCAGCTGGTGAATATGCGAAACTGAGGAAATTGAGCGAAAGAGTGTTTTTCGCTTAAGCTTTCGACTTCGAAAGAGTGCTTTCAGCTTAAGCTTTCGGCTTCCCCATGGTCTGTTGAGGTAAAGTAGCGAAACTGGGGACATTTAGCGAGAGTGTTTATGCCGGAACTTTCGGCTTTCCTTTCCGCTTACCTGTCTTCGAAGCACCCCGTTCGTTCACGATGTGAATATCATTGCGGGTTGAACTTTCTCGTTTAGTTAACTGCACACTTATTTACTTGTGTATGTGTTTCTTTGGCTTATTTTCATTGGTGAAGTGCGAGTACATAGGTGTTGTTTGCTCGCTACTATTGCAGTTATGAAGCGTGAATATATCCGAGCATGTTTTATGTGTTCGCTCATAACACCTCCTCGCACCCGCCTAACCGGATCAAAATCCATAAATGTTGCTGTGGCCAGGTATTTGTCTTCTGAGTGGAAAACTCATACAACTTAACTTACATGAGCCTTTCCATCAGAGGAGAAGTACCCTGGTGACCAATTTATGCCACAGAGTTATGCAGTTCGATCACATAACCCTATGCCATAAAGAGGCACCTTGCTCGGGCCACTCAACCCGCGAAGTCACCTGAAACAAAAGGAGGTTAGTCGGTGCCAGATGGCTGGCTCATGTCTGGCGTGGAGAGCCTACCATCGTACCGGGTCCTATACCCGGCAGAGCAGAAGGAATGGAAAAGCCGGGATATAAGTTTAATTCAACATTCCTTTATTTTCGTTTACTTCTGAAATGCCGATTGGTATCCTTTCATTATAAATTGTAACATTTTTCGCTATAAGCAATGTATCCGAAAGATTTTTGTTTTTTTCAGTTAGAACAGAGATAATCAAATTCTAATACTTTATTGGTTTTATTTAAGGGAGATAAATATGAATATTTATTAAAAATATGACGAAAAGGTAACAAAAAGAGTGTATACAAAAATTCATGCGCAAATAAACTATAAAAAATTTGCATGAAAAATGATTTGCAAACAAAAACATACAAAAGGGTACTTACCCACATCCCCACGAGCGCTCGAGAATGATGTAGGTATCCTAACAGCTGGAAGGATATGAATTTCTGTAACTTGCTTATTATTTCCGTTCGGCTATTGAAAGAAAACAACAACACCAAAAAAGTATAATATTAATTAAAAACACTATTTCGCCTCCCGGTATCTTCACATTCGGTGCATTTTGCGTTTTGCAGATTTTATATTTTGTTGTAGATCTTAGTTTTTTTAAAAACAACATTTAAAAGGTAAAACTGTGTAGATGTTTTCTTTCACTTTTAATTTTATGTTTTTAAATAAATTATTGTCTTTCAAGTTTTGTCACACGATCGATTAAATCGAACAATCGGAAGACTTTACAAGATCTCGTTTATCCGCAACCTGATTTTCACGAAGTATGGGAATCTGTGGTCCGAAATTGGAATGAGAAAAATAATTCTGGCATGGGGAGAAAGCTTAATCCATTGCCACCCGTTGCAATCTCTTCAAGCACACACGTTTGACATTTTGAGCGCACATTCACTACACATTGTTAATCTTGCAAACCGTAATCCACGGCCCGGTTAATACAAGATACGATTAGATTTTTCTTCGAGCGTTTCATAACGATTTCCACATGGAAAATATGATTAACCTGACATTCTCGTTTTTCACTCTTCGATTCATATCCATCAAACAACTTATTCATTATATTCTGCGAAATATGTTTAAAAGCCATCAACTCTGCTCTAGAGAAAACCGCCACACCGGCTAGAAAACCGTAATTCCCGCTATATCAATTGTCATGTGCCACTATACTCCCGTTGACCACGTTGCATCCAAGAGAGCAATTAGCGGCGCACTGTCATTGCACGTACAATTAAACATTAACCACCATACACTTTCCCACATAGCACTAAACGCATTCAATTTCACAGTTTTTTCGACTCGAGCACGTAAAAATTCCGGAAACAACCCAAAAACGCAAACAGTGATGAACCCGAACTCTTTTTTCAATCTCTCTCGTACGAACTGTTGTCCGCTATTCTTCCTACACCTCATTTGGGACCCTCATTCCTGTTCCGTCTTCTTCTGTTGTCCGATTCCAACTCCCCTTCAACTCATTCAGTTGATTGACTCCAAGCATATCGATCCGATCAAATCAAACCAAGTGCAGCAGCTGCAGGTACAGTTCGGAATCATCTTAGAAAGTTACTCGCCTGGCATGGAGTTGCAGCTGATGATCCATCTAGCATGTGAAAGAGAAATCCAAGTTCACATGATAAACAAAACTCCTGCGCACCAGAATGGGAAAGTAAGTTTTTACGTAGAGGGTGGATATAATATAAAACTTGAAGGATTGAATTACAATATGCGTTGGACAGTGTCGCTTCAATACCAACAAAACTAGTTTGATTGTGTTGCTCACAATCGTCTCGGAATGATTTTAACACCAGTTTCTGTTATTTTAGTTGTGCTTGTTGAAGCAATCGCTGTGATATTTGTTCCACTGCCATCCATTACGTATTGCACCTGATTTCTTCGAGTCAGACGGGGATTAAGTGCGTATCCAATCGGACCCTGAATTTTCATACTGTTCAGAATTCCCGGATCAGTCGACTTTGGTCGTCTATAGTTGTACACCATCAAATCCTGTCCCCAATCACTGTGATACCGCATCCCCGTTACAAGATGTGGAAGGGGAATCGATGACAGCCGAAAGTTTGTGTCAGTGATCGGAATCATAGGGAGCGGTTCGATTGGATCGGCAAATTCCGTTTCGCGTGAGAAAGCATTGAATTGGGGTTCCGGGTATGCTGTAGCGCATATCATATAAATTCTTCCGGACTCATCGAATGCCATTGCTTGACTCGATGCGCTAATGTCGAAGCAAAGGCTTTGTGGCGCCCCGACCATTTGTGATAACTGATCCATACAAACTCTTGGTTCACTCAATTCAATTGTACCTACCCATTGAAATTCTCCTAGATTTGGTACAATCGCCACTCGAGAATATTGTGATGGGAGAAAGCGAAGAAGAGTTGGTTCAATAAACACTTGAATTGGGGAAACTAGACGTAACATCCGTAAATCATAAACCATAAGAAATCGATCAACAGCAACAGCTCCTTGCCGATTTGCGTATCCACATGGGATCAAATAATTTTCTTGAACATCAAAATCGGAAAGATGTCCGTGAGGTGCTTTTATTGCATGCTCCACATGAAGAGAATTTAAATCTCGCCGTGTTATACTTCCAGAGGTATCACTAGCCAAAACACACCTCGAGTTTTTCCTTAATATTGTATACAACTGGTTTGTATGTAAGCCAGTTTCGTCTCCATTATAGTTGGGGAATCGAAATCTGTTATGTGGTCTTGGTAGCCGCTGATAAGTACTCGAGCCGGTGACAATTGTAGCATACAAAGATTGTCTTTCATATTTAGTGATTTATGAGTGAATTTTGGCATCCCGCGTCATATGTGATGCCGTAGTGTAGTCTGTGTTAAAGCAAGAGTCCCACTATCTATTGTCGTAATTTGTCTCACAATATCTACATTAAATTGTTCACCCCCATCGCTAAAACCGAACAAAATTCAACATTTCCGGATCCGCTTCACCTTAATTGAAGGGTCGAAAATTTGGCGAGAACTGGTCAGGACGATTTGGAGCTTCATACATATTGGTTATGGGGATGATCTCTTCAGAGAGATTCATGGCGTTAGTGCCTAGATACATATATTCCATAATACTATATACTAATCAAATTATTTGAATGAAAATTCCCGAATATTTCGATAAATTATTAAATTTTGTCTCAACTTCAACAAATAACAATAGCATTTCCTTGTCCATTCTCATGCCAATTCGTTATATCTTTCTCGATCGGTTTTATATATTCTTGCAATCTCTGGTACGAGGGGATCATCTGGATTTGGATCACAGAGCAGAGAGCAAATTGATGATAAAACTTTTGTAATAGTTGGCGTTGGTGACCACTGAGATCTTAATATATTCAGACAAATCGATCCATTACTGTTTATATTCGGATATTATATACGTGTTGTAAAAGCCACTTTTGTTAGATTACCTACTGCGAATGATACCGGTGAATCCCGTGATTTGTCGTAATCAACCCGATGCCGAAAATTATGATGACCAATCATTGTGCTTGTTGCATTTCCAGTCTGATTTTCGGATGTTGTCAGCTTTGATCCATCCATAGTACGATGAAGAGATTTGGTTTTAGTAGCTCCCGCTCCACCCGGATCATCTGTGGGCAGCATAGTGATTCCGTGATTCTTCAACATTTTTGGAAGTTTCTCGAGCAGTTCCTAGGCACAACCTGCTCGATTGTTACAATTGACCTTGTCTGGGGACGCGTGAGTGCGCTGGCAGGCTAGTGTTGCGGTGTCTTGGGACAGATTCTTTCCCCCAGCACAAGGATCCAATAGAATAAAATTTTGCATCCGCGAATTCCTGGGGTTACATAAAAGTCGACCGAAGTCGAAAAGGAGGTAACTAACTAAGGGTCAGAAACTGCTGACTCAGAGGACAAACTGGACCTGGGGAAGGCAGACGGACTTAAGGGGACTTCCCCGTTACCCGACAATTTTTGTGGCCCACAAATAAGAGTAGGGCACCCAGATGGAGGTGGTGCCCCCTCGCTTCCCCCCAACCGGATCAAGATCCAAACGTAGACCTGGCCATATATTTCCCATTTGAGTGGAAAACTCATAGAAATATAATTTGAATTAACTTTTCCATCGAATGACCAATATAGACGTGGCCAATTTATGTTATAAAATTATGTGATCGAATCACATACCTCTATACCATAAAAGTGCACTCGAGCGGAAGGCCATTCTACCCGATAAGAGCTCCTGTTAAGTAACAAACAACGGAGGAGCGCGCCCGATGGCTTGCCCATTTGCGCGGAGGAGCCTGCCATCGATGCGGGTCATATGCCCGGTCAGCTATAATCGAATGGAAAGACCGAGTTGTTAAGGTTAAAAAATCATTGTTTTATTTTTATGAATCCAATGGCAACTAATATGTTTTACAAGATAAATGAAAGAAGCTAAACCTACACCGCAGTTCAACCGCCCAAAGTATTCTTGAGCCGACTTATCGCTGCTGAGTGAGCAACACCATAATAAAAGTCCTGACGAAACTGGTACTGCCGCTATCTGGGTTCGGAACAGTGACTTTCAAGCGGAGAGTTGTGGATGGGGGGATGGTTTCGTGTGTACCTAACGCCTAATGAGTCGATATCATCTTTCCAAGCCAAGCTTAATGCTCTGGAGGGCGCTGTCTCGAACGCAGAGGGTAAACTGCTCGTTAGGGGCGACTTCAATGCTAAAGCAATCGAATGGGGCATGCCTCAGACGGATCCGCGGGGACAACGAATCCTGGAAATGGCGGCCAGGGCGGCCCTCGTCGTACTAAACTCCGGAAATACGCTGACTTTCCGCCGTATTGGCTGTGAGGGAACCATACCGGACGTGACATTCGCCTCGGAGTCCTTAGTACGGAGGATACACAACTGGAAAATATTAGAGGACTACTCAGCCAGTGATCGCCAGTGCATTCTGCTTGAGATAAGTGATGCTATCTCCCGACGTCCGTGCTCTCGGCCTTCTACAACTGGATGCAACATTCGAAGAATGGACATCGAGAGGTTTGTCAAGGTTCTCACAGCAGGTGAGCCGCTGCAGGGAGCTCCGGAGGGGACGGAAGAACTGGCAGCTCAAGACGTGGTGAACTCTACTATGAGCATAATCACGACTGCTTGCTGCGCTTCTATGCCCCGTCGAAGACCCCGGCACGGCAAGCCCCTAGTATACTGGTGGTCTACTGAAATCACTGAAAAGCGGAGGGAGTGTCACAAGCTTCAACGTGAGGCTCAACGGGCACGGAACCGTGACAAGGAATGCAACCAAGTGGCAGCATATAAGTCGGCCAGGAAATGCCTTCGCCAGTGCATTCTGCTTGAGATAAGTGATGCTATCTCCCGACGTCCGTGCTCTCGGCCTTCTACAACTGGATGCAACATTCGAAGAATGGACATCGAGAGGTTTGTCAAGGTTCTCACAGCAGGTGAGCCGCTGCAGGGAGCTCCGGAGGGGACGGAAGAACTGGCAGCTCAAGACGTGGTGAACTCTACTATGAGCATAATCACGACTGCTTGCTGCGCTTCTATGCCCCGTCGAAGACCCCGGCACGGCAAGCCCCTAGTATACTGGTGGTCTACTGAAATCACTGAAAAGCGGAGGGAGTGTCACAAGCTTCAACGTGAGGCTCAACGGGCACGGAACCGTGACAAGGAATGCAACCAAGTGGCAGCATATAAGTCGGCCAGGAAATGCCTTCGCAAACGAAGAGGACACTATAAAAAAGGATCCGTGGAGCCTTGGCTACAAGCTGGTCATGGGAAAGCTTGGTGCCCTACGGAAGCCTTGTATACATGACGTGGAAAAGATGGACGCGATAGTGTGGGGACTCTTCCCCGCCCATCCCGTCCATGTTGACGCTGTCCATGGTGAAACAGCAGTCGAGTGCCCACTCTTCACACAGCTGGAGCTGGAGGAGGCAGTCCTCTCATTGAAAACGAGGAAGGCTCGAGGTCCAGATGGTGTTCCAGCTGAGGTGTTGCGGCTCTCCTAGCACCATTGTCCTGATTTGCTGCTCAGCACATTCAACGCTTGCCTACGGGTCGGGGTTTTCCCGGTACGATAGAAGGTGGCGAGGCTCGTGCTGGTCAGCAAGGGGAAGAGAAATCCCGAATCACCGTCTGCATACCGCCCGTTATGCATGCTAGACATGGCTGGGAAAATGCCAGAGAAACTCATCAAGGGAAGACTCACCGACACGATTCGTGCTGCTGGGGACCTATCTCCTCGTCAGTACGGCTTTAGAGCAGGACGTTCTACCATTGATGCGATTGCAGAGGTGGTGAACGCGGTCCAAAAGGCAGAGGCATGTAGTCGCACCAAGCGACGGATCGTCAGGAATGCCTTCAACTCCGCTAGATGGGTGGATATTTTGGACACGCTGGAAAACTCTTTTCAAGTTCCAGAATATCTAATGCAGCTTTTGAGGAACTACCTAAAGGACCAAAGCCTGCTCTACGACACGACACAGGGCCAACGAAGGATGGAAATTACATCGGGTGTTGCCCAGGGATCTATCCTTGGTCCGGACCTGTGCAACGTGCCTTACGACGGGCTACTGAGACTTGAGATGCCAGATGAGTCACGCTTGGTCGGCTATGCGGATGATGTTGTGGCTCTGGTCACCGGACGCACCGTTGAATAAGTGCAACTTAGGCTAGGTATGCTAATGCGCCGAGTGAGGGACTGGATGACTGCTTGCGGGCTCAGTTTAGCACTGGAGGAAACCGAAGTGGTCATCTTGACAAAAATGAGAATCCCTAGAGTAAGGATGATCAGTATTGGAGATATACAAATCGAATCCAAGCCAGCGGTGAAGTACCTGGGGCTACTGATCGACTCGAAGATGAGTTTCTCTGAGCAAATTAGGGCAACGACTGAGAAGGCTGCTTCGAGAATATTGGCCCTGAGTCGACTTATGGCCAACAAGAAGACGCCTCTTGATGAGTGCTGTAGGGTCAGTCCTACTGTACGGAGCATAGGTATGGGGTGACGCTCTCAGTAAGGAGGTATACCGAAAACGATTGGCACAGGTACAGAGAAGAGGAGCACTGAGAATTGCATCTTCGTATCCAACAGTCTCCGACTCGGCAGTGAGAGTGATTGCAGGCGTGATACCTGTCGCCCTCCTTGCTAGAAAGCGCCGCGCTATTTACCTGCGCCCAAACGAGGATGCGAAGGAGATGGTTGTCCGCGAGGAGAGACAACGCTCGCTCAACGATTGGCAGCAGTCTTGGGGGAATTGCACGAAGGGAAGGTGGACTGCGCGCCTCATCCCGGACGTGAGACCGTGACTAAATCGAAGGGATGGTGAGACAGACTTCTATCCGACCCAGCTTTTGAGCGGGCACGGATGTTTTCAGTCTTACCTGCACAAGATCGGTAAGTCACGGTCTCCCGATTGTCGGTTATGCCCAGGAGAGGAGGACAATGCCTGTCACACATTTTTTGCGTGTACAAAATGGGTCAGGCTGCGAAGGGAACTCTACAGGGAGACGGGAGAGCTCACCCCGGATAATATAGTTGCGGTGATGCTCGAATCGGTTGACAAATGGAACCAGGTGGCACATTATGCTCGGGCAGTCCTATAATATGAAAGGGACTCACAGCAGCCGGAGGCGCTGGGGCTGGGGGATCGCTCTTCTGGCATTTCCTCTTCCCCTCTCCCCCCCCGCTAGGAAAGGGACTCCCCAGCTTGAAGGCGCCCCATGGTGTAACAAAACGAGACGTGGCCCGAAGTAATGTGTCAAACAGTTCCAGGCTAGGTTCTCAGATTGACAGGGGAGGTGTTTAGTGGGTAGTCCAAGGGTATCCTCCATGGGAGTCCCACACTGCCAGACTCGGCGGGCGTAAATGCCTTCACCTCCCTACCACAAAAAAAAAGATAAATGAAAGGTGACTGTAAATATCTCTAATTGTTTCATTCAATGGCGATTATTTAAAATGAAATCCCCATCAAGAAAAGCTTATAAACTTTTTCCAAATTATATGAGTTTTCATTTTCATTTTCAATAATCATTTGAATTAGATACTATTTTTAAACAATTGAATGTTTCAAACATAGACGCTTCCTACAGGTAATACATAAGAAATACGATTTCCAATTTTTTTTCTGTGGTAGGGAGGTGAATGCTATTTATGCACAGAATGTGGGACTCCCATGCGCAACTGGACTAGCCACTAAGCACCTCCCATGTCAACCTGAGAACCCAGCCTCGAACCGTTTGACACATTACTTCGGGCCAGGTCTCGTTTTGCTACACCGTGGGGCGCCTTCAAGCTGGGGAGTCCCTTTCCTAGCGGGAGGGGAGAGGGGAAGAGGAAATGCCAGAAGAGCAATCCCCCACCCCCAGCGCCCCCGGCTTCTGTGAGTCCCTTTCATATTTTAGGACTGCCCGAGCATAATGTGCGATTTCCAATAAATATGACTGTTCTCTACTATTTTGGTTTTTCTTCTTTTTCTATTCTATAAATATTGGACTTATAACGCACTTCTACATACCGGGCTTACTGTATTTAACGTTACACACTTATAGGAAAGCCGAGTGCCTAAACATGTATTTAAAAAAATTTATCCACATGTTTACTTATCGTAAGTTAAGTACACTAGCCGATTTCGGGGCTTTTATACTGTGTGGGATATTTGAATCTCTATTGCGAAATAAATTTTTGGATACAATTCAAGCCATGTAAAACTATTTAGCCACTTAATAACCATAAATAAAGAATAGTATTAAAATGTTTCCTGATCTATTGTTTCTAGTTGCAACAATGTATACATTCATTGATTCGATTCCGGACAATCAATTTAGTTAACTATCTTTTTGAAATTAGTATGTAACTACCTTTTTAATTTTTTTTTTTGGATGTGGCTATTTTTCATACGTTTGGCATGACATGAAATACACATGTATAATAGAAAACAAATGTATGTTTAATGAAATAGAAAATTTTATGTACTCTCGGTGTGCAAAAAATGAGTAAATGCATTTCTAAAAATTCTTTGTTTTATTGTTTATTATAATTAAACTTGTATGTTATAAATTATACATATTATTATGAGCGTTAGTACGAAATTTTTTTTTTTTTTTGAAAATGTAACTACGTGTCGTCTCTGTAATGAATTCCAGTTCCACTTTTTTTCCTTTTTTTACCCAAGGATAACTTTATGCATCCATTGATTATGCTAATTTGCATATAAATATAAAAAAAATAAATAAAATGGATCATTATGGTGATCCTCTTCGATTGATGACTTATTCCTAATTTCTAGTAAGAATAGTTGTAATGATTTTCATTTAAAATCGTTCGAACGTCGAGATTTCCCGAAGGAAATCTGAACCGACCTCTCAACGGTTCTAGGCGTGAAGTCTGAGTCGTGCCAACGAATGGTACTAACCGGTTAACCAGTCCGTGCACTTGTAATTCATTTCACGGTGGTTGCTTGTCGGCCAGCTAGTTCGGAGAGGATTTCGGTCACAGGTCTTTTAAATGGATTACCCTCGATTACTTGATGTCAGCCACCATCGCGTGCCCGTTTCAAACGCGTCTAAAATACAAACATACAAAAAAGAAACCTATCCTTACGTTATTCCGTATTTAGCTTCCATTCAGTCAAGTCAGACAACATCCAAAACTGGATTTAATTTCGCGTTCCCGAATTTTCTTTAATTTTTTTCCGTCTCGATACCGAAAAATCTTCTACTTCAACACAAGCTTCGAAATAATCTACTCTAATGAAAAAAACCTCAAAACAAACTATGGTACCGTGTACCGAATGCAACGCAAAATCCCCATACCCCATACGTAACGCCATACTTACCGCTCGCTGCCTTTTCAGCAGAAAAGAAGAAAGGTTTGCTGGAAACGAAAGTCCTGGTTAGTTTAGCAATTCATATTATTCATCTTTAGGCTCTACCTTATGAATCAGTACAACTAACAATAATAATTACAACACGTATTTTAAAAAAAAATAATTGATGCCTTTTCACTAAAGAATGAACTAAGCTTGAATAGAAAAACGGAAATGCTAATTAGAATTGTAAGGCAATTCGTGCCAATAAACCTTATATTGAACAGGGAAGAAAAGTAACATTTCATTAATTATATTTCAATTGTTGCTGTTGTCTTAATGCATAATAAATAATTTTAATAGCAAATTTTTATTTTTCTGTCTTCTTCTTCTTCTCTCTACTTAATTTTACACAGAAACTAAATTACTCTATTTATCTTTTTACTCTTAAGTACCATTTTTTCTATTTCTCTGACTAGGTGCTTCTTTTTAAAGTTATTTTATTTCTCTTTCAGGTGGGTTTTTTTTTTGCTTTACTCTTTTTCTTCGTTTCTTTTCATATGACAACTTAATGGATTTGATTTCATTTATTTCTCTAATCTTTTTTTTTCTTTTACGCAGATACTTAAGTGCCAGTGTTTATGTAAATAGTTTTATTTGTATAAATAAAGTATTGCATTTAGCCACCTTAGTTCGCTCTGCGTTTCTTTACCATTCATAAAATGTACAAAAATTATAGATGCACTAAATATTCCGCATGCGGAGCGTAAATATTTGTCATGAAATGATATGAACGACAACCTACATTAAGGTGAAATGCTTACGATAATTATTTGAAGAATCCTAAAGTGTGCAAGTATCTATAGTCCATATATGCATTGCATGCTTTCTCTTTCTTTTTACAGAATTTTTATAACATTATCTAGCCATCGGTGAATGCGATCACCTGAAATCAATAATCTACTGAATTGAATGTGAAAGGGGATAATTAAACTAAAATGTAGCTCATTTCGCTTTCAAATTCAATGATCAATGATCTCACTGGGAAGAGCTAACCAAATTTCAAAATATTTAATTTAAGCTTGTTTTGCGACCACTGATAAATTATGTCAATAGGTAAATTGTTGAAACTTACAGGATTGAAATAAAAAGAATAATATAAAAGCGTATGACAGACACCCGATGCCGGTTGATGCGATGGATCTTGAATAGCGTTCTCATACTCAAAGATTAATGTGGAATGTGTTAACAAAACACTGCCTTCACGGCGAAGGTAGTTAAGATCTTAATTAATCAAAGTGAGAGGTTTCGACCTTGATTCCAGTAGTTTTGGTATCAAGTGCTTTGATCTGCAACCTGATCAAAGCACTCGATACCAAAACTACACAATTCATGCAAACATTGATACAAAAGGACATTCTTGTGATTGATTTTCTTCACACAGTTGACGAATCATTCTGAGTAGGCTAGATTTTCAAAATTATATTACCTCTGGAAATCGTTTAACTCGTAATAAAATAAATACAAAATTTGAAACATGTTTCTGAATCAGCTAAAACTCATATCAAATCATTAGTAAAATAAAGTAGAATGCGATGCTTAACTGTAAACGAGCGAGTGGAAAATAAGCAGTCAGTCAAAATGCACAATTTTCGAAAACTTATCAGGTGCAAGTTTTTTTTCCAATCAAGTAATTAAATGAGAAAACTAACAGACTTTTTGTAATTCCTCTGGCGATTCTCTTATCACCGCACTGCGTGCGGAAGTTCAATCCCGATTTGCATATCATTTCCAAAAAGAATCTGTAATGGTTTTCGTTTAAAATCACTCGAACGAAATCGGAACCGACCTCTCATCGGTTCTAGACGTGAAGTCTTTGGATGTGACAACGGACTGTACCCTACAGGTTGACAAGTCCGGACACAACTTAGTCAACTCCACGGTGACTGCTGGCTAGCTAGCTAGTTCGGAGAGGAGTTCGGTCGTAGGTCTTACGCGAGCAGACTAGGTCCGAAATACAATAACTCAGGCACCGGTTCACATGTCCATTTCAAACGCGTCAAAATAGAAATATACGGAAAAGAAACCTAATTTACTTTATTCCGTATTCCTTCTTATCATCCAGCCAACAACAAAAAAACTAGATTTAATTTCGCGTTCCCGAATTTCACCGACGCGGTACCGAAAAATATTCTACTCTAACTCGAAACAGAAAGAGCCTACTCTAACTAAAACGCAACACAACTTATGGTACCGCGTACCGACTGCGACGTGAGACTGATTTCTACAACCCTACCCTCGTCACAACATACTTACCGTTCACTCTCAGTCCGGCTGAAAGAGAAGGGCATGCTGGAAAGCAAAGACTGCGTTAGCCTAACAATTCATTTTATTTTGCTTTGATGAAAATTTCTGTATTTTCTTATTTGATAACGCTTAGTTCACAGTATAAGTAACAGTTATGAATAATTCTTTTCTTACCTTTTAATTAAACATTTTTCATATAACTTTACTCAAAATTTCCGACAAATATCTTAAAATTACTTTTAATGTGACATTTTCGAGTTGAAATTCTTGTCTGATGAGTTTTCCCTTAAAGTTTAGATAATTTAGATCAATTGGCTTTTTAAATTTGATTTTGGTACATTTTCGTTTGTGTTACAGTTTCTGTGCGATTCAATCAAGACAACTGATGGGCTTCGACATGAATGATGCATTCAGTTCTAACTTTTTCGAGCTAAGGTCGTTATGAGAGATAATCATGCGCCTTTTTTTATATATTCTTTAGGAACTGCTGAATAATTGACTTTCATATGCCATTGAATGTACTTATTGTCGGTAATAGTGACTTGTTGGTAACGAATTTTACAAAAAGCTTAATAAAACCTTTAAATCCACAATTTTCGTTGTTCAGAAAAATTCAGCACTTCGAAAAATTGGTTTAAACTTTAATTACCAAAATGTAAGCGAGCCATAATTTCCCGTTTCTATCAATATTTACTGGTATTTTTGAAATACATATATTTAGATGGTTCGAAGCTACCCTTTTTTTCCAAGAAACTACAACAAATCGAGTTCGATTCGAAGATAATATAGAATTCAATAAATCATAAATTGCAATCCAGATATGCGATACTAACGATATTTTTTTGTTCAATACAATCTTTTATGGTATTAACAGCCGCTTATCTATTTATTAATCTCCGTGTATGGTTCAAATTCAGTTCGGCAAATTAAGACCAGGGAATTGCTACACACAGGGGCGAAAGTATTTTTTTTTTTGTCTAAAAAAACGTTTTCGCGATTGAGAAGTAGTAATAACACCTATTTGCTTGCACACGCAGTCTATAGGTTTCAGTATTATTTTGGGGGCCTACGGTTCTATTCAAATGTCGTCCAGGAATTTTGTGAAAAGTTTAAAAACAAGCAAGCAGAAAACTACCAAAAGCGTTATTTTAAAGATAATATGCCCTTATTTGATTGTAGAGAAAGGTTAAGTTGTAGAAGATTGCTACATAGAATTATAGAAATTCAATCGATGTGCACCTGACTGAAGATATATAGTAGGGTTACAGAAACTTATTTCAAGTTCTAGTGAGCCCTTCGTTTGATAGAATACAATGAAGAAATCAAAAGTAGTCAAAACTTTTTTATATAATCTAACTCTTAATCCCCTTTCAAAGAATCAACTTGCATTTATATATTTCATCATCATCTTTCTACGTAAGATTTCTACTACTCCATACATGAAGAATTTATTCTATGAAATATACCAAACAAAGATAACCTAGTTTCAAATTCGTCCCAGAAACTCACTCCAAACTACCGCATAGAAAATGATAAAACAAAAAAATGTACGTTAAAATACTCATGTATTGCGAAATCACGTGAGAATATATGCCTTATAAGCTGATTTCTCTAATTATTCAATCTACTCTGATTCTAATTAATTTCTACAACTATTTGTTGCAATTGACTTTCTATTAGTTCTGTTTTTTTTTTTGAATTTTCTTTAAACTACACTAAACAAAACGGAAGAGATAACCATTAGTTATCGATGGTATTTCATCTTTTTTCTAATATATTCTTCCTTTACATTGGTGATTATTTTTTTAACTCCATTATTTTCAACAACTATTTTCTATTTTACTCTTTTCTATTTCCATCCAGCTGACATGACTGTTCATAAGTTCGATCACAATTGAGGAGGTGTAAAATATACGTTCTAATTTACTTTTTTCGTACAAACTTCAAATGTTGTCGAGGGTGTGTGTCTCGGGTGTGTAGGTGCGTGTATTAGGGTGGTAGAGTAAGGTGTCTGAGATAGGAAGATATGAGTCCGGAATAGGTGTGGATGTTATGGATGGTTGCGGCGAGGGTGTGTGTCTAGGGTACGTGGATATGTGTATCAGATTTGTGTAGATGTGGGCCTTAGGTATGTGGATATGTGTAGAAGATTTGTATAGGTGGGTGCCAGGGATGAGAAGGTATGGGTCTTAGGTAAATATACATCTGTGTCTTGGTCAAGTAGGTAAGTGCTCTGGGTCTTAGTACCCTCTAGCGGTTAGTAGAAGTAGTCATATGTCTTTAGATTACGGGTGCGCTTTCTTAGCCTAAGTAGCCTCTAATGGTAAAACTAGGCATATTGACTATAGTCCCATATTTTCAATCAATAGACTAGAGCTCTAGATTTCTCAGCGTGCGTTTATATTGGGTTAATATACAAGCTTCAAATTAATAGGAGCTAGCCTTTGACGCTTTTAGCGATAGATAATTATACTATTCATGGTTGTTATTTCTCTATAGTGGAAGGATTTCCTATATATTCGTTGCTTCTAGTCTTTGCTTGGTTTTGTTATTCATCTTTGGTGGAAGTGTTTCTCGGGTCTGCAACGCTTCTAGCGGCAGATAATTTCATATCCATGGCTGTTTTAATGTGTAGGAGACCCATATCTAGGGTTGATAGCTTGAAGTATTAGGATTGCTAATCCATTAGGGAAGTTCTATGGATAGGCGGCTCTCTAGGCGATAGGTTTACTGATTATAGGGCTTGAGAATTTCTAGCGTATCTCACTACTGGGAGGTTTCCGCATCGAGCGATTTACTTTATCACATTAGGCGTGCTGAACGTTTTTTATGGTGCGATTGGCTGCGTGGTGATGACGAGTGCTTGTATAGATGGATGACTGCGATATTGATGGGTGGTGGACTTGTCGGTCAGCGCGTATTCTAACCCATGGGAATTTACTTCATGGGCGCTTGGATAAGGAACGCCTTGCTCACCGATTGGTTGGACGGCAGCGTGTGGAAATGATCGATTTGCTTGATCATGCTAGCCGTCCCGGAAAGTTTTATGATGCGAGTAGTTGTGTGGGATGGAGGGCGCTGCTATAGACGGGTGGCTTTGCATTATGGATGGGCGACGGGCTTGCCTTTCAATGGGTGCTCTAAGGAATGAGAATTTACTTAGTGGGTGCTTGCTTAAGGTACGTTTTTGCTCCTCGTTTGGTGTCTATGGTTAAAGATGGACGGTATTGTAGATGCGATGCGTATTGTTTGTTGGAGGAAGTAATTTAAGATGCACGTTTCCACCGAAGCGGATGTTATGAGCCGTGAAAATTTGTCTCGTGAGCGTTTGGTTAAGTTTCCGCGTTGCTCATCAAAGGGTGCCTGTCTTCAAGTATGGACGGCCTTGTAGGCGATTCGGAATGATTTGCGTTGCTTGTCGGAGGATCGTGATTTTGGTGTAGATTTTCTCGGCGGCGAGTTCTGTTAAGCATGGAAATTGACCTCGGGGATGCGTGGCATGTGCAAGTGATTTTGCTGGTTAAGAGTATTGTTTCGTACGCATAGACTTCCCTGTCGGCGGGAGTTTTGGGGCATCGGAATCTACAGCGTGGAAGAGAAGTGGCATGGCGTACATTGCATTGCAATATGGTTTTGCTTGATTGAGGCGGTTTTTTTTGTTGTGTTGGCCGTGGGCGACGGGTAACGTGATGCGCGGCATTGAGACGTGTTTTCATAAATGTCCATTCACAGATGCGCCTGTTCTAGTTTGCTGATTATAATTTACAATGATCGTTTTCAGTTTTTTTTTCGCTTGGATACGTCGTTTCTTTGTTTTGTGACTCATTGCTATTGTATATTATTGCTTTTATCGGTTTCATGTCAATAGTACTTTAAGAATCGTCTACAATGTATTTTGTTCGGTAAGACTACTATGTTGATTGCTCAAATCTATGGATGCAGTGGAAGAGATCTTAATGTTTGTTGGAATGCATTCTTGATATTTAGTATAGTATTAAATTTTAGTTTGCTTGTAGCAGCATTTTGTTTGTCTTCATCATCATCACTTATTTCTTAAAGCAGTTTCTATACTTCATTCTCTGATTTTACTATTATGTAGAAGTATGGCACTATATTCATTCATTTTTTTCTATCCTATAGGATGCTGATTGGTTTTGTTACGCCCTAAAAGACACGTTGAACAGAAGGAACTATTCCAGCTACCATGTAGTTAAATGCCAAAGCATTTACTAAAGGTTCCTCTGTAAGTGTCTTCCGCTAAATATCACCCCAAGTCTGATTGAGATGAGTACGCCATAAAAATAAATATCGATAACATTTTAAAAAGCCTTCATTTGTCCATTTAAGCATTTTGAGCGACCACTAAATTATCCAAACATTCATTCACCACATACGTCACCACAAAGGGGATTCCCAGCTCAAATAACACTCGGCGGAACTAAAATCAAAAGCATTGGCTCGTGCCACTATGGACACATGTCCACATTTGTTATTGTTTTGGTTTAATTTCATCATGAATCAAGCGTCTAGAAACTCTTTCCGTACGACGAGTGATGGAATACCCGAGACGTATAGTCGTTTTGTTCGTAATATATTTTGCTCTATAAGAAACTTGCGCCAAGATTTTAATAAAGAATCACGGTAAAGAAGATGTTCACCGTCAAGAAAATGTTATGAAAAGTATCGGGTTAAGCTTGAACTTGCATATGAATTTTCTTGAAGAATTACGGAAAGGAAAATTGTAATGCATTCATTAAAATCGAAAGCAAATCGTAAACAATGAACATCTTTTAAACGTACATTACCATTAGCCCCATATGAAAACACGTTCGTACGTATAAACATTTCCGTACACACATGGTTTCATATGTACAACAGTACTAACGTACAACGAACAAAGATAATTCTGTGTACACATGGTTTCATATGTACAACAGCACAAACGTATAATGAACGAAGACTATCGCGTATTAAATTACATGGAAGTGTTAAAAGCACACGCTACAAACAAAAACAAATTGCCTTCAACACTTTCGCTTCCCTTGATGCACTTGACATCGCTCATATGCGGGGTCTAAGAACTTCTCATATGAATGCAATGTCTTGTTTCTATTTTTTCTTATAGGAAAATAAACACGCGAAGATGAATGCATTTACTTCACGTTGAGTTAAAGTTTTTTTATCAATATGAGAAATGCAATATATTTGGTATTGCTATTAAGAATGTAGATTTTTTTTGAATAATGCTTTCAACATGGGAAATGCATCGTGTAGAATTGCTAATAAGAATGTGAATTTTTTTTGCATAGTTTTTCGGGAAAGAATATTAGAGATAGGAAATTGTATGTAAAATGTTTTTGCTAGAGTAGACAAAATATGTTTAGAATATGTTAAGAAATTGAATATGTATTTGTATTGAAGACGAAGTAAAATTGTATAAATAGGATAAGTCGATGTGGAAATAAATCACTTCTTGGTCTAACTTAAATCGGCGAGTTCGCCTCTGTTTTCTTCCATCAAGACAATCAATCCGGCGTTGATCGCCTTAACTATATGCGTGCCTAGACGCTCTAGAATTACTAGGTAAATATACAAATTAATATTTTTCCCTGAAAGGAAAAAGTAGAGGCACAGGATATAGGTAAGTGTAGGGACGACAGATAATGTTGCATACAACCCATGCATAGCATCGCAGGGTCGTAACAATCGACAGATGATGTTGCATACAACCATGCATAGCATCGCAGGGTCGTAACAGTTTTGCTCAAAAAATCTAATAATTCCTTCCAAGACGAGTTATTTTTTCAAATTAATGATCTTGTAGTGCATGAGATGGTGATAATTTTGTTCGTACATCATATGATTTGTACCTTTTGATAAGCGCATGGTAAAGATGCATTATTGTTTAGATCACTATGTTGACATGTATGTTTTGGGTATCTGTTCCCAATTTCAGATTATTAATGGATGTTGTATAGGAAAGATTTTACGATTTATGGCTACTAGGATGCTACTTTTTTATGGAGTTTATGTATGATGGATGTAGAAATCATCGCGGTGGTCCTAATGAGTGGGAATATTTACGCATTTTCATTGATAAATTTTTGATACGCACTGAAAGGAAGAAGATAATATAGAAAAAAGAGAATGCGGTAGGTCATTGACATTAGGAGCTTGTTGGTATTATGTTATTATTCTTTGGTTATGCCCATAATGCATGAAAAACATTTTTAGTCCTATATGATGGCATTATATGCATGCACTAGATTAAATGAATTTTTATATTTACTTTGAATTACGTGTTGTTATTGTGGGTCTGTATTATTAAGTTTAAGTAGTTTCATGAGTGTCGCTATAATATAGAGTAAAATTATTATTTTATGCTTGTCTCATGTTCTTCACAGAATGTATGATTTTTCGACATTTCCGGATCTCTTTAGCCATATCTGCATTAGAAACTTGATGATGTTTTGAGTATGAGAATTTTTAGTTTGTTATCTCCTTAGGAATGCTTGCATGCATGGATGATACCATTTAGTTGATACTTTTCGGATGCATATTATCGCTTTTGGTGCCTATATGATCGCATGAGAATTTACAAACCTCATACTTTGTGTGCTTGTATTAAGCATAAAGTCACTTTGGCTATATTCATATACATTTTCAATATTTGAGCATTGTAAAATACGTATTTCCTATATTTTAGTATGCTAGATTTATCATCATAGGGATTTTCAGGTATGCTTATTGATATATTCAAGTATTATTTTCACATAAGTAAAATATATTCTTGTTGAGTTTCACATACGTAAAATATATTCTTGTTGAGTTTTTTCTTCTCAGATTTTTTTTCTGCTGGATGCTTGGTTGATTTTTTATAGGTTTGAAAAAGATTTAATTAGTTTTCAACATATAGGGTATGTTTTGGGTTGGCACACTGCTACTATAGAGCACTTAGACTAATGTTTATGTAAGATAGTTTGGTATAGACAACGATGTGTGGTAGCATATGAGTTTATGGTAGGCTATTTTTAGATCGATCTCATCGTATCTTGTATAGACAAGTAGCATATGTTATGAAGTGTTCTTGATAAGAATGGTCGCGTTTATTGTAGGATGTTAAGAGATGTTCACTACTTTCAGGAGGTATTTGTCTGCTAGTAATTTGTCGAACAGACGTACACTTGAGTTGAATGAGCTCCTGAGGGTTTTTTATCCATCGCTAGATATTTTTGAATGGTAGAGCTAAGTGTTTGATATTTGAGAGTTTCGGATATGCTAGAGAAATAACAACTATACTATTCATGTATAATTATCTATCACTAAAAGCGTCAAAGGCTAGCTCCTATTAATTTGAAGCTTGTGTATTAACCCAATATAAACGCACACTGAGAAATCTAGAGCTCTAATCTATTGATTGAAAATATGGGACTATAGTCAATATGCCTAGTTTTACCATTAGAGGCTACTTAGGCTAAGAAAGCGCACCCGTAATCTAAAGACATATGACTACTTCTACTAACCGCTAGAGGGTACTAAGACCCAGAGCACTTACCTACTTGACCAATACACAGATGTATATTTACCTAAGACCCATACCTTCTCATCCCTGGCACCCACCTATACAAATCTTCTACACATATCCACATACCTAAGGCCCACATCTACACAAATCTGATACACATATCCACGTACCCTAGACACACACCCTCGCCGGAACCATCCATAACATCCACACCTATTCCGGACTCATATCTTCCTATCTCAGACATCTTACTCTACCACCCTAATACACGCACCTACACACCCGAGACACACACCCTCGACAACATTTGAAGTTTGTATGAAAAAAGTGAATTAGAACGTACATTCTACACCTGCTCAATTGTTTTCTTAATAAATTATAACACTGGCTAGAAAGGTAAAAATTTATTTAAAAAATTAAAGAGTTCAAATATTTACTAACAATTGCGTTTAGCATTTTAATTCGTAGAAAACAAAGTCAACTTCAGCTTGATGGAGTAAGCGACTTTTTTACCGGAACAAATCAATATTTCTCTACATTTTTAATGAGTAGTGTTAAGTCATTACTTCCATATTTCGCGTATATATGGTAAATGATATCAAACGAATATAATGAAAATTTATTTCTAAATGGACGAAGCACCAAATTCAAATGTAAAAGTTAGATAGCTTCACGAAATTTTAGATCTATTTTCCGGAATTATTATCTTTGCATGAAATTCTATCCAAGAGACACAAATCAACGGGATTCAAAAGTTATATAATCTACACATTAATTCCTAAAAACGTTCAACGTCAGCAAACAATCTGACGTAAACTAACTACAAATACTATGTATTTTCTGGAACAAAACATTCTAGCTATATTACGCAACTGTTCATAAAAAAATGTTCTGCACAATTTATTATATTTAAGTATAATTAAGAACATTATCAAGCTTCATAAAATATCCCTATGAGAAAAACTTCCAAAAACCCCATCCACGATTACAGCCGTCGAAGGAACATGAACATTGCGCAGTCGATGAGTGAATGAATGTGAATGAATGAATGATAGTTTTGGGTATAGTCGGATAGCAAGGAAATTTTAGATTCCTGCTTTCCAGATGAGCACATCGCAAGTGCCTACGCAATAACGATGCAGTGAAATACTTTTTATTCCATTGTGGACATTGAAACTTGAAATGGTTGTCCTCCATATGTGTTTGTAAGGCATTACGGTCAACATTTTCTGAACAAATGTTACATGTCAGCGTGGTGTTCTGCTTCAAACTCATCGGTTCCCTCATCTAAATGCTCTTCATTTAGAAACTCACATTCATCGTCATCCGCTGAAAAGTAAGCATTAATTCTACGTGAGCAACACTTGAATTGGTCGTTATTGAAATTCTTTAGCTAAGCCGCTTATTAATAAACAGTTATATAAAAATATTATCAAATAGGGTTGCACTTGCGGTAGACGTAACTAAACCAGGAAAACACATCGACACTGAAGCTGGTAAACTGTCGTCGGAAGGCGGTGGTTTTCCAAATGAGTGGTGATTATCCATATGACGTGCAACACCTTTTGACAACACTTTCAATTTCCTTTAATTTCACGGAGGACATCTGCGTAGGTTCGGCTCTTAGTGGGTTTAATAAGCAGTGCCTCTCGCAAGGGTTTGCGCCGCGGTTTGCTTTTTGTTTCCTGCGGTATATCGGGGGGTTCTTTGTTCTTTTCGTGGTTGAGCTCTTTGTCTGTTTTTTCTAGGAGTAGCTTTTTGGCCGCTTTTTTCGCTGCCTTGTTTCGCACCACATGAAACTCCTCGCCTGGAGTGTCAACTTCGTTTATGGTCTCGTTCTTCCTCCTTTTCTCACGGTCGCCTTCAATTGGGCTACCGGCCATTCTTTTGCTGCTGCTAGGACCCACTGATGCCTCGAGGGAGAGCGTGTCTTTTTGGTGCTTTTCGGTTGCAAGCCACCTCCGCCTGTAGTGCGTTCTGCGGTCAAAGAGCTCCTCCAGTTCAAGAATGCCATTCTTGACACTCTTGCCTATGTTTTTCTGCACTTCGCAGGCAGCCCTCGGTTGTTTGACGATAGTCCCCGCTTTCCGAGTAAGCCGCTCCTCTTTGGCGCGGTCAAGGGCGATTGTGTTATTTGGCGCCACCTCTTGGGAGAGGCCCCCGTTTCCTAGCCCTTTTGCTTCTATCGCTTGGGTCACGTTTGAAGTGGCGTCGGCCAACGGCAAAACTTCTCCCTCCCCCAGTCTTACACTGGCCTCTGTTGGTTTCGCAGCTTGATCCGGATTGTGTACGTCTTGCACTGGACGCTCCGGGGTGCGCATAGTCCTTCTACTGTGCCCAAAGGCCGCAATGATGCCAGGTTGCACAACGCACTCTGCCTTCTTTCGTTCGTCAGTCCGTCTGTGGTCTGTCTCCGATGATTTAACCTGTGATGTTGACTTTGACAGTGTTTCTGGGGTTTGCTGCCTCCCCCCGCAATTGGTGACTTGTTTTATCGGTGTTCTTGCCAACAGCGGTTTTGCCTGAAAGGGTTCTCCGTGCTAGCGTCCTGTTTGCTTGTAGTTATATCTGTTACAGAAGCCAAGTTCACCACTTCTATAACATTGCAGTCGCTGGATGACGACGGCCGGGAGCCTGCTCGCTCACTACCCTCTGCCGTCGGTACTGGGGATCCGACCCCCTGCACCGTAATTTCGTTCCCCTTGTGGACCTGCATGATTTGGTTTTCTGTCTGGGTTTCCGTTCCCATAGCATTTCACCTACTGCCAGGATATATGGATAATTGATGACGCCATATATTTCGTCATGTCAGAGTGAAGATCATTGACACTCAGGTATTTGTCCTGAGACTCTCCCTTCACTGCCGACCATTGTCCGCAGCTGCTTATTGGTTATTCGCAGCGAACCTTTCGAGAAAGGTCTTCCCCTATCCGCAACCCTGGGGACGCGTTTGGTTCCCCGGTCTGAGGGCACTATCGATAAATCGCAAACCAAAGTAACAACTTTGGATCATGATCCTCGGCACGTTGACTGCTTACATCTGCATGAGCAGTTCCGCCACTTAACCGGCCAGATTTCCAGCGCAAACCAGGTGCTGAGGATCAGGTCAAGGCGAGGAGCAATAAACACAATGGGTAGACTGGCCAGGTCATTGCTCAGGGTTCTGGACGAGGAGTATGCTAATCAAATGGCTCAGATCATTAAAGCGATGCAGGAAGATCAGAAAAGGCTACACTCCCTACTCAAAAATCAAACATCAATCATCGACTCGACATTAAACCTCCTCGGCAAAATGAAACAGATGACTCAAAAACGTTTCACCTCCATTGAGCATGAACTGACAAGACTCTCCAACGAGATCAAGAATGACCTTGCCGACTTTCAATCTGCAATGTATTCAATTCAGCATCTTAGACATGATCACGGACACACAGCATGGGAACTTCAACCCTCTGCTTTTGTCTCAACAGCAGCTTAATGTAGCAATGACCGACATCAGGGATCACCTGCCGGAGAATCAGCGTCTTCCTATGGGCCGAGAAGACTTCCTGAAATTATTTGGGTTGACATCTATCTAAGCCCAGGTGTAATGATTTTTTTCTACCTTCAGCTCGAACGCGGAACCGACCTCTCATCGGTTCTAGACGTTAAGTCTGAGTAGTGCCAACGGATGGTACCAACAGGTCAACCAATCCGTGCACCGTAATCCATTCACGCGGTGACTGCTTGTCGGCCAGCTAGTTCGGAGAGGATTTCGGTCGCGGGTCTCCGAATGGATTACGCTCAATTACAATATTTCAGTCACCTGAAATTGCCCGTTTTCTAAACGCGTCAACATTTACTCATCCAGAACGAGAAACCTACATTACGTTAGTTCTGGATGGAATCTATCCACAGATCTCCAATCAAAAACGCTACAACATCTCATAGGCGCGTTACCGATTCACCGACGCGGTACCGAAAAATATACTACTCGAACTTACACCGAAGAAAACTACTCTAAAGAAATGGCGAAACAAGCAAAGGTACCGCGTACCGCGCGCGACGCGAAACCGACTTCAGCGGATTTGTCGAAACCCTACCCTCGCGACGGCATACTTACCCTACACTCTCTGTTCCCCCTGAAAAAGAACGAGTCACTGAAAAGGAAAGTCGTTAGTTACTTAGCAATTCATTTTTAATAATGTAAAAATTTTGAACAAAACATAATATTTGTATTGTTTCATTTCTTGTTCTTTTTTTTTTTTTTACGCTTAATTTAAAATACTATTTAGTAGATATTTAGCTTTGTAGCTTAACAATACTCATTTATTTATAATTATTTCTTGATTCATGGATGTTCTATCTGTTTGATATATATTTGTTGTATCGCACCTTAGTTATTTTGAAAATCTACAAGTCATTTTGATCTTGGTTTAAGTAAAACTTAGAATGGTTTAGTGGACTTGTATTAGAAATACTATATTAATTATTATTGGAACTGTTTTTGGAAGGAACTACCAATTATTTAGGATTTTTTTAGAATAATCGTTCAAGTTACATTTGGAAGGAGCATCTATCGTGGATGATTTTGAAGGATGTTAAGGAAGCTTCAATGAGAAAGGAAACAGCGAGAAAGTTTAATTTTCGAAAAAAGGCCGTCAATCATTTAGTAAAAAGTAATCATCAACATTATTTAAACTTTCTCGGGGCAGAAAATAGATATTGCATCAAATAAACTTTTTCCGAACAATAGCACATCTCATCGTTATTATTAATATTTAGTTTGGTTCATCTACGTATCACATAGATAGTGCAACAAATCATTAACTTGAGTTTGACAAGCTATTAATTATCCTCCAATGGTACGAAACAAATATCTAGCAGATATATTAAAATTTTATAAATCTAATAATAAATGTAAATAGAATTTTGTCAATCTTTTTCTTCTTTTGTTTAAATAAAATCCTTAATAATATATTTATAGATCATCTAATTACTATTCTCATTTTTAATTCTCTACTTAGCTTATTACTTAGCTAGAAGAAACATTAGTAATCTAAAGTTAATTGCCTTAGCTGCCAATAACCGATTGCACTCTGAACTATCTGGCAAGGGTAGGAGATAATATTCACTTTCATTGCTCTCATCTGTGAATATGTGTTTGCAGATCTGAGTGTTTACTTTCATTTCCGAGAACGGTCCCCTTAAAGCAAAGAAGTGTATGTGCAATGGGGTACTTGTCTTACTTTTCAGTATGAGCTTTCAACAATTGAAATTAATCTAAATAAACAATTCCTAGCTCTCCACTTTGACCGTTCGAATTTTCAACGGTTTTGGAGGTTTTGGTTTGTGCGTATCACCCCGCTTGCGCAAATGATCGCGTCTGGTGAAGCCTTTTGAACAGGTTTCGCACACGTAAGCTTTTCTGCCTGTATGCGAATCGATATGTCTTCTCAGATCAGTTTTATGATGGAATTGTTTCGGACAAAATTGACATTGATGGGGTTTTTGTGCTGCACTGTGCTTCGCATAGTGCGTGTCGAAAGTGACTTCGTTGGGAAAACGTTTGCCACATCGATTACAACGGAATGGTTTCTCGCCCTTATGGAATGTTTTATAGTGTTGTGTTAAATAGCAAATCTTTGTAAATACCTTGTTACACTCGTCGCAACGAATTTCGCCAGTCGGTGTTTTTCGGCGCATCCCATTCATGGGGCGAGGAACTCTTTATTCCCAATCAAGAGTGGCCTTTACTTTTAGACACAACACTAACCTAGAGAGAGAGGTTAACTCTTAAACTTTTAATTGATGAAAAATTGCATCACTCACTTTCTTATTGCTGTTACTTAGCCAAACGATTAATCAATGTCCGTACAACAGCGGCAATTCCCGTGACCCGTTCTTTTCATACACCTTCTCGGCTTTTACGTCCTACAAGAGGCGCCGAATTCACTGACATCTGTCCAAATGAAAGTATACTGACTGCCATCACTTCCATGTGGCTGTCAAATCCCTGGTTGTCACATCGGACAAAACATCTGTGCGTGGAATGGCACTTCATATGGCGGAAATGTGCTTCTCCAGATGTCGCCAGTGGTATAGTTTTCTCGATGGCCACGGTGGAGGGGCATTTCCAGATGGCTATGTCTCGAAATGTGCCGGGGTTGGATTAATTCTATATTTCGAATATTTATATCCACGGATCTAAATATTTGGACAGAAAAAAAAATATTTTCTGCACAACGATATCCGCACAACCGATGAAGTCCGCTGGCACTTCGAGGACATATCCATCTGGCAGGTTACAAGGGTTCGGGATCGGAATCACTTCGATTCCTGGGCGTAGGCATCACATTACACATTCCCCCCCCCAAAATCGAAGTAATTACGATCCCGTCTCCTTTGTAAAAGGTCTTGGTTAGGGACGTGACGGGTCGAAGATCGGTTTCGAAGGATAGGCTACAACCCTGTTCGTGAAGACTCGACAGTGACTATATAGTAGGAAGTCAGGTGTTATTCGGAGGCCTTCGTCTAGGCAGAGATTTGGGATAAGCCAAGGTTTCTCGTGGGAATTAGTTGCACTTCATCGTCTAAGGTCTTTTGCGTGGTAAATTCCCAGGGTCTTACCAGTCATGTCCGCGATGAGGTATCGGGTGGGGCTTATGACTTGTATGACTCGACACTTCACGAATTTCTTGTCTAGTTTGGCATTGTAATGGCGGGTGGCATCGCTCTGTCGGAAGTTTCGACGATATATTTCGTCGCCGGCCTTAAAGCCAGAAGGATGAGATCGCAAGTTGTACCGCTCCTCTCCCATCCGTCTACTTTCTTCAATCTTCTCCCGCAGTTGATCTCGCAGAAGTTGGAGCTTTTCGTGCGGTTCTAGAACCACGATTGGGTCCTCTAGCGATTTCAGCTGCCGTAATAGCCGGTAAGCGCTCCCATGACCGATCATGTACTGGCCGAACACTGCAAAATACGGCGAAATGCCGGTCGTGGCGTGGTACGACGAGCGCAGCGCACTAGTGATGGCGGACAATTTGCGATCCCAGTCCCTCTGATTCGGGTGGACATAGGCGCGAATGGCCGCTATGAGCGTACGATTCAGTCGTTCGGATGCGTTGGCTTGTGGTGAATAGACGGCAGTTCGTTGGTGGATGATGCCGTATTTGGACATTAGGTCTCGGAACTTGCTGGAGGTGAACTGGACCCCATTGTCGGAGACAAGTTTCTCCGGAACTCCAAACATGTGAAAGACTCGGTTCTCCAAAAAGCTGATTATTGGTCCAGTGTGCATGTTACGTAGTGGTTCTATGATAGGGAATTTGGAGAGCTGGTCCAGGACCACGACAGCTCCCGTGTGACCAGAAGCAGATCGAGGGTAAGGACCGATAAGATCAATGTACAAGCGCTGGAACACGCGTTCGGGGACCTCAACCTTACCCATGGGTGGCCGAAGAATGGTGTTGGGCGCTTTAGTGCACTTGCATAGCTCACAAGAGGCTACGTACGCTTTTATCTGTTGTGCCATCTTAGGCCAAAAGAAACAGGTTTTCAACCGCCTAAGTGTACGACCGTATCCGCCGTGCGCACTTGATGGGTGGTCATGGGCCCGTCTGATAAGATCAGTGGTTAATTCTTCGGGCACCCACAACTTCCACTGTTCTTCTTCTTGTATGGGGTCTCCGGATGCGTGTCCCATCCGTTTGTAAATAAATCCATCCGTCAACCGCAGTTCAGGAAGCTGGGGCTGTTGATTCTGGATCGTGTGAATCAGTTGGGTGTAGCTGGCTGACTTGAAGGCAGGATGGTCCAAATCGATCAATTGGGGGCTGTCGTCCTCTTGGACCAACTCGGCTCCTTCAGGGGCAAACATTCTGGATAGGGTGTCGGGGACTACATGCTGGCTTCCTTTTCGGTGGCGAATTGTGAAGTCAAATGCCTGTAGTTTCAGTGCCCACCTGGCCAATCTGCCGTTGAGATCAGTCTGGCTCATTAGCCATTTCAGAGAAGCGTGATCCGTAACGATTTCAAAGGTGTGTCCCTTCACATAGGCTCGGAAGCGTTTCACTGCCAACACCGCAGCTAGACATTCCTGCTCGGAGACCGTGTAATTTCGCTGGGCTGGGTTCAGCTTGTGAGACATGAAGGCTATAGGTCTCTCCTCGCCGTCTTGTGCAACCTGGACTAAGACTGCTCCCACCCCATGTTGACTCGCGTCACAATGGATTGAGAACGGTTTGTCAAAGTCCGGGCTGTGCAGTACGGGGGCTGTAGTCAGACTCTTCTTTAGCTCTTCAAAGGCTCGCAAGCTGGGCTCTTCCCAGACGAATTTACGTCCCTTACGCAGCATGTCGGTCAAAGGAGTGGTAATGGTGGCATAGTCACGTACAAAACGCTGGTACCATCCGCATAAGCCTAAGAATCGGCGTAATTGTTTGGTGGTCTTGGGTAATGGAAAAACGTCAATCGCTTGAGTCTTTTCCGGATCGGTCTTGATATGGCCATGCCCAATGATGTGACCTAAATATTTCACCTCCGTCATCACGAACTGGCTCTTCCTTATGTTGATGGTTAATCTTGCCCTCCGGATGTGTAGAGCCACCTCCTGAAGCAGGTCGATGTGTTCATCGAAGGTCTCGGTTATAAGCAACAAATCGTCCAAGTAAACGAAAACTTGGTGCCGCAAGTGAGGTGGTATTACCTTATCCATAAGGCGCGTCATTGTTTGGGGAGCATTACACAATCCGAATGGCATGGTCACGAATTGATATAGGGGCCGGCCTGGGACTGTGAAGGCTGTTTTCTCCTTTGAACCGGGGTCTAAAGGAATTTGCCAGAAGGCGTCCTTGAGGTCTAAGCTCGTGATGAAATGGGCCTTAGGCAACCGACTCAAAATGCCTTCGATCAACGGTAGAGGATATGCGTCCTTGACTGTGACGGCGTTCAAGCGTCTGGCATCTAAGCATAACCGGACCTTGTTCGGCTTGACAACTAAGGTGACTGGGGAAGCCCACGCGCTCTGTGATTCTTCAATTACGCCTAATGCTAACATTCGATCCACTTCGGCATATAACGATTTTTCCTTCGCCGGAGATATGGCGAAATGTCTCTGTTTTATGGGTTTAGCATCCCCCACATCTATAGTGTGGAACACCAGGGCAGTCCGCCCGAGACCTTCTTTCTCGTGCGATGGAAAAGCCGATATAGCCGAGTCAAGACGCAGTTGCTGAGTTACATCCAGTGTATGCCGTAATAAGTTAGTGGGTTGAGATTGGTCAGGAACGGTGGTGACGGACTCCAGGGTCGAACCGGAAAATAGTACCGGGGCCAAGTTAAATTTTCGAACGAAATCCACTCCTAAATAAAGATTCTGGGTTAACTGAGGTATGATGAAAAATTCCATAGGTTTAGTTACCCCTTTAAAGGTGACATCCGTCATAATTTTTCCCACTACAGAGTGACGAGTTCCGTCCGCCGTGCTTAACCAGGAGGTGAAATGACGGATTTGGTCCGCGTGTTTTGCCAGTACCTCCCCTGCAAACTCGGCAGAGATGCAATTCACACTGGCTCCCGTATCGACTAAGCCTGATACTCGGTGGCAAGTTTTTTCGTCCTTTGCAATTAGTACAGTCAGGTGCGTATGTGTCGGCCTTCCCGCAGCGGTAGCAGAAAAGCATGGCCTCCGCTGGACATGCATAGAACCGATGTCCCGGTTGTCGGCAGTTCCAACAGACCGTCGGGCTAGTAATTGCTTCAAGGGAGGGTCGATTAATCAATGCTGGGTCCTCAAGCTCCGGTGGTGCTCCGCTCCTCGGTACTGGTACTGGATCAGCAAGCAGGTGGTCCGCTGCCATCAACTCCGCGGTGTGATGATTTCGGGGATTTGGTCCCGTTATGCGAGGTTGTGGACGGAAAGTACCACGCCGCTCATCCAAGTGTTCTTGTCTGCGGGCATGGAGGCGCAATCCCTGAATGGTGTTGATGGGAAAATGCAGCAGGCTGTTCTGGAGATCCCAGCGCATATTCTCTCTGATAATTTCTACCAATTCGTCCTCGGGCATGGTATTTCGCAGGCGAGTGCTCAATCTCACTATACTGGTGTAGTACTGGTCGAACGGTTCGTGAGCGCCTTGTTTCCGTTTCTTTATTTGCTCTCTTAGCTCTCTCTCAGTGAAGCCATCCTCAAATCGATTGCGGAAGGCTGCACTGAAAGAGTGCCAAGTAGGACGTGGCGTTGACTCTTTAAAGCTCCAGTACCAGTCGGCAGCGTCGCCGCTGAACAAAAGATGTGCATGCCGGAGGAAGGCCGAGGAATCACCTCCCAGGGTGCTGGATACCAACGCCTGAATCCGGAAAAGGAACCGGTCCGCCGATATCATATCGTTGAACCCTGTAAAGTTCAGGCGCCAACTCTCCATGATACGAGGTGTCGGGTCTCGAAAAGGTGCCAATGCGTTCCCGGGGGGAATCACATCCTCGATTGACCTGTTGTACTGAACTGCCTCGGGGGCTGGAGGTACCAACGGAGGTCCGGTACTGTGTCGCGGTCTGTATTCGGGAGCTCTGGGATCCATTCCCGAGTTCCTTGGAGGTGGGACCCATTGCTCGGATTGTCGGGAGTGGGGCATCGCCACACTGGGATTTGGCTCCCAGCCAAGCGGAGTTCTCACGCGGCTGGGTGGTTGGCTCAACGGGAGATTCTGGAGCTTTCCCTCCAGGTTGCCAATCCTCTCCGACATATCCCTCATCAACGCCACGAGGGTGTCAATGGAGTGGGCGGAAGGCATGGTTGTCACCTCGGACACGACACTTGCAGCCGGAACTTCACCGCCTACTGCTCCTTGCAGGTCTAAGAGTGGTTGTGACTGTTCAGCCTCTGGAACTCCTTTCGCCACTGCTCCACGCGTTGGTAGGGGTGTTCCGAGGGGGACGTCTAGGGCAGACCGATCTATGGGTCGCCGGCATAAGGGACACAGTTCTGACGTGAGGAGGAGCTGTTGTACACAGGCACGATGGAATAAATGTCCACAATCCAATCGCACGCTGTGTACGCCCTCCACTACGTCTTCGAAGCAGATCCCGCAGTTAGCTGGTTGGACCGTTTTGGGTCTGGTCCAACGCTTGTCTGGGGTCCGCTTCGTTGCCATTTTGTGTGGGTTAATTGTGGTGCTAAAATAAAATAAAAAAATATATAGAATATACTTATTCCTACTAATAACTTATCACTAAATTAGTGGCCGTTAGTGGCGAGCTATGTATAGAAAAAGAGAGAGAGAAAAAAAAATTATATGATACACACTTTCCTTTTCAGTGGTCGAACTCCTCAGCGGGAAATGAGAGTGCGTGGTAATCTGCCGAAGAAAGGGTGCTTCGGTCGATTTACGAAAATTACCCCATAACCCACATACATTACAAACCGTTTCTAATCTACGTTAAATGACTCGACGAGACAAGTGGTAGAGCTACCGTAACGACTTTGTACGCGGTCAAAATTCCCGACGCGTGGAAGCATTCCGGGCTTCGCAACTCCAGCATACGCCATCGAACGTTGAACCGATACCACTCGTCTAACACGCATACGAAATAGTTAGAATCCTTCCGCGACATAAAGGCAAGGTAGCCTTCTATTTTCTTGAGAGTCCATGCTGATAGGTAAACCCATCAGACTGGCAGTTCCATCAAGAAAATAGAAGGTCCTTACAGGTGTTAACCTGGGACAACACATCGGAAGGAGTCTGTCGCGAAAGCAAAATCAAACAAAGGAGAGCGGAAGCTACAACTCACGTGAAGCGACCTCTAATGTGTATCACACAATTCCACTGCTCCTGATAGTGGGACTCGAGTACCAAAGTACCTTACATCCTCCGTAAAGGACCAACTCGTCAGAAGACGCGAAGTTCTTTCCCCCTTAGGATGTTTTTTTGGCCCCACGTTGGGCGCCATTTGTAATGATTTTTCTCTACCTTCAGCTCGAACGCGGAACCGACCTCTCATCGGTTCTAGACGTTAAGTCTGAGTAGTGCCAACGGATGGTACCAACAGGTCAACCAATCCGTGCACCGTAATCCATTCACGCGGTGACTGCTTGTCGGCCAGCTAGTTCGGAGAGGATTTCGGTCGCGGGTCTCCGAATGGATTACGCTCAATTACAATATTTCAGTCACTTGAAATTGCCCGTTTTCTAAACGCGTCAACATTTACTCATCCAGAACGAGAAACCTACATTACGTTAGTTCTGGATGGAATCTATCCACAGATCTCCAATCAAAAACGCTACAACATCTCATAGGCGCGTTACCGATTCACCGACGCGGTACCGAAAAATATACTACTCGAACTTACACCGAAGAAAACTACTCTAAAGAAATGGCGAAACAAGCAAAGGTACCGCGTACCGCGCGCGACGCGAAACCGACTTCAGCGGATTTGTCGAAACCCTACCCTCGCGACGGCATACTTACCCTACACTCTCTGTTCCCCCTGAAAAAGAACGAGTCACTGAAAAGGAAAGTCGTTAGTTACTTAGCAATTCATTTTTAATAATGTAAAAATTTTGAACAAAACATAATATTTGTATTGTTTCATTTCTTGTTCTTTTTTTTTTTTACGCTTAATTTAAAATACTATTTAGTAGATATTTAGCTTTGTAGCTTAACAATACTCATTTATTTATAATTATTTCTTGATTCATGGATGTTCGATCTGTTTGATATATATTTGTTGTATCGCACCTTAGTTATTTTGAAAATCTACAAGTCATTTTGATCTTGGTTTAAGTAAAACTTAGAATGGTTTAGTGGACTTGTATTAGAAATACTATATTAATTATTATTGGAACTGTTTTTGGAAGGAACTACCAATTATTTAGGATTTTTTTAGAATAATCGTTCAAGTTACATTTGGAAGGAGCATCTATCGTGGATGATTTTGAAGGATGTTAAGGAAGCTTCAATGAGAAAGGAAACAGCGAGAAAGTTTAATTTTCGAAAAAAGGCCATCAATCATTTAGTAAAAAGTAATCATCAACATTATTTAAACTTTCTCGGGGCAGAAAATAGATATTGCATCAAATAAACTTTTTCCGAACAATAGCACATCTCATCGTTATTATTAATATTTAGTTTGGTTCATCTACGTATCACATAGATAGTGCAACAAATCATTAACTTGAGTTTGACAAGCTATTAATTATCCTCCAATGGTACGAAACAAATATCTAGCAGATATATTAAAATTTTATAAATCTAATAATAAATGTAAATAGAATTTTGTCAATCTTTTTCTTCTTTTGTTTAAATAAAATCCTTAATAATATATTTATAGATCATCTAATTACTATTCTCATTTTTAATTCTCTACTTAGCTTATTACTTAGCTAGAAGAAACATTAGTAATCTAAAGTTAATTGCCTTAGCTGCCAATAACCGATTGCACTCTGAACTATCTGGCAAGGGTAGGAGATAATATTCACTTTCATTGCTCTCATCTGTGAATATGTGTTTGCAGATCTGAGTGTTTACTTTCATTTCCGAGAACGGTCCCCTTAAAGCAAAGAAGTGTATGTGCAATGGGGTACTTGTCTTACTTTTCAGTATGAGCTTTCAACAATTGAAATTAATCTAAATAAACAATTCCTAGCTCTCCACTTTGACCGTTCGAATTTTCAACGGTTTTGGAGGTTTTGGTTTGTGCGTATCACCCCGCTTGCGCAAATGATCGCGTCTGGTGAAGCCTTTTGAACAGGTTTCGCACACGTAAGCTTTTCTGCCTGTATGCGAATCGATATGTCTTCTCAGATCAGTTTTATGATGGAATTGTTTCGGACAAAATTGACATTGATGGGGTTTTTGTGCTGCACTGTGCTTCGCATAGTGCGTGTCGAAAGTGACTTCGTTGGGAAAACGTTTGCCACATCGATTACAACGGAATGGTTTCTCGCCCTTATGGAATGTTTTATAGTGTTGTGTTAAATAGCAAATCTTTGTAAATACCTTGTTACACTCGTCGCAACGAATTTCGCCAGTCGGTGTTTTTCGGCGCATCCCATTCATGGGGCGAGGAACTCTTTATTCCCAATCAAGAGTGGCCTTTACTTTTAGACACAACACTAACCTAGAGAGAGAGGTTAACTCTTAAACTTTTAATTGATGAAAAATTGCATCACTCACTTTCTTATTGCTGTTACTTAGCCAAACGATTAATCAATGTCCGTACAACAGCGGCAATTCCCGTGACCCGTTCTTTTCATACACCTTCTCGGCTTTTACGTCCTACAAGAGGCGCCGAATTCACTGACATCTGTCCAAATGAAAGTATACTGACTGCCATCACTTCCATGTGGCTGTCAAATCCCTGGTTGTCACATCGGACAAAACATCTGTGCGTGGAATGGCACTTCATATGGCGGAAATGTGCTTCTCCAGATGTCGCCAGTGGCATAGTTTTCTCGATGGCCACGGTGGAGGGGCATTTCCAGATGGCTATGTCTCGAAATGTGCCGGGGTTGGATTAATTCTATATTTCGAATATTTATATCCACGGATCTAAATATTTGGACAGAAAAAAAAATATTTTCTGCACAACGATATCCGCACAACCGATGAAGTCCGCTGGCACTTCGAGGACATATCCATCTGGCAGGTTACAAGGGTTCGGGATCGGAATCACTTCGATTCCTGGGCGTAGGCGTCACATTACACAGGCAAATGCGGACTTTATCCTTTTCGAGCTCAGGACGCCACTCATCGATGTATCAACTTTCGAGCTATATCGAATCCTACCAATACAATGGCGAAACGTAACCATCTCATTGCCATAAATTCTACTGCCCCTTATCTGATCATCAGCCCACATCGCGACGTATACTATCCACTCAACGAGATGGACTACGCTACCTGTAACTGGATGGAGCCAAACATCCACCTATACCGACAGTCTGATCCATTGTATCACAAGGACGCCAAGGCGACCAACTGTCACCTGGTTGAGCTGCCTACATCCTTCTTGTGGACGAACATCCCACAATCCAAAGATGGACCTATACCTTCACAATTCAGGCGGTGGGCCATCATGTGTGCAGTGGCAACACATCCACCCTGACACTGCAGGGCTCCGAAACTCTGCAGCTGGCTCTCAACTGCACGCTCAACTCCAATGCAGTGACCATCCAAGGTCACCGCATTCATAAGTCCTCAACCAAAGCCACTTATGCCGCGGCCCATTATTCCACTGTTGACGACTGCCGGAACCATGTGCAACAGCACATCGCACCCACACCTTTAAGGGCGGATGCCTCGGAGATCAGCGACCTGTGAAGCCAACTCAAGGCGCGGGAACTTTCTTGGAGTGACCAGCTGGATGTGCATGATGTTCACCAGTATGCGCTGGAATATCTATGCGTCATCGCACTCACCGCTATTGTTGTCTTCCTGTAGTGCAAGGCCAAAAATGTAAGCTGCCAACCACGATCGCAATGACCGAGACCAGTTCCACTGCTCAGACGTTACAGCCTCCCACACACACTGGAAGAGGTTGAATGAACCGTTCAATGTTAATGCCCACTCGGCCAGCAGCGCCAATTTTAGTATAGGTTTAGTTCGAGTTTAAGCGCGAATTTGATTTAGGTTAAAGTTTTTAATTCAGTTAATCAATGTGGCTTTAACGTAATTTCAATTTGGTCAATTTGTAAATTCAATTTTAACATCTTGTAAATTTTCAATGTACAATTAATTTGGTCAGATTATGTGACTCTAAGCCACTGTATGCTAATTTGAAATTGGTTAGCTGACGTGCGCGAGTCAGCAAAATATTGTTGAAGCATTTTATCAGCATACATGGTAAATTAGATTCGGATCATTTAGCTGACGCGCAAGACTCGGCAAAATGTATTCGGATCTTATCTTGTGTATCAGATATTATGCAATGTGAATCTCCACATTCTTTCCCGTATCAGATGCGAGCATCAGCGGTATCCAGGCGAGAGACGCTTATGGACGCTCAAGCGTCAGCGTATTCTTGCATGGAAACTGCTGACGCTTGTCAGAAGATAAACGCTAATGTATTCAGTTTCAATGAAACTCGAAGATTGTAGGACGCATAAAATGTATTCAAGAGTTCAGTCGTTGAAGGAAAGCGAGTCGGTCTAGAAGTCGTTGCAGGTGCCGATTAATGTAAAGTGTCTTGGTGAATAATTAATTATTACGGTTAAATTATAAACTTATTGAAATTCAATGTAAATTTGGGTTGTTTTGGATAAGAATTTTGAGAAAATGCGGTATCTGGACTAAGTCAGAAGCCTTATTTGAAATTATTTAAAGAAGCCTTATTTGAAAATTTAAACATAAATAGCTCATTAAACAGGATGTTCGACTTGACTATTTTCATTGAAGGAAGAAACCACGACATAAGAGTCCTGACACAAACAAAGATCGATGGTCAATTCTTCGGGTATCCATAATCTCCACTCTTCCTCTTCTTGTATGGGGTCTACGGATGCGTATCCCATCCACTTGTTTATAAATCCCTCCGTGACCCGCAGTTCTGGCAGCTGTGGTCACTGGCTCTGAATAGTATGCATCAGCTGGGTTTCAACTGCCGACTAGGAGGCGGGATGGCCCAGGTCGATCAATAGGTGGCTGTCGTCCTCCTGGGCCAACTTGGCTCCTTTCGAGTACCACCTGTTGGCTTCGTTTCCAGTGTCGATTCGTAAAGTCAAACGCCTGTAATTTCAAGGCCCATCTAGCCAAACGTCCATGGAGATCAGCTTGGATCATCACCCATTTCAGGGACGCATGATCCGTAACAATTCCGAAGGGGTGTTCCTCCACATAAGCTCGAAAGCATTGCATCACCAACACCACCACCAAGCATTCCTGCTCCAAGTCCGTGTAATTTCACTAGGCCAGGTTCAAATTGCAAGACATATAGGCTATAGGCATCTCCTCGCCATCTTGCGTAACCTGAACAAAGAATGTTCCCGCCCCATGTTGACAAGCGTCGCATTGTATCGATTTAACAAAGTCCGGGCTATGTAGTACGGGGGCTGTTGTCAGACTCTTCTTTAGCTCTTCAAAGGCTCACATGCTGGGCCCTTCCCAGGCGAACTTACGTCCTTTACGCAGCATGTCAGTCAAAGGTGTGGTAATTGTTGCGTAGTCACGTACGAACCGTTGGTACCATCTACATAAACCTAGGAATCGGCGTAACTGCTTGGTGGTCTTGGGCAGTGGAAAAGCATCAATCGTTTGTGTCTTATCCAGGTCGGTTTTGATGTTGCCACGGCCAATGATGTGACCCAAATACTTTCTTTTGTGGTAGGGAGGTAAATGCTATTTATGCATAGAGTGTGGAACTCCCATGCGTGACTAGACTACCCACTAAACACCTCCCCTGTCAACCTGAGAACCCAGCCTGGAACCGTTTGACACATTACTTCCGGCCAGGTCTCGTTTTGTTACGCCGTGGGGCGCCTTCAAGCTGGGGAGTCCCTTTCCTAGCGGAAGGGGACGGGGGAAGAGGAAATGCCAGAAAAGCGATCCCCAGCCCCAGTGCCCTCGGCTGCTGTGAGTCCCTTTTATATTTCAGGACTGCCCGAGCATCATGTGCCACCTGGTTCCATTTGTCAACTGATTCGAGCATCACCGCAACTATATTATCCGGGGTGAGCCCTCCCATCTCCCTGTAGAGTTCCCTTCGCAGCCTGACCCATTTGGTACACGCGAAAAATGTGTGACAGGCATTGTTCTCCTCTCCTGGGCAAAACCGACAATTGGGGGAGCGTGACTTACCAATCTTATGCAGGTAAGACTGAAAACATCCATGCCCGCTCAAAAGCTGGGTCAGATAGAAGTCAGTCTCACCATGCCTTTGATTCAGCCACGGTCTCACATCCGGGATGAGGCGCAATTGACCCAAGACTGCTGCCAATCGTTGAGGGAGCGCTGTCTTTCCTCGCAGACCATCATCTCCCTCGCATCCTTGTTTTGGTGCAGGTAAATAGCGTGGCGCTCTCTAGCAAGGAGGGTGGCAGGTATCACGCCTGCAATAACTCTCACCGCCGAGTCAGAGACTGTTGGATACGAAGATGCAATTCTCAGTGCTCCTCTTCTCTGTACCTGTGCCAAACGTTTTCGGTATACCTCCTTGCTGAGAACGTCGCCCCATACCTCTGCTCCGTACAGTAGCACTGACCCTACAGCACTCATCAAGAGGCGTCTTCTTGATGGGCTGGGTCCCCCTACGTTGGCCATAAGTCGACTCAGAGCCGATACTCCCGAAGCAGCCTTCTCAGCCATTGCCCTGATTTGCTCAGAGAAACTCATCTTCGGGTCGATCACTAGCCCCAGGTACTTCACCGCTGGCTTCGATTCGATTTGTATGTCGCCAATAATGATCATCCTTACTCTAGGGAGGTCTTTTTTGTCAAGATGACCACTTCGGTTTTCTCTTGTGCTAAACTCAACCCGCGAGCAGTCCTCCAGTCCCTCACTCGGCGCATGAGCATACCTAGCCTCAGTTGCGCTTGTTCAGCGGTGCCTCCAGCAACCAAAGCCGCAACATCATCCACACAGCCGACCAAGCGCGACTCATCTTGCATCTCAAGTCTCAGTAGCCCGTAGTAAGACACGTTCCACAGGTCCGGACCAAGGATAGATCCCTGGGCAACACCCGATGTAATTTCCATCCTTCGTTAGCCCTGTGTCGTGTCGTAGAGCAGGCTTCGGTCCTTTAGGTAGTTCCTAAAAAGCCGCATTAGATATTCTGGAACTTGAAAAGAGTTTTCCAGCGTGTCCAGAATATACACCCCTCTAGTGGAGTTGAAGGCATTCCTGACGTTGAGTGTCACCAACAGGACGATCCGTCGCTTGGTGCGACTTAAATACTTAACCTCCGTCATTACGAACTGACTCTTCTGTATGTTGATGGTCAACCCTGCTTTCCGGATGTGCAAGGCCACTTCCTGGAGCAAGCAGATGTGTTCCTCAAAGTTCTCGGTTATAAGCAGTAGGTCGTCCAAGTATACGAAAACTTGGTGCCGGAAATGCGATGCTGTCCCCTTTTCCATAAGGCGCGTCATTGTTTGAGGGGCATTACACAGTCCGAATGGCATGGCAACGAATTGATACAGTGGCCGACCTGGAACCGTGACGGCTGTCTTCTTCCTTGAGCCAGGATCTAAAGGGATTTGCCAGAACGCGTCTTTGAGGTCCAAGCTCGTCATGAAGTGGGCTGCAGGTAATCGACTCAAGATGCCCTCAATCAACGGTAGAGGATATGCGTCCTTGACAGTGACGGCATTAGAAGATCGGGCATCTAAGCATAGCCGGACCTTGTTCAGCTTGACAACTAAAGTGTCCGGGGAAGCCCACGCACTCTGCGATTCTACGATCACGCCTAGTGCTAACATCCAATCAACTTTGGCATATAACGACTTCTCCTTCGCCGGAGATATGGCAAAATGTCTCTACTTTATGGGATTGGCATCTCCCACATCTATTGTGTGAAACACCGAGGTTGTCCTGCCGAGACCTTCCTTCTCATGCGATGGAAAAGCCGATATAGACGAGTCAAGTCGCAGTTGTTGATTCGCATCCAAGGCATGTCGAAGTGAGTGAGAAGTTGGGGTCGCGTCATGGACAGTGGCAACAGAGCATCGTGTTAGAAAATAATGCGGGAGCCAAGTTAAATTTTCAAACGAAATCCACCCTTAGGAACAGATTCTGTGTTAGTTGGGGTATAATGTAGAATTCCAGAGACTTGTAGACCCCTTAAATCTGACATCTATTGTAATTTTCCCCACTACGGAGTGACGAGCTCCGTACGCCGTGCTAAGCCAGGTAGTAAAATGCTGAATTTGGTCTGCATGAGTCATCAGGACCTCTCTCCTTCAATAGTTCGTCTAAGTGCATTGCCCGCAACACCTTCCTCAACTGCCTGACCCTTCCCCAGAAGCTTCACGTCTGACGCGTGGCTCGCTTCCTTCGCGAAGGATTTGTTATGACCATCTCCTCATTGAGGATGCACTGACGAGTAGCTAGATAGTCCCGCAGTCCGACATGAAAGGGCTTAACATGCCACGGGACCTTAGTCCCATTACCATTCCCCTGAACGTCTGGCTTGGCAACGCGTGACGTCAGCTGCGGAACTTCAAGAGAACTGTGTTTGGCGGTGCCAATCAGCAAAGTTGAGGTCGTCTTTGGGGGTTGGTTGCACATAGCAATGGGATCGGTATCTGTTTGTTCAGGCTTTAGTAGTGCCGACGGGGGTTTACGGCACTCGCTGGCAAGTTTTTTCGTAACTTGCAATCTGCGCAATCTGGTGCATATGTGTCCACTTTTCCGCACCGGTAACAGAAAATCGTCAGTTCTGCTGGACATGCGAAGAACCGGTGTCCCGGTTGGTGGCAGTTCCAACAGACCGTCAGACTTGCCACTACCTCGACGAAAGTTCGGTAAGTTGCTAGCTCAAACTCTCGATCCAGGGGTGCTCCGCTCCTCTAGACGTGTATCAGGTCGGTATTTACGTGATCCGCTGTTACTAGCTCCGCAGTATGGTTGCTTCATTGATTAGGTCCCGGTATGCGAAGCTGTGGACGAAAGTTTCCTTGCCGTTCATCTAGACTGTTTTTAGCTCGCACCGCATGTTCTCCGAATGGTTCGTGGGTGCCTCGTTTACGTTTTCCCAGTTGTTCATTCAATTCTTTTTCAGTGAGGCCATCATCAAAGTGGCTGCGAAAAGCTGCACAGAAGGAATTCCAATCAGGACATGGTACGGATTCCTTAAAGCTCCAGTACCATTTGGCAGCGTCTGCATTGAATAAGACGTGTGCAGGCCTAAGAGAAGCCAAGAAGTTGTCTTTCAGCGTACTGGTGACTTGCGCCTGAATCCGGAACAGGAAACTGTCCACTATTGTCGCCGATTTAAAGCCGGTGAAGCTGTGTCACCAACTCTCCATTATGTGTGGTGTTGGGTCTTGGGTTGGCTTCGCTACATTCGCGGGGCGATTCGCATCATTCGTGGGCCTGTTGCAAAGAAACGATTCGTGCATTCTAGGTATTAGTAGGGGCGTGGGGTTGTACCCTGGTACTCGAGCCCCACTGACAGGAGTAGTGGAGTTGTGTTAAACAAACATTCAGTCACTTTACGTGAGTTGTAGCTTCTGCTCTCCTTTGTTTTCCTTTTTTTTTATCTCGCGACAGTATCCTTGTGATGTGTTGTCCTGGGGTAAAACCTGTATGGACCTTCTATTTTCTTGATGGGAACTGTCAGCCAGATGGGTTCCTCCTATCTACCTGGACTCTCAAGAAAATAGAAGGGTACCTTGCCTTTATATCGCGAAAGAATTCTACTCATTTTTTATGCATGATAGATGAGTGGTTTTGGTTCGACTAACGGTGGCGTATGCTGGAGTTGCGAAGTCCGGAATGCTATCACGCGTCCGGATTTATGACCGCATTCAAAATTGTTATGGTAACGCTATCACTCATCTCGTCAAGTCAATTAACGTAGATCAGAGACGGTTTCCGTAACGTATTTAGGGTCGGGGATAATTTTTTGGATAAGAAGATGCAATTCTCAGTGCTCCTCTTCTCTGTACCTGTGCCAATCGTTTTCGGTATACCTCCTTACTGAGAGCGTCGCCCCATACCTATGCTCCGTACAGTAGGACTGACCCTACAGCACTCATCAAGAGGCGTCTTCTTGATGGGCTGGGTCCCCCTACGTTGGCCATAAGTCGACTCAGGGCCGATATTCCCGAAGCAGCCTTCTCAGCCGTTGCCCTGATTTGCTCAGAGAAACTCATCTTCGAGTCGATCAGTAGCCCCAGGTACTTCACCGCTGGCTTCGATTCGATCTGTATATCTCCAATACTGATCATCCTTACTCTAGGCTTTCTCTTTTTTGTCAAGATGACCACTTCGGTTTTCTCCAGTGCTAAACTGAGCCCGCGAGCAGTCATCTAGTCCCTCACTCGGCGCATTAGCATACCTAGCCTAAGTTGCGCTTGTTCAACGGTGCGTCCGGCGACCAGAGCCGCAACATCATCCGCATAGCTGACCAAGCGCGACTCATCTGGCATCTCAAGTCTCAGTAGCCCGTCGTAAGACACGTTCCACAGGTCCGGACCAAGGATAGATCCCTGGGCAACACCCGATGTAATTTCCATACTTCGTTGGCCCGCCGTGCTTAACCAGGTAGTAAAATGCTAAATTTGGTTTGTGTGAGTAATCCTGCCGTAAGGAACTGAGTCATGCGTTGTAGGTATCGAGGGGGGTGCGGTACTGTATCGAGGTCGATACTCTGGGGCCATGGGATCCATTCCCGAGCTCCCTCGGAGGAAATTCCAATCATCAGCCAGTCTAGAGGTGGGTATAGCTGCACTTGGATTTGGCTCCCAGCCAGGTGGAGCTCTTGCACCGCTGGGTGTTGACTGATCTTGAGGTCTTGGAAATCTCTCTCCATGTGTCAGATCCTATCGGACAACCCTTGCAATAAGGACAAAATTGTGTCGTTGACCGTGGTGTTTGAATGTGCTGGTGGGGCATCTGTCGGTACCCCAGCAACTGGAGCTTCTCCATCCACGGCTACTTGATCGTCCGAAAGCGATTGGGTTTGATCATTATACCGTGGGTCTTCTGCCACTGCTCCACGCATAGGGGCGTGCGCTCCAAGGGGATCGTCTAGGGTACTACGCTCGATCAGGCGTCTGTATAAAGGACAAACATTGGATGTTTGCAAGAGCTGCTGGACACAAACACAATGGAGCAGGTGTCCGCACTCCAATCGCACACTGGTTATGCCCTCTACAACATTCTCGAAGCAGATCCCGCAATTGGCTGGTTGCACCATTTTGGAGCGGGCCCACTGTTTTTTCGGAGTCCACTTCGTTGTCATTGCTGGTAAAGTAAAGGTATATATTATTATTATTATAACTTTATTTAGCAATGAAACATGACAATTCATAAAAACTTAAGACTAATTTTTGCTATGACAACTCCTCAAAAGCAGGACTTGAAAGAGGAGTTTGATAAAACAAATTAGTTGCCTACGCAATTATTGATTTTTTTATATTATAAGACAGATTAATTCCTTATTCTAATTACGTTACTATTGAGTTGTAATAACACTATTTGAAAATTAAAATTTTCAATTGATATAATTAAATGTTCTTAAAAATTCTTCACCAGACATACTAAGAAGCCATTTTTTGATGTAAAGTTTAAAGATTTCTGATCACATCTGATGAATTCTGGCAACAAGTTGAAGGTTCTTGGGCCAATATATTGGATATAGCTTTATGATTGTGTTTTATTACAAGTAGGTACATTGATTCTAAAATAATTATATCTAGTATTATAAACATTGCTTGAAACCTGACGGATTTGCGCTTTAAATGTGTAAATAGCTGCAGATTTGATATATAGTTTTCTTATGTCAAGTACTCCTGTTAAGTCATATAATTCTGATGATGGAAATATTCTAGGTAACTTGAACATTGTCTTGAGTATAGTCTTTTGTGTAACTTCTAAATTTTCTATATGGGTTTAAAATATACCTCCCCATACTGATATACAGTATTGGATTAGAGATTGAACTTGAGCATAATAGATTATTTTCAGTTGCGGTATTGTCAACACATCTCGTAATGAAATAAAGAGAAGTATGCACATTCTGAGTTTTCCATTAATGTATTCAGAATGGGAATTCCATTTGACGTTACGATCAATTATGACTCCTAGGTACTTTGTTTTCTCAACAATAACTAAGTCTTGGCACTTACACACTGTATTCCCTTTATTAGTGTTATGGCAGTTTAGTTCGTGCAGTTTAAGAGTCCGGTATGATGGCTGACCCGGAGATGTCAATGAGAAGGTTTGCGGGAGTTAAGGCGAAGCCTATGTCTTTGCAACCAGTTATGGATCCGACTCATTGCAATTTCTGCTATATGCTTAGTTTCGTTCCAATTTGTTGATGAAACTAATAGGGCAGTGTCATCAGCAAAAGCCACAACTTTGCATTTGCTGCTCAATTTTATATTGCAAAGATCGTTTACGTAAATATTGTATAGTAACAGGGATAGCACTGTCCCTTGTGTACTTAACACTCTGACTCGTTTTTGTCCCAAAGACAAATATGATTTAAGGAGTTTTAAGGGATTGGCTTTTATACCAATTTTTTCTAGTTTTGATATCAAAATTTGATGTGAAATTGTATCAAAAGCCTTTGAAAGATCCATGAAAATTGCCAAAGGTTTGTTATTGGCATCGATTTCTGAGTACAAAAAGTCCGTTACTGATAAGACAGCGTCTTCTGTACTCATGCCTTCCCTGAAACCATATTGATGGCATGATATAATATCATTTTCAGACAAATACTTTGTCAGTCGATTTTTGATACATTTCTCAAAAATTTTAGCTATTACCGGCAGAAGAGATATTGGTCGATAGTTATTAGTTTCTAGTTTTCTTCCATTTTTATGTACTGGTATAATTATCACTTTCTTGAATAAGTTGGATAGATTCCTTCGACAATGCATTTATTGAATGAAAGGGTGAGCGGTTTGCTGATTTCGTTTTTAATTTTTCTATATGTTGTAGAAGACAAATCATCCCAACCTGCCGACGTATTTGTTTTCAGAGAACTGATGATACTTTCAATTTCTATAGCCCTGATATTGGATAAGTGAAAATTGCACAACATATCGGAACCGTAGGACTCGTTATTTGGTTCGTTCCATGTGGTGTTTACTTCTATATTACCGACTCCTAAAAAAGCATTATTGAACATATATGCAATATTATATTCATCAGCAATAGAGTTGTTGTCTGTTACCCTCATATGGTTCACTATTTCGTGAAGTGCTCTTTGTTTTTCTTTATTATTGGTGTTGTTTTTAACAATTTCCCAAAGTTTTTTGTTGCTGTTATTAGCCACTGCGAGTTGTTTTTGATAGTAGTTTCTCTTCGCATATTTTTTTACTTCGTTTAATTTATTTCCATATTTTTTGTAATAAGAGTATAGGGCTAGTTGCATGTTAAATGGTTGTTTATTCAATTTTCGCTTAATTTTGTCTATGTTACGAATTGATTTCATGATACCTTGGGTTACCCAGGGTTTCAGTGGTTGAAGTTTATTGGGATTATACAGTTTTGTCGAGCGGAGATGAATATTGTCTCTTAATGTAGATAAAACCTTACTCGCTGATATGTTTGCATTATCTTGCGTACAGATAACTTGACTCCAATCTATTTTAGATAATTGACTCCTTAGTTTTTCGCAGCAAATTTTAGTTATTTCTTAATTATTAGGTTTAACTTTTTGATTGCTTTGATAATCCATGTTTATATTTATGAGTATAGTATAATGATCAGTTATTGAGTTCTGCAAAATAATCGGAACTGTTGCAAGACTATCGAAGTTTTTTTGTCTAATAAGAATATGATCAAGTCACGATTTTTGATTACCATTAACACGAGTGTATTTGTTTATAAGAGATAAAAAATCTAAACTACCTATAGCTGTTAAATATTCGTTTGTGATTCTATTGTGGTCCATAATTTCTATATTAATATCACCAACCACTATATCGGAATCACTACGTGTGTTACTATTCGTTCCTAAAATGGAATGAAGCTTCAAAATAAATTCTGAGTCATTAATCGTAGGTGATTTATAAATCGCGTATATTGTGAATGACCTATGATTTGGCAAATGGATATTAATTTTTAGCCCCGTTAATTCCATGCACGTAATTTCTTCGCTTTGAGCAAAGTAAGTATTTTTGACAAAGACTACCGTCATTTTTGTTACGGGATAAAATTGTATAAAACATATTGAATTCAGGTAACTGAATTGTGGCTACACAACTGAAGTCATCAATGTAACTACTGTGATGCGTTGTGTCGGCTTCAAAAGTTAATTGATCGTGAAAATCGATTAGTTCTGTAGGAGTATATGATTCCAACATTTCAAATATTTGTTATTTACGTTAATTACATTCATTTAAGCAAATTTACGTTTAATTCATTCTCGAAATTGATTCTATGAACGTGATCATTTTCAGATCTTCTAATGTAAATATGATTATTTTTAAACCATATATACCTAAAGTTATTTTCTTTCGCAATTTTTTTGCTAAGTAAGGAAGCCTTTTAAAATGTTGGGTCAAGTGAGCATTTAGGTAGAATTTGCTAGTTGGAAATTTATCGTGGAAATTTCTACAGATGAGTTGGTCTCGCTTTGCTTTAGCTGCGACTAGCCACAGATCCCTCGCTTCTTCCGTAGCGAAACGAACAACCATTGTTGTCGGTTGATAATTTTGCGCGTTGCGAATTTCGGCAGGTTTTGTTCTCTATATATACTCCTAAAATAAAAATAAAATTGTTGATAGTCTTAAGTGGCTTATAGTGGCGAGCTATGTGATCTATTTAACAACAACAAAATTTATTTTAAGAACTCTTTCCTTTCCAGCAGCGCTGACTGCTCCATAGGGAAGTGAGAGTGAATGGTGGTCTGCTGAAAAAAGGGTGCTTCAGGCCGATTTGAAAAATCATCCCCGACCCCAAATTCATTACAAAACCGTCTCTAATCTACGTTAACTGACTCGACGAGATGAGTGATAGCGTCACTCACCTCGTTACGACGAGTTTTATATGCGGTCGAGAATCCCGACGCGTGGAAGCATTCCGGGCTGCACAACTCCAGCATACGCCACTGAAAGTCAAACTGAAACCACTCATCTATCACGCATAAAAAACGGGTAGAATCTTTCCGCGATATAGAGGCAAGGTACCCTTCTATTTTCTTGAGAGTCCAGGCAGATAGGAGGAACCAATCTGGCTGACAGCTCCCATCGAGGAAAGAGAAGGTCCATGCAGGTTTTGCCCTGGGACAACACATCGGAAGGATTCTGTCGCGAGAAAAAAGGTAAAACAAAGGAGAGTGTAAGCTACAACTCAGGTTAACTGGCTGCAGGGTGTATACCACAACTCCACTACGCCTGTTCGTAGGGCTCCTGTACCGAGGTACTTTACATCCTCCATAAATGAACAAATCGTCAGAAGACGCGAACCTTTTACCCCTTTAGGATGTTTGGGCCCCACGTTGGGCCCCATTCGGAATAAAACTCAAGTTTAAAACAGAAACTCGTATACGTCTCGAAGGAAATCTGAGCCGACCTCTCATCGGTTCTAGACGTGAAGTCTTGGAACGTGACAACGGACTGCACCCCTCAGGTAAACAGGTCCAGAAACACTTAGTCTACTCGGAGGTGGCTGCTGACTAGCTAGCTAGTTCGGTGAGAAGTTCGTTCGCGGGTCTTACGTGAGCAGACCAAGTCCAAAATACAAAAATTCAGCCACCGGTTCACATGCCCAATTTACTAACGTGTCTAAAATACCACCATACGGAAACGAAACCTATCTTTACTTTATTTTGTATTTCGTACATTCATTCAGCCAACAACAAAAACTGTATCTAATTCTGCATTCCCGGATATCACCGACACGGTACCGAAAAATATCCTACTCTAACGCGAACTAAGAAGCAACTTACTCTAACAAAAACCTCAAAGCAAATTATGGTACCGCGTACCGGAGAGACGCAAAACCAGCCATCCGCGGATTAGGCGAACCCTGCCCTCGTAACGGCATGCTCACCGTTTGCTGTCATTTCTGCTGGAAAAGAAGGGTTAGCTGGAAAGGAAAGACGTTGTTAGATTTGGCAGTTCATGTTATTTATTGAAAAAAGGAACAAAAAGGGAATTATTTCATCACTTATCAACATAGACTAACTTCCAGTTTCAAATTTGTTATTATAAGTGCAGTTGGTAAGTGTAGTAGTACATTTATATTTCGTTATTTAATATTTTGTATATAAAAGCAATAACGATATCTGTTTTTTTTTGCATTTTATTCTTCTCAATATTTTTCTTTTTATTTCTTTCCTTTCTCTACCATTTATTTTTTTGCTTATGAGTTAATGTTTTTAAATCTTGTTATAATAATTCTTTCTCTTTCTTTTCATTTTTTTCGCCTCATCAAAATATTTGTGATGGAAACTATTCCTGAGTGGTTTAAGTACGAGTATGTGTGAATTGAAATAGAATCGAACAGTTCACGGGCTGTCGTCAATGGCCTAACCAAAAGTCAAAAGAACAATGATCGCCCTAGCTTGTAGGATACAGGATAATTTGATCAATGCATTCATACATATTGAATACAGTTATTCGTTAGAAATGGAAACAATCTGTTTTTTTAATGCTTTCTTGCAAATCATTTTGACAACGTCCCTGTTCACTTTAGGCGACTTTTTCAATTTACTCTAGAGGTAAGGGAAGAAACGATTCTTCAACCGAAAGGAGAATAATGTCAACGCCTATAATTTTAATATATAGTTGCCTCTAACTTTCATGTCACATTCATTCCCACAATCAACGAATAAAACATTCACATTCCCAACCTTGCACACAGATACACCAACGATGCATTAAATAAACTGGCTATGGAAGTGCGCAATGAATAATTCAAATTTATGCCGTATAAAATACTGAATTCTCATACGAGTATTACCTCCTGTACAAGTTATAGAGACATCATATTTGTTCGGTGTGTAGTTTTTTTTTGTTTCTTAAGTGCCACTTGTCTTAAATTTGTTTGTTTGGTTATTTTTTTTCTTTCATTAAGATGCTATACGTATCCTTTTCATCTTTAAAATTTCATTTGTAAATTTATTTTACTTGAATATTTTCACTTAATTATCATTTTTAGATGAATAGATCTAACTTTCTTATATTAAATAAAAATATATGTAGGTAATAGTTGCCCATAAATACAATATAAAACATACAAAAAGGACGACGAATACTCCCTGGGGTAAGAACATTCATGCTTACTTGTTTTTGCCGTGCTTGTCGAGGAGGACTGTAAGTTAATTCCACAGGCTGCACAAAAACAATGTTGCGTTCTTTGCATTCGCAAGGCTTTTTCTGGCAGAAAATAGAAACTTCTTCCTAATTCACGACGTTTGCACTTAGCGAACTCGGACAGAAAATTTTCCCCCCGTCTTCCGTTTCTGCGCTCGACTTTTCGGACAATTTTCTTACGGCCACGGGAAAATTTTTTATCGGTTATGTATATTTTATGTAATATCCAAAGTCCGATGACATCTGAACATCCTCACGACAGTCCAGCCATTTTGTCCGGAGTCTTCCTCTTTCCCATTCAACCACAAAACTTTCATCTTCCTACCAGCTGTCAAAACGTGGTGCAGGGTCAGCGAGTTGTTATAGGGTCGCTTCCGGACCGTCGACGTAAATAACGACCCACGGTTCGTTGTCAGTGGCGTAGTGCTGATTCATCACATCGCAGTGCCCATGATGCCAACCAGGCATGAGGAGACTGAACGACCCGATGTCCAGCTCTAGGCTGCGTTTACCCATCTGGAGTGGGGGTCGTGTGTCGGATGGATGGCTAGCCTTCCCAAGGTACGTTCTAGAAGGAAAGGTCACTGTGTGCGATTTCGAGCCCAGGTGGAGGTGGGCGAGGCTAATCGTAAGATAACACCGAGAAAAAAACGAAAAATTCAAAAAGGTTTTCAGCCGCCGAAGCATGCGACCGTATCCACCGTGCGCACTCAATGGGTGGTAATGAGCACGTCTAATAATATCGATGGTAAATTATTCGGGCACCCATAACCTCCACTGTTCCTCTTCTTGTATGGGGTCTCTGGATGCGTGTGCCATCCACTTGTATATAAATCCCTGCGTCGGCCGCAGTTCTGGCAGCTGTGGTAGCTGGCTCTGAATAGTATTCATCAGCTGGGTGTAACGAGCCGACTTGAAGACGGGATCGTCCAGGTCGATCAATGGGCGGACGTCATCCTCCTTGGCCAATTCAGCTCCTTCCGGGGCAAACATTCTCTACAAGGTGTCCGGTACCACATGTTGGCTTCCTCTCTGGTGTCGAATCATACAGTCAAACGCCTGTGATTTCATGGCCCATCTAGCCAAACGGTCATGGAGATCACTTTGGCTCATCAGTCATTTCAGGGACGCATGATCCGTAATAATGTCGAAGGAGTGTCACTGCACATATGCTCGAAAGCGTTTCATTGCCCCTAAGCATTCTTGCTCCGAGACCGTGTAGCTCCTGGGGCGGGTTCAACTTTTGCGACATGAAGGCTATAGACATCTCCTCGGTGTCTCGCGTAACCTTGACTAAGGCTGCTGCCACCCCATGCTAGCATCGCATTGGATTGAGAACGGCTTCACAAAGTCCGGGCTATGAGTACGGGGGCTGTTACCAGACTTTTCTTTAGCTCTTCGAAGGCTCACAAGCTGGGCCCTTCCCAGACGAACTTCCATCCCTTACGCAGCATTTCGGTCAAGGATGTAGTGATGGTTGCGCAGTCATGTACGAAACGTTGGTAATATCTGCATAAGCCTAAGAATCGGCGTAACTGCTTGGTGGTCTTGGGCAGTAGAAAAGCATCAATTGTTTGTGTCTTGTCCGGGTCGGTCTTGATATTGCCATGGCCAATGATGTGACCCAAATACTTAACCTGCATCCTTACGAGCTGACTCTTTTGTATATTGATGGTTAATTCTGCTCTCCGGATGTGCAGGGCCACTTAATGAAGCAAGCCGATGTGTTCATCAAATGTCTCAGGAATAAGCAGTAGGTCGTCTAAGTATACGAAAACTTGGTGGCGTAAATGTGGTGGTATCACTTTGTCCATAAGGCGCGTCATTGTTTGAGGGGCATTACACAGTCCGAATGGCATGGCCACGAATTGGTACAGTAAGCGAGCTGCGACCGTGAACGCTGACTTCGTCTTTGAGCCAGGATCTAAAGGGATTTGCCAGAACGCGTTGTAATGATTCATGATTATACAATCTTACCTAGAACAATAATTAATTCCTATACTTACCTAGAAAAATAATTCATGTAATTATTCATGATTATTATTATACTTACCATTAATTCCTATACTGACCTAGAACAATAATTCATTGCATTCTTTATTTAAAAACAACAACATAAATTACTCAGAACGAATGCATGTGTAAGACGACACCGTTCAATGTTTTGCTTTCGCTTTTACTTTCTTCCGCATTCATGGAAGTAGATCAAAACAAATGACATATGTTTGCACAAGGTCGATCGCATGTACTTGATTTATGACCTAGATAGCATGCGATGAATGCATTCACTTGTACGATCCATTGAATACATCAATGCATCGTATAACATGCATTTGAAGTAAATATTATGTCACGAGACTGTTATATTGGATATATTATACCTCACAGGATCCTCCCAGCCTTTTCCGGGATATCCTGTTCTGGTACTTTGAGGCACTACTCAGCCTCGCCACCTACAGCTTACCTTAACTGCCTCAAACTCTATTCATTTGCCAAAAGGAAACACCCAGTTCAAAGTTAATTAATATTTATTTGTTTTTTACAATTGCTTGGACGCGCTTAGTTGCACGTAGACGATCCTTCACCTCCTTCTTGATGTGGCGCCGCAGCTCCGTCACCTTCTGCTGCCACTGGGTCCGCTCCGCTATGGTGGTCGAGATGCATGCGAGCCGCCTGTATTCGTGGAGCTGCTGCCGTAACTGCTCCCGTCGACCGCCGCACCTTGCTCGGACGGAGGTGTCCAGCGGCGCCTTCAATCTTGCCAAGTACTCCTCACGGGTGATAGGCCGTGGGCCTGCCCTGGTGTTTTCCTGGAGTGCCTCCTCCAGACTCTTCTTGGGCGAACGATGGCGTGCACCTGAGCTGCTTGCTGCGGTTACTCCGGCTGCCACCCGATAGGTCGGGATACACACGCTGGCGAGCGTTGGTCTTGCTGGGGTGCTCCTATTCTCCTGGGCACGGCTCCACTCTATACGCCTTGCTCGGCACGCTTCACCCGTGCGACTGGCGGTGTCTTCAAGGACGGAGGATGCCTGGAAGAAAGTAAAGTTAGTTGATGGTGGCTACACAGCGTAAAACGCCCCCAAGCCGAATGAGGTTCGTGGCTCAAGCCTACACCTCACCATCTAACCAAAGCGAAAATATTCTGCAGTTGCACCGGAACGAAACTTTCGAAAGTACGAACGGATTACACACCGACTGGCTCGAACACCGCTTTTCTGTTGTAGTCACTACTCACCGCTTCTCGCTCGATCAATTGCTTTTAAACGATTCTGCGGACTCGATTCGCCCTAAATTCGCCCTAAATTCGCTGAGTAGTCGAAACGTGCGCTCTCGTTCCACGAAAGCTTCTTCCTCCCCGCTCCGTCTCACTTGCTCGCATGGTGAAACTTTGCGGCGAATTGGCGGAATTGAAGAAATCAGGCGAGGAAAAGCTTTTGTTTAGGTTTTCTGTTCCCTCCACAGTGTCACTCCGCTGGAAGCACACCCCGAAGCTTCTCATGTACATAGTCGTCGTCGTCGCTAATGTTATGGCTTATGTAAAGCGAATTATGAAGTCTTTTTGCTTGCCGTTGGTCGACAAGTACATGTTTTGATGACAATGGGCGTATGTGCTTGACCGTACAACACTTGACGGAGTGCGAATGCTTAAACGATTGTCGACATTCCTATAAAGCATAACATTTCCTCCGGCGGATTTGAATGATTTACGTACTTGGAGAGTGAAGTAAATCGTTGTTCCGTTCCAATGATGCGAATTACTTAATGCGTCAGTTGTACTTATATTTTGCGCTGTTAAGTCCATTACTATTGTATTGCTGTACTTCTCACTGCCTATTGTTGATTGATTGAGCTAAGATCCTGTTTGGTTTAATAATTTGTTTGCTTCAAACATTAAGATGTTACTATTTCATTTGATTCTATGCAATAATGGAATAGTGCTAAATTTGCTTCTGTCGTAAATTACAGGATTATAAATTATTTCGTTTCACTAAAATATTGAAAACCATACTGAACATATTTTCCGCCCTTAAATTGTTTTTTCTTGACAATAAACTATTATTTTACAATTGAAAAATAGCGGACTACAATTTCTTCTTTTAATTGGTTTTACTTAATAATATGGTTACAACTTCTTTTTAGATTCATATTCAATGCTGATCTTTTTTTATATTTGGAAGTTAATGGTTTTCTCTTATTTTTAACATTACTTATCATCTTGGAATTTTTATTCTGCTCGTATATTTTTTGGCTTTTAATTTCCTCATTTCTTTCAAATAGTATTAAAGTTCTCTTGCGTATATTCAAATATTTTAATTGCTAATTGATTCGATGTTGCTTTTGGTTAGTGGTTATTACTCGTATTAGGGTGTTACTATTTATTTAGTACAGGTTTTAGTAAACTATAACAGTTAGCGTTAGTGAGGATTTAATGTGGACGGCTTTCAAAATAGTTTAAATTTGCAAAGAAATTCGTTTTTTATTCTATTTATTCTATTCATGGTTTATTAATATTCTATTAAATTACTTTCATTAATGCTATAAAAAAGCTCTTTATGTAAGCTTCTGCTAGCATTTTATTAAATTGTGTATTGTGCGAATAGGTTAGTAGGGAAGTTTCGATAGGAAATATTGTTAAAGCTTTAGCGGTTATTTATTGCGAATAAGTTAATATGTAAACGGGGAATGAATATTTCACACGATCGTTACGTTCGGGCATTGCTTCGCTTCGGAAGAAGATTTGCCGAGAGAATAGCTTTCCATTTATGTAGCTTGAGAGTAGTTTTTGTTGTATTCCCAAGACTTTAGTATAAGCTATCTTGGCTTTATAGGGTGCGAGTGAGCGTGATAAATAAACTTTCCCCTTAATATGCATGGTTAATGGTGTTAATGGGAATGGGAGTCATGGATTGAAGGTTTATTTGATTGTTTTTGCTCGCCACTAACGAGCTTTGAAAATATGATTAGCATTGCTTCTGCAATGATGCATGAGATAATTGAATGAAGCGATGTATTGTAGCTTTTACATGCGCTGATTGCTAGGAAGTATGTGAAGTATATGATATGTATGTACTAATTCGTGGTTGGCTGATAATTGCCTTGAAGAGCATTTGTTTTTAATTAAGTCGGCTTCATGCATTTCGTAGTGGGCAGGGCTTTTAATTCATCTATGCTATGCAATTATGTAGGAGGAAAAGCTTTTGAGGTTTTTGCATTTAATTGCCGTTTAATTGGCTTAAGTTGTATATGACATACTTTGTTATCCATTTGTAGTTGTAAAAAGGGAGGATTATTAGAAATGTATTCAGCAGTATGTGTAAATAGTTGTGGATTATTTATAAATTGGAATCTACTATTTATTTTGAAGGTTTTTTGTTAAGTATGGAAATATTGTATGAGTTGTGAATGATGATGATCTGTTTCATTAAATTGAAATTAAAAGGAAAGATTGTAAGCTTAAAAGTTCTGGTATATACTTTTATTGATTTTAGTGAACTGTTAAACAGATATACTGCGTTGAAAATATCTTGCGAGAAAGATTATGGTCGAAGCGACACTATCACTATATGGGCTTGGGAACATATAGTTTCGGCCTTCATTCAAGACCCTATATATGTTCCGTCTAATTTTTCCCTAGTGCGTGTCTGCTTAGTTTGGCATAATGCTGTCCTAGGCCTTGCTGGAAGACAGTACAGTGCAGTGCGAGGTCACTGCATAAGCCGTTTATCAAATTTTTGATATCGATCTTGAGAAAACGATTGTTTAAAGAATCTTAAAGTATATATTATAGCATTCTAAGATGCAATTTGGTATCGTTGCTATATGTGAAGTAAAAGGGTGGGAAATGGGTGGGTTTTGAATTGTCTTGCGCTTTCCACAGGAGTGTTATTAGTGACTTTTTTAGTAGTTGGCTGTTATAATGTATTTATTGTAAAAGGAAACGTAGTGGTTTGTTTAAAAGATACTTAGTTAATAGCGTATTCGCAAACCATTTTCGATCAATAGCTCAGAGGCTATGACTGGATGTTAAATTGATGTCTCTTTTGCATATGACTTAATACTAAATGTAGCGTGTCTGCCGGAAGTTGAAGTTGGGCAGCTCAGAGGCTATTATTTGTTTCTTTTGAGGACTTGTAACTAAAAACAGCGTGTCCGCCGACAGCTTACGTCGACGGCTCAGAGGCTGTTGTGTAATCAACTGGTTTTCATTCCAGTGATCGTGCAATTTAGACATCGAAAAAGCGTGTCTGCTGATCGTGTTGCCGGGGTTTTACCGACTTAACTGCCACTTTTCCCGTTTCCTTAACATCATGAAATGGCACATTTAGTGCTGGATGTAAATTTGGTTATTTGAGAGTGAATTGTAGTGGAACTTGAAAGAGATAATTGGTTTTGGGGTAAAATCGTTTGCATTGTTGTAATGTTCTAAAATTCTATTGTTTCAAAGTTTACATACTTAAATTGTTTCAGTGTAACTTGAAACTAAATTAATTTCATGGTTATTTGCCCTTGAAAATTGCCCTTCCCATGTAAATTATTCTTTATATTCGTTAAGCGCAGTTTATTTACATATTTCATTTGCTCATTAATGTTATTGCATTTAAAAATTATTGCCCAGATGTCTATCTATTTAATTTGTAGTTAAATGTTTGCTTTTGTTTGCTCGTCAAATTGCATCTCAGGCAATTCGAATGCTCATTCAATTCGCAAGATAGACTTTTTTATGCATTTGGGTACGCGTATTGTTTAAGTAGTTGGAGTGTTAAATGGTATTATATTTCGATAACAATAGGCACGCGTTTGTTTGCTCGCTATTGAGTTTTCATTTTGCTTATTTGTGTTTAATATTTACTTGTAATGTTTTGTGTTTTCGCATGTTAGTTGATTGAAACTTTATATCTTTATAAATTCTACGTTGGGTTTGAACGAGTTAGGAATTAGTTTGAATGACCTTCAGATAAGAAATATGAGATTTAAGATACATGAATGGAGGAGTAAATGAATGTAGAATTAGATGCTCAATATGATTATAAGATTTTAGGACTGATCTTATTCGATGGATAGTATGAGTAGGATTAATATTACATTAGAATATTGTTATCATATCTTGATTATTGGAATGATCAATATAATTATATCAGTTTATTTTAAAGGAAGACTGATTCAGTTTGATCAATAATATTATGTTTGGATATTAATACTTTCTTTTTGTTATTTAATTAATTGAAATATTTATTTGATGATTTATTTAAGGAGATTGATCTAGTTTGTTGGAAAGTATGAGTAACCTTAATTTTGTATTTGAATATTGATATTATATTTTTGTTATTTGAACAATCAATATTATTTTTATTTTCTTTTTTGAGAAGTTTAATCTAGTTTTATGTACTCTATGAGTAGCAACAATATCCGGTAGAACAAAGGAGATAAGGGATTTATTTTTGAATTGGCGACTTTGTATTCTAGGGTACGTACAATCGTGTTAGGTACTTGGGAAAAGAATACAGGTCAGGTGGATAGCGTTGTAACAAATGAAGTAGGACAAAATCAAGTTGGCGATATAATACTTCAATGCGCTACTTTGCACTGGTTTGGACAAGCAAAAGTGCAATTTTCGTGATCGCTCTTTTGTAGAATTTACCATTTGAAAGCAACGTTACGACTCGTACTACCGCATCATGTCCTGGGTGGACTTGAATGATCCTAGCTAGCGGCCATCGGCAAGATGGAGTTCTTTCTTCCTTCAATAAGCATAAGTCGCCTACTTTGGCGTTATTTTCGCTTTTGATCCACTTCGGTCGGCGTTGTAAACGGCTTAAGTAATCCATTCGCCACCGTTTCCAGAAATCTTGGGTAATTTTCTGTGCCAGTTGCCATCTGTCGAGGTGATTAATGCTGACTTCCTCCAACGTAATCTCCGGAGGAGCTATCATCGTGTCGCCGATTAAAAAATGAGTAGGAGTTAGTGCTGCGGTGTCCGTCGGGTCGTCTCAAAACGGGCACAATGGCCGGGAATTATGGCAAGCTTCTATTTGAACGAGTACAGTCATCTATTCTTCGTAGGTTAACGATACATGACCTACCATTCGACGTAAATGTGATTTTATGGACTTGACTCCAGCTTCCCAAAGCCCTCCGAAATGGGGTGAAGCTAGAGGATTGAAATGCCATGTTATCCCATCCTACGCTAGATCTTCCGCCGCTCCCACACATATTTCGGATATCTTTTCAGCTCAGCAGCTGCACCAACAAAATTAGAGCCGCAGTCAGAGTTCATATGTTTGCTGTAGCCGCGTCTACCCATGAACCTCCGTAAAGCTGCAAGGAAAGCGGGCGTAGACAGGTCGCTGACAACTTCAATATGTATGGCTTTCACTGCCACACAAATGAATATAGCCACGTATCCCTTTGTGGTTCTGCTTCCTCTTCCTCGCCTGTCCTTTATATCAAAAGGTCCGCAAAAATCAACTCCCGTGTGAGTGAATGGACGGGACACGGTCACTCGAGGTTGTGGTAAATCTCCCATCAGTTGGTTTGATGTGATTGCTTTGGCATGGAAATAACGGATGCACCTATGTATGAATCGTTTGATGCAGTTGCGGGCATCTATTAACCAGAATTTCCTTCTGAGCGTATTCAGCATCAACTGCGTTTGTCCATATAAAGTCGACTGATGAATCTGATGTAGTATTAGATCGGTGAGTTTCCCATTCCGTGGTAGAATCATTGGGTACTTTTCATCAAAAGGTAGCTGGGCGTGTTTTAATCACCCTCCAACACGCATGATTCCTTTGTCGTCCAAGAATGTATTCAAGTTAATCAGTTTACTTTTGTTCCCCATAGGCACTGACCACGTAAGATGTGTCATTTCTTGTGAGTATTCAGTTCGCTGTGCATATTTGATCCAGAATTCAAGAGACTGCCTTAACTCATCGCTGGTTAAGTACGTACGACTACCTGACTGGTTCGCTTTTGATTTGATGAAGCGGAAACAATATGCCGTTACCCTTATTAATTTCGTCAATGTTGAATACCTTTCCACCAGGCCGTTCAAAAAATTTTCTGTTTGCCAACTGACATTAACCATTATATGTTTCCGCTTCTCGATATCAATTGATTGGGTCTCTTTAATTTTAGGCCATCGATCACTACTTTCAACTAGCCAACTTGGTTCATTCCACCAAAGTTGATTTTCGATTAAGTCCCTGGGTTTGACTCCCTTGATGCTATGTCGGCTGGATTGCACTTGGACGGAACATAACGCCACTTAATATTGCCAGTATTTTCTAAGATCTGGGATGTGCTATTGCTCACGAAGACCGTCCACCGAGTCGGATGCCCTTTCAACCATGCTAGGACAACTTCGGAATCGGTCCACAACTAGGTAGGTATTTTCTCGAATTTGAATGACCTTGTGATTTCTTTCAATAGTTGTGACAGCAAGACTGCACCGCATAATTCTAGACGGGGAACGCTAATTGGTTTCACTGGTGCCACTTTGGTCTTGGCTATTAACAGGTGACTGCTGATCGATGATCCTGAGTGTACCACTATGTAAATTGCTGTTGCATACGCCCATTGAGATGCATCACAGAACCCGTGGAATGATATTGTCGCGTGTTATTGGTTCGCGGCCTATAATTTTAACGTTCCGGGAAAGTGAAACGCAATGTCTTTTAATTTAAGTTAAAAGAATTTATTTAATTACAAAAATGCACAATAAACAATTTAACACTTTCACTAATTTTAATTTTCACTATGAAAAAAATCTAGCACTTGTCCATAAATTTCTTATCGCAATTGTCTTCTAAATCACTTCGCACTCAAACAATCAATCGTCTTTGCTTCGCGTTCCACTTTATCGCAGTTTTCTATCGCGGTTGTAATGAATGATCCCCCCATTCATTCAGCTCGCCTTTATATAGGGTCTCTACCTATTCACCCATTTCTCGTACATTATCGAATGTTCTACTGAGAGGTACCTGGTAGATTCGAGCAAATTAATGAATGGAGTGACGTCACTTGCAGATGTTGATCATGCTTGTTGGGTTCTCGTGGGTTCGAGTAAATTCATTTGTTGACGTTGATTATGAAAACAATTGCGACAGCAGCTCGCAGAATTATTTGTACATGTAATTATTTGTACATGTAACATTGCCCCCACCTCAGTTCTTTTCGCCCCGAAAAGATGTGTCGCGATTTGTAGTCAATTCTCCCTGGGTGTAATATGGGGCAAGACGGTCCAGATGCACGATTTTCATTTTAGCTCTCGGCTTACGATGTTCCTGTATTCGGTATACGATGTCGTTGATTCGCTTTGTAACTCGGTATGGTCCCTCCCAATTATGTTGCCACACCAAGTCATCTTGCTGGAAGCCAGTAGAATTAGCCCTTAGATCATACCTGGTCTTCATGCGGTCAGTAACCGATTCGAGGTGTTTTCGCACTGTCCGATGTATCTGGTTCAACCGTTGTCTTAGATCACTTGCGTACTCCGAGACCGTTTGGGGTTTCTCAGGGGGTGTTCCGAACTTTATATCGGCTGGCAAACGAATAGTCTTTCCAAAAATGACTTTGGCTGGGGCTTGGCCCGTCGATGCATGTTCGGCAGCTCTGTACGCCATCAAAAATAGTGGGATATGTCGGTTCCAGTCCCTTTGGTTCTCGTCAACCATCTTGGCCAGATGTTTATTGAGCGTGCCGTTTAACCGTTCGACCATTCCATCGGATTGGGGATGCAGCGGTGTTGTCCTTGTTTTCCGTATTCCCAGTAGTTCACACATTTCGCCAAAAACTAGTGACTCAAAGTTTCGGCCTTGATCTGAATGTAATTCGCAAGGTACGCCGTACCTACTGACCCAATTTAACACTAGCCGTTCAGCTACGGTAGTTGCTTCCTGGTTGGGAATGGGGTAGACCTCGGGCCACTTGCTGAAATAATCGGCTACAACCAGCGTATATCGATTTCCCCAATCGGATTCAGGAAAGGGACCTGCGATGTCAACAGCAATCCTTTCAAATGGCACGCCTACGTTATAGGTTTGCATTTGTCCTCTCAGTCGTCGCTTTGGGCCTTTGACGGAAGCGCAAATTGTGCATCTGCGACACCAGTCCTCTACGTCTTCTCGAGTGTGGAGCCAGTAGAACATTTCCCGCAATTTCGCTAAGGTCTTGTTAACACCAAGGTGGCCTCCCGAGGATCTTTCATGCATTTCCTTAACCACATCGTGGATTCGGCTTTTGGGAAGTATAGTTTGCATCCTATAGGAGCTACCATCCGCCGTTTCCCATCTTCGCTTGAGTACGCCACCCTCCACCTGAAGGGAGTTCCATTGTGCCCAATAGCTTTTCAGGGTTGCGCCATGCATTGAAACGTCTTTCCACTCAGGTCGCCCAGTCGTCTCCTTCCATACGAGCAATGGTCCGATGTCTTCATCGGCTAACTGGGCGGTTCGAATCTCCTCCGATGACCAACCTTCATCGAATTCCGCCGTTATCAATCGCAGATCAACGAGCGGTTCCTTTTCCTCAATCCGTCGGCAATGCTTGCAGTTAGCTGGACATGGACGGCGGGATAGGGCGTCAGCATTTCCATGAACTCCGCCCTTCCGATGAACAATTTCGTAGTCGTATGACTGCAATCTTTGGATCCATCTCGCAACTTGTCCCTCGGGATTTTTGAAGTTGAGCAACCATCTCAGTGATGCATGGTCCGTTCGAAGAACAAATTTCTGGCCATAAAGATACTTGTGGAACTGCTTTGTGGCCTCTATTATAGCCAATAGCTCCTTCCTGGTCGCACAGTAATTCCTCTCACTTTTTGAAAGAACTTGACTGTAATAAGAGAGGACTCTTTCTTCGCCATTGATCTGCTGGGAGAGTACAGCTCCAATACCGCCGTTGCTTGCATCGGTGTCAACCACAAACATTTCTCCGGGTTTCGGATACGCCAGCACGGGTGATTCACACAGCTTTTCCTTCAGGGTCTCAAAGGCTGTCTGGCATTGTTCATTCCAGACATACGGACGATTTTTCTCGGTTAGCTGATGGAGACACTTAGCTATTTAGGCAAAGTCTTTGACGAATCTTCGATAGTAGGTCGCCAGACCCAGAAAACTTCGTAGTTGGCGCTTGTTGTTTGGTGTTGGCCAACTTTTCACGGCTTCAATTTTCTCAGGGTCTGTTTTGACCCCTTCTGCTGATACGACGTGTCCCAGGTATTTTACTTCATCTGCGAAAAGAGTACACTTCTCGGGACTAACTTTCAAATTTGCCAGTCGTAATCGGGAGAAAACCTCTTCTAAGTTCCGCACATGCTCTTCGAACGTTCTACCGATGACGATGATGTCATCTAGGTATACCAAGCAGGTTTTCCAGGTTAGACCACGTAGCACATATTCCATCAAGCGTTCGAAAGTGGCTGGAGCATTGCAAAGCCCAAACGGCATCACCACGAATTGCCACAATCCGGTTCCAACTGAAAATGCGGTCTTCTCTCGGTCCTTCTTGTCAATTTCTACCTGCCAGTAGCCACTCTTGAGATCGAGTGTAGAAAACCATTTTGCGTCGGCTAAAGTGTCCATGATGTCATCGATGCGTGGGAGTGGATAACTATCTTTCTTAGTGACGTCGTTAAGCTGCCTATAGTCGACACAAAAGCGAGTGCTACCATCCTTTTTCTTCACTAGAACCACAGGCGCGGCCCATAGACTGACAGAAGGTTCAATAACGCCTTGTTTTTCCATGTCCGAGATCAGCGCGCTCACTTCTCCTTGTTTGGCTATACGGAGACGTCTCGGTGCTTGTCGAATCGGCTTGGCTCCCTGCGTATCTATGACGTGAGTTACCAGACTCATTCGGCCTTGGTCATCCGGGCTTGTTGAGAAGATGTCACTGTACTTGGTGACCAGATCAGAGGCTCGTTTGAATAGCTGCACTGGCAATTTGACCTGCTTCAATATTGCAGACGTGGATTCCCGGGCTTTGTCTGTGTCTTGCCTCCTTTTCCAATGATGGTCGTGAGTACCTTCCAAAGAGGTGATGGTGGAAACAGGCTGGCAGCTGCCGATGACTTCTCCCGCCTTGATGCTCGTAGTTGAGTCTGCGGTGTTAAGGACTCTAACCGGCACATATCCGTTCCTTAAAGATCTTACAAGCCATCGTCCTACAATCAAACTGCGTAATGCGGACGTCTTCGTTGGCTCTATCAGATAAGATCGGTGGTCTCCAGAATCACCATCAAGCTTGGCCCATACAATGCTTTCGGAAGAATTCGGTACATCAGTGTCAGTACATGCCACTACATTTATCTTGGGAATTTGGACGCTGGGATCCTCCATCAGTACTTCTACATTCTGCCATTTCAATACACGTTTGCCCAAATCCAACATGATTCCATGTGGTCGCAGAAAATCCATTCCGAGAATGCAGTCATCCATAATGCATGTCGAGCGCATTTATTACAGCATTCGAGTTTGATTGCGATTCAACGGGGATCGTCTGCAAAAGCTCGGCAGCTGGGCCTCTTAGAGCAAGAATCAGCGCAGTTGCTCGGTCCTGTTCATTCCAGTGATTTGCCCTTACGGCAGCTTCAAACTGGGTCTTGTAAATACTCCAGACCGTTTGCCCATCGAATATTGGTGCTTGCACATTTCTGGATGTGCTTTGCGCTGCGGTTATAAGCGGGGCTGGTGAAGTGGTTGCTACTGCCTTCGCAGCTTCCAATTCTTTTTTCACTTTTTCCATCTCATGGTTCATTCTTTCTTCGACCTGGCTGACCTTTTCCTCGACCTGGTAAACCTTTTCTTCGACCTGGTCAACCTTTTCCTCGACGCCTTTAATTTGCTTGTTAAGATTACTGAGCTCCGCTTTTATTTCGGTGGACTGTTTTTGAAAATCTGCCTTGATTTCGATCGCTTGTTGATCCAGCTTCACTGATTGTTCATTAAGCTTCGCTGATTGTTCATTAAGCTTCACAGTTAAATTAGATGACTGTTGTCGCTGCTCTTGCTGCATCAGCATTAACATTTGCAATATCGCATTTTCTGGCTCCTTTGATTTGGGTGTTTCTTCTTCTCCACCTTCTGCGCCTTGTTCCGCATCTGAGAGCTCACCCGCATCCAGATTCACGCCTTCCGACTCGATCGCATCACGCAAGCGTGCAATCAGTATGGCTTTTGTACCTTGTGTGGCCAGGTTTCGCTGTTCCAACTCCTCCTTGAGCTCCGATATGGTCAATTGATCAATTTTTAGATGTAAGTTTCCTGGCATTTTTATTGTTTCGGCTGTTTTTCTACCAGTTTCCACGTTAATTTTCACTATTGTGCACAAAAATGTTCAAAAGTTTTCACTTCCAAAATTTTTCTTTCGCACTTCTTGACACCACTGTCGTTTGTTAGGGTGCATTGTTCTTCATCAACTTGTCTTTTAATTTAAGTTAAAAGAATTTATTTAATTACAAAAATGCACAATAAACAATTTAACACTTTCACTAATTTTAATTTTCACTATGAAGAAAATCTAGCACTTGTCCATAAATTTCTTATCGCAATTGTCTTCTAAATCACTTCGCACTCAAACAATCAATCGTCTTTGCTTCGCGTTCCACTTTTTCGCAGTTTTCTATCGCGGTTGTAATGAATGATCCCCCCATTCATTCAGCTCGCCTTTATATAGGGTCTCTACCTATTCACCCATTTCTCGTACATTATCGAATGTTCTACCGAGAGGTACCTGGTAGATTCGAGCAAATTAATGAATGGAGTGACGTCACTTGCAGATGTTGATCATGCTTGTTGGGTTCTCGTGGGTTCGAGTAAATTCATTTGTTGACGTTGATTATGAAAACAATTGCGACAGCAGCTCGCAGAATTATTTGTACATGTAATTATTTGTACATGTAACAATATTGATGAATCTTGTTGGTATGTTACCCATCTTGAGTACTCAATATTATGTAATTGTTCCAACAGATTGACCCATTCTGTATTTATTGCACTTGGTATTGGTTGACCCCAATCTTGTCCAGACAACCATAGGCTTTGCAGTAAGATTTTTGCTGTTACCATCACAGGTGCTATCCATCCCACTGGGTCGTACAGACGCGCTACTTCAGAGAGGATTGTGCGTTTCGTATTGGTTGTTGATTGTTCAGAGGGAACCACATAACTTCTAGTGACTTATATCCGTTGTCCGATCCGAAATCTATTGAATCTTTCATTTCAATGTCTCCAGCGGGGAGACCTTGTAGTATTCGCTTGTCGTTTGCAATCCATTTCCTTAGTTGAAAGCCACCAGATTTCAAAAGTTTGATCAACTCATCTCTTTTATCCACGCTTTCTTGTAGGTTGTATCCACCTGACAACAAATCATCTACATAGAACTCCTTTAATACCGACTTACTTGCTACAGGATACTTTTCAATTTCATCCATTACCAATTGATGTAATGTGCGGATTGTAAGAAACGGGGCAGAAGTTGTTCCGAAAGTGACAGTACTAAGACAATAGTCTTTAATTGGTTCATCTAGTTGTGGCCTCCAAACGATTTTCTGGTAATTTGCATCTTGAGGATGCATATTCACCTGCCGGTACATTTTAATGATATCAGCCATCATTGCGAACCGCTTTAATCTCCAATTGATTATCATACTATTCTGGATAGTCGGTCCAGTTAATAATGTGTCGTTGAGGGACAAACCAGAGCTTGTCTTCCGTGAGGCGTCAAATACCACTCACAACTTTGTTGACGTACTCTCTTTGAATACAGCATGATGTGGCAAAAAATTGGCTCTATTGATCGTTCTTCCTTGGTCATACGTCACTTCTTCAGAATAAGGAACTTCCTTCATATGGCCCAAATCTATATATTCTCGAATTACTGCCGAATATTCTTCCTGGAGTTTTCCATTTCCCGCAAAGCGTTTTTCTAGATGCAATAAGCTTGCCACTGTATTTGCCCTGGAACAACCTAATGAATGCTGACTATCTGGACCTTTGAAAGGTAATCGGACTTGATACCGCCCGTTCGATTCTCTTTGCACATTTACTTTGTAATGCTGCCCGCAGGCTTCTTCTTCTTGCGTCATATCGTTTCCAATTCCAACTTCTTCCGTCTCCCAGAATCGTTTTCGCTGCTCGCTGATTTCCACGTTTCCATTTGTTTCTGTTTTGAAAGTATGCATTGTTTGCGCATCATCACTACCAACTTTCTCTGATATTATCCAGCCTAGTTTGGTGCACTGCAAAACTGGACCTAGTTTCAATTTTCGAACTCCTCCGAGTATAATTAGAGCATAAACATCTGCTTCCAATAGAAGATCAATTTCGTTTGGCTGATCAAAGTGAGGATCAGCCAAATCTAAATTTGCAATGTACTCTCGCAGTGGTGTAGAAAATGTCTGTGATGGAACAAAGTTAGTTAACTTGTTCAGTATGAGTGCATCGATTGTCAAACATTCGTTTGTTCTATTATATAGTCTAATTTTCAAGTTTCCATTAGTTGAGATACCCTTCGTTTTTCCAATTCCGGCTATAGTAATATTTGTGGACTTTCTTTGAAGTCCCAATCTTTGAGCTGCGCTTTCAGTGATGATTGATGTTTGTGACCCTTGATCTAGCACGGCATGTAGAGTCACACGACCGCTCAACGCTTCAACCTTTGCTGAAGCTATCGCTAGCAATAACGATTGTTTAGTGTTACTGGTAGCAGAGCTGGCTTTAACAGCTGTTGGCGATTTGCTCAATGATCCATGATCGAAATATGCGGACATTTGTCCAGAGTGCGAGAATGCTGCCGCAGAATGCTGATTGAATCCTGTTGATGCATACTGATTATTATGTGACGCCGAACTCGCTGATTGCGCCTTATGTTCAGACAAAGGTATCGATTGATTACCCGTTCCATTATTTAATTCGGTGGGTTTGTGAAGGAGTGTGTGATGTGCCTTTTTGCACTGGAAGCATCTCGACGTACTAGGACACGTTCCAACCAAATGTCCTTTGCTCAGACAATTGAGACAGAAACCATTTTTCTTCACAATATCAAATTTTTCTGAGTGCTCAGATTGTAGGAACCCAGGACATCGTCTCAAATGATGAGGACCCTTGCACAAAACGCACGTAGTTCTTTTTGCTCCCTTCGTCATCAACCCACTATGTGAAGCTCTGCTGGTTCTTTGCTTGTCCACCCAAGCAGCTTCTAGAGCTCTAAATCAAGATTGCAAAAAATCTTTTAGCTTCTGAAAAGACGCTGTTCCAGACTCTGATGCTTGTTGCTGCTCCCAAATTTGGCGTGTGTCAGATGGCAGCCGCTGCATTGTTAGGTGTACCAACATTGCCTCCCATTTGTCTTCAACCTCCAGGTTTTCTATTGCTTGAGTGTAATCGAGAGTTTTATCCAATAACTGTTTTATTGACGATGCGGATTCATTGGCGTTACCAATCGCTAACAATTTTTTAATTGTGCGCTTAACAACACATGTTTATCGTCGTAACGTTCCACAATCAGCTTCCACGCTGACTCATAATTTGCTTCAGTGATGGAATAATGTTTAAGTAATTGTTCAGCCTCACCTGACAGACTGCACTTCAAATCACTTCAAATAGTGTAACTTTTCCACCATAGACAAACTCCCTTTTCTGTGAATCAGTGATGTGAACAAATCCTTGAACGACGTCCACTCATTGTAGTTTCCACTGAACTTCGGAAGGTTGAACCGTGGAAGTCGAATATCTGTATCGTTCGCTGCTACAAGGGATTGATTTGGTACCTCTTTACCTCCTTGTGTACCCTGTGCTTCCTGTTCCATTTGCAACTCTTCTAACTCCGTCTCGAAATTTAAATTGAGTTCCTCGAACGCTAAATAACAATTCTTAGAAAAATAATCCGATGATAACTCGTCCTGCCCATTCATCAACGTAAGGATTTTCTCGTGAGTTTGCATGAATGACTGACGAACCTCTTGCATACGCTGTAACAATTTATTAGCGTATGCTACTGTTTTGCGGGATTTCAAGTCCTTACGGAAATTCGTATACATTTTATTTAGCTGATCGCTCAACAATTTTTGTTGGGCCATTAAGCGATCCATTCTTTTATATTAACCTTTTGTGAAATGGGACGCACTTTGCATGTAATATTGGATCACAATTTGGCAACACGCTTATATTTCCAAATATCAAACAAAAACTTACAACTGTACTCCAATAGTAGTGTAGAATAATATTATAGTTAACTTGCGTATCGGATAAGAAGTGATTGATGGTGCACAATACTTCTTCTCGAAATATGTATATTCGACTTTGTTATTCTATTTCAGATGAATTTATCGATTACTAATGTATAAAACTATTTATGCAGCGTATAAGACGTAATTGGTGGTGCACAAAATACTTTCTCTCGAAATATATTTTCGAATGTGTATTCCAAGACACAAAATCTATTCCCAAATGATTTTATCGATCACTAATGTCTAAAACGATTTGTGCAGCGTATGATAAGTAATTGGTGGTGCACAAAATACTTCCTTTCGAAATATATTTTCGAATGTGTATTCCAAGACAAAAAATCTATTCCCAAATGATTTTATCGATCACTAATGTCTAAAACGATTTGTGCAGCGTATGAGAAGTAATTGGTGGCGCACAAAATACTTCTTCTTGAAATGTATTTTCGAATTTGTATTCAAAGACACAAAATCTATTTCCAAATAATCTTTGTCGATTGCTAATGTGTAAGCGTTTTGTGCACAAAATACTTCTTCTCGAAATACATTTTCGAATTTGTTGTTCCAACACACAATCTATTTAAAATTTATTTATATCAATTGCTAGAATCTATTTATGCCATAGAAAAGGTGAGACTTACCGGACCTTTCTGTCGTTGTCACTTTGTCCTTGCAATGTTTATTAAATTAACCGCGCGACCGATATTTGATTAAAAAACACTTTTCACTGTGTAAATTCCCGTATTTGAGAAGTTTTCATTCTAATTCTATGGATCTACGAAGGATCCGGCTTGACGGACCAAAAAATGTTTTAAATATTGATGAAATCAAAAACCAAGAAAACACTTTCTACACTTTAACATAAAACTATATTTCAAAAAGGAACGTTAAAAATAATAAACCGGTAATAATTCACTTTAGTAAAAAACGATTCAAATTCGTAACGATTTAATTTCGCGAGCGATAGTTCTGTCGTATCCAACTTCCAAAATACTACTGAAACTTAATCTCTAAATTGCAGAAAGTACCGAAATTTTCAAACTAAGAAATCAATTTGAACAAAGGATTCCGGTACTTTTCCTTCAACAAATTGAGTTGTTTCTATCTAACTATTTACTATAATTGTCATTGTGAATGTTACGATATTCTACTACTTTAAATCTACTATTCTGAATTGCAATGAATGTTACGATATTCTACTACTTTAAATCTACTATTCTGAATTGTAATCTCTTAATGGCATTTAATTTGACATTTCACTTTAAATGTCATAGTTGTTCTTGTTTGATATAAACAAGTGCGGGAGTGAAGTTCCGATCAAATGAACTGAATACAATAGTATCCATGGAAGTGACCGGGATTCGTGCGTCCAGCTGTTATCAGATAAGTGACTTTATTTGGTTGACCTAAAACATCGATTCTCTGTGTTTTTTCTTTCATTTTCAGATGGTGAATAACCAACAACCGCAATCAGCGATGCAGGAGCTGACAGGCGAGCAACACTGATCTAGGATGGTTAGTAAAAGTAGCATGAATATTATATCTGGATATTGATTTTATGTTTTTGTTATTTAAATGATTAAAATTATTATTTGATTTTTTTTAGGAAGGCTGATCTAGTTTGATGGACAGTATGAGTAGCAATGGTGTCTTACAGGAGTTGAATGGTCTTAGATATCGGCTATGTGAACAGATTTTTCAGTCCATTTAAATTTGCTACGCAGTGCACTACACTGTGGTCTTTGCAAAACCGATATCCTACCGGGTGCGCCAATTTCGCTACATAACCAGTATACCCTATGTATACTGGTATGAACTGGGAGCTCATTCGATGTGTATCCTATATACATCATCAATGCTCCCGGGAAAGAACTCACTGTTAACACCACTTACCTGCTACTCTATCCATTTGAACTAAAACAACAAAATATGAGCGTTTATTTTAAAGGGTTTAACTTTATTTCTCGGTTCACTTTTCTCGAAACATTTATAAATTACACGTATTAAGTTATGGAAAACCTATATTAATATTGAGTCAAGCATTTTTCATTTGGCTGGTCACGCTTCACACGTGAGCGCCAGCCTGTACAGGGTATCAGCTAGACGAGCTAATGGTTTGGGGTGGCCACACGGCGTAGAACGCCAAAGGGCCGATTGAGGATCGCGGCGCAAGCCAACACCTCACCCCTTACCATTTCGTTGAAAACTGGACAGCACCGAACTCGAACTTGAATCTCGTAATTGAACGTACAGTTAAACTACTGGGTAGCAGCACGCTCCCTTTTGGATTTGAACAAGACTCACTCGAATGCTTTGCCTAAGATCTTTAAATACTGTTCTTTTGTGGGCTTTCAACCTAAATTCTCTTTAAAGGTGCTGAGTAGCTGAACACGTGAGCTCTCGTTCCACGAACGTTTTTCCTCCACGCTTCGTCTCGCTTGCTCAGCTGGTGAATATGCGAAACTGAGGAAATTGAGCGAAAGAGTGTTTTTCGCTTAAGCTTTCGACTTCGAAAGAGTGCTTTCAGCTTAAGCTTTCGGCTTCCCCATGGTCTGTTGAGGTAAAGTAGCGAAACTGGGGACATTTAGCGAGAGTGTTTATGCCGGAACTTTCGGCTTTCCTTTCCGCTTACCTGTCTTCGAAGCACCCCGTTCGTTCACGATGTGAATATCATTGCGGGTTGAACTTTCTCGTTTAGTTAACTGCACACTTATTTACTTGTGTATGTGTTTCTTTGGCTTATTTTCATTGGTGAAGTGCGAGTACATAGGTGTTGTTTGCTCGCTACTATTGCAGTTATGAAGCGTGAATATATCCGAGCATGTTTTATGTGTTCGCTCATAACACCTCCTCGCACCCGCCTAACCGGATCAAAATCCATAAATGTTGCTGTGGCCAGGTATTTGTCTTCTGAGTGGAAAACTCATACAACTTAACTTGCATGAGCCTTTCCATCAGAGGAGAAGTACCCTGGTGACCAATTTATGCCACAGAGTTATGCAGTTCGATCACATAACCCTATGCCATAAAGAGGCACCTTGCTCGGGCCACTCAACCCGCGAAGTCACCTGAAACAAAAGGAGGTTAGTCGGTGCCAGATGGCTGGCTCATGTCTGGCGTGGAGAGCCTACCATCGTACCGGGTCCTATACCCGGCAGAGCAGAAGGAATGGAAAAGCCGGGATATAAGTTTAATTCAACATTCCTTTATTTTCGTTTACTTCTGAAATGCCGATTGGTATCCTTTCATTATAAATTGTAACATTTTTCGCTATAAGCAATGTATCCGAAAGATTTTTGTTTTTTTCAGTTAGAACAGAGATAATCAAATTCTAATACTTTATTGGTTTTATTTAAGGGAGATAAATATGAATATTTATTAAAAATATGACGAAAAGGTAACAAAAAGAGTGTATACAAAAATTCATGCGCAAATAAACTATAAAAAATTTGCATGAAAAATGATTTGCAAACAAAAACATACAAAAGGGTACTTACCCACATCCCCACGAGCGCTCGAGAATGATGTAGGTATCCTAACAGCTGGAAGGATACGAATTTCTGTAACTTGCTTATTATTTCCGTTCGGCTATTGAAAGAAAACAACAACACCAAAAAAGTATAATATTAATTAAAAACACTATTTCGCCTCCCGGTATCTTCACATTCGGTGCATTTTGCGTTTTGCAGATTTTATATTTTGTTGTAGATCTTAGTTTTTTTAAAAACAACATTTAAAAGGTAAAACTGTGTAGATGTTTTCTTTCACTTTTAATTTTATGTTTTTAAATAAATTATTGTCTTTCAAGTTTTGTCACACGATCGATTAAATCGAACAATCGGAAGACTTTACAAGATCTCGTTTATCCGCAACCTGATTTTCACGAAGTATGGGAATCTGTGGTCCGAAATTGGAATGAGAAAAATAATTCTGGCATGGGGAGAAAGCTTAATCCATTGCCACCCGTTGCAATCTCTTCAAGCACACACGTTTGACATTTTGAGCGCACATTCACTACACATTGTTAATCTTGCAAACCGTAATCCACGGCCCGGTTAATACAAGATACGATTAGATTTTTCTTCGAGCGTTTCATAACGATTTCCACATGGAAAATATGATTAACCTGACATTCTCGTTTTTCACTCTTCGATTCATATCCATCAAACAACTTATTCATTATATTCTGCGAAATATGTTTAAAAGCCATCAACTCTGCTCTAGAGAAAACCGCCACACCGGCTAGAAAACCGTAATTCCCGCTATATCAATTGTCATGTGCCACTATACTCCCGTTGACCACGTTGCATCCAAGAGAGCAATTAGCGGCGCACTGTCATTGCACGTACAATTAAACATTAACCACCATACACTTTCCCACATAGCACTAAACGCATTCAATTTCACAGTTTTTTCGACTCGAGCACGTAAAAATTCCGGAAACAACCCAAAAACGCAAACAGTGATGAACCCGAACTCTTTTTTCAATCTCTCTCGTACGAACTGTTGTCCGCTATTCTTCCTACACCTCATTTGGGACCCTCATTCCTGTTCCGTCTTCTTCTGTTGTCCGATTCCAACTCCCCTTCAACTCATTCAGTTGATTGACTCCAAGCATATCGATCCGATCAAATCAAACCAAGTGCAGCAGCTGCAGGTACAGTTCGGAATCATCTTAGAAAGTTACTCGCCTGGCATGGAGTTGCAGCTGATGATCCATCTAGCATGTGAAAGAGAAATCCAAGTTCACATGATAAACAAAACTCCTGCGCACCAGAATGGGAAAGTAAGTTTTTACGTAGAGGGTGGATATAATATAAAACTTGAAGGATTGAATTACAATATGCGTTGGACAGTGTCGCTTCAATACCAACAAAACTAGTTTGATTGTGTTGCTCACAATCGTCTCGGAGTGATTTTAACACCAGTTTCTGTTATTTTAGTTGTGCTTGTTGAAGCAATCGCTGTGATATTTGTTCCACTGCCATCCATTACGTATTGCACCTGATTTCTTCGAGTCAGACGGGGATTAAGTGCGTATCCAATCGGACCCTGAATTTTCATACTGTTCAGAATTCCCGGATCAATCGACTTTGGTCGTCTATAGTTGTACACCATCAAATCCTGTCCCCAATCACTGTGATACCGCATCCCCGTTACAAGATGTGGAAGGGGAATCGATGACAGCCGAAAGTTTGTGTCAGTGATCGGAATCATAGGGAGCGGTTCGATTGGATCGGCAAATTCCGTTTCGCGTGAGAAAGCATTGAATTGGGGTTCCGGGTATGCTGTAGCGCATATCATATAAATTCTTCCGGACTCATCGAATGCCATTGCTTGACTCGATGCGCTAATGTCGAAGCAAAGGCTTTGTGGCGCCCCGACCATTTGTGATAACTGATCCATACAAACTCTTGGTTCACTTAATTCAATTGTACCTACCCATTGAAATTCTCCTAGATTTGGTACAATCGCCACTCGAGAATATTGTGATGGGAGAAAGCGAAGAAGAGTTGGTTCAATAAACACTTGAATTGGGGAAACTAGACGTAACATCCGTAAATCATAAACCATAAGAAATCGATCAACAGCAACAGCTCCTTGCCGATTTGCGTATCCACATGGGATCAAATAATTTTCTTGAACATCAAAATCGGAAAGATGTCCGTGAGGTGCTTTTATTGCATGCTCCACATGAAGAGAATTTAAATCTCGCCGTGTTATACTTCCAGAGGTATCACTAGCCAAAACACACCTCGAGTTTTTCCTTAATATTGTATACAACTGGTTTGTATGTAAGCCAGTTTTGTCTCCATTATAGTTGGGGAATCGAAATCTGTTATGTGGTCTTGGTAGCCGCCGATAAGTACTCGAGCCGGTGACAATTGTAGCATACAAAGATTGTCTTTCATATTTGGTGATTTATGAGTGAATTTTGGCATCCCGCGTCATATGTGATGCCGTAGTGTAGTCTGTGTTAAAGCAAGAGTCCCACTATCTATTGTCGTAATTTGTCTCACAATATCTACATTAAATTGTTCACCCCCATCGCTAAAACCGAACAAAATTCAACATTTCCGGATCCGCTTCACCTTAATTGAAGGGTCGAAAATTTGGCGAGAACTGGTCAGGACGATTTGGAGCTTCATACATATTGGTTATGGGGATGATCTCTTCAGAGAGATTCATGGCGTTAGTGCCTAGATACATATATTCCATAATACTATATACTAATCAAATTATTTGAATGAAAATTCCCGAATATTTCGATAAATTATTAAATTTTGTCTCAACTTCAACAAATAACAATAGCATTTCCTTGTCCATTCTCATGCCAATTCGTTATATCTTTCTCGATCGGTTTTATATATTCTTGCAATCTCTGGTACGAGGGGATCATCTGGATTTGGATCACAGAGCAGAGAGCAAATTGATGATAAAACTTTTGTAATAGTTGGCGTTGGTGACCACTGAGATCTTAATATATTCAGACAAATCGATCCATTACTGTTTATATTCGGATATTATATACGTGTTGTAAAAGCCACTTTTGTTAGATTACCTACTGCGAATGATACCGGTGAATCCCGTGATTTGTCGTAATCAACCCGATGCCGAAAATTATGATGACCAATCATTGTGCTTGTTGCATTTCCAGTCTGATTTTCGGATGTTGTCAGCTTTGATCCATCCATAGTACGATGAAGAGATTTGGTTTTAGTAGCTCCCGCTCCACCCGGATCATCTGTGGGCAGCATAGTGATTCCGTGATTCTTCAACATTTTTGGAAGTTTCTCGAGCAGTTCCTAGGCACAACCTGCTCGATTGTTACAATTGACCTTGTCTGGGGACGCGTGAGTGCGCTGGCAGGCTAGTGTTGCGGTGTCTTGGGACAGATTCTTTCCCCCAGCACAAGGACCCAATAGAATAAAATTTTGCATCCGCGAATTCCTGGGGTTACATAAGAGTCGACCGCAGTCGAAAAGGAGGTAACTAACTAAGGGTCAGAAACTGCTGACTCAGAGGACAAACTGGACCTGGGGAAGGCAGACGGACTTAAGGGGACTTCCCCGTTACCCGACAATTTTTGTGGCCCACAAATAAGAGTAGGGCACCCAGATGGAGGTGGTGCCCCCTCGCTTCTCCCCAACCGGATCAAGATCCAAACGTAGACCTGGCCATATATTTCCCATTTGAGTGGAAAACTCATAGAAATATAATTTCAATTAACTTTTCCATCAAATGACCAATATAGACGTGGCCAATTTATGTTATAAAATTATGTGATCGAATCACATACCTCTATACCATAAAAGTGCACTCGAGCGGAAGGCCATTCTACCCGATAAGAGCTCCTGTTAAGTAACAAACAACGGAGGAGCGCGCCCGATGGCTTGCCCATTTGCGCGGAGGAGCCTGCCATCGATGCGGGTCATATGCCCGGTCAGCTATAATCGAATGGAAAGACCGAGTTGTTAAGGTTAAAAAATCATTGTTTTATTTTTATGAATCCAATGGCAACTAATATGTTTTACAAGATAAATGAAAGAAGCTAAACCTACACCGCAGTTCAACCGCCCAAAGTATTCTTGAGCCGACTTATCGCTGCTGAGTGAGCAACACCATAATAAAAGTCCTGATGAAACTGGTACTGCCGCTATCTGGGTTCGGAACAGTGACTTTCAAGCGGAGAGTTGTGGATGGGGGGATGGTTTCGTGTGTACCTAACGCCTAATGAGTCGATATCATCTTTCCAAGCCAAGCTTAATGCTCTGGAGGGCGCTGTCTCGAACGCAGAGGGTAAACTGCTCGTTAGGGGCGACTTCAATGCTAAAGCAATCGAATGGGGCATGCCTCAGACGGATCCGCGGGGACAACGAATCCTGGAAATGGCGGCCAGGGCGGCCCTCGTCGTACTAAACTCCGGAAATACGCCGACTTTCCGCCGTATTGGCTGTGAGGGAACCATACCGGACGTGACATTCGCCTCGGAGTCCTTAGTACGGAGGATACACAACTGGAAAATATTAGAGGACTACTCAGCCAGTGATCGCCAGTGCATTCTGCTTGAGATAAGTGATGCTATCTCCCGACGTCCGTGCTCTCGGCCTTCTACAACTGGATGGAACATTCGAAGAATGGACGTCAAGAGGTTTGTCAAGGTTCTCACAGCAGGTGAGCCGCTGCAGGGAGCTCCGGAGGGGACGGAAGAACTGGCAGCTCAAGACGTGGTGAACTCTACTATGAGCATAATCACGACTGCTTGCTGCGCTTCTATGCCCCGTCGAAGACCCCGGCACGGCAAGCCCCCAGTGTACTGGTGGTCTACTGAAATCGCTGAAAAGCGGAGGGAGTGTCACAAGCTTCAACGTGAGGCTCAACGGGCACGGAACCGTGACAAGGAATGCAACCAAGTGGCAGCATATAAGTCGGCCAGGAAATGCCTTCGCAAACTGATCAACAGTAGCAAGGCTCGCTGCTGGCAAGACGAAGAGGACACTATAAAAAAGGATCCGTGGAGCCTTGGCTACAAGCTGGTCATGGGAAAGCTTGGTGCCCTACGGAAGCCTTGTATACATGACGTGGAAAAGATGGACGCGATAGTGTGGGGACTCTTCCCCGCCCATCCCGTCCGTGTTGACGCTGTCCATGGTGAAACAGCAGTCGAGTGCCCACTCTTCACACAGCTGGAGCTGGAGGAGGCAGTCCTCTCATTGAAAACGAGGAAGGCTCCAGGTCCAGATGGTGTTCCAGCTGAGGTGTTGCGGCTCTCCTAGCACCATTGTCCTGATTTGCTGCTCAGCACATTCAACGCTTGCCTACGGGTCGGGGTTTTCCCGGTACGATAGAAGGTGGCGAGGCTCGTGCTGGTCAGCAAGGGGAAGAGAAATCCCGAATCACCGTCTGCATACCGCCCGTTATGCATGCTAGACATGGCTGGGAAAATGCCAGAGAAACTCATCAAGGGAAGACTCACCGACACGATTCGTGCTGCTGGGGACCTATCTCCTCGTCAGTACGGCTTTAGAGCAGGACGTTCTACCATTGATGCGATTGCAGAGGTGGTGAACGCGGTCCAAAAGGCAGAGGCATGTAGTCGCACCAAGCGACGGATCGTCAGGAATGCCTTCAACTCCGCTAGATGGGTGGATATTTTGGACACGCTGGAAAACTCTTTTCAAGTTCCAGAATATCTAATGCAGCTTTTGAGGAACTACCTAAAGGACCAAAGCCTGCTCTAAGACACGACACAGGGCCAACGAAGGATGGAAATTACATCGGGTGTTGCCCAGGGATCTATCCTTGGTCCGGACCTGTGCAACGTGCCTTACGACGGGCTACTGAGACTTGAGATGCCAGATGAGTCGCGCTTGGTCGGCTATGCGGATGATGTTGTGGCTCTGGTCGCCGGACGCACCGTTGAATAAGTGCAACTTAGGCTAGGTATGCTAATGCGCCGAGTGAGGGACTGGATGACTGCTTGCGGGCTCAGTTTAGCACTGGAGGAAACCGAAGTGGTCATCTTGACAAAAATGAGAATCCCTAGAGTAAGGATGATCAGTATTGGAGATATACAAATCGAATCCAAGCCAGCGGTGAAGTACCTGGGGCTACTGATCGACTCGAAGATGAGTTTCTCTGAGCAAATTAGGGCAACGACTGAGAAGGCTGCTTCGAGAATATTGGCCCTGAATCGACTTATGGCCAACAAGAAGACGCCTCTTGATGAGTGCTGTAGGGTCAGTCCTACTGTACGGAGCATAGGTATGGGGCGACGCTCTCAGTAAGGAGGTATACCGAAAACGATTGGCACAGGTACAGAGAAGAGGAGCACTGAGAATTGCATCTTCGTATCCAACAGTCTCCGACTCGGCAGTGAGAGTGATTGCAGGCGTGATACCTGTCGCCCTCCTTGCTAGAAAGCGCCGCGCTATTTACCTGCGCCCAAACGAGGATGCGAAGGAGATGGTTGTCCGCGAGGAGAGACAACGCTCGGTCAACGATTGGCAGCAGTCTTGGGGGAATTGCACGAAGGGAAGGTGGACTGCGCGCCTCATCCCGGACGTGAGACCGTGACTAAATCGAAGGGATGGTGAGACAGACTTCTATCCGACCCAGCTTTTGAGCGGGCACGGATGTTTTCAGTCTTACCTGCACAAGATCGGTAAGTCACGGTCTCCCGATTGTCGGTTATGCCCAGGAGAGGAGGACAATGCCTGTCACACATTTTTTGCGTGTACAAAATGGGTCAGGCTGCGAAGGGAACTCTACAGGGAGACGGGAGAGCTCACCCCGGATAATATAGTTGCGGTGATGCTCGAATCGGTTGACAAATGGAACCAGGTGGCACATTATGCTCGGGCAGTCCTATAATATGAAAGGGACTCACAGCAGCCGGAGGCGCTGGGGCTGGGGGATCGCTCTTCTGGCATTTCCTCTTCCCCTCTCCCCTCCCGCTAGGAAAGGGACTCCCCAGCTTGAAGGCGCCCCATGGTGTAACAAAACGAGACGTGGCCCGAAGTAATGTGTCAAACAGTTCCAGGCTAGGTTCTCAGATTGACAGGGGAGGTGTTTAGTGGGTAGTCCAAGGGTATCCTCCATGGGAGTCCCACACTGCCAGACTCGGCGGGCGTAAATGCCTTCACCTCCCTACCACAAAAAAAAAGATAAATGAAAGGTGACTGTAAATATCTCTAATTGTTTCATTCAATGGCGATTATTTAAAATGAAATCCCCACCAAGAAAAGCTTATAAACTTTTTCCAAATTATATGAGTTTTCATTTTCATTTTCAATAATCATTTGAATTAGATACTATTTTTAAACAATTGAATGTTTCAAACATAGACGCTTCCTACAGGTAATACATAAGAAATACGATTTCCAATTTTTTTTCTGTGGTAGGGAGGTGAATGCTATTTATGCACAGAATGTGGGACTCCCATGCGCAACTGGACTAGCCACTAAGCACCTCCCATGTCAACCTGAGAACCCAGCCTCGAACCGTTTGACACATTACTTCGGGCCAGGTCTCGTTTTGTTACGCCGTGGGGCGCCTTCAAGCTGGGGAGTCCCTTTCCTAGCGGGAGGGGAGAGGGGAAGAGGAAATGCCAGAAGAGCCATCCCCCACCCCCAGCGCCCCCGGCTTCTGTGAGTCCCTTTCATATTTTAGGACTGTCCGAGCATAATGTGCGATTTCCAATAAATATGACTGTTCTCTACTATTTTGGTTTTTCTTCTTTTTCTATTCTATAAATATTGGACTTATAACGCACTTCTACATACCGGGCTTACTGTATTTAACGTTACACACTTATAGGAAAGCCGAGTGCCTAAACATGTATTTAAAAAAATTTATCCACATGTTTACTTATCGTAAGTTAAGTACACTAGCCGATTTCGGGGCTTTTATACTGTGTGGGATATTTGAATCTCTATTGCGAAATAAATTTTTGGATACAATTCAAGCCATGTAAAACTATTTAGCCACTTAATAACCATAAATAAAGAATAGTATTAAAATGTTTCCTGATCTATTGTTTCTAGTTGCAACAATGTATACATTCATTGATTCGATTCCGGACAATCAATTTAGTTAACTATCTTTTTGAAATTAGTATGTAACTACCTTTTTAATTTTTTTTTTGGATGTGGCTATTTTTCATACGTTTGGCATGACATGAAATACACATGTATAATAGAAAACAAATGTATGTTTAATGAAATAGAAAATTTTATGTACTCTCGGTGTGCAAAAAATGAGTAAATGCATTTCTAAAAATTCTTTGTTTTATTGTTTATTATAATTAAACTTGTATGTTATAAATTATACATATTATTATGAGCGTTAGTACGAAATTTTTTTTTTTTTTGAAAATGTAACTACGTGTCGTCTCTGTAATGAATTCCAGTTCCACTTTTTTTCCTTTTTTTACCCAAGGATAACTTTATGCATCCATTGATTATGCTAATTTGCATATAAATATAAAAAAAATAAATAAAATGGATCATTATGGTGATCCTCTTCGATTGATGACTTATTCCTAATTTCTAGTAAGAATAGTTGTAATGATTTTCATTTAAAATCGCTCGAACGTCGAGATTTCCCGAAGGAAATCTGAACCGACCTCTCAACGGTTCTAGGCGTGAAGTCTGAGTCGTGCCAACGAATGGTACTAACCGGTTAACCAGTCCGTGCACTTGTAATTCATTTCACGGTGGTTGCTTGTCGGCCAGCTAGTTCGGAGAGGATTTCGGTCGCAGGTCTTTTAAATGGATTACCCTCGATTACTTGATGTCAGCCACCATCGCGTGCCCGTTTCAAACGCGTCTAAAATACAAACATACAAAAAAGAAACCTATCCTTACGTTATTCCGTATTTAGCTTCCATTCAGTCAAGTCAGACAACATCCAAAACTGGATTTAATTTCGCGTTCCCGAATTTTCTTTAATTTTTTTCCGTCTCGATACCGAAAAATCTTCTACTTCAACACAAGCTTCGAAATAATCTACTCTAATGAAAAAAAGCTCAAAACAAACTATGGTACCGTGTACCGAATGCAACGCAAAATCCCCATACCCCATACGTAACGCCATACTTACCGCTCGCTGCCTTTTCAGCAGAAAAGAAGAAAGGTTTGCTGGAAACGAAAGTCCTGGTTAGTTTAGCAATTCATATTATTCATCTTTAGGCTCTACCTTATGAATCAGTACAACTAACAATAATAATTACAACACGTATTTAAAAAAAAAATAATTGATGCCTTTTCACTAAAGAATGAACTAAGCTTGAATAGAAAAACGGAAATGCTAATTAGAATTGTAAGGCAATTCGTGCCAATAAACCTTATATTGAACAGGGAAGAAAAGTAACATTTCATTAATTATATTTCAATTGTTGCTGTTGTCTTAATGCATAATAAATAATTTTAATAGCAAATTTTTATTTTTCTGTCTTCTTCTTCTTCTCTCTACTTAATTTTACGCAGAAACTAAATTACTCTATTTATCTTTTTACTCTTAAGTACCATTTTTTCTATTTCTCTGACTAGGTGCTTCTTTTTAAAGTTATTTTATTTCTCTTTCAGGTGGTTTTTTTTTTTTGCTTTACTCTTTTTCTTCGTTTCTTTTCATATGACAACTTAATGGATTTGATTTCATTTATTTCTCTAATCTTTTTTTTTCTTTTACGCAGATACTTAAGTGCCAGTGTTTATGTAAATAGTTTTATTTGTATAAATAAAGTATTGCATTTAGCCACCTTAGTTCGCTCTGCGTTTCTTTACCATTCATAAAATGTACAAAAATTATAGATGCACTAAATATTCCGCATGCGGAGCGTAAATATTTGTCATGAAATGATATGAACGACAACCTACATTAAGGTGAAATGCTTACGATAATTATTTGAAGAATCCTAAAGTGTGCAAGTATCTATAGTCCATATATGCATTGCATGCTTTCTCTTTCTTTTTACAGAATTTTTATAACATTATCTAGCCATCGGTGAATGCGATCACCTGAAATCAATAATCTACTGAGTTGAATGTGAAAGGGGATAATTAAACTAAAATGTAGCTCATTTCGCTTTCAAATTCAATGATCAATGATCTCACTGGGAAGAGCTAACCAAATTTCAAAATATTTAATTTAAGCTTGTTTTGCGACCACTGATAAATTATGTCAATAGGTAAATTGTTGAAACTTACAGGATTGAAATAAAAAGAATAATATAAAAGCGTATGACAGACACCCGATGCCGGTTGATGCGATGGATCTTGAATAGCGTTCTCATACTCAAAGATTAATGTGGAATGTGTTAACAAAACACTGCCTTCACGGCGAAGGTAGTTAAGATCTTAATTAATCAAAGTGAGAGGTTTCGACCTTGATTCCAGTAGTTTTGGTATCAAGTGCTTTGATCTGCAACCTGATCAAAGCACTCGATACCAAAACTACACAATTCATGCAAACATTGATACAAAAGGACATTCTTGTGATTGATTTTCTTCACACAGTTGACGAATCATTCTGAGTAGGCTAGATTTTCAAAATTATATTACCTCTGGAAATCGTTTAACTCGTAATAAAATAAATACAAAATTTGAAACATGTTTCTGAATCAGCTAAAACTCATATCAAATCATTAGTAAAATAAAGTAGAATGCGATGCTTAACTGTAAACGAGCGAGTGGAAAATAAGCAGTCAGTCAAAATGCACAATTTTCGAAAACTTATCAGGTGCAAGTTTTTTTTCCAATCAAGTAATTAAATGAGAAAACTAACAGACTTTTTGTAATTCCTCTGGCGATTCTCTTATCACCGCACTGCGTGCGGAAGTTCAATCCCGATTTGCATATCATTTCCAAAAAGAATCTGTAATGGTTTTCGTTTAAAATCACTCGAACGAAATCGGAACCGACCTCTCATCGGTTCTAGACGTGAAGTCTTTGGATGTGACAACGGACTGTACCCTACAGGTTGACAAGTCCGGACACAACTTAGTCAACTCCACGGTGACTGCTGGCTAGCTAGCTAGTTCGGAGAGGAGTTCGGTCGTAGGTCTTACGCGAGCAGACTAGGTCCGAAATACAATAACTCAGGCACCGGTTCACATGTCCATTTCAAACGCGTCAAAATAGAAATATACGGAAAAGAAACCTAATTTACTTTATTCCGTATTCCTTCTTATCATCCAGCCAACAACAAAAAAACTAGATTTAATTTCGCGTTCCCGAATTTCACCGACGCGGTACCGAAAAATATTCTACTCTAACTCGAAACAGAAAGAGCCTACTCTAACTAAAACGCAACACAACTTATGGTACCGCGTACCGACTGCGACGTGAGACTGATTTCTACAACCCTACCCTCGTCACAACATACTTACCGTTCACTCTCAGTCCGGCTGAAAGAGAAGGGCATGCTGGAAAGCAAAGACTGCGTTAGCCTAACAATTCATTTTATTTTGCTTTGATGAAAATTTCTGTAATTTCTTATTTGATAACGCTTAGTTCACAGTATAAGTAACAGTTATGAATAATTCTTTTCTTACCTTTTAATTAAACATTTTTCATATAACTTTACTCAAAATTTCCGACAAATATCTTAAAATTACTTTTAATGTGACATTTTCGAGTTGAAATTCTTGTCTGATGAGTTTTCCCTTAAAGTTTAGATAATTTAGATCAATTGGCTTTTTAAATTTGATTTTGGTACATTTTCGTTTGTGTTACAGTTTCTGTGCGATTCAATCAAGACAACTGATGGGCTTTGACATGAATGATGCATTCAGTTCTAACTTTTTCGAGCTAAGGTCGTTATGAGAGATAATCATGCGCCTTTTTTTATATATTCTTTAGGAACTGCTGAATAATTGACTTTCATATGCCATTGAATGTACTTATTGTCGGTAATAGTGACTTGTTGGTAACGAATTTTACAAAAAGCTTAATAAAACCTTTAAATCCACAATTTTCGTTGTTCAGAAAAATTCAGCACTTCGAAAAATTGGTTTAAACTTTAATTACCAAAATGTAAGCGAGCCATAATTTCCCGTTTCTATCAATATTTACTGGTATTTTTGAAATACATATATTTAGATGGTTCGAAGCTACCCTTTTTTTCCAAGAAACTACAACAAATCGAGTTCGATTCGAAGATAATATAGAATTCAATAAATCATAAATTGCAATCCAGATATGCGATACTAACGATATTTTTTTGTTCAATACAATCTTTTATGGTATTAACAGCCGCTTATCTATTTATTAATCTCCGTGTATGGTTCAAATTCAGTTCGGCAAATTAAGACCAGGGAATTGCTACACACAGGGGCGAAAGTATTTTTTTTTTGTCTAAAAAAACGTTTTCGCGATTGAGAAGTAGTAATAACACCTATTTGCTTGCACACGCAGTCTATAGGTTTCAGTATTATTTTGGGGGCCTACGGTTCTATTCAAATGTCGTCCAGGAATTTTGTGAAAAGTTTAAAAACAAGCAAGCAGAAAACTACCAAAAGCGTTATTTTAAAGATAATATGCCCTTATTTGATTGTAGAGAAAGGTTAAGTTGTAGAAGATTGCTACATAGAATTATAGAAATTCAATCGATGTGCACCTGACTGAAGATATATAGTAGGGTTACAGAAACTTATTTCAAGTTCTAGTGAGCCCTTCGTTTGATAGAATACAATGAAGAAATCAAAAGTAGTCAAAACTTTTTTATATAATCTAACTCTTAATCCCCTTTCAAAGAATCAACTTGCATTTATATATTTCATCATCATCTATCTACGTAAGATTTCCAGTACTCCATACATGAAGAATTTATTCTATGAAATATACCAAACAAAGATAACCTAGTTTCAAATTCGTCCCAGAAACTCACTCCAAACTACCGCATAGAAAATGATAAAACAAAAAAATGTACGTTAAAATACTCATGTATTGCGAAATCACGTGAGAATATATGCCTTATAAGCTGATTTCTCTAATTATTCAATCTACTCTGATTCTAATTAATTTCTACAACTATTTGTTGCAATTGACTTTCTATTAGTTCTGTTTTTTTTTTGAATTTTCTTTAAACTACACTAAACAAAACGGAAGTGATAACCATTAGTTATCGATGGTATTTCATCTTTTTTCTAATATATTCTTCCTTTACATTGGTGATTATTTTTTTAACTCCATTATTTTCAACAACTATTTTCTATTTTACTCTTTTCTATTTCCATCCAGCTGACATGACTGTTCATAAGTTCGATCACAATTGAGGAGGTGTAAAATATACGTTCTAATTTACTTTTTTCGTACAAACTTCAAATGTTGTCGAGGGTGTGTGTCTCGGGTGTGTAGGTGCGTGTATTAGGGTGGTAGAGTAAGGTGTCTGAGATAGGAAGATATGAGTCCGGAATAGGTGTGGATGTTATGGATGGTTGCGGCGAGGGTGTGTGTCTAGGGTACGTGGATATGTGTATCAGATTTGTGTAGATGTGGGCCTTAGGTATGTGGATATGTGTAGAAGATTTGTATAGGTGGGTGCCAGGGATGAGAAGGTATGGGTCTTAGGTAAATATACATCTGTGTCTTGGTCAAGTAGGTAAGTGCTCTGGGTCTTAGTACCCTCTAGCGGTTAGTAGAAGTAGTCATATGTCTTTAGATTACGGGTGCGCTTTCTTAGCCTAAGTAGCCTCTAATGGTAAAACTAGGCATATTGACTATAGTCCCATATTTTCAATCAATAGACTAGAGCTCTAGATTTCTCAGCGTGCGTTTATATTGGGTTAATATACAAGCTTCAAATTAATAGGAGCTAGCCTTTGACGCTTTTAGCGATAGATAATTATACTATTCATGGTTGTTATTTCTCTATAGTGGAAGGATTTCCTATATATTCGTTGCTTCTAGTCTTTGCTTGGTTTTGTTATTCATCTTTGGTGGAAGTGTTTCTCGGGTCTGCAACGCTTCTAGCGGCAGATGATTTCATATCCATGGCTGTTTTAATGTGTAGGAGACCCATATCTAGGGTTGATAGCTTGAAGTATTAGGATTGCTAATCCATTAGGGAAGTTCTATGGATAGGCGGCTCTCTAGGCGATAGGTTTACTGATTATAGGGCTTGAGAATTTCTAGCGTATCTCACTACTGGGAGGTTTCCGCATCGAGCGATTTACTTTATCACATTAGGCGTGCTGAACGTTTTTTATGGTGCGATTGGCTGCGTGGTGATGACGAGTGCTTGTATAGATGGATGACTGCGATATTGATGGGTGGTGGACTTGTCGGTCAGCGCGTATTCTAACCCATGGGAATTTACTTCATGGGCGCTTGGATAAGGAACGCCTTGCTCACCGATTGGTTGGACGGCAGCGTGTGGAAATGATCGATTTGCTTGATCATGCTAGCCGTCCCGGAAAGTTTTATGATGCGAGTAGTTGTGTGGGATGGAGGGCGCTGCTATAGACGGGTGGCTTTGCATTATGGATGGGCGACGGGCTTGCCTTTCAATGGGTGCTCTAAGGAATGAGAATTTACTTAGTGGGTGCTTGCTTAAGGTACGTTTTTGCTCCTCGTTTGGTGTCTGTGGTTAAAGATGGACGGTATTGTAGATGCGATGCGTGTTGTTTGTTGGAGGAAGTAATTTAAGGTGCACGTTTCCACCGAAGCGGATGTTATGAGCCGTGAAAATTTGTCTCGTGAGCGTTTGGTTAAGTTTCTGCGTTGCTCATCAAAGGGTGCCTGTCTTCAAGTATGGACGGCCTTGTAGGCGATTCGGAATGATTTGCGTTGCTTGTCGGAGGATCGTGATTTTGGTGTAGATTTTCTCGGCGGCGAGTTCTGTTAAGCATGGAAATTGACCTCGGGGATGCGTGGCATGTGCAAGTGATTTTGCTGGTTAAGAGTATTGTTTCGTACGCATAGACTTCCCTGTCGGCGGGAGTTTTGGGGCATCGGAATCTACAGCGTGGAAGAGAAGTGGCATGGCGTACATTGCATTGCAATATGGTTTTGCTTGATTGAGGCGTTTTGTTGTGTTGGCCGTGGGCGACGGGTAACGTGATGCGCGGCATTGAGACGTGTTTTCATAAATGTCCATTCACAGATGCGCCTGTTCTAGTTTGCTGATTATAATTTACAATGATCGTTTTCAGTTTTTTTTTCGCTTGGATACGTCGTTTCTTTGTTTTGTGACTCATTGCTATTGTATATTATTACTTTTATCGGTTTCATGTCAATAGTACTTTAAGAATCGTCTACAATGTATTTTGTTCGGTAAGACTACTATGTTGATTGCTCAAATCTATGGATGCAGTGGAAGAGATCTTAATGTTTGTTGGAATGCATTCTTGATATTTAGTATAGTATTAAATTTTAGTTTGCTTGTAGCAGCATTTTGTTTGTCTTCATCATCATCACTTATTTCTTAAAGCAGTTTCTATACTTCATTCTCTGATTTTACTATTATGTAGAAGTATGGCACTATATTCATTCATTTTTTTCTATCCTATAGGATGCTGATTGGTTTTGTTACGCCCTAAAAGACACGCTGAACAGAAGGAACTATTCCAGCTACCATGTAGTTAAATGCCAAAGCATTTACTAAAGGTTCCTCTGTAAGTGTCTTCCGCTAAATATCACCCCAAGTCTGATTGAGATGAGTACGCCATAAAAATAAATATCGATAACATTTTAAAAAGCCTTCATTTGTCCATTTAAGCATTTTGAGCGACCACTAAATTATCCAAACATTCATTCACCACATACGTCACCACAAAGGGGATTCCCAGCTCAAATAACACTCGGCGGAACTAAAATCAAAAGCATTGGCTCGTGCCACTATGGACACATGTCCATATTTGTTATTGTTTTGGTTTAATTTCATCATGAATCAAGCGTCTAGAAACTCTTTCCGTACGACGAGTGATGGAATACCCGAGACGTATAGTCGTTTTGTTCGTAATATATTTTGCTCTATAAGAAACTTGCGCCAAGATTTTAATAAAGAATCACGGTAAAGAAGATGTTCACCGTCAAGAAAATGTTATGAAAAGTATCGGGTTAAGCTTGAACTTGCATATGAATTTTCTTGAAGAATTACGGAAAGGAAAATTGTAATGCATTCATTAAAATCGAAAGCAAATCGTAAACAATGAACATCTTTTAAACGTACATTACCATTAGCCCCATATGAAAACACGTTCGTACGTATAAACATTTCCGTACACACATGGTTTCATATGTACAACAGTACTAACGTACAACGAACAAAGATAATTCTGTGTACACATGGTTTCATATGTACAACAGCACAAACGTATAATGAACGAAGACTATCGCGTATTAAATTACATGGAAGTGTTAAAAGCACACGCTACAAACAAAAACAAATTGCCTTCAACACTTTGGCTTCCCTTGATGCACTTGATATCGCTCATATGCGGGGTCTAAGAACTTCTCATATGAATGCAATGTCTTGTTTCTATTTTTTCTTATAGGAAAATAAACACGCGAAGATGAATGCATTTACTTCACGTTGAGTTAAAGTTTTTTTATCAATATGAGAAATGCAATATATTTGGTATTGCTATTAAGAATGTAGATTTTTTTTGAATAATGCTTTCAACATGGGAAATGCATCGTGTAGAATTGCTAATAAGAATGTGAATTTTTTTTGCATAGTTTTTCGGGAAAGAATATTAGAGATAGGAAATTGTATGTAAAATGTTTTTGCTAGAGTAGACAAAATATGTTTAGAATATGTTAAGAAATTGAATATGTATTTGTATTGAAGACGAAGTAAAATTGTATAAATAGGATAAGTTGATGTGGAAATAAATCACTTCTTGGTCTAACTTAAATCGGCGAGTTCGCCTCTGTTTTCTTCCATCAAGACAATCAATCCGGCGTTGATCGCCTTAACTATATGCGTGCCTAGACGCTCTAGAATTACTAGGTAAATATACAAATTAATATTTTTCCCTGAAAGGAAAAAGTAGAGGCACAGGATATAGGTAAGTGTAGGGACGACAGATAATGTTGCATACAACCCATGCATAGCATCGCAGGGTCGTAACAATCGACAGATGATGTTGCATACAACCATGCATAGCATCGCAGGGTCGTAACAGTTTTGCTCAAAAAATCTAATAATTTCTTCCAAGACGAGTTATTTTTTCAAATTAATGATCTTGTAGTGCATGAGATGGTGATAATTTTGTTCGTACATCATATGATTTGTACCTTTTGATAAGCGCATGGTAAAGATGCATTATTGTTTAGATCACTATGTTGACATGTATGTTTTGGGTATCTGTTCCCAATTTCAGATTATTAATGGATGTTGTATAGGAAAGATTTTACGATTTATGGCTTCTGGGATGCTACTTTTTTATGGAGTTTATGTATGATGGATGTAGAAATCATCGCGGTGGTCCTAATGAGTGGGAATATTTACGCATTTTCATTGATAAATTTTTGATACGCACTGAAAGGAAGAAGATAATATAGAAAAAAGAGAATGCGGTAGGTCATTGACATTAGGAGCTTGTTGGTATTATGTTATTATTCTTTGGTTATGCCCATAATGCATGAAAAACATTTTTAGTCCTATATGATGGCATTATATGCATGCACTAGATTAAATGAATTTTTATATTTACTTTGAATTACGTGTTGTTATTGTGGGTCTGTATTATTAAGTTTAAGTAGTTTCATGAGTGTCGCTATAATATAGAGTAAAATTATTATTTTATGCTTGTCTCATGTTCTTCACAGAATGTATGATTTTTCGACATTTCCGGATCTCTTTAGCCATATCTGCATTAGAAACTTGATGATGTTTTGAGTATGAGAATTTTTAGTTTGTTATCTCCTTAGGAATGCTTGCATGCATGGATGATACCATTTAGTTGATACTTTTCGGATGCATATTATCGCTTTTGGTGCCTATATGATCGCATGAGAATTTACAAACCTCATACTTTGTGTGCTTGTATTAAGCGTAAAGTCACTTTGGCTATATTCATATACATTTTCAATATTTGAGCATTGTAAAATACGTATTTCCTATATTTTAGTATGCTAGATTTATCATCATAGGGATTTTCAGGTATGCTTATTGATATATTCAAGTATTATTTTCACATAAGTAAAATATATTCTTGTTGAGTTTCACATACGTAAAATATATTCTTGTTGAGTTTTTTCTTCTCAGATTTTTTTTCTGCTGGATGCTTGGTTGATTTTTTATAGGTTTGAAGAAGATTTAATTAGTTTTCAACATATAGGGTATGTTTTGGGTTGGCACACTGCTACTATAGAGCACTTAGGCTAATGTTTATGTAAGATAGTTTGGTATAGACAACGATGTGTGGTAGCATATGAGTTTATGGTAGGCTATTTTTAGATCGATCTCATCGTATCTTGTATAGACAAGTAGCATATGTTATGAAGTGTTCTTGATAAGAATGGTCGCGTTTATTGTAGGATGTTAAGAGATGTTCACTACTTTCAGGAGGTATTTGTCTGCTAGTAATTTGTCGAACAGACGTACACTTGAGTTGAATGAGCTCCTGAGGGTTTTTTATCCATCGCTAGATATTTTTGAATGGTAGAGCTAAGTGTTTGATATTTGAGAGTTTCGGATATGCTAGGAATGTATAGGTCATTTTGTTTTGTTGTTTGAGGTATTTGTTTACTTGAACAGTGTTAGTGTAGTTGTTAAAATAAAAAGACTGTGTTTCATTTTAATAGAAATAATTTATTGCATAATGCTATTTTTTTGTTATATATAAATAAATTCTAATACAATTTACAGCACATCTGATATGTGACTTGATATATTTATGAATTTTATAGCATAATGAACAATTTTCAAGTTAACTTAACCTAAGTTTATTCAGCTGCACGATTTCCGCATTAGGACCATACTAATGTATAATAAGTCCTCTCACATCTTTTTTAATGTTCATTGTACAATTTATATAGCAATTCAATATCCTCAGCATATCATTGTAGCTTATGTCCCCTTCATTCTAGTGCAAACTGTTGATGTTTCAATTCCAATCTCGTTTTGGTTGTATGTTATGAGAATATTATGTTCCTTGACGAATTCCTGATGAGGATTTCCCGGTACAAATTGAATATTAACTATAAACTTTTTCTTTCTAATAGCACTGACAATTAGTTGGTTCTGGTCTTGTTTGGACTATTTATACTACCCGGTGCTATGAATCATTACTTTGTCGTATGTACTCGAGACTCCAGGTTTATATAATGTTTTATGAGTGTAAAAATATTTCGTGTTCTATCATATGAATGACAAATGCATGTATCAGTGCCTGATGTCGTATTAGAGTTGGACCATTTACATTTTGGTAGTGTATTCCATGTTTATTAGATAATTTCTCACCCATATTACCATATTTAAGCATATAATTCTCGATGCGTATTCGGTGTTCAGGAAAAATTTCATGGTACTCTTCCATGAAGCATAGAATGACCATTGTAACAGATTTTATCGCCTTGAAAGTGTATTGACCTCTGTCTTATTAGTTTTCTTGACGTTTTTGAATGGATGTACGTACTGGACTAGCGGTTTGATGAATTTTAAAAACTTCATAATAATCCAAAGAATAATATGTAGTCTAGTGATAGAAAAACCGACGTGCTGCCTTCAAGTTAACATACATTCATGTTCTAGTTTGTACTGTACAGCTAAGATGAGGGTCTGTTTCTCAATATTAAACTTCAGTATTTTATAGACTGAAGAGATTATACTTGGCTACCACGCCTTTCACAATAGTATGTTGTTTTTACCAAGTCTTAATATACAATTTTTAAATAAATAATTCCTTTTAGTGGAACAAAACATTGCTTATAGCGTTTGTGGTATTTTATTTCATCACATGGAAAATTAGATCATTACAAAGTATTGGTATTTCATAAAAAAGTTTAGAGCAGTTTATGTTTACAAATGATGTTTGAGTTGGAGTGAAGAAGCCGTTGATATCCAGTTTAAGTACGCTTTCTTCTCTGCATCTTGCACAATATTGGTCATAGTATTCCTTCACACAATCGGTAAGCAAATTGTTGTATTGCACGACAATGTTGAAAAAATCCATCAAGATGAAAAGCGTGAAGAGCTCGGGATGTTTAAGTAAAAGTCTCTCGCCTGCAATAGGTATGTAGAAGAGTTCAAGAAGTCCAAGCTGATTTGCAGGGAATTCATCTACTCTATCCTTGAGATCAATGAGGTATTGGTGAAGTGAAGTCCATTGGCTGTTATCTAACTCCAACTGATTTTGTCCACTACATCGGAAGATTATTTTTGCTTGAAATTTCAGCGGGTCAAATCCAAGTATTACTTTGCTTTTTCTCATAGATTCGCTGTTTCTCTAGATTCTTTTTTAGTTTCTTCTCTTTCTTGTTCACTTTTCTGGCTGAAGTAGCCTTATCAGTCTGGCTGGCCTTTTCATGCTTCTGACTGACTGACGAAGTTACTGGGTCTGCTCCGATGATTTTAAATGACTGCATCTAGTAGTAAAACTAAAGATGTATATTTATTACACGAGCATCTGTATTCACTTCTCTGCATTTACGCATGGGGGGGCAAGTTCAATATGTGTTGATAATTCTACTGCATAAGTCAACATGTTTAGCTGTTTGATGCTGTAATATTGCTTACCTCTCATGAATTAAATTGAGAGATAAGAAAGTGCTATGGAGCTTAGACTTGAACCACCAAGCTAACAGGAGTAGGAGTTAGTAAGAGGAAATGACACTTTGCTCCGTATTTTCGTTAGAGTTTTCGGAGTACTGCTGGGCTACAATAGCATTTGACCCAACGTGCTATCTTTCACTCGCTAAATTTATTTGTTGCTTGGGAAGTATCTAATTATAAGAAAATTCGATTGCTTTCCATACTGTTACAGTCCGCGTTTTTACACCAGACTTTAAATGTTGTATGCTCTTCACAATTTACTTTAAGCCTACTTATTACCAAGACTGCATCGTCATCATCCTCCAAGTTATTTGCAGGCATACATGGGTCAAACAAGAATATTCACTTCTAGATTGCTGTTCTGCCAAACAAATCTTGATTAGGAGGAAGCCATTGTTAGTTGCTCGAGAGTTAATTGATCGTATTTCATGCTGATATATTCTTCATAAAATTGAGTCAATATATCCTTCTTTTTTCATGTGCATAAGTTTTTCCCTTGACTCCTGTCCATCCAACATATAGGAATCCCTTTCTACAGTAATTCGAGCTCATTTTTCCAGGTTTTCATGTCTTCATAGGATTTGCGGCCTATGGGGCTCTTATTGCCTACTATAATGTTCCATTACATTGAAATTATGCTGCTACACTTATGACCTCATCCAAAATGGTCAAAAATCATATGATTCCATGGATTAGCCATTTGAATCATTCTTCAAAGCACAAACTTGTTGAATAGATCTCTGCTTCATGCGAACCATCGCTAGGGTCTTAACATGAATTAATTCAGCCTGTTGTTTAGACGATGTATTAAGGGCTTATAGTGGAACTTATTAAGTATATTGAATCATCTTGGTGTTCTCATGTATGATCGACCCTTTTGGATTATCCGGGATATGCAATGACCGGAAGGATTTTTGTCCTATCATTGAACAATTGAGTAAAATTTTGGTACCTCCAACTGACTAAAAATCTGTCATTAGTCCATTTTCAGAAGAGGTTTGAATGGTTTTGATGACTTGAGGCTGCATCACTACTCACAACCTGTGAAATGATTAAACAGTACGGACAAATGTCCCTAGATATGTACATTATAACAGCTATCAAATGTCTATGTATTAGTATCATATGATCGACTGGTCTCTTTATAATGCAAAGAGAGTTATCCACAATCACCGATCAGTTGAGCCGTCTGATACGGTCATGAGTAGTCTGTTCAACAATTGAACTATGATCAACTTCACACCAATATGTTTTCTCTTTCACACCTACTAACCCAATTGCCTGACGAACTCAAGGTAGCCTTCTCTTTCACACCTACAACTTGAGTTGATTGGTGGGCAGAAGGTAGTGAGGGGCCTTGCAGGGGCTTCTACCCAGCCTGCCCTTTTTTTTGTGGTAGGGAGGTGAATGCTATTTATGCACAGAGTGTGGGACTCCCATCCGTGACTGGACTACCCACTAAACACCTTCCCTGTCAACCTGAGAACCCGGCCTCGAACCGTTTGACACATTACTTCAGGCCAGGTCTCGTTTTGTTACGCCGTGGGCCGCCTTCATGCTGGGGAGTCCCTTTACCAGCAGGAGAGGAGAGGGGAAGAAGAAATGCCAGAAGATGGTTCCATTTGTCAACCGATTCGAGCATTACCGCAACTATATTATCCGGGGTGAGCTCTCCCGTCTTCCTGTAGAGTTCCCTTCGCAGCCTGACCCATTTGGTACACCTAAAAATGTGTGACAGGCATTGTCCTCCTCTCCTAGGCAAAACCGACAATTGGGGGACCGTGACTTACCGATCTTATGCAAGTAAGACTTAAAACACCCATGCCCGCTCAAAAGCTGGGTCAGATAGAAGTCAGTCTCACCATAACTTCGATTTAGCCACGGTCTCACATCCGGGATGAGGCGTGCAGTCCACGTCCCCTTCGTGCAATTGACCCAAGACTGCTGCCAATCGTTGAGTAACATTTATTTATTTATTCCATCTTACAAACTAAACAATCCAATCACAAAATAGAACGCAAAGAACAATTACAGCAAAATTTAAATGAAAAAGAATACTAAAATGTCGATAATTAGAAGTTAAACTAGTAGTAAGTCTCTTAGTTTTTTTAAATGCTATGTAAGAAGAGGGGAAAGGACCAAGCTCGAGATTATTATGATTTCGTACGATTCTTAAGATTGGTGAATAGAAATATAAATCAGTTCTAGCATATGGGATAACGAAATAAGAATTCATACGAGATGAACGAGATGTTTGTCGGAAACGCAGCTCAGAAAAAAAATTTGTAACGGGACTTGATGGTAGCAGAGTTTGTACGAAAAACATTGGCCTAAATAAGTTCCTCGGAATATTACAGATGGAAGAGATAGGAAAGATAAACGACTTTCATAAGGCTGATCCGGCAAATTAAACTTAAGGAAAAGAAAACGCGTGAACTTTCTTTGGACAGTTTCTAAAGAAGTCACGCGATAGGAATATCGGGGGGACCAGATAACAGAACAGTATTCAAGCAAAGGGCGAACAAGACAAACAAATAGGCGGACAGAAGAAGATATGCTATTGAATTTATGTACATGTCTAAGGATAAACGCGGAAACTCTAGACGCTTTAGTAATCACATTTAAAATATGTGCATCAAATTTGAGTTTTGGATCAAAAGTAACTCCAAGGTCTTTATGACTGAACACTTCAGAGAGCAAAGCATCATTTAATATATAATTAAAATTAATAGGAGAGTCCTTAAGAGAAAAAGTCATTTTGTGACATTTAGTAGTGTTAAGACATAAATAGTTTGAAGCACACCATTCATTTAGAGCATTCAGATCATTTTGGAGGAGCTGACAGTCTAAATGGGATCTGACTGCTCGAAATACTTTGAAGTCATCTGCATACAAAAGGCACGAGGAATTAATTACAAAGGGAAGATCATTTATGAACAACAGAAAGGGAAGAAGCCCAAGAATTGAACCTTTTGGAACGCCAGATGAAGGATGAAAAGGACTAGACGTAGTACCAGGGAGACTTACTCGACAGGGACGACAGGATAGATAAGATGGCATCCAAGATAGAAGAGCACCCGAAATTCCAAGAGCTTCAAGCTTACGACAAAGAAGAAAATGATTCACAGTGTTAAAGACCTTGGAGAAATCTGTGTAGATCACATCAAATTTCAGTCGGTTATCCAAAGCTCTTGCAATACTGTTTGTGAACTCCATTAAATTAGAGGTAGTGGAGTATCCTTTGAGAAAGCCATGCTGCTCTGGAGCAATAATAGGTGCTAATGAGTTTGAGAGTCTATTATGAACCAACCGTTCAAGTAACTTTGGAAAGCAGGACAGTAAAGAAATAGGGCGATAATATAATATTAGCTGTTTTCCAAGGATTTGGGAAAGTACCAGTACTCAAACTTAGATTCAAGAGGAGAGATAAAGGAAAACTAAGCAATGAGGCTAACGACTTGACAAATATGTTTGGCAAACCATCCGGCCCAGGGCTAATATTAGGATCAAGAGCATTGATCAAAGCTTCGACTTCAGATGCATCTGTACAAATAAAAGAAATTGGGAAGGGAAGATGATCAGGTAAGACAACATGATGCACAGATGCAGCGGGAGAAGAGAAAGTTGAAGAGAAAAATTGGGCAAATGAGTCACTAACTTCTTGAGGAGAAGAGACCTCTGCACCATTCCAACGGACCGTACTAGGAATGGAAGAAGAGGATTTCAGCGACTTATATAAGGCTTTGGAACATTTGATAGAACAAAGTCAAGGAGACGACTGTTAGGATTGCGGATATGGTTAAATTGAGAGAGGGAGCAATGTGATAGGAAAGATGACAGGGTTATAGAAAAAGGGTCAACTGACGAGATTGAAGGAGTAGTATAATTTTTCCACTCTATGTATGGTAAGTTAAAATCCCCACAAACTAATATTTTGGCGTGAGGATGTCGCAAAACTAGATAAGAGGATAGATCATCAAAAAACGTCTCATGAACGGTTAAAGGTGAATTACAAGGAATATAAATAGACAAAACCAAGAACTCTGTATTATGAGGAAGAGAAATTTTGATAATAACACATTCTAAAGTGGGAGAAAAACAGAAATCAGAGCAAGGAGAACTAGGTAGAGCTTTGCTAACTGCAACCAAAACTCCACCACCATCAGCCTTATTAGTGGCAATCAGGTCACGGTCACATATATATACAATATGATCAGGAAACATTTCACTACTCAAATGTTTCCATTCAGCCAGGTCTAGGAGAAGCAGATAATAGAATCATTACTAACTTGATAAGAGATAAAGAATTCCTCAAGCTTGGTCCTTAATCCTCGTACATTTTGGTAACAAATAGATAAACACATTTTATTAAGAGAAGAGAAGTTACATTGAAGAGTGTTAAGATTTGAAAGAGATTCATTGACGTTTAAAGAGGATACAGTTGAAAAAACATTATGATTATCAGAATATCCATCAAGATTACTTGTGACTAGAGCTTTGGGATTTCGTTTATTGCCCGAAGAAAATTTCTTCGTCTAGATTCAAACGGCTTAACAAGTACACCAGCAGGCCAGTAATTCAGATTCAGGACAATATCGCATGGCCGACCAAGCGCGACATAGCCGACCAAGCGAGCCTGCCCCTTGCCATGCATGCATGATGATCCTCGCAGAGATGCAGAATAACCTTCTACCCAGCCTACCTCATTGCCACGCAGGCATGATGACCCATCATCATGCATTATGACGCGTCATAACGCATGATGACCGGTCATTGATGCCTGCGTGACATCAATGAGTCGACTTATGGCCAACGTAGGGAGACCCAGCCCATCAAGAAGACGGCTCTTAATGAGTGCTGTAGGGTCAGCGCTGCTGTACGGAGCAGACGTATGGGGCGACGCTCTCAGCAGGGAGGTATACCGAAAACGTTTGGCACAGGTACAGAGAAGAGGAGCACTGAGAATTGCATCTTCGTATCCAACAGTCTCTGACTCGGCGGTGGGAGTTATTGCAGGCGTGATACCTGTCGCCCTCCTTGCTAGAGAGCGCCGCGCTATTTACCTGCGCTGAAACGAGGATGCGAGGGAGATGGTTGTCCGTGAGGAGAGACAACGCTCGCTCAACGATTGGCAGCAGTCTTGGGTCAATTGCACGAAGGGGACGTGGACTGCATGCCTCATCCTGGATGTGAGACCGTGGCTAAATCGAAGGCATGGTGAGACTGGCTTCTATCTGACCCAGCTTTTGAGCGGGCATGGGTGTTTTAAGTCTTACTTGCATAAGATCGGTAAGTCACGGTCCCCCAATTGTCGGTTTTGCCCAGGAGAGGAGGACAATGCCTGTCACACATTTTTTGCTTGTACCAAATGGGTCAGGCTGCGAAAGGAACTCTACAGGGAGACGGGAGGGCTCACCCCGGATAATATAGTTGCGGTGATGCTCGAATCGGTTGACAAATGGAACCAGGTGGCACATTATGCTCGGGCAGTCCTAAAATATAAAAGGAACTCACAGCAGCCGGGGGCGCTGGGGCTGGGGGTTCACTCTTCTGGCATTTTCTCTTCCCCTGTCCCCTCCCGCTAGGAAAGGGACTCCCCAGCATGAAGGCGGCCCACGGCGTGACAAAACGAGACTTGGCCCGAAGTAATGTGTCAAACGGTTCGAGGCCGGGTTCTCAGGTTGACAGGGGAGGTGTTTAGTGGGTAGTCCAGTCACGCATGGGAGTCCCACACTCTGTGCATAAATAGCATTCACCTCCTCACAACAAAAAAAAATGGCAGGCTGGGTAGAAGCCCCTGCAAGGCCCTTCACCCCCTTCTGCCCACCAATCAACTCGAGTTGTAGGTGTGAAAGAGAAGGCTACCTTGAGTTCATCAGGCAATTGGGTTAGTAGGTGTGAAAGAGAAAACATATTGGTGTGAAGTTGATCATAGCTCAGCTGCTGAAAAGACTACTCATGACCCTATCAGACGGCTCAACTGATCGGTGATTGTGGATAACTCTCTTTGCATTATAAAGAGACCAGTCGATCATATGATACTAATACATAGACATTTGATAGCTGTTATAATATACATATCTAGGGACATTTGTCCGTACTGTTTAATCATTTCACAGGTTGTGAGTAATGATGCAGCCTCAAGTCATCAAAACCATTCAAACCTCTTCTGAAAATGGACTAATGACAGATTTTTAGTCAGTTGGAGGTACCAAAATTTTACTCAATTGTTCAATGATATGCATATCCCGGATAATCCAAAAGGGTTGATCATACATGAGAACACCAAGATGATTCAATATACTTAATAAGTTCCACTATAAGCCCTTAATACATCGTCTAAACAACAGGCTGAATTAATTCATGTTAAGACCCTAGCGATGGTTTGCATGAAGTAGAGATCTATTCAACAAGTTTGTGCTTTGAAGAATGATTCAAATGGCTAATCCATGGGATCATATGATTTTTGACCATTTTGGATGAGGTCATAAGTGTAGCAGCATAATTTCAATGCAATGGAACATTATAGTAGGCAACAAGAGTCCCATAGGCCGCAAATCCTATGAAGACATGAAAACCTGGAAAAATGAGCTCGAATTACTGTAGAAAGGGATTCCTATATGTTGGATGGACAGGAGTCAAGGGAAAAACTAACGCACATGAAAAAAGAAGGATATATTGACTCAATTTTATGAAGAATATATCAGCATGAAATACGATCAATTAACTCTCGAGCAACTAACAATGGCTTCCTCCTAATCAAGATTTGTTTGGCAGAATAGCAAAATAGAAGTGAATATTCTTGTTTGACCCATGTATGCCTGCAAATAACTTGGAGGATGATGACGATGCAGTCTTGGTAATAAGTAGGCTTAAAGTAAATTGTGACGAGCATACAACATTTAAAGTCGGGTGTAAAAATGCGAACTGTAACTGTATGGAAAGCAATCGAATTTTCTTATCAAAAGATACTTCCCAAGCAACAAATAAATTTAGCGAGTGAAAGATAGCACCTTGGGTCAAATGCTCAACTTATCAACTAAAGACAGCTACATAGACAGCTCAAGAGATAGCATATCAGCTAAACAGACAGGGCATCAGCTAAAAAGACAGCTACATAGACAGCATTATACATAAAATCGACAGCTCATTAGCGAAAGCGACAGCTGATTAGATGGTTTTACAGATAAAAAGACAGCTAATTAGCCTATCAGCAACCTATTGCAGCCCAGCTGCTGGTGTGGTAAATATACATCTTTAGTTTTACTACTAGAAGCAGTCATTTAAAATCATCGGAGCAGATCCAGTAACTTCGTCAGTTAGTCAGAAGCAAGAAAAGGCCAGCCAGACTGATAAGGCTACTTCAGCCAGAAAAGTGAACAAGAAAGAGAAGAAACTAAAATAGAATCGAGAGAAACAGCGAATCTATGAGAAAAACCTCTTGCTGAACTATACATACTATCTTGATGAAGGCTTCCACAAAAGCAAAGTCATACTTGGATTTGACCCGCTGACATTTCAAACAAAAATAATCTTCCAATGGAGTGGACAAAATCAGTTGGAGTTAGATAACAGCCAATGGACTTCACTTCACCAATACCTCATTGACCTCAAGGATAGAGTAGATGAATTCCCTGCAAATCAGATTGGACTTCTTGAACTCTTCTACATACCTATTGCAGGCGAGAGACTTATACTTATACATCTCGAGCTCTTCACGCTTTTCATCTTGATGGATTTTTTCAACATTGTCATGCAATACAACAATTTGCTTACCGATTGTGTGAAGGAATACTATGACCAATATTGTGCAAGATGCAGAGAAGAAAGCGTACTTAAACTGGATATCAACGACTTCTTCACTCCAAATCAAACATCATTTGTAAACATAAACTACTCTAGACTTTTTTATGAAATACCAGTACTTTGTAATGATCTAATTTTCCATGTGATGAAATAAAATACTACAAACGCTATAAACAATGTTTTATTTCACTAAAAGGAATTATTTATTGAAAAATTGTATATTAAGACTTGGTAAAAACAACATACTATTGTGAAAGGCGTGGTAGCCAAGTATAATCTCTTCAGTCTATAAAATACTGAAGTTTAATATTGAGAAACAGACCCTCATCTTAGCTGTACAGTACAAACTAGAACATGAATGTATGTTAACTTGAAGGCAGCACGTCGTTTTTTCTATCACTAGACTACATATTATTCTTTGGATTATTATGAGGTTTTTAAAATTCATCAAACCGCTAGTCCAGTACGTACATCCATTCAAAAACGTCAAGAAAACTAATAAGACAGAGGTCAATACACTTTCAAGGCGATAAAATCTGTTACAATGGTCATTCTATGCTTCATGGAAGAGTACCATGAAATTTTTCCTGAACACCGAATACGCATCGAGAATTATATGCTTAAATATGGTAATATGGGTGAGAAATTATCTAATAAACATGGAATACACTACCAAAATGTAAATGGTCCAACTCTAATACGACATCAGGCACTGATACATGCATTTGTCATTCATATGATAGAACACGAAATATTTTTACACTCATAAAACATTATATAAACCTGGAGTCTCGAGTACATACGACAAAGTAATGATTCATAGCACCGGGTAGTATAAATAGTCCAAACAAGACCAGAACCAACTAGTAGAAAGAAAAAGTTTATAATAGATATTCAATTTGTATCGGGAAATCCTCATCAGTTATTCGTCAAGGAACATAATATTCTCATAACATACAACCAAAACAATATTGGAATTGAAACATCAACAGTTTGCACTAGAGTGAAGGGGACATAAGCTACAATGATATGCTAAGGATATTGAATTGCTATATAAATTGTACAATAAACATTAAAAAAGATGTGAGAGGACTTATTATACATTAGTATGGTCCTAATGCGGAAATCGTGCAGCTGAATAAACTTAGGTTAAGTTAACTTGAAACTTGTTCATTATGCTATAAAATTCATAAATATATCAAGTCATATATCAGATGTGCTGTAAATTGTATCAAAATCTATTTATATATAACAAAAAAACAGCATTATTCAATAAATTATTTCTATTAAAATGAAACACAGTCTTTTTATTTTAACAACTACACTAACACTGTTCAAGTAAACAAATACCTCAAATAGCAAAACAAAATGACCTATACATTCCTAGCATATCCGAAACTCTCAAATATCAAACACTTAGCTCTACCATTCAAAAATATCTAGCGATGGATAAAAAACCCTCAGGAGCTCATTCAACTCAAGTGTACATCTGTTCAACAAATTACTAGCAGACAAATACCTCCTGAAAGTAGTGAACATCTCTTAACATCCTACAATAAACGCGACCATTCTTATCAAGAACACTTCATAACATATGCTACTTGTCTATACAAGATACGATGAGATCGATCTAAAAATAGCCTACCATAAACTCATATGCTACCACACATCGTTGTCTATACCAAACTACTTACATAAACATTAGCCTAAGTGCTCTATAGTAGCAGTGTGCCAACCCAAAACATACCCTATATGTTGAAAACTAACTAGATCATCTTCAAACCTATAAAAAATCAACCAAGCATCCAGCAGAAAAAAATTCTGATAAGAAAAAACTCAACAAGAATATATTTTACTTATGTGAAAATAATACTTGAATATATCAATAAGCATACCCGAAAATCCCTATGATGATAAATCTAGCATATTTAAAATGTAGGAAATACGTATTTTACAATGCTCAAATATTGAAAATGTATATGAATGTAGCCAAAGTGACTTTACGCTCAATACAAGCACACAAAGTATTAGGTTTGTAAATTCTCATGCGATCATATAGGCACCAAAAGCGATAATATGCATCCGAAAAGTATCAACTAAATGGTATCATCCATGCATGCAAGCATTCCTAAGGAGATAACAAACTAAAAATCCTCATACTCAAAACATCATCAAGTTCCTAATGCAGATATGGCTAAAGAGATCCGGAAATGTCGAAAAATCATACATTCTGTGAAGAACATGAGACAAGCATAAAATAATAATTTTACTCTATATTATAGCGACACTCATGAAACTACTTAAACTTAATAATACAGACCCACAATAACAACACGTAATTCAAAGTAAATATAAAAATTCATTTAATCTAGTGCATGCATATAATGCCATCATATAGGACTAAAAATGTTTTTCATGCATTATGGGCATAACCAAAGAATAATAACATAATACCAACAAGCTCCTAATGTCAATGACCTACCGCATTCTCTTTTTTCTATATTATCTTCTTCCTTTCAGTGCGTATCAAAAATTTATCAATGAAAATGCGTAAATATTCCCACTCATTAGGACCACCGCGATGATTTCTACATCCATCATACATAAACTCCATAAAAAAGTAGCATCCCAGAAGCCATAAATCGTAAAATCTTTCCTATACAACATCCATTAATAATCTGAAATTGGGAACAAATACCCAAAACATACATGTCAACATAGTGATCTAAAACATAACGCATCTTTACCATATTTAAGCATATAGTTCTCGATGCGTATTCGGTGTTCAGGAAAAATTTCATGGTACTCTTCCATGAAGCATAGAATGACCATTGTAACAGATTTTATCGCACTAAAAGTGTATTGACCTATGTCTTATTAGTTTTCTTGACGTTTTTGAATGGATATACTTAGGACTAGTGGTTTGATGAATTTTAAAAACCTCATAATACTCCACAGAATAATATGTAGTCTAGTGGTAGAAAAAACGACGTGCTGCCTTCAAGTTAACATACATTCGTACTAATACATAGACATTTGATAGCTGTTATAATATACATATCTAGGGACATTTGTCCGTACTGTTTAATCATTTCACAGGTTGTGAGTAGTGATGCAGCCTCAAGTCATCAAAACCATTCAAACCTCTTCTGAAAATGGACTAATGACAGATTTTTAGTCAGTTGGAGGTACCAAAATTTTACTCAATTGTTCAATGATAGGACAAAAATCCTTCCGGTCATTGCATATCCCGGATAATCCAAAAGGGTCGATCACACATGAGAACACCAAGATGATTCAATATACTTAATAAGTTCCACTATAAGCCCTTAATACATCGTCTAAACAACAGGCTGAATTAATTCATGTTAAGACCCTGGCGATGGTTCGCATGAAGCAGAGATCTATTCAACAAGTTTGTGCTTTGAAGAATGATTCAAATGGCTAATCCATGGAATCATATGATTTTTGACCATTTTGGATGAGGTCATAAGTGTAGCAGCATAATTTCAATGTAATGGAACATTATAGTAGGCAATAAGAGCCCCATAGGCCGCAAATCCTATGAAGACATGAAAACCTGGAAAAATGAGCTCGAATTACTGTAGAAAGGGATTCCTATATGTTGGATGGACAGGAGTCAAGGGAAAAACTTATGCACATGAAAAAAGAAGGATATATTGACTCAATTTTATGAAGAATATATCAGCATGAAATACGATCAATTAACTCTCGAGCAACTAACAATGGCTTCCTCCTAATCAAGATTTGTTTGGCAGAACAGCAACCTAGAAGTGAATATTCTTGTTTGACCCATGTATGCCTGCAAATAACTTGGAGGATGATGACGATGCAGTCTTGGTAATAAGTAGGCTTAAAGTAAATTGTGAAGAGCATACAACATTTAAAGTCGGGTGTAAAAATGCGGACTGTAACTGTATGGAAAGCAATCGAATTTTCTTATAATTAGATACTTCCCAAGCAACAAATAAATTTAGCGAGTGAAAGATAGCACATGAAAAGGCCAGCCAGACTGATAAGGCTACTTCAGCCAGAAAAGTGAACAAGAAAGAGAAGAAACTAAAAAAGAATCTAGAGAAACAGCGAATCTATGAGAAAAAGCAAAGTAATACTTGGATTTGACCCGCTGACATTTCAAACAAAAATAATCTTCCGATGGAGTGGACAAAATCAGTTGGAGTTAGATAACAGCCAATGGACTTCACTTCACCAATACCTCATTGATCTCAAGGATAGAGTAGATGAATTCCCTGCAAATCAGATTGGACTTCTTGAACTCTTCTACATACCTATTGCAGGCGAGAGATTTATACTTAAACATCTCGACCTCTTCACGCTTTTCATCTTGACGGATTTTTTCAACATTGTCATGCAATACAACAATTTGCTTACCGATTGTGTGAAGGAATACTATGACCAATATTGTGCAAGATGCAGAGAAGAAAGCGTACTTAAACTGGATATCAACGACTTCTTCACTCCAAATCAAACATCATTTGTAAACATAAACTACTCTAGACTTTTTTATGAAATACCAGTACTTTGTAATGATCTAATTTTCCATGTGATGAAATAAAATACCACAAACGCTATAAACAATGTTTTATTTCACTAAAAGGAATTATTTATTGAAAAATTGTATATTAAGACTTGGTAAAAACAACATACTATTGTGAAAGGCGTGGTAGCCAAGTATAATCTCTTCAGTCTATAAAATACTGAAGTTTAATATTGAGAAACAGACCCTCATCTTAGCTGTACAGTACAAACTAGAACATGAATGTATGTTAACTTGAAGGCAGCACGTCGTTTTTTCTATCACTAGACTACATATTATTCTTTGGATTATTATGAGGTTTTTAAAATTCATCAAACCGCTAGTCCAGTACGTACATCCATTCAAAAACGTCAAGAAAACTAATAAGACAGAGGTCAATACACTTTCAAGGCGATAAAATCTGTTACAATGGTCATTCTATGCTTCATGGAAGAGTACCATGAAATTTTTCCTGAACACCGAATACGCATCGAGAATTACATGCTTAAATATGGTAATATGGGTGAGAAATTATCTAATAAACATGGAATACACTACCAAAATGTAAATGGTCCAACTCTAATACGACATCAGGCACTGATACATGCATTTGTCATTCATATGATAGAACACGAAATATTTTTACACTCATAAAACATTATATAAACCTGGAGTCTCGAGTACATACGACAAAGTAATGATTCATAGCACCGGGTAGTATAAATAGTCCAAACAAGACCAGAACCAACTAGTAGAAAGAAAAAGTTTATAATAGATATTCAATTTGTATCGGGAAATCCTCATCAGTTATTCGTCAAGGAACATAATATTCTCATAACATACAACCAAAACAATATTGGAATTGAAACATCAACAGTTTGCACTAGAGTGAAGGGGACATAAGCTACAATGATATGCTAAGGATATTGAATTGCTATATAAATTGTACAATAAACATTAAAAAAGATGTGAGAGGACTTATTATACATTAGTATGGTCCTAATGCGGAAATCGTGCAGCTGAATAAACTTAGGTTAAGTTAACTTGAAACTTGTTCATTATGCTATAAAATTCATAAATATATCAAGTCATATATCAGATGTGCTGTAAATTGTATCAAAATCTATTTATATATAACAAAAAAACAGCATTATTCAATAAATTATTTCTATTAAAATAAAACACAGTCTTTTTATTTTAACAACTACACTAACACTGTTCAAGTAAACAAATACCTCAAATAGCAAAACAAAATGACCTATACATTCCTAGCATATCCGAAACTCTCAAATATCAAACACTTAGCTCTACCATTCAAAAATATCTAGCGATGGATAAAAAACCCTCAGGAGCTCATTCAACTCAAGTGTACATCTGTTCAACAAATTACTAGCAGACAAATACCTCCTGAAAGTAGTGAACATCTCTTAACATCCTACAATAAACGCGACCATTCTTATCAAGAACACTTCATAACATATGCTACTTGTCTATACAAGATACGATGAGATCGATCTAAAAATAGCCTACCATAAACTCATATGCTACCACACATCGTTGTCTATACCAAACTACTTACATAAACATTAGCCTAAGTGCTCTATAGTGGCAGTGTGCCAACCCAAAACATACCCTATATGTTGAAAACTAGCTAGATCATCTTCAAACCTATAAAAAATCAACCAAGCATCCAGCAGAAAAAAATTCTGATAAGAAAAAACTCAACAAGAATATATTTTACTTATGTGAAAATAATACTTGAATATATCAATAAGCATACCCGAAAATCCCTATGATGATAAATCTAGCATATTTAAAATGTAGGAAATACGTATTTTACAATGCTCAAATATTGAAAATGTATATGAATGTAGCCAAAGTGACTTTACGCTCAATACAAACACACAAATTATTAGGTTTGCAAATTCTCATGCGATCATATAGGCACCAAAAGCGATAATATGCATCCGAAAAGTATCAACTAAATGGTATCATCCATGCATGCAAGCATTCCTAAGGAGATAACAAACTAAAAATCCTCATACTCAAAACATCATCAAGTTTCTAATGCAGATATGGCTAAAGAGATCCGGAAATGTCGAAAAATCATACATTCTGTGAAGAACATGAGACAAGCATAAAATAATAATTTTACTCTATATTATAGCGACACTCATGAAACTACTTAAACTTAATAATACAGACCCACAATAACAACACGTAATTCAAAGTAAATATAAAAATTCATTTAATCTAGTGCATGCATATAATGCCATCATATAGGACTAAAAATGTTTTTCATGCATTATGGGCATAACCAAAGAATAATAACATAATACCAACAAGCTCCTAATGTCAATGACCTACCGCATTCTCTTTTTTCTATATTATCTTCTTCCTTTCAGTGCGTATCAAAAATTTATCAATGAAAATGCGTAAATATTCCCACTCATTAGGACCACCGCAATGATTTCTACATCCATCATACATAAACTCCATAAAAAAGTAGCATCCCAGAAGCCATAAATCGTAAAATCTTTCCTATACAACATCCATTAATAATCTGAAATTGGGAACAAATACCCAAAACATACATGTCAACATAGTGATCTAAAAAATAACGCATCTTTACCATGCGCTTATCAAAAGGGACAAATCATATGATGTACGAACAAAATTATCACCATCTCATGCACTACAAGATCATTAATTTGAAAAAATAACTCGTCTTGGAAGAAATTATTAGATTTTTTGAACAAAACCAATCAGCATCCTATAGGAAAGAAAAAAATGAATGAATATAGTGCCATACTTCTACATAATAGTAAAATCAGAGAATGAAGTATAGAAACTGCTTTAAGAAATAAGTGATGATGATGAAGACAAACAAAATGCTGCTACAAGCAAACTAAAATTTAATACTATACTAAATATCAAGAATGCATTACAACAAACATTAAGATCTCTTCCACTGCATCCATTGATTTGAGCAATCAACATAGTAGTTGTAATGATTTTATGTCTACGTCCGAACGCGGGCCCGACCTCTCATCGGTTCTAGACGTTAAGTCTGAGTAGTACCAACGGACGGTACCAACCGGTCAACCAATCCGTGCACCGTAACCCATTCACGCGGTGGCTGCTTGTCGGCCAGCTAGATCGGAGAGGATTTCGGTCGCGGGTCTTCGAATGGGTTACGCTCATTTACAATATTCAGCCACGTATGCATGCCCGTTTTCAAACACGTTACAAAACAAAACCATACGGAGAGGAAACCTACTTTACGTTACTCCGTATGTCTTCATTTATCAGTCAAAGAACAAAATCTAATTTTTACTTCGCGTTCCTGAAATTCCGACGCGGTACCGAAAAGTATACTACGTTAACTCAACCCGACGAACGCTACGCTAATAAAACGGCAAAACAACAAAGGTACCGCGTACCGCGCGCGACGCGAAACTGACCTCAGCGGATTTTCTCAAACCCTACCCTCGCGACGGCATACCTACCTTGCACCTCATTTCCCGCTGAAAAGAAGAACCACTGGAAAGGAAAGTCGTTGTTAAGGTTAGCAATACATAGTTTTTTTATTCTCTGATTAATTAACTTTTAAGTTTTTTATAATAATTGTATTCAATAATTTTCACAGTAATCACGGAAGAAAACCATAAAATTTAATGTGATTTAATAATAAAAATAATTGTTGAATATTATCAAGTAAATCTAAATCGTGAATTCTTGTTCTCTTTTCTTTTGTAATGATTATTTTAAAAGTTTCTTATTTTCAGTTTTAACTAACGTGTTCTTTTTGTTGTGTTTTTGAAACAAAAGGAAATTGATTTCTTTCACTTTATCAAAATTATCGGCTAACAATAAAGAAATATACAATTTTTGAAAAAACACGCCATTGAATTTATTACTGGTGGGGATATTCATGTTGATTTGAAGTATTAAGTTAATTCCGAAATAAAAAAATATCATTAAAATGGGTGCATTCCACTATTACATTGACTGATAGAGAGAGGAATAGAAAGATGATAGTTTCCAAAAAATATATTTATACAGCAGGAATGGCAGGGATTTTTTTTCTTTTTTTTTTTTATAAAATGAAAGCCTCAATTAGCTCACTTAAGTTTTGCAGTTGATTCGGTAGAAACCTTTCTATGGTATTAAAATTTTATCGAAAGAGATCTTTTCAAGACTAATTCCTCGCATTCAAACATGATGTGATTACACTTGTGCTGGGCTAATACAGTTCTCATTCTCAGACGTGCAGTTCATAATTTTTTTAATCTACTTTATGAATAGGCAATACAAAATAATATATACAAATTATCTAAGCAAATGCATGAGCAGAATTTTGTGAACTATTCAAAGATGCCGATTGGAAGAATACAACGCAGGTTGTATTCTAAAACATTTACGAATATTCAAAACAGGGCATTTCTTACATTAAATAGTTTTTCTTTACGTATTTACGAGTACTTTATAAGGAATTCTCTAGAATTTTGACTAATTATAACATAATCAAACCTAAATTTTCTCGCCGATTGCAATTATATTAATAGAATATGCGATCTACATTCGGGGTTGCTTTAGTTTTTTCTTTTTTTTTCGTTTTAGCGGTGAGTAGCGTTAGGGAGGCTAATTTTTCCTTTCAAAATTTACGTGAGAGTTCTGATTCACCAACATTTTCTTTGTCCTAAGATCTCGTTATTTTTATATTGACTGTACAGTTCAATAGAAATTAACTATTTGCTCTTTAGTACAACTTAAACTCTATTATCCTCAATTTTTTCTAGTTTTCATTTTTTTCTTTGTTTTAACTGATCATTTATCTATCTATTAACCACATATTGTATTCTCAAGGAATATTGCTTCCATTTGCTTTCTAAATAATGAATAGACTATTATTATGTCATAGTTGATTTCCATCAGGAATCAGCCGAAATTGGAGCGAGTTAATGAGCTAGTCAAGTTCAGTTTAAAGATAGTTGAGTTTTACGATTTAAGAATACGGACAGTTTGCAGTACCAAGTTGAACCGTAGGAATCAACAAACTGCAAAATCTAAAATTAATCCGTTTTAGCTCGGTTGAACGCCCCTTTTCCTCGATTCTTAGTGACTCCGGTTTGATTTCCTACTGACGTTACCTTCGATAATAATCTGTAGGGTTTAGCTAATTCAAAGGCTGTTCCAGGCAGCAGAATAACTGGAGTTGAAACATCTCCAGATTCAACGCCTAACATATTTGGATATTCATCGTCTCCAAAATCTGCTATCTCTCGGGCTTGGTCTATCCAAGGATTCCAAATGACTGTGTCGAGGAAATTGTATTTTTGCAGCCTCCTCTTCCGTCCGGAGACAACATTCGCAATAAGTTGTTCTGGTGGTGTATGTTGATATATTATATCTGTCCATTCGCCTATTGTAACAACTTCACGACCTTCTTGGTAGATAGCACCATCTCTAGTCTTATCAATAAATGTACAACCGTGTAAACCTGTTATTTGGCATCGGCGCACCTCGGGAACCTTCAGGTAGGTATGTAGGAGTAAATTGAATAAAAAGGTTAAGTCCATACTTGGGTTGTAAACACCGATATGAAAGTGCAGTTCTTTTTCACGTAGTATTAATCGGTACGTTATTCGAAATGGATAATTCCACATTGATCTAGTAAATTCATGATCCATTAAAGAAAATAATGCTTCGATATCGCCATTGTGTAATCGTTCAGGGGGTCGTTCAAATGTTAATCTGGTAATCCTTACAAATCCATGTTGCGGCCTGCGCTCCTCTATAATACATTAGCGCTACACTGTGATACCTGTCTTGCCCGGCCGTATCCCATGTTTCCAATTTAACTGTCGTTTCATCTATACAAGCAAATCTAATTACCTTGGTAGTTCTGAGGCCAAATGGTGGGAACATTCATTTGCACACTGTAGTACTGCTAACACGGCTGGTACGGCATTGAAGGTGGGTATATTGTTGGCACAACTGCTGGTGGGTAAACTGCTGCAAACTGATCCCTAGGTATGTTGCTTATCGGAGCCGGTGGAGTAGCGGCATAATAAACGGCACCATTCGTTGTGTTCCTTTTCGGTTGGCTCGTACTCGTATTCTTCTTCTTTTTCCCAATTCCTGCAATCCGACTTTTGATGGAAACGCTTTCCGCAATATTGACAAGGATATGGCCGTGTATCACTATGTATAAGTAAGTGAGTTGATAATGTCCTTGGGCGTTTGAATGTTTTCCCACATTGTTTGCACTGAAAACTTCGTTCGCGTCGTTTCTCCTACGTATCGCAATTTCTTATCGACGTTACGACATTGCCACCATGCACTATAATCGCCGTGGAATCAGGTCTTGCACTTTTCGTTTCACTTTTCACACTCCGGGACTACCTCGTGGGCGGCGGCCACTACCTCCACACTTCAATTCCATGTGGCTGTCAAATTCTGTTGGCATCCCACTGTGCACTGGTCGCAACCAACGTAAAATGACAAGCCACACAGCAGCAAAGTGTGTTGGTAGTGGTCACCAGCGGCGTCGCATGATTCATTACATAGTTTAACCGAACAAAATACATTGTAGACGATTCTTAAAGTACTATTGACATGAAACCGATAAAAGCAATAATATAAAATAGCAATGAGTCACACAACAAAGAAAAAACGTATCCAAGCAAAAAGAAACTGAAAACGATCAATGTAAATAATAATCAGCAAACTAGAACAGGCGCATCTGTGAATGGACATTTATAAAAACACGTCTTAACGCTGCGCATCACGTCCATCTTTAACCACAGACACCATACGAGGAGCAAAAACGTACCTTAAGCAAGTACCCACTAAGTAAATTCTCATGCTTTAAAGCACCCATCGAAAGGCAAGCCCGTCGCCCATCCATAATGCAACGCCACCCGTCTATAGCATCTCCGTCCCACACAACTACTCGCATCATAAAATTTTTCGGGACGGCTAGCATGATCAAGCAAATCGATCATTTCCACACGCTGCCGTTCATCCTTAGCCAAAGACACCAATCGCTGAGCAACGTGTTCCTTATCCAAGCGCCCATGAAGTAAATTCCCATGGGTTAGAATACGCGCTGACCGACAAGTCCACCACCCATCAATATCGCAGTCATCCATCTATACAAGCACTCGTCACCACGCAGCCAATCGCACCATAGAAAACGTTCAGTACGCCTAATGTGATAAAGTAGATCGCTCGACGCGGAAGCCTCTCAGTATTGAGATACGCTAGAAATTCTCAAGCCCTATAATCAGTAAACCTATCGCCCAGAGCGCCGCCTATCCATAGAACTTCCCTAATGGATTAGCAATCCTAATACTTCAAGCTATCAACCCTAGAAATGGGTCTCCTACTCATTAAAACAGCCATGGATATGAAATCATCTGCCGCTAGAAGCGTTGCAGACCCAAGAGACCCACTATAGAGAAATAACAACTATACTATTCATGTATAATTATCTATCACTAAAAGCGTCAAAGGCTAACTCCTATTAATTTGAAGCTTGTGTATTAACCCAATATAAACGCACACTGAGAAATCTAGAGCTCTAATCTATTGATTGAAAATATGGGACTATAGTCAATATGCCTAGTTTTACCATTAGAGGCTACTTAGGCTAAGAAAGCGCACCCGTAATCTAAAGACATATGACTACTTCTACTAACCGCTAGAGGGTACTAAGACCCAGAGCACTTACCTACTTGACCAATACACAGATGTATATTTACCTAAGACCCATACCTTCTCATCCCTGGCACCCACCTATACAAATCTTCTACACATATCCACATACCTAAGGCCCCCATCTACACAAATCTGATACACATATCCACGTACCCTAGACACACACCCTCGCCGCAACCATCCATAACATCCACACCTATTCCGGACTCATATCTTCCTATCTCAGACATCTTACTCTACCACCCTAATACACGCACCTACACACCCGAGACACACACCCTCGACAACATTTGAAGTTTGTATGAAAAAAGTGAATTAGAACGTACATTCTACACCTGCTCAATTGTTTTCTTAATAAATTATAACACTGGCTAGAAAGGTAAAAATTTATTTAAAAAATTAAAGAGTTCAAATATTTACTAACAATTGCGTTTAGCATTTTAATTCGTAGAAAACAAAGTCAACTTCAGCTTGATGGAGTAATTTAGGCGACTTTTTTACCGGAACAAATCAATATTTCTCTACATTTTTAATGAGTAGTGTTAAGTCATTACTTCCATATTTCGCGTATATATGGTAAATGATATCAAACGAATATAATGAAAATTTATTTCTAAATGGACGAAGCACCAAATTCAAATGTAAAAGTTAGATAGCTTCACGAAACTTTAGATCTATTTTCCGGAATTATTATCTTTGCATGAAATTCTATCCAAGAGACACAAATCAACGGGATTCAAAAGTTATATAATCTACACATTAATTCCTAAAAACGTTCAACGTCAGCAAACAATCTGACGTAAACTAACTACAAATACTATGTATTTTCTGGAACAAAACATTCTAGCTATATTACGCAACTGTTCATAAAAAAATGTTCTGCACAATTTATTATATTTAAGTATAATTAAGAACATTATCAAGCTTCATAAAATATCCCTATGAGAAAAACTTCCAAAAACCCCATCCACGATTACAGCCGTCGAAGGAACATGAACATTGCGCAGTCGATGAGTGAATGAATGTGAATGAATGAATGATAGTTTTGGGTATAGTCGGATAGCAAGGAAATTTTAGATTCCTGCTTTCCAGATGAGCACATCGCAAGTGCCTACGCAATAACGATGCAGTGAAATACTTTTTATTCCATTGTGGACATTGAAACTTGAAATGGTTGTCCTCCATATGTGTTTGTAAGGCATTACGGTCAACATTTTCTGAACAAATGTTACATGTCAGCGTGGTGTTCTGCTTCAAACTCATCGGTTCCCTCATCTAAATGCTCTTCATTTAGAAACTCACATTCATCGTCATCTGCTGAAAAGTAAGCATTAATTCTACGTGAGCAACACTTGAATTGGTCGTTATTGAAATTCTTTAGCTAAGCCGCTTATTAATAAACAGTTATATAAAAATATTATCAAATAGGGTTGCACTTGCGGTAGACGTAACTAAACCAGGAAAACACATCGACACTGAAGCTGGTAAACTGTCGTCGGAAGGCGGTGGTTTTCCAAATGAGCGGCGATTATCCATATGACGTGCAACACCTTTTGATAACACTTTCACTTATCCATGCCAGGACAGGTTTGAAATGTTAAAACAGAACTAGTTGCAAAAAACAATGTAAAATAAAGTGATAACCCAGACGAAGTTACTGCCGCCGTATCGACCCCGGCGACTTTCTCAGCTCCAATACACCTTTGACAGCCCCAAACAAAACTAACGTAGGATAGGAAGTCATCAAAACTGACGTTAGCTAGAAAGCGATATGGTAGCTATTTGCATATGTAATGATGCAGGGCCGATTCATTACAAATCACAAAAGCGAGGCTGACACCAGAAGAGCGAGGCTGTCACCAGAAAAGCGAGGCTGACACCAGAAAACCATAACGGACAACACATGGCCATGATTGACTTGACCAAAAAGGACGCCGAACAATTTCTGGGTGGGTGGGTTGTCTACAGGTAACGGCGAAGAGCAACGCCTCTTCAATGTTTCAAATGCCTTGGCTATGGTCACACCACACAAGTATGCAAAGAACCCGATAGGAGTTCTCTATGTTACAAATGCTGTGAAATGGGACATAAAAGAAAAGAGTGTACGAAGGAGGAACACTGTTTTCTTTGCAAGGATGCTGATCCAAGACCACATTTTGGACACATCATGGGATCAGGAAAATGCCGGGTTTTCCAGGAAGCCCCAGCTAAGGCAAAACTAGAACTTCGATGACTCGCATCCTGCAGCTAAACCTACACCGCAGTTCAACCGCCCAAAATCTGCTTGAGGAGTTTGCGAGGGACATGAAAGCCGACTTCTTGGTGCTGAGTGAGCAACATCATGATAAAAGTTCAATATCATGGTATCCTGATGAAGCTGGTACTCCCGCCATCTGGGTTTGAAATAGTGATTTCCAGGTGGAGAGCTGTGAACGCGGGGATGATTTTCTGTGGGCTCGGTGTGCAGGGACCACCTTCTTTAGTGTGTACCTAATGCCTTACGGATCGATATCATCTTTCCAAGTCAAGCTTTAGGAAGACTCGCTGACGTGATTCGTGCTTCTGGGGGCCTATCTCCTCGACAGTATGACTTTAGAGCAGAACGTTCTACTATTGATGCTTTTGCAGAGGTGGCCAGTGTGGTCCAGAAGGCAGAGGCATGTAGTCACACCAAACCACGGATCGTCCTGTTGGTGGCACTTGACATCAGGAACGCCTTCAAAAATCTTCAAGTTCCAGAATATCTAATGCGGCTTTTAAGGAACTACCTAAAGGACCGCAGCCTGCTCTATGACACGACACAGGGCCAACGAAGGATGGAAATTACATCGGGTGTTGCCCAGGGATCTGTCCTTGGTCCGGACCTATGGAACGTATTTTACCATGGGCTACTGAGACTTGAGATGCCAGATGAGTCGCGTTTGGTCGGCTATGCGGATGATGTTGTGGCTCTGGTTGTTGGACGGCTGTGGAATAGGCGCAACTTAGGCTAGGTATGCTAATGCACTGAGTGAGGGGCTGGATGACTACTCGTGGGTCTATTTTCGCACTAGAGAAAACCCAAGTGGTCATCTTGACAAAAACGAGAATCCCTAGAGTAAGGATGATCAGTATTGGAGATATACAAATCGAATCGAAGCCAGCGGTGAAGTACCTGGGGCTACTGATCGACTCGAAGATGAGTTTCTCTGAGCAAATCAGGGCAACGGCTGAGAAGGCTGCCTCGGGAATATCGGCTCTGAGTCGACTTATGACCAACGTAGGGGGACCCAGCCCATCACGAAGACGCCTCTTGATGAGTGCTGTAGGGTCAGCGCTACTGTACGGAGCAGAGGTATGGGGTGACGCTCTCAGTAAGGAGGTATACCGAAAACGTTTGGCATAGGTACAGAGAACAGGAGCATTAAGAATTGCATCTTCGTATCCGACAGTCTCTTATTCAGCGGTGAGAGCTATTGCAGGTATGATACCTGTCACCTTCCTTGCAAGAGAGCGCCGCGCTATTTACCTGCGCCGAGATGGTTGCCCGCGAGGAGAAACAGCGCTCGATCAATAATTGGCAGCAGTCTTGGGTGAATTTCACATAGGGAAGGTGGACTGCGTGCCTCATCCCGGATGTGAGACCGTGGCTAAATCGAAGGCATGGTGAGATTGACTTCTATCTGGCCCATCTGTTGAGCGGGCATGGGTGTTTTCAGTCTTACCTGCACAAAATTTTTTTTTTGTGGTAGGGAGGTGAATGCTATTTATGCACAGAGTGTGGGACTCCCATGCACGACTGGACTGCCCACTAAACACCTCCCCTGTCAACCTGAGAACCCAGCCTGGAACCGTTTGACACATTACTTCGAGCCAGATCTCTTGCACAAGATTGGTAAGTCACTGTCCCCCGATGGTCGGTATTGCCCAGGAGAGGAGGTCAATACCTGCCACACATTTTTTGCGTGTATAAAATGAGTAAAGCTGCGAAGGGAACCCTACAAGGCGACAGGAGAGCTTACCCCGGATAACATAGTCGCGGTGATGCTCAAATCGGTTGACAAATGGAACCAGGTGGCACGTTATGCTCGGGCAGTTCTAAAGGCTAAAAGGGAATTACAACAGCTGGGGGTGTTGAGGCTGAGGATCACTTGTCTGGCACTTTCTCTTTCCCTCTCCCGTCCCGCTAGAAGAGGATCACCCAGCCTGAAGGTGCCTCACGGCGTAACAAAACGAGACCCAACCAGAAGTAATGTGTCAAACGGTTCCAGGCTGGTTTGTCAGGTTGACAGGGGAGGTGTTTAGTGGGTAGTCCAGTCGCCTTCTTGCGAGTATGGGCGTCCCACACTCTGTGCATAAATAGCATTCACCTCCCTACGGGAAAAAAACCAGAATCGCACCAAACAAGTCAGTCATACATGCATCATATATAAATATATGTATGTGAATGCATAAATGGTGTAGGTAAAGGTATAAATATATCTATATAACTAGAAATTATGGAACTCGCATTTGCGTAGCAGCCATTGACTCAGATTATTTATAATGACCGGCTTTCCTAATATCAATGGTAACAATGCTTTATTCGATGCCTTCACAAAATTAATTGTTTCTTAAGCAAATGAATTAGTGACGAACGTTTTCAATGTGTGTATGAAGTTAATTCTTTCCAATTATTATTTTTTTTATTGTTCAATTAGCATTGGAAACGTTGATTATTCTTCGAACATAAAGTGTACTTTAGCCTCCGATTTATTTTCACAGTCGGCAATTTTGCATAAAAAAAGCTACTCCCTTAAATTTACTATAGCTAAAGGCTATTTTTAGAAAAAATAACTTTTTCTCTCAGCGTACTTTCTTAGGTTATATGTTCTAACATTCACGGTCATCTATTTAAAGCACTCCTTCGGAGCAAAAAGGATTAGGTTTTGTTCGAGGATCTGTTTCCAATATTTCTCAACATATTTTACTGATTTCTTTTCAGATTTTTTGTCTAGGTCCATACATTAGGCTAAATTAACCTGTCTTTTCTCTTCCTGATTTTAATCTTAAGTTATTAATCCTTAACACTTTGAACTGATATATTTTCCCACGTCAATACTGGATATGCTCGTCTAGAAACTTTGGTGTTATATTATAGTATTTATTATGAATAGTTTACTCTTTCTATTAAAATCGAGAGACTAGGCAAGCTTTCTATGGCTAGAATGCATCTACGCGCCGGTCACTTGCGCTCCTTACATAGATTGATTCATTTAAAACTTACCTGCAACAACCAATTGCCGAGCGTGTATCCATTAAGAGCACGTATCGCCATTGCCGCTTCCTCATGTGTTGCACTCTTAGCATTTTCCCCCTTATTCCATTTGCACAATAATCAAGAACCCCAAATGAATGTGCTTGGTGAAAGTCCATCAAACTTTCAACGGCGCGTCAGCTCTTCGGCCACAATTCCAACCTGTTTATCATTTACAATTATTTATCGCTAATGTTGCAGCAAATGATTTTGCCGGGGCTCACTCCTCGTGTAATAAGGACAACTTTCATTTGAAGGTCTCTTCACCAAATGTTTGAACATAAGACAGGCTAAGTCTGATGGGAATTACTGTTCTCGTTATGTCAGCAAAGTAATCAAAACAAAACAGAACAAGATTATCATTTAAAATTTGATAAAAGAAAATTTTTCATCTTGCGCACCCCTACCTTGCAATTGCGTATCCACTACTCGCGCGAGAACGCTATTTTGTCGTGGCGGCGTTGCAAATTCGTGCCATCATGTTGCCTGGTTTTTCTACGAGGAAATTCTGTGTGTAGCACTTGACTTTGGTTAAAAAAAATAATAATTTTCTCATCGTTCGAGCACTACACTCATTTCTGCTAAAGAACAATAACATCCGTTTTAAGCGACACTCGGGTTGGCAGCTGTTTTCCCGGAGTATTCCTTTTCACTCACTGACGTTTTCCATTTAACTGTCAAAACGCGGTTCTTGGCAGCGAGCGGTTAAAGAGTCGTTACCGAGCCGCCGACGTCAAGGACAACCGTTGTCAGTGGCGTAGTGCTGATTTATTACAGGGCAGTGTCCACGATGCCCTCCAGGCATGGGGAGACTAAAGGACACGATGCCCAACTCTAGGCTGCGTCTACCCGTCTGGAGGGAATCGTGTGTCAGATGGCTGGCTAGCTTTCCCAAGGTACGTTCTAGAAGGAAAGGTCACTCTTTGCGATTTCGAGCCCAGGTGGAGGTGAGCGAGGCTAATCGTAAATTATCACCGGGGGACAAAACAAATAGAGGATTTCTTAGTGATGCGCGCTTCAACGTCGTAAGTCCTTGGCATGACTCCCAGTTCTTTCCCGGATAGGTCCGCAATGAGATATCGCGTGGGACTTAAAACTTGTAGGACCGGACCCTTCACGAACTTCCTGTCCAGTTTTTTTTTGTGGTAGGGAGGTGAAGGCATTTACGCCCTTCGAGTCTGGCAGTGTGGGACTCCCATGGAGGATCCCTTTGGACTACCCACTAAACACCTCCCCTGTCAATCTGAGAACCTAGCCTAGAACCGTTTGACACATTACTTCGGGCCAGGTCTCGTTTTGTTATGCCGTGGGGCGCCTTCAAGCTGGGGAAACCCTTTCCTAGCGGGAGGGGAGAGGGGAAGAGGAATTGCCAGAAGAGCGATCCCCCAGCCACAGCGCCTCCGGCTGGTGTGTGTCCCTTTTATATTTTAGGACTGCCCGAGCATAATGTGCCACCTGGTTCCATTTGTCAACCGATTCGAGCATCACCGCAACTATATTATCCGGGGTGAGCCCTCCCGTCTCCCTGTAGAGTTCCCTTCGCAGCCTGACCCATTTTGGACACGCAAAAAATGTGTGACAGGCATTGTCCTCCTCTCCTGGGCAAAACCGACAATCGGGAGACCGTGACTTACCGATCTTGTGCAGGTAAGACTGAAAACACCCGTGTCCGCTCAAAAGCTGGGTCAGATAGAAGTCAGTCTCACCATGCCTTCGATTTAGTCACGGTCTCGCATCCGGGATGAGGCGCGCAGTCCACCTTCCCTTCGTGCAATTCCTCCAAGACTGCTGCCAATCATTGAGCGAGCGTTGTCTCTCCTCGTGGACAACCATCTCCCTCGCATCCTCGTTTTGGCGCAGGTAAATAGCGGGGCGCTCTCTAGCAAGGAGGGTGACAGATATCACGCCTGCAATCACTCTCACCGCCGAGTCGGAGACTGTTGGATACGAAGATGCAATTCTCAGTGATCCTCTTCTCTGTACCTGTGCCAATCGTTTTCGGTATACCTCCTTGCTGAGAGCGTCGCCCCATACCTCTGCTCCATACAGTAGCACTGACCCTACAGCACTCATCAAGAGGCGTCTTCTTGTTGGCCATAAGTCGACTCAGGGCCAATATTCTCGAAGCAGCCTTCTCAGTCGTTGCCCTAATTTGCTCAGAGAAACTCATCTTCGAGTCGATCAGTAGCCCCAGGTACTTCACCGCTGGCTTGGATTCGATTTGTATATCTCCAATACTGATCATCCTAACTCTAGAGATTCTCGTTTTTGTCAAGATGACCACTTCGGTTTTCTCCAGTGCTAAACTGAGCCCACGAGTAGTCACCTAGTCCCACACTCAGTGCATTAGCAAACCTAGCCTAAGTTGCGCTTGTTCAACGGTGCGTCCGGCGACCAGAGCCGCAACATCATCCGCATAGCCGACCAAAAGCGACTCATCTGGCATCTCAAGACTCAGTAGTCCATCGTAAGACACGTTCCACAGCTCCGGACCAAGGATAGATCCCTGGGCAACACCCGATGTAATTTCCAACCTTCGTTGGCCCTGTGTCGTTTCGTAGAGCAGGCTTTGGTGCCATTGGTGGATCTTTAGGTAGTTCCTCAAAAGCCGCATTAGATATTCTGGAACTTGAAAAGAGTTTTCCTGCGTGTCCAGAATATCCACCCATCTAGCGGAGTTGAAGGCATTCCTGACGTCGAGTGTCACCCACAGGACGATCCGTCACTTGGTGCGACTATATGCCTCTGCCTTTTGGACCGCGTTCACCACCTCTGCAATCGCATCAATGGTAGAACGTCCTGCTCTAAAGCCAAACTGCCGAGGAGATAGGTCCCCAGCAGCACGAATCGCGTCAGTGAGTCTTCCCTTGATGAGTTTCTCTAGCACTTTCCCAGCCATGTCTAGCATGCATAACGGGCGGTATGCAGACGGCGATTCGGGATTTCCCTTCCCCTTGCTGATCAGCACGAGCCTCGCCACCTTCCATCGTACCGGGAAAACCCCGTCCCGTGGGCAAGCGTTGAATGTGCTCAGCAGCAAGTCAGGACAATGGTGATAGACGAGCCGCAACACCTCAGCTGGAACACCATCTGGACCTGGAGCCTTCCTCGCTTTCAAGGAGAGGATTTCCTCCTCCAGTTCCAGCTGTGTGAAGAGTGGGCGCTCTACTGCTGTTTCACCATGGACAGCGTCAACACGGACGGGATGGGCGGGGAAGAGTCCCCGCACTATCGCGTCCATCTTTTTCGCGTCATGTATACAAGGCTTCCGTAGGGCACCAAGTCTCCCCATGACCAGCTTGTAGCCAAGGCCCCACGGATCCTTGTTCACACTGTCCACTAGGTCTTGCCAGCAGCGAGCCTTGCTACTGTTGATCAGTTTGCGAAGGCAAAGGACTTATATGCTGCCACCTGGTTGCATGCCTCGTCACGGTTCCGCGCCCGTTGAGCCTCACGCTGAAGCTTGTGACACTCCCTCCGCTTTTCAGCGATTTCAGTAGACCACCAGTACACTGGGGGCTTGCCGTGCCGGGGTCTTCGACGGGGCATAGAAGCGCAGCAAGCAGTCGTGATTATGCTCATAGTAGAGTTCACCACGTCTTGAGCTGCCAGTTCTTCCGTCCCCTCCGGAGCTCCCTGCAGCGGCTCTCCTGCTGTGAGAACCTTGACGAACCTCTCGACGTCCATTCTTCCAATGTTCCATCCAGTTGTAGAAGGCCGAGAGCACGGACGTCAGGAGATAGCATCACTTACCTCAAGCAGAATGCACTGGCGATCACTGGCTGAGTAGTCCTCTAATACTTTCCATTTGTGTATCCTCCGTACTAAGGACTCCGAGGCGAATGTCACGTCCGGTATGGTTCCCTCACAGCCAATACGGCGGAAAGTCAGCGTATTTCCGGAGTTTAGTACGACGAGGGCCGTCCTGGCCGCCATTTCCAGGATTCGTTGTCCCCGCGGATCCGTCTGAGGCATGCCCCATTCGATTGCTTTAGGATTGAAGTCGCCCCCAACGAGCAGTTTACCCTCTGCGTTCGAGACAGCGCTCTCTAGAGCATTAAGCTTGGCTTGGAAAGATGATATCGACTCGTTAGGCGTTAGGTACATACTAAAGAAGGTGATCCCTGAGCACCGAAGCCACTACAGCAAGAAGTCGGCTTTCCTGTCCCTCGCAAACTGCTCAAGCAGATCTTGGGCGGTTGAACTGCGGTGTAGGTTTAGCTGCAGGATGCGGGTCATCGAAGCTCTGATTTTGCCTTGGCTAGGGCTTCCTGGAACACCCGGCATTTTCCTGATCCCAAGACGTGTCCAAAATCAAGTTTTGGATCAGCATCCTTGCAAAGGATACAGTGTGCCTCCTTCGTACACTCTTTTCTTTTATGACCCGTTTCACCGCATTTGTAGCATAGGGAACTCCTATTGGGTCCTTTGCATGCTTGTGTGGTATGACCATAACCCAGGCATTTGAAACATTGAAGAGGCGTTGCTCTTCGCCGTATCCTACAGACAACCCACCCGATTCGTACTTTGCCCTTGTTCAGGAATTGTTTGGCGTCCTTTTTGGTCAAGTCAACTTGAACGAAACGCCATGCGTTGTCCCCTGTTGTTTTCAAGTGTCAGTCTCGCTTTGATCCTTCCCAGGCTAGGGAACTCCTTTTTGATGGCCTCTTCTACCTCGGCCAGATCCGTCACGCAGTCAATGTCTCTTATTTCGATCGTTGCCATCGGCTCAAGCAGAGCTATAGTTGCGCTTTTGCCGAGGACTTTCTTTACTGCGTCACAGAATGCATCTTTATTGCCGGCCTCTGCTCCAAATTCGACCAGTATGTGGCCCGACCGCGTTGGTCGTACTACTTTAATGGTAGTATTGGTGTCTTCGGGCCTTACGTTTCCCCTGATGTTCCGCAGTACTTCCGCGTAGGATCGGCCATCTTAGGGCTTTACAAGCAGTGCCTGCTGCCAGGGTCTTCGTCGGGGTTTCTGCCTCTCCTGTTTTGCATCAGGTCCTTTTTGTAATTGGGCGTCCGTACGAACTGTACTTTCTGGCTTTTTTTGAAGGAGTTTCTTTGCAGCTTTCTTCGCTCCTTTTGTAAGCACTGTCTGGAACCCCTGATCTAGTGCCCCAAACCCTTCAAGTGCCTCTTCCTTCCTTCTTTTATCCCGATCTCCTTCGCTTGGGCTAGACACCATTCTTTTATTGACGTTTAATGGTGGAGCCTTTAGATTTCACCCCAAGCGCCTCTTTAGCCTTCTCTTCGTCTTCGGTCCTTAACCAGCTTCTCCGATAGTACCCTATGTGATCTAAGAGCTCCTTTAGTTCAAGGAGCCCTTCCTTTGCTGCTTTGCTGATTTTCGGGGAGTCGCATGCAGCTTGTATTCTTTTCAGAACATCTCCCGCTTTTCGGAGTAGTCTTTCTTCTTCATATCGCTGGGATTCAATTGTACCTTGCAACCATCCTTGGGAGAGGTTATCGCGTTCCGTTTCTGAGTGCAGTATAATCCGCCACATTTCCAACTTTGGTGGTGCATTCACGCGGTGTCTGGTCACTCTTTGCTTTTAGTGCCGTAATCTCCTCGTTGGCTTCTGGATTTTTCGTTGCAATGTCGGGATTTGCGACCCTTGCATCGGTCGCTACGGTAACGATCGCAGCACTGATAATCGGATTTTCGGTGTTCTTTATGTTATCTCCCACTGCTCGAACACCTGAAGTGTCCTGCATAGGACGCTCGGGCGTTCGCATCATTTTTTTGCTGCGCCCGAACGCCGCAGGAATCTCAGTCTGTATTCTCCGTTTTTCATCCGTCTTCACTGTCATTGTATTAGTCTTCGTTTTTGTCGTTGTTAGTATCGCTCGCGATGTGTAGTGAATATTGAGTTCCATAAATGTCCGTGAAGGACCGCAGCGATGTTCTGCTGCCTCGGCAGAGGAAGGTGTTGATTCCTGCCGAGAATGCCCTCGTCCGGAGACGCGTGAATGCGCTGGCAGGCTAGCATTGCGGTGTCGTGGGGCGGGTTCGTTTCCCCGGCACGAGGACTCACTACAAAACATTTCGCATTCACGAATTGCTTGCAGAGTTCGAGAGGACGACCGAAGTCGCAAATCAGTAGATAACCTCCACGAAGGAATTACGACTTGTTGCGAGAACAAGTGCAACCTGACAAGAAAGACTAATTTGGGGTTGACCTCATCTTTACCCAAATACATTCAGGGCCCACAAATGAAAGAGGGGCAACCGGGTGGTGGTGGAGCCCCTTCATGCCCACCCAACCGGAATAAATCCAATGTTAAATCGTTGAAGTGGCCAGGTATTCCTCTTCTGAGTGGAAAACTCATACAACTTGAATTGTATGAACTTTCCCATCAGAAGGGGAGTACCCCGGTGACCAATTTATGTCATAGAATTATACAATGGAATTGCATAACTTTATGCCATAAAAAGGCACTTGGCTTGGGCCACTCAACCCATTAAGTCTCCTGAAACAGAAAAAATTTTTAAGTACCCGGTGGCTGGCTCATAGTTTGGGGTGGAAGCCTGCCACCGTACCGGGTCCTATACCCGATTGGAAAAGACCGGAAGGGAAAGACCGATTTTTACCGTTTAATAATTCATTTTTTTTTTTATTTCAACTACTGTAACAATTGTTTGTTTTATAATTAATCGCATGGATGTTATAATGCACATGTGTTGTGTGTAACATTTACTTTAATTCAAGACACCTCCCTCAATATATCTACAAATGTTCATTGATTTAATTTACTTTACTCTAGTAAGCCATCATTTTGCTTTCGTTTCGTTTTGTAATAAACATATTTTTAATAATATATACAAAGAAATTAAAATGGTACTTACATAGCCTTTTCCGACGACGAGCGCTCGTTGACGAAGCCGGGGTGTAAGTCCTAGAAATGTTCTGTTTAAAAACAAAATTTACAAGTTCATGCAGCGAAAGTAAAGGAGGTTCGAATACAGATCCCATGCAATTGTCTCGAGTTACACGACATTAAAGTTGACCAATACTCTAAACGACTGTTCTCTTCTGACTTAGGTTTTTGCTCCTTCACGTCCGATGATACGCGATACGTGCCCTGTGTGGGAAATACTTTCTTTTCCGGTTTCTCGACACTTGCAGAATATAATTTGCGATCCAACTTTTCCGTCACTTGAGATTTCAGAATTCTATTGTATCTGCGAACTGTGACTTTGTCAGTGCTACGAATTTCACTGGTTTCGATGTAAACTACGCTCGGAAACACTGATCGCGACAAAAAAAAAACGACAAACTCGGCATGAAATCGGGCCCGTTACTAGCGGACGAAATTCAAATTGTAAATAATACCGATATTTCACGATTACTAGTTTCAATCAATTCATGTACTTTCGTCTTTCGAATCAGATTTTAAAATAATATATGACTCTCAACAAAACTAATTCACGGAAACAACCATTTGTATTTTTTCTCGCTACACTTCTCATAAAATGAACTTCTTTCATTCCCTATCCTACACTTCGTGTTAATGAATTGAATTTAAAGTGTCGTGCTAAACATTCTACTTTAAAAATAGAAGCTCCTAGCTTGCTTCGAACCTTCTCCTTCATTCGGTCTGTTTACGTATTCTCTTTCTTCCACCCTTCACACGTCCACTTTCTGATTCCCTATATACTAAACGGTAAACAAAACTGAATTTTCCCACACAACGTGTTTCGTTCACTGTGTTTATGGAGGACCACTAACACACGCGCGGTCGACGTACATAGCCCATCTACACAATCTCTTTAGGGGAAACACTCCTTTTACTCGATTTTCACACCACCTTATTCAGCGCTTCAATTACCACGACGAATGTGGGCCCGTAAACACAAATTATCACTTGAAAGATCTATTGGGGTACTGATAATAAAGCTGTATCGGAATCCACAATTTCGGGAAGATTCATAACAAACTACGCGGACAATTTCTCACAACAGTCCCACACCCACACACCACTTTGCGTTGCGGAGTCCCGTTTCTTTCCTCTTGTGCACAATAACTCGCTAAAATAACGATAAGGACACGACCACGATCTTCCCGTTACGCTAACTCTCATCCTTCCCATTACATCGTTTCATTGCGTTCACCAAAAAGCACAAATTCACAAAGTAGCGCGCCCAAAAATTACGTTTCGGCAGAGCAAAACGGCACAGGTCACTTCGCGTTTTGCAAATTAAAATTAAGGCTCGCAAATATCCACATTAAGAAACACTTGGTGTCAATATTATGAATGCAACCCAAACAAAACGGCGCAAAATCAGTGAAGTAAACACAAAAAAGCAACAAACAAAATAGTTTTAGTAGGCAGAGAAAACTATTGTCTCCGTAAATTACAAGATGACACCCGCGCGTTTCACCGAGAACGTACCAACTCCCCCCAAATGACTTGCAATACGCTCCGCCGGCAACTGTCTTCTTTCGAGGAGCTTGCTTCAGCATCCACCCACTGAAATTTTGCCGAAACAACATGTATTTGAGGTGGAAGTTGATTGTTTCGGTACGAATTCAGTTGTCTGAACATGATGCTGTTGTTGCTGTAAATGCTGCTGTTGTTGATGTGGTTGTTGGAAGAGTGGCTGTTGAGTTAAAATTTGCCGCGTTTAGTTGATAATGTTGGGATCGTTGATTTATTGGCGCATAATTGTCTTCGTGCAGGGTTGAATTAGGCGTAATTAAGTGGAAGAAAAATCGGAAGAATTAGACAGGCACACGTTAATCACCGACAACCAAAAATTTTTAATTAATATTATGGTGGGAATGGGTAAAATTTGACTAATTTTAAGGGGTTTAAATGATACAATGATTTTATCGTTCATATAATTAAAGGGGTTAACCGTTTCGTTCTAAGCATTTGTATACCGCGTTACACCGCAATTCGTTAAATTATATTCAAAAGATATTGTAATAAAATCATTACACATTAAAATTTTTAAACAGTTTTAGAATTTTGTTTCCCGGGAGTTAAGTACAAAAGAAATTTTCTTGCTTTATTTTTCACGCGAAAAGAAAAAGAGTGAGGGTTGCGATGGGGAAGGTGACTGAATCGTCCCTCCTTGTTAAATTGAGTTTGTGCTGTGTGCCTGTGGCAGCGCTGGCTTTTAGAGCCATACTCCTCAAGTACTACAGGGCAGCTAATTTTCTCGCAATCCCAAGGCGATGCGGATTGCGAAAAAGGAGCTGAAGGATCTTTCTGTGTATCATGGGTTGGCTTCGGCGTCGGGACTAGAGATGACGGACAATGAAAGAAAAACACAATTGACAGACGGACGGACTGACTCATGTCTATGTTTGCCCGGAAGTATACAAACTTTGCGCGTTTTTGAAAATATATGCGGACGGACAAACAGACGTGACTAACTATCTATCGGCGCAGGTCTTTCGCGTGGTATATCCCCACTTCTTTTCCCGATGGATCCGTTATCAGGTAACGGTTAGGTCCCATTACCTTCTTTATGCGGCTTTTCAAGAATCGCCTGTCCAGCTTGGCGTTGTAATGCCCCGCGGCGTCACTTTGGCGGAAATTTCGCCGGAAAACTTCATCTCCTTCTTTGAAATTAGCGGATCGTGACCGGAGATTGTACTGCGCTTCATTTGCACTACCTGCGGCCTTAATTTTCCGTCCGATCTGTTGGCGGAGGTCTCCTAAACGTTCGTGGGGCTCCAGCGCAACGACGGGGTCTCCCAAACACTTTAATTGCCGTAACAGTCGATATGATTTACCGTGGCAAATCATGTGCTGTCCAAAGGCGGCAAAGTAAGGGGTGACACCGGTGACGGAATGATACGAGGATCGCAGGGCGCATGTGATGGCAGACAATCGCCGATCCCAATCCTTTTGAGATGGGTGGACGTAGGAACGGATCGCGGCCAATAGGGTGCGGTTCAACCGTTCTGATGCGTTGGACTGAGGAGAGTATATGGGCGTCAGTTGGTGTTCAACGCCATACTGCTCAAGTAGGCTCTTAAACTGCCGAGACCGGAACTGTACTCCATTATCTGAGTACACACTCTCTGGAACACCGAACACATGGAATACCCGGTTCTCTAAGAATTTCACGATCGGTGGAGTTGTGAATTTACGGATAGGTTCCACCATTGGGAATTTTGAGAGCTGATCTAGGACGACTATAGCTCCGATGTGTCCCATGGAAGACCGAGGATATGGACCGAGTAGATCGATGTATAGACGCTGGAACACGCGTTCTGGGACGTTGAGTTGACCCATAGGAGGTCGAAGAGGCTGGTTGGGTGCTTTGGTGCCTTTACAGGTCTCACAGGTGCTCACGTAGTCTTTGACCTGGGATGCCATTTTAGGCCAAAAGAAGTATTTCTTGAGTCGCCGTAATGTTCGACCGTAACCTCCGTGGGCACTTAACGGATGGTCATGTGCGCGGAAGATCAGATGTTGTGTCATTTCCTCCGGTACCCAGAGTTTCCAAGACTCTTCTTCCTGCCATGGATCACCAGTGGCGTATTCATTTCGTCTATACACATAGCCGTCTATTACCTTCAAATCAGGCAGCTGTGTTTGTTGGGTCGCTATGGTTTGCCTCAACTCTTTGTAGCTATCTGATTCGAAATGTGGGCTGTCCAAATCTATTTCGATGGGGTCCTCGTCATTTATTGTTATTTCGGCTCCCTCGGGGGAAAACATCCGTGAGAGAGTGTCGGGTACGATGTTCTGGGTTCCTTTCCGATGTTTGATGGAGAACTTGAACCCTTGCAGTTTAAGAGCCCATCTGGCTAGGCGTCCACTTAAATCTGCCTGGTTCATCAACCATTGTAGTGACGCGTGGTCCGTGATGATCTCGAATTGGTGGCCCTCGATATACGCTCGGAATTTCTTCACAGCCATTACCGCTGCCAAACATTCTTGCTCGGAAACAGTATAGTTTCTTTGGGCCGAATTCAGCTTATTGGGCATGAAGGCGATGGGAGCTTCCTCTCCTTCATCGGTCAATTGCACCAGCATGGCTCCTACTCCATGTTGACTTGCGTCACAATGAATGGAGAAGGGCTTCGTGAAGTCGGGGCTGTGCAAGACAGGAGCTGATGTGAGGGCTTGTTTAAGCTCTTCAAATGCCTTTCGGCTGAGTTCGGTCCAAACGAACTTCCCTTTCCGCAACATGTCTGACAGGGGCGCTGAGACTGTTGCATAATTCCGAACAAACCTTCGGTACCAACCGCATACACCAAGGAAACGTCGTAGCTGCTTCACAGTTTTTGGTAAGGGGAACTCATCAATCGCACGAGTTTTGTCTGGATCCGTTTTGATAGTGCCATATCCTATAACATGACCGAGGTATCGGACTTCTTTCATGACAAACTTACTTTTCTGTACGTTGATGGTGAGTCCCGCCTTACTGATGTGCAGGGCTACTTCTTGTAGAAGTAGGAGGTGTTGATCGAACGTTTCCGTGATGAGTAACAGATCATCAAGGTACACGAGCACTTGGTGTTTTAGGTGAGGTGGGATGACCTTGTCCATCAACCGAGTCATCGTTTGCGGCGCGTTACACAGGCCAAAGGGCATTGTGACGAACTGATATAATGGTCGTCCAGGCACTGTGAAGGCGGTCTTGTCCCTCGAGTCCTCATCGAGTGGAATTTGCCAGAAGGCGTCTTTTAGGTCGAGACTGGTGATATAATTGGCTTTCGGCAGTCTCCCTAGTATTCCATCGATGAGTGGAAGAGGGTACGCGTCCTTGATGGTAACCGCGTTTACCTTACGGGCATCAAGACAGAGACGGACTTTACCTGGCTTCACAACCAAGGTTACCGGTGATGACCAGGCGCTTTGGGACTCCTCTATGACCCCTAACTCGAGCATCCTATCTAGTTCCGCATACACCAATTTCTCCATGGCCGGCGAGATGGCGTAGTGTCTCTGTTTAATCGGTTTACTATCGCCAACGTCGATGGCGTGTGAGACTAGGGTGGTGCGGCCAAGGCCTTGGGTAGCGTAAGATGGGAAAGCAGCAATGGATGCTTCCAGGCGTTGCCGTTGGTTAGGCGTCAGGTCATGCCTATCGGGAGTAGAAGTGATTTCGTTGACATTTCTGGTTTTTAAAGACAAATCGGTGAATAAATCGGAGGCCAGTCCAAAGCGAAGGACGAAATCGACACCAAGGTATACATTCTGAGTCAAAGACGGAATAATGTAGAACGTAATATCCTTCGTCTGACCCCTGAATGTCACGGGTGTTGTTAGTTTACCTCGTATAGGGTGTTTGGTGCCATCAGCTGTACTGATTTCAGTGCGCCAGGATTTAATCAAGTTCGGATATTCTTGGAGCACCTTCGAGCCAAAGCTCGAGGCAAGACAACTGATACTGGCACCCGTGTCGATCAATGCAAACACGGTCTCGCCCAACACTTTAATTGGATGATAAGGTCTGATCTCATTCTCAGCAACCTCCGAGATGTTACAAGAGTTTACGGTTTGACGGCAGGTGCGCACTCTCTTGCGGAAACTCCGCCAACGACGGGTTGACCATTTTGTCGTGCACGAACGGGAAGTGACGACTTCGGAAGCAAATATTCGCTCTCGAGCCACCCGATATTCCTGCAGTCTAACATGATAAGGTTTTAGAGTGCGTACTTGAGGCTGCCTCGGTTCTTCTGGCAGTGACTGCGATGGTCGTTTTAATATTGTCGTTGGTGAGGTCTCCGGAAGAGAGTGAACATCCGCAGTCGTAATGGTCATGGCTGGTGGGTTAACGTCAGGTTGGTTGGGGTGAGCCGCTGACTGAGGAGCTACTGCTGGGGTTTCGAGTACCGCTGAGGTGGTCGGGTACTCTTTTGGCCGTTTTTTCGCGCGGCACATTCAGAACAGTCCGGGAAGTAAGTGTCCGGCTTGCCGCAACCGTAGCAGAAAACCTTACGTTCTGCGCGGCATGAAATAAACCGGTGTCCGGTTTGGTGACAATTCCAGCAGGTCGTAAGACTTCCCACTGCCGCTACAGCAAGCTGGTCTGGGTCCAAATCATCCTCCAGATCTAGGGTGGTATAATCTGGGGCCAATTCCGCGATTCCTCGTCGAGGACCCGTCCTGGTTAGTAAGTATGGCCGGTCCCGTAGGTCTTCCTCAAACCCTTCTATGCGACGCACATTTCTCAGCAGGGCCTCCATACTCTGTGGATCGGAGTTCACGATATGCCGACGAATCTCCGGTCTCAGATTTCGCTTTAGCAGGCGCAGAATTTGGGTAGAAGACAATGGCTCTGACAGCTGGTCATTCAACCGAAGGATATCGGCTCGATATTGATGGAAGGACTCGTCCGGACGCTGCCATCTAGCATTCATCTTATCCAGGACTAATTCGTCCATGTCGACCGTAGGGTATTCCATGCGGAGTACCTCCTTCAGCCGTGACCAGCGTATGGATGGTGGAGCTGAATGTATTCTCCAATATGTCTCCAGGGCTGCTCCCCTAAGCAGCATAGGCAAGTACCCTGCGAGCACTGTGCGGTCTCCTGCTAGCATCTGCTCAATCAGTGACTCCACCCGACTTATGAAAACCTCTACCGTTATCGTGTTGGGTTCCCCACTGAAATGTAGATTCCATCCCTGGATGATGCTGGGGATCTGTGTCGGCTTCAGCCGATACATGTCGTGTGGATGGAAGCGTTGGTCCGGCGGAATCACGGGAGCCTGATTTGGTGGCGGTGCTTGGCTCAATCGGGGCCGGTAAACTGGAGCCAACGGATTCATGGCTGTACCTGACCGGATCCGTTCGGGATCACGCCGCGAGTCTACTGGGAAATCCCACGGATTTGGGTCCGAATCCCACATAGGAGGAGTTCTTGGCCGGGATGGTGCGGGGTTCTCTCTCTGGCTCTCTAAAGAGGCTAGCCGGGTGGACATGTCCTGTACGAGCGCCATTAGATCTCGTAGAACTGTGGCTTCCACAGCCACCGGTGGACTCGCTTCTTCTGCAGGCGGAACTGCTTCAGCCCTGTAGTCATCGTCTCGTGCACTCCTTGTAGTGGATGGAAGGGGTCCGCTTTTGGGGACAGCTCCACTTGCACGGGAGGACTGAGGTCGTTCTGTTGCTGGCTGTGCGATTTCCAAAGGCTGTCGACAGAGCGGGCACGTGGATGAAGTTTGCCGCAGTTGTGCCAGACACAGCTGATGTAGCCTGTGTCCGCACTGCAACCTCTGGCTTGTAGTTTCGTCCATGTCCTCGTGACAGATGGAACACAATAGAGCTGGTCCGGCATCCGACCGCAACTTTCTCCTTTCGGGCTTTCTTTTTGTGGGCATTTTAACTCCAAATGGTTTTCCTAATTAAATACCTAGATAAATATATATAAATAATGAAGAATATGGGTATATAAGATTAACTATATGAATAATGAAAGTAATGAAAAAAAAGGTGAGAAAAGTTACTAAAACAATTATGTGGCCGTCAGTGGCAAACTATCTCAGAACCTCACAAATAAAAACCAAAGTGTATGAAGAGTTTTACTCGTTATCAAAAAAAAAAAAATAATCGGTCTTTCCTTTCCGTCCTTCCTCCCAAGTATGGACACCATGGCACAATCCTTCTAAAACGTTTCAGGGACACTCTCTTGTGGCACCATGAAAATCAGGGTTCCGAAGTGATCCCTCATTAGCAAACTTCTCAAGTTACAGCTTGTCAGCCCAGGGTGGGATTCTAATCCACAAGCAGCGCGTGTCTTGTCATGGATAGTCATGGATTAGCTAATCAGCCAATCACATGAAATCAAAATCCATGTAATTTAAGACACTTAGGCACCGCTGGTTTGGGGAGCGGATCAGAATCCTCCGCAAAATAGATGTTGGGATAATAACCTCCGAACACAAAAAGGGACTCTAATATCATTTGGCCTTACTAGTTATACAATGGTGGTAAACCACCAAAGTATAAATCAAAAGAAGGACCAAACGATATTGATGTCCGAAGACAACACACGTTCGGAAGTTACTCGGCTGCTGGGGCACGATTAGTGCAAAAACCCTCGGGAGTTATCTACCCGCCAAAATTTCTAACACCTTGTGGGGACACCTAGAGACGATGGACTGTCTCGTGCTCACGACTGATGATACAGCCGGGCTTTTCGGGCCCCACGTTGGGCGCCATTTGTAGTGAATAAATGATTTTCATAAATGTCCGTGAAGGACCGCAGCGATGTTCTGCTGCCTCGACAGAGGAAGGTGTTGATTCCTGCCGAGAATGCCCTCGTCCGGAGACGCGTGAATGCGCTGGCAGGCTAGCATTGCGGTGTCGTGGGGCGGGTTCGTTTCCCCGGCACGAGGACTCACTACAAAATATTTCGCATTCACGAATTGCTTGCAGAGTTCGAGAGGACGACCGAAGTCGCAAATCAGTAGATAACCTCCACGAAGGAATTACGACTTGTTGCGAGAACAAGTGCAACCTGACAAGAAAGACTAATTTGGGGTTGACCTCATCTTTACCCAAATACATTCAGGGCCCACAAATGAAAGAGGGGCAACCGGGTGGTGGTGGAGCCCCTTCATGCCCACCCAACCGGAATAAATCCAATGTTAAATCGTTGAAGTGGCCAGGTATTCCTCTTCTGAGTGGAAAACTCATACAACTTGAATTGTATGAACTTTCCCATCAGAAGGGGAGTACCCCGGTGACCAATTTATGTCATAGAATTATACAATGGAATTGCATAACTTTATGCCATAAAAAGGCACTTGGCTTGGGCCACTCAACCCATTAAGTCTCCTGAAACAGAAAAATTTTTAAGTACCCGGTGGCTGGCTCATAGTTTGGGGTGGAAGCCTGCCACCGTACCGGGTCCTATACCCGATTGGAAAAGACCGGAAGGGAAAGACCGATTTTTACCGTTTAATAATTCATTTTTTTTTTATTTCAACTACTGTAACAATTGTTTGTTTTATAATTAATCGCATGGATGTTATAATGCACATGTGTTGTGTGTAACATTTACTTTAATTCAAGACACCTCCCTCAATATATCTACAAATGTTCATTGATTTAATTTACTTTACTCTAGTAAGCCATCATTTTGCTTTCGTTTCGTTTTGTAATAAACATATTTTTAATAATATATACAAAGAAATTAAAATGGTACTTACATAGCCTTTTCCGACGACGAGCGCTCGTTGACGAAGCCGGGGTGTAAGTCCTAGAAATGTTCTGTTTAAAAACAAAATTTACAAGTTCATGCAGCGAAAGTAAAGGAGGTTCGAATACAGATCCCATGCAATTGTCTCGAGTTACACGACATTAAAGTTGACCAATACTCTAAACGACTGTTCTCTTCTGACTTAGGTTTTTGCTCCTTCACGTCCGATGATACGCGATACGTGCCCTGTGTGGGAAATACTTTCTTTTCCGGTTTCTCGACACTTGCAGAATATAATTTGCGATCCAACTTTTCCGTCACTTGAGATTTCAGAATTCTATTGTATCTGCGAACTGTGACTTTGTCAGTGCTACGAATTTCACTGGTTTCGATGTAAACTACGCTCGGAAACACTGATCGCGACAAAAAAAAAACGACAAACTCGGCATGAAATCGGGCCCGTTACTAGCGGACGAAATTCAAATTGTAAATAATACCGATATTTCACGATTACTAGTTTCAATCAATTCATGTACTTTCGTCTTTCGAATCAGATTTTAAAATAATATATGACTCTCAACAAAACTAATTCACGGAAACAACCATTTGTATTTTTTCTCGCTACACTTCTCATAAAATGAACTTCTTTCATTCCCTATCCTACACTTCGTGTTAATGAATTGAATTTAAAGTGTCGTGCTAAACATTCTACTTTAAAAATAGAAGCTCCTAGCTTGCTTCGAACCTTCTCCTTCATTCGGTCTGTTTACGTATTCTCTTTCTTCCACCCTTCACACGTCCACTTTCTGATTCCCTATATACTAAACGGTAAACAAAACTGAATTTTCCCACACAACGTGTTTCGTTCACTGTGTTTATGGAGGACCACTAACACACGCGCGGTCGACGTACATAGCCCATCTACACAATCTCTTTAGGGGAAACACTCCTTTTACTCGATTTTCACACCACCTTATTCAGCGCTTCAATTACCACGACGAATGTGGGCCCGTAAACACAAATTATCACTTGAAAGATCTATTGGGGTACTGATAATAAAGCTGTATCGGAATCCACAATTTCGGGAAGATTCATAACAAACTACGCGGACAATTTCTCACAACAGTCCCACACCCACACACCACTTTGCGTTGCGGAGTCCCGTTTCTTTCCTCTTGTGCACAATAACTCGCTAAAATAACGATAAGGACACGACCACGATCTTCCCGTTACGCTAACTCTCATCCTTCCCATTACATCGTTTCATTGCGTTCACCAAAAAGCACAAATTCACAAAGTAGCGCGCCCAAAAATTACGTTTCGGCAGAGCAAAACGGCACAGGTCACTTCGCGTTTTGCAAATTAAAATTAAGGCTCGCAAATATCCACATTAAGAAACACTTGGTGTCAATATTATGAATGCAACCCAAACAAAACGGCGCAAAATCAGTGAAGTAAACACAAAAAAGCAACAAACAAAATAGTTTTAGTAGGCAGAGAAAACTATTGTCTCCGTAAATTACAAGATGACACCCGCGCGTTTCACCGAGAACGTACCAACTCCCCCCAAATGACTTGCAATACGCTCCGCCGGCAACTGTCTTCTTTCGAGGAGCTTGCTTCAGCATCCACCCACTGAAATTTTGCCGAAACAACATGTATTTGAGGTGGAAGTTGATTGTTTCGGTACGAATTCAGTTGTCTGAACATGATGCTGTTGTTGCTGTAAATGCTGCTGTTGTTGATGTGGTTGTTGGAAGAGTGGCTGTTGAGTTAAAATTTGCCGCGTTTAGTTGATAATGTTGGGATCGTTGATTTATTGGCGCATAATTGTCTTCGTGCAGGGTTGAATTAGGCGTAATTAAGTGGAAGAAAAATCGGAAGAATTAGACAGGCACACGTTAATCACCGACAACCAAAAATTTTTAATTAATATTATGGTGGGAATGGGTAAAATTTGACTAATTTTAAGGGGTTTAAATGATACAATGATTTTATCGTTCATATAATTAAAGGGGTTAACCGTTTCGTTCTAAGCATTTGTATACCGCGTTACACCGCAATTCATTAAATTATATTCAAAAGATATTGTAATAAAATCATTACACATTAAAATTTTTAAACAGTTTTAGAATTTTGTTTCCCGGGAGTTAAGTACAAAAGAAATTTTCTTGCTTTATTTTTCACGCGAAAAGAAAAAGAGTGAGGGTTGCGATGGGGAAGGTGACTGAATCGTCCCTCCTTGTTAAATTGAGTTTGTGCTGTGTGCCTGTGGCAGCGCTGGCTTTTAGAGCCATACTCCTCAAGTACTACAGATGTACTGTTGACATCGTGGCTGCAACCGATTTTCGGTGTTCTTTATGTTATCTCCCACCGCTCGAACACCTGAAGTGTCCTGCAGAGTTTCCCGTTTCTCCTTAATAGGACGCTCGGGCGTTCGCATCATTTTTTTGCTGCGCCCGAACGCCGCAGGAATCTCAGTCTGTATTCTCCGTTTTTCATCCGTCTTCACTGTCATTGTGTCTTCATTTTTGTCGTTGTTAGTATCGCTCGCGATGTACTGTTGACATCGTGGCTGCAACCGCTGGTTGCGTCATCGTTATTATTCTTCGTTTCTTTTTCTGGGTATTTTTGATCTTTTGATTTTATGTGCTCCAGTTTTGTTGGGTCCCCCCTCGGAGCCGCTATCTCCGTTCGTGTGTGTAGTCGCCTTTTTGGTCCCATGGTTATCTTTGCAGAGCAGGGAGGCCATACGAGGGTTGGCACAAGCCCTTATGGGGACAAGTGCTCAGAGCCAGACCAGCGCTAATCGGGAGTCCGTCTCAACCGAACCTACACCACCAACCCAATGGTGCGAACTTCGAACGTACTCTGAGGCCTGCCAAGGTTTTACCGGGACGGAGACGGTATGATAGTTGAATTGGAGCCGTTCACACACGATTTTCCCTTCGGCGCTACTGTGCAAAGCAACTAGGTCTAAACCATCACATCCGCCAGCCCAAAGCGTCATTTCCAGTTCGTTGTCCAAAGCGTAGTCCAGATCCTATCAGAGTCGTTACCTGTCATCCCAGGAGGAAACCTCACGGCGCCCCCCTGCCCGTCTGCTATCTTCAATCTTCTCCCTGAGTTGGTCTCACAGAATTCGGAGTTTCTCGTGCGGCTCCAAAGCGGGTAATCGGTCTTCCAAATATTTTAACTGCCACAATACGATACGTACGATTTACCGTGGTAGATCATGTACTGACCTTACATGGCAAAGTAAGGTGAGATACCTATGGCGGTGTGGTATGACGAGCGCAGGGCATCGGTGATGGCGGAAATCCTGTGGTCCCAATCCTTCTGATCCAGATGGACAAAGGCACGAATGGTAACTATGAGGGTATGATTCAGCCGCTCGGACTCATTTGCTTGAGGAGAGTAGACTGCGGTCCACTGGTGAGTAATACCATATTTGTCCATCAGGTTCCAAAATCTGTCCGAGGTGAACTGGACTTTGGAGACAACATTTTCCGGTACTGGAAATACATGGAAGATGCATTTCTCCAGGAAGCTGACTATCGGACCGTTGCGCATGTTACGAATCGGCTCAATGATTGGGAATTTGGCAATTGGTCCAGAACCACGACACATCCCGTGTGACCAGAAGTCGAACCAGGATAAGGACTGATATACAAGCGCTGGAACACACGCTCAGTTAGTTCAAACTTACCCATCGGAGGCCGAAAGACAGTATTGAGCACCTTGGTGCACTTGCACAACTCACAGGCGGCTACATACACTTTTATTTGCTGTGCCATTTTAGGCCAAAAGAAATAGGTTTTTAGCCGCCGTATCCGCCGTGCGCACTCAAAAGGTGGTCATGAGCATGTCTAATAATTCATTTTTCGGGTACCCATAACTTCCACTATTTTGATGATGCCATGGGCAATGATGTGACCCAAATACTTAGCCCCCATCACTACGAACTGACTCTTTTGTATGATGATGGTTTACCCTGCCCTCCGGATGTGCAAAGCCACTTCCTGATGCTGGCTGATGTGTTCGTCAAAGGTCTTGGTTATAAGCAATAGGTCGTCCAAGTATACGAAAACTTGGTGCTGTAAATGTGGTGGTATCACTTTTTCCATAAGGCACGTCATTGTTTGAGCGGCATTACACAGTCCAAATGGCATGGTCACAAATTGGTACGGTGTATGACCTGGGATCGTGAAGGCTGTCTTCTCCTTTGTGCCAGGATCGAAAGGAATTTGCCAGATAGCGTCGTAATGAAATGGGCTTTAGGTAGTCGACTCAAGATGCCCTCAATCAACGGTAGAGGATATGCGTCCTTGACAGTGATGGCATTCAAACGTCGTGCATCTAAGCCTAGCCGAACCTTGATCGGCTTGACAACTAAAGTGACCGGTGAAGCCCAGGAGCTCTGCGATTCTTCGATCAGGCCTAGTGCCAAGATCTGATCAACTTCGGCATATAACGACTTTCCTTCGCCGGAGATTTGGCAAAATGTCTCTGCTTTATGGGCTTAGCATCCTCCACATCTATTGTGTGAAGCAGCAAAGTTGTCCTGCCAAAACCTTCCTTCTCATGCGATGGAAAGGCCGCTATAGCCGAGTCAAGTCGCAGTTAACGATTCACATCCAGGGCATGTCGAGGCGAGTGGGAAAATGGGGTCGCGTCATGGAGAATAATGCCTGGGCCAAATTAAATTTTCGAACGAAGTCCAACCCTAGGTAGGGATTCTGTGTTAGTTGCGGTATAATGTGGAACTCCAGAGACTTGGACACCCCTTCAAATGTGATATCCATCGTAATTTCCCCACTACAAAGTGACGAGTTCCGTCCGCTGTGCTTAACCAGGTAGTAAAATGCAGGGTTTGGTCTGCGTGATCCGTCAGGACCTCTCTCTTTCAATAATTCGTCTAAGTGCAGCGTCCGCAACACCTTTATCAACTGCCTGACCTTTCTCTAGAAGCTCCGCATCAGACTCATGGCTAGAGTTGTTATGACAATCTCCTCTTTGAAGATGCGCTAACGAGTAGCTAGATAATCCCACAGTCTGACGTGGAAGGGCTTAACATGCCATGGGACCATCGTCTCGTCACCATTCCCCTACGCGTCCGGCTCGGCAACTTGCGATGCCGGCTGCGGAACTCCAGGAGAACTGGGTTTGGTGGTGCAAATCAGTACAGTTGGGGTCGTATCTGGGGCTTGGTTGCACATAGCAATGAGTTTGGTATCTGTTTGTTCAGGCTTTAGGAGTGCCGATGGGTGGTTGTGGAACTCGCTGGCAAGGTTTTTCGTAAGTTGCAATCTGCGCAATCGGGTGCATACGTGTCCGATTTCCCACAATGGTAACAGACGACCGTTGGTTCCGCTGGACATGCGAAGAACCGGTGTCCCGGTTGTTGGCAGTTCCAACAGACCGTCGGACTTACCACTACTTCGATAAAAGGTTGGTCAGTTGCTAATTCGAACTCTCGATCCAGGGATGCTCCGCTCCTCGGGACGTGTGTTGGGTCGATATTTACGTGATCTGCTGTTACCAACTCCGCAGTATGGTTGCTTCGTGGATGAGGTCCCGTCATGTTAGGTTGTGGATGAAAGGTGCCTCGCTGCTCATCTAGCCGTTCCTACTTACGGGCATGAAGACGTAATCCCTGTACGGTGTATATTGGCACATGAAGGAGACTGTTTTGAAGCTCCCAATGCATGTTCTCCCTGATAACTTCCACCAGTTCGTCCTCAGACATGGGGGCTCATAACCAAGTGCTTAGGCTTAGTATACTGGTATAATACTGGTCGAATGATTCGTGGGTGCTTTACTTGCGTTTCCGCAGTTGTTCATGCAATTCTCTTTCAGTGAGGCCGTCATCAAAGTGGTAGCGAAAAGCTGCACAGTAAGAATTCCAATCGAGGTGTGGTACGGATTCCTTGATGCTCCAGCACCATTCGGCAGCATCTCCGCCGAACAAGAGGTGTGCGTTTCTAAGAAAAGCTGAGAAGTCGCCTCACAGCGTACTGGTGACTAGAGCCTTAATCCGGAATAGGAACCTGTCCACTGGTGTCGCAGGATAAAAGCCGGTGAAGCTGAGTCACCAACTCTCCACAATGCGACGCATTGTGTCTCGGGTTGGAGTCGCTACTTTCGCGGGGCGATTCGTGTCATTGGTGGGCTTGCCACAAGGAACCGATTCGTGTATTTATTCATTTATTTTTTTTATTTATTTCATTGCCAAACAAGGCATCGTTACAAAAAAAACAAAAAATAATAAAATATAATGAATAGTACAATAAAATATCATTCTCAATCTAGTTTTGAGGGATGGAGTTCGGAGGATAAGGTGCTTAATAATAAAGCTTTGAAATTGGATCTGGAGATGGTTGGAGGGTAAAGTGTGCTTAGTGAATTAATAGCTTTGCAACATCTGTTTACAGGCTCGTTATCCGCGTAAATTGTATGGTGTCGCTCTTCAATCAGCAAACGCGAATGTCTAGTGAACCGCGATAACTCATGGACCTTAATTCTGTCAGCTAGGAATGGTATTTTAATAGTGCCTCCAAGGATATCAAACACGAAACAGCAGGCAAACATAGATCTTCTAGAGGCCAGCGTTGATATATTTAGGATCCGAAGTCTATGCTCATAAGATGGCAAATCTAAAAATTTTTCGGATTAAATAATGATTTTAACGCAAAAAGGACGAATTGTTCTTAAACCGACTCAATTCTGTCGATATGAACATTAAAACTCGGGTCCCAGATCAGACCAGCATATTCAAGGATAGGACCAACTAAAGAAATGTATAATGTCTTAGAGACCCATACATTCTCAAATTCTTTAGATCGTCGCTTGATAAAACCAAGGAGCTTACTGGCCCTGCTGATGACATGATCGTAATGTAAATGGAAACGCATTTTTCTGTCCAAAGTGGTACCAAGGTTTATGATGCTATCCACCTGGCTAAGTTTATGATGGTAAAGATGATCATTGTTGATTAAAGTCAAGCGTTTCCGTGAAAAACTTATAACTTGACATTTTTCAAAGTTCAAGGAGAGTTGGTTAATTTGGGACCATTCTAACAGGGAATTGATTTTGTTTTGAAGGAATAATGTATCTTGTTGGGACTTTATTACATGGTAAAGCTTAAGATCATTGGCATAGAAAAGATGAGGAATATAAGACAAGACCTCAGAAAGATCAGAAATGAAGATACTGAAAAGGAAGAGGGCCCAGATGGCATCCTTGTGGTACACCGGAGCAAACATTTATTTCTTTGGATATGAAACCTTGAAATTTAACATTTTGAGTCCAATTATGGATATATGAGCCAAGCCAGTTATGTAAGACACCACCAATTCCGGATGTTTTAAGCTATTGTATTAGGATCCCGTGGTTGACCTGATCCAACGGTTTACTAAAATCAGTGTAAATCGCGTCAATTTGGTGCCCCAACTACATTTCACAAAGAATGCTAGATACCATCACGGATAGATTAGTTGTGGTCGAGCGATTTTTACGAAAACCATGCTGTTGATCGTTAAGCCGTGGCTCAATAATGGGAGATAATTTGGAGCAGATTATTTTTTCAAATAGTTTTGCTGTAGCTGATAAAATAGCAATGCCTCTGTAATTCCCAACCGACCCGATATCCTTATTTTTATATATTGGTGTCAAATGTGATGACTTCCAAGATGAGGGGAAAATTCCAGCAGCAAGGGATTTGTTTAAAAGGATATATAAGGGTAAGATCAATGGCTCTCTGCAGTTGAATAAAAAGTAGTTAGGGAGTAAATCAGGGCCTGGTCCTTTACTGAGCTCAAGATCTTCTATTGCTTTAAATATTTCATCTTTTGAGATAAAAATTTCCTTAATTAAAACGGCTGAATTAAGATCCAAAGAAGGAGCATAGTACGAAGAGCTGGTTGTAGAATATATGGATCGAAAGTGGCTGACAAAAATTCACAAATATTTATTGGGTTGGAAGAGCTAGATTCCTGATATATCATGAATTTAGGAAAGCCATGAGACTTGCGTTTTGTATTTACGAAATCAAAGAATTTTTTGGATCACGAATAATATTTTCACCAATTGTGTTAAAATATGATGTTTATGCTTCCCGGAATTTAATTTGAAATTCCTTCGCCAGCTCAACATATTGGATTTCATCTCCTGGTTCACATTGGATCTTGATTGAATTATTTTATAAAGCTTATTTCTTTGATTTCGCAAGTAACGGAGCTCACTATCTAGCCAAGGCTCAGAGAGTTTGTTCTTCTTTTTTATCTTAGGTACGTATTTTATAACGGCGTCCAAGGAGAGCCTGTAAATCTTGACGATGCTATTGCATCGTCTTCACCTAACGTTGTAAGAGTACCAGTCCAGTCAATTTGACGAAGCTAGTTATTTATGCCATCATAGCCAGCATTATAGAAGTCGTATATAATATTGTTATTGTAAGATAGCTGGTTTGCTTCATCGGTAGTGGACAGCTCAACAGAAAATGCAGAATGGTGGAGGCTATTAGAAAATAGGTGCTCTGTTTCACGAGTCGAATTGACTGATTGACTGATATTGTAGGTATTAGTGGGGGTGCGGTACTGTACCAAGGTTGATACTCTGGGGCCATTCCTATTCCCGAGTTCCCTCGGGGGAGATTGCAATCATCAGCCAGTCGAGAGTTGGGCATAGCCGCACTGGAATTTCGCTCCCAGCTAGGTGGAGTTCTTGCGCGTCTGGGGAGCTGGCTGATCCTGATATCTTGGAAGCCTCTCTCTAAGTGTCTGATCATATCGGACAACCCTTGCAATAAGGACAAGGTTGTTTCGTTGACCGTGGTGTTTGAATGCGCTGGTGGGGCATCTGCGGGTACTCCTGCAACTGGAGCTTCTCCACCCACGGCTCCTTGGTTGTCCGACAGTGGTTGGGTCTGTCCATAATTCCGGGGGTCTTTTGCCACTGCTCCACGCATTGGGGCGTGCGCTCCAAGGGGGGCGTCTAGGGCACTTCGCTCAATCAGCCGTCTACATAAGGGACAGAGATCGGATGTTTGCAAGAGCTACTGGACACAGGCACGATGGATCAAGTGTCCGCACTCAAATCGCATACTAGTTACGCCCTCTACGATGTCCTTGAAGCAGATCCCGCAGTTAGCTGGCTGCATCGTTTTAGAGCGGGTCCACCGCTTTTCTGGAGTTTGCTTCATTGCCATTGTTGGTTTATCGATGGTGACGTAAAGGTATGTATATACAGATAATTCCTAAATATATAAAGAAAGTTAGTTAATACTCTTGAGTGGCCAATAGTGGTGAGCCATGTGATCTATTAACAAAAAAAATTTATTTGTTGAACATTTTCCTTTCCAGCAGCGCCAACTCCTCCATGGGGAAGTGAGAACAAATGGTGGTCTGCCGCAAAGAGGGTGCTTCTGGCCAATTTAAAAAATTATCTCCAACCCCAAATACATTACAAAAACCGTCTCTAATCTACGTTAATTGACTCGACGAGATGAGTGATAGCGTCACTGTAAGGAGTTTTGTACGCGGTCAAAAATACGGACGCCTGGAGGCATTCCGGGCTTCGCAACTCCAGCATACGCCACCGAAAGTCGAACCAAAACCACTCATCTATCACGCATAAAAAGATGGGTAGAATCCTTCCGCGAAATAAACGCAAGGTAACCTTCTATTTTCTTGAGAGTCCAGGTAGATAGGAGGAACGCATCTGGCTGGCAGTTCCCATCAAGAAAATAATAGGTCCATACAGGTACGAAAAAGAAAACTATCCTTACGTTATTCCGTATTTAGCTTCCATTCAGTCAAGTTAGACAACATCCAAAACTGGATTTAATTTCGCGTTCCCGAATTTTCTTTAATTTTTTTCCGACTCGATACCGAAAAATCTTCTACTCTAGCACAAGCTTCGAAATAATCTACTCTAATGAAAAAAAAACCTCAAAACAAACTATGGTACCGTGTACCGAATGCAACGTGAAATCGGCCAGCGACAGATTTCTAAAACCCTACCCTCGTAACGCCATACTTACTGCTCACTGCCTTTCCTGCAGAAAAGAAGAAAGGTTTGCTGGAAACAAAAGTCCTGGTTAGTTTAGCAATTCATATTATTCATCTTTAAGCTCTACCTTATGAGTCAGTACAGCTAACAATAATAATTACAACACATATTCAAAAAAGAAAATAATTGATACGTTTTCACTAAAGAATAAATAAAGCTTGAATAGAAAAACGGAAATGCTAATTAGAATTATAAGGCAATTCGAGCCAATAAACCTTATATTGAACAGGGAAGAAAAGTAACATTTCATTAATTATATTTCAATTGTTACTGTTGTCTTAATGCATGATAAATACTTTTAATATAATTATCATAAATTTCATTTAAGCAAATTTTTATTTTTCTGTCTTTCTCTGCTTAATTTTACGCAGAAACTAAATTACTCTATTTATCTTTTTACTCTTAAGTACCACTTTTTTTCGATTTCTCTGATTGGGTGCTTCTTTTTAAAAGTTATTTGATTTCTCTTTCAGGTGGTAATTTTTTTTATTTGCTTTACTCTTTTTCTTCGTTTCTTTTCGTATGACAACTTTATGGATATGATTTCATTTATTTCTCTAATCTTTTTTTTTTCTTTTACGCAGCTACTTAAGTGCTAGTGTTTATGTAAATAGTTTTATTTGTATAAATAAAGTATAGCATTTAGCCACCTTAGTTCGCTCTGCGTTTCTTTACCATTCATAAAATGTACAAAAATTATAGATGCACTAAATATTCCGCATGCGGAATGTAAATATTTGTCATGAAATGATATGAACGATAACCTACATTAAGGTGAAATGCTTACGATAATTATTTGAAGAATCCTAAAGTGTGCAAGTATCTATAGTCCATATATGCATTGCATGCTTTCTCTTTCTTTTTACAGAATTTTTATAACATTATCTAGCTATTGGTGAATGCGATTACCTGAAATCAATAATCTACTGAGTTGAATGTGAAAGGGGATAATTAAACTAAAATGTAGCTCATTTCGCTTTCAAATTCAATGATCAATGATCTCACTGGGAAGAGCTAACCAAATTTCAAAATATTTAATTTAAGCTTGTTTTGCGACCACTCATAAATTATGTCTATAGGTAAATTGTTGAAACTTACAGGATTGAAATAAAAAGAATAATATAAAAGCGTATGACAGACACCCGATGCCGGTTGATGCGATGGATCTTGAATAGCGTTCTCATACTCAAAGATTAATGTGGAATGTGTTAACAAAACACTGCCTTCACGGCGAAGGTAGTTAAGATCTTAAGGCGCCTGTGCACTCTCATAGAGACCCAGCGAGGAACGACTAGTGCAACAGTGAACATGGTACTCTCGTGTTTTATTGCTTTGCCTCACCTCGCCTCATCAGCTCTCCATTCCATCTCGCTATTTCGAGGCAGCGAGAGGGTATCCTTTACACTCTCGCATGGTTCAGTTGGAATGTGGAAAAACGACATCGAACTTAACTTTTTAGAAGTCTACCAAACTGAGCCTGTATTATAGGATCCAACGCATCCATTACACAGGACAAAATGGAGCTGCGCGATGCGTGGACTTGAATTTCGGGGCAAATGGATTTTCCAGTTGAAGAGTTAAAAAAAAAGAAGGCATCACTGATGGTGCCATATAGTGGACACGTGAGAGGCCTAAATTGTGCATCAAAATCTGGAACTGGAAGTGAAAAAGTGTTGAAACCGGTTTGGTTTGCATTTGTGTCTATGCACTCGTTTTTGGGGAATTTCTTCGAATGCAAACAAACGCTAAACACTGCAAATGAAGTAAGTATTGTTTGTTTGGAAAAATAACGTTTTTATTTAGAATTACGTAAAGTTTTATACATCAATGTGTACAGAAATATGTTGTGAATTCTTCTCGTATTTCTTTTGCATTAAGTGTAGATCTTCTGGGAACATTTGGAAAAGATCTTAGGGCACAGCTTCCTTCAAACTCTTTAACTTCATTCTTCCAGAAGCTGCCTGAATCAATACACCATTTTGGTCATAAATATCCACAGTACCCGGTGCCGTATAAATTCTTTTTGATGTAGCATTTCTTCAGAGAAAATTATGCAATAAAATACATGTTATAGTTAGGACTGCTGTCTTTTCTGGATTAAGCAATATTGGCTTCCGAAAAATTCTAAATTTTGAAGCCAATATACCAAAAGTGTTCTCGACAACTCCACGAGAAGAAGCCAACCTGTTATTAAAAATACGTTTCGGTGCGTCCGTATTGTGGGCACCAGGATATGGTTTCATAACGTGTGTAATAAGATCAAAGGCCCCGACACCTAAGAAAACATAGGGAATGGCATTCGTTGAGCTTGGCAGTGGTGTCGGTGATGGTAAATTAAGATCATCAGAACAAACTTGAATTTGAAAATCATATATGCACATACACTCCTTGTTTCAATAATGTTTTCCCGGTATTAACTATTCATATGATTAGCTTATTGATTTGACTTTGAAGCCTAGCATGTATTAATATTGTCGCGTGTTTTGGTTCACGGCCAATAATTTTAATGTTCCGGGAAAGTGAAAACGCAATGTTTTTTAAATTAAATTAAAAGAGTTTATTTCGTTACTTCAAAATGCACAATCACTCATTTAACTATTTCACAATTTTAATTTTCACTATTAAAAGTCTTATTTCCACTTGTCCATAAATTTATATCGCAATTGTTTTCTAAAATCTCTTCACAATCAACGAAAATCACTTTTCTATTGCTCGGACGAATTCACTTCACACTTTCGCAGTTTTTACTATCGCGGTTCTAATGAATGATCATTCAGCTCACCTTTGTATAGGGTCTCTACCCATTCAATCCATTTCTCGTACATTGGCAAATGTTCTGCCAAGACGTACCTGGTATATTCGAGCAGTTTAATGAATGGAGTGATGTCACTTTCAGATGTTGATCATGCTTGGTGGGTTCTCGTGGTATCGAGTAAATCCGCTTTGTTGATCATGAGGTTCTTAATAGTTGTGAAAATAATTGCAACAATAGCTCGCAGAATTATTCGTGCATGTGCCACTGCCCCCACCTCAATTCTTTTCGCCCCGAAAAGATGTGTCGCCAGTTGTAGTCAATTCTCCCTGGATGTAATATGGGGCAAGACGGTCCAGGTGCACGATTTTCATTTTGGCTCTCGGCTTACGATGTTCCTGTATTCGGTATACGACGTCGTTGATTCGCTTTGCAACTCGGTATGGTCCCTCCCAATTATGTTGCAACTTTGGAGACCTACCCTTTTGCCGTTACGGGTTATATAGCCACACCAAGTCATCTTGCTGGAAGCTAGTAGAATTTGCCTTTAGATCATACCTGGTCTTCATGCGGTCAGTAGCCGATTCCAGGTTTTTTGCACTGTCCGATGTACGAGTATCTGGTTCAACCGTTGCCTTAGCTCACTTGCGTACTCCGAGATGGTTCGGGGTTTCTCGGGAGGTGTTCCGGACTTTATATAAGTCAGCAGATGAATAGTCTTTCCAAAAATGACGTTGGCTGACCACTTGCCCATCGAATATTGGTGCTTGCACATTTCTGGATATGCTATACGCTGCGGTTACAAGTGGGGCTGGTGAGGCGGTTACTACTGCCTTCGCTGCTTCCAATTCTTTTTTCATGTTTTGCATCTCATGGTTGATTCTCTCCTCGACCTGGCTGATCTCATGGTTGATTCTCTCCTTGACCTGGTATACCTTTTCCTCGATGCATTTAATTTGGTTGTTGAGACTACTGAGCTCTACTTTTATTTCGGTAGACTGTTTTTCCAAATCTGCCTTCAAATCAGTTGACTGTTTCTCCAGCTTCTGTGCGATTTTTGCCTTGATGCCTGCCTTGATTTCGAACGCTTGTTCGTCTAGCTTCGTTGATTGTTCATTTAGCTTCGCTGATTGTTCATTTAGCTTCATGGATTGTTCATCTAGCTTCGCAGTTAGACTGGATGACATCAGCATTAACATTTGCATTAGCACAGTTTTTGGCTCCTTTGATTTTGGTGTTTCTACTTCTCCATCTTCTGCGCCTTTTTCCGCACCAGAGAGCTCACCCGAATCCAGATACGCACCTTCCGACTCGATTGCGTCACGCAAGCGCGCAATCAGTATGGCTTTTGTACCTTGTGTGGCCAGATTTTGCTGTTCCAACTCCTCGTTGAGCTCCGATATGGTCAATTGATCAATTTTTAAATGAAAATTTCCTAGCATTTTTATTTATTTTTTTTTTGGCTATTTTCCCACCAGTTTCTACGTTAATTTACACTATTGTGCACTTTAAAAATGTTTAAACGTTTTCACTTCCAAAGTTTTCTTTCTCACTTCTTGACACGACTGTCGCGTGTTTTGGTTCGCGGCCAATAATTTTAATGTTCCGGCAAAGTGAAAACGCAATGTCTTTTAAATTACTTAAAAATGCACAATCACTTATTTAACTATTTCACAATTTTAATTTTCACTATTAAAAGTCTAACTTCCACTTGTCCATAAATTTCTTTCGCAATTGTCTGCTAAAATCACTTCACAATCAACGAAAATCACTTTTCTACTACTCGAACAAAGTCGCTTCACACTTTCGCAGTTTTTACTATCGCAGTTCTAATGAGTGATCCCCCCATTCATTCAGCTTGCCTTTATATAGGGTCTCTACCCATTCAACCCATTTCTCGTACATTGGCGATTGTCCTGCCGAGACGTACCTGGTATATTCGAGCAGCTTAATGAATGGAGTAAAGTCACTTTCAGATGTTGATCATGCTTGATGGGTTTTCGTGGTTTCGAGTAAATTCACTTTGTGGATCATGAGGTTCTTAATGGTTCTGAAAACAATTGCAACAGTAGCTTGCAGAATTATTCGTGCATGTATCAATATTTTCTCTTCGTAATACATTCTTGAATGAAGTAATTATATAAGATAAACCCTTACAGACACTGATCAAGTGCAACAGCTTAAATATATACTCGTAAACACAGCTTTGTGCAGCTGAAAAACAAACTAAGAAAAACAAATTCCATATTACAAATCATTTAATTAAATTAATGGTAAATAATATCCTCCATTTAAGTACACCTTCTTGTTGATAATAAAATTTTTAAATTTACATTTGACAAAGTGGTCATCATTGAGATAGTATCGAACATTTTACTGGATCGTTTTAATATTGTTTTCTTATTTAAAAATTAGAAAACTACATTTGGTGGTAGAGTAATCGCTATTCTCTAAAAAGGCCTCAAGTTTTGGCAGTAATTTTCCGCACACGACCTCTACTGCTGATACTGTTGGCTCATCGCTTCGTCTTCACTATCGATATCCTCGTTGCAAATATTTACCATTCTTGAATTGGAACTGCTCGCCGCTGTGTTGAGTCGTTGACGATAGGAAGATTGTGGAGATGAAGGTGAAGTTGAACGCATTCCAGTTCTTCTTTTTAGAGGTTTGTCATCTTGTGGAGAACTTTCGGCTGTCTTCATTATAACGTAGTCTCTTTTGATTGTGCCTGTTTTGCGAGCGTCTACTTCGCTTAGAGTGGAAGCAATTTGTTGGTGGTACAACTTATAAAGGAAACATTGATCTAAGAAGGTTCTACGGGACGACAGAGAAGGGAGACAAATATGGATAAATGACGCTCATAAGACTCATAGGTTATGTTGAATTTGAAGAACAAAATACGGGTAAACTTACGCTGAACAGCTTCTAGTGAGCTCACAAGATATATTTGTCTAGGAGACAACACTACTGAGCAGTACTCAAGAAGCGAGCCGACAAGACATGTGAACAAGCAAACAGCGGTAGTAATATTTGCAAACTTGTGCAAATGTCGCATAACAAAACCAGAAACTTTTGTTGCCTTGGTAATCATGTTAAAAAATATGGGCATCAGATTTAAGCTTGGAATCAAATATTATACTATGATCTTTGCATGAGTCTGCAGAGGAGAGAAAAACATCACATAGGGTGTAATTGTAAGTTGAAGGAACAATTTTCAAATTAAAAGTGATTTTGAAACATTTGGAAACATTGATACGAAGGGAGTTTAGACTAGACCAGTTATAGAGGTTAAAGAGATAATTTTGAAGTTGCAGACAATCTTCAAGTGATCTAATTATCCAGAATACCATGAAACCATCAGCATACAGAAAACAAGAAAAGGAAATTACAGAGGGAAGATCATTGATAAACAGTACGAAAAGGAGAGGTCCAAGGATTGACCCTTGAGGGATGCCAGATGTAGAATTGATTGGAAAGGTATTGTGCCATAGAGATTAATACGACATGAACGAGAGGATAGGTAGGATGAAATCCAAGAATGTAGGGAACCGGATATGCAAAGCAAAGCTAACTTTTGACAGAGAAGAACATAATTCGCGGAGTGAAAAGCTTTGGAGAAGTCCGTGAATATTGCATCAACTTACAGCTGTTTATCTATTGCTCTTGCAATATAATCTTCGAACTCAGCCAAGTTCAAGGAAGTTGGAAGACCCTTCAAGAATCCATGTTGCTGTGGTATGACAATTGAACTCAATGACTCAAGAAGCCTGTTGTGTACAAGTCGTTCCAGCAGCTTAGAGAAACAGGAGAGGAGTGATATGGGACGATAGTTTGATGCAGTTGATGGGTCGCCATTTTTAAAGATAAGAACAACATTTGCATCTTTCGTGTATGTAAGAAAGGTGCCAGTACCAAGGCTGAGATTGAATATAAGGGATAGAGGAAAATACAAAGAAGAACAAAGTGAGTTTACAAATATATTTGGCAATCCATCGGGACCAGGACTAACATTTGGATCGAGCAAGTTAATGAGGGATTCAACTTCAGAAGAATCAGTGGAGTAGGATGTAATTGATGCTGGATAAGTTTGAACTGAGTTTCTAGGGGAGTGTAGTGTATCATGAGAGGAAAAAGTACAGGAAAAATATTCGGCAAATAGGTTAAAAATATCCTGAGGGGAGGAGGCTTCAGTATTATTCCATTTAACAGTATGCGGGATGGTAGAAGAAGATTTAAAAGATAGAATTAACGATCAACAGGGTTTAGCGTTATTTATCAGGAGGGAATTCTCTAAACTGCTGAAGTAATTTTTTATGGCCCTTTTGAGCTCTTTTTTAGCCAAAGAACACAGTCTGGAAAAATTCTGTTTGGCATCTTCGTTTCCAGTTAATTTATAGTGCCTATGCCCCTTGTCTTTGACTTTTAAGGCACAAACAACTCTTCAAGTAAGCCAAGGCTTCAATTTAGCTTGCGAGCGAGGAGTGTATCAGATTGTTAAGGTAGTTTTGTATTCTTATTTTTTATAGACCTATTATTAGAGCCATAAACCCTTATTGCTTCACTCCAACACTCTTACCTTTATCACTCGGACCCTTTCATTGCCCTCCAGTTAAAGATATGGTCTTTTTATTGCAATCATTTTTAATTTAAATTTTATCTGCTATATATTTACAATTTATACATTTCAACTTAATAACTATTGAACTGCAAGGTTGCAGGTTTCTGCTGTCGTCCTGTTTAAATTTGAACGTTGCTTCGTTGGTCGAGAGCCGCCTGCCCAGCATGTCGTGGTTGGGACGCCTTGATCTTCCTGGTCTGTCATTGAATTTCCTTTCGACGCCGGTACTCCTACCGCATACATATAAACCTATTTTATGTGGAAAATCAAAAAGGTATCATTGCGCGTTATTGCTGGATAAAAAATTTAAGCCGACTTGTGAATAGTGGAATGAGTAAAAATGGGGACATATTTTACCTCTGTGATGAGTGCCTTATTAAATTTGCCAGCGTTGAGCGATACAATGAGCATATTAAGCATGATTGTAATAAGATCCATACAGTTTTACCGTAAGAAAAGGAAAAATATTTAAAGTTTAATAATATAAAGCAGATCAAAGTACCATTTATAGTCTATGCTGATTTTGAAGCATAACTGCAACCAATGGAGTCATGTTCTCCAGACCCTTATAGTTCATTTACAGAGACTACTCAAATACATGTACCATATAGCGTTGCATAATATATAAAGTGCAGCTATGATCCATCCTTTTTTTTGTGGTAGGGAGGTGAAGGCATTTACGCCCGCCGAGTCTGGCAGTGTGGGACTCCCATGGAGGATACCCTTGGACTACCCACTCCCCTGTCAATCTGAGAACCTAGCCTGGAACCGTTTGACACATTACTTCGGGCCAGGTCTCGTTTTGTTACGCCGTGGGGCGCCTTCAAGCTGGGGAGTCCCTTTCCTAGCGGGAGGGGAGAGGGGAAGAGGAAATGCCAGAAGAGCGATCCCCCAGCCCCAGCGCCTCCGGCTGCTGCGAGTCCCTTTTATCTTTTAGGACTGCCCGAGCATAATGTGCCACCTGGTTCCATTTGTCAACCGATTCGAGCATCACCACAACTATATTATCCGGGGTGAGCTCTCCCGTCTCCCTGTAGAGTTCCCTTCGCAGCCTGGCCCATTTGTTACACGCAAAAAATGTGTGACAGGCATTGTCCTCCTCTCCTGGGCAAAACCGACAATCGGGAGACCGTGACTTACCGATCTTGTGCAGGTAAGACTGAAAACACCCGTGCCCGCTCAAAAGCTGGGTCAGATAGAAGTCAGTCTCACCATGCCTTCGATTCAGCCACGGTCTCACATCCGGGATGAGGCACGCAGTCCACCTTTCCTTCGTGCAATTCGCCCAAGACTGCTGCCAATCGTTGAGCGAGCGTTGTCTCTCCTTGCGGACAACCATCTCCCTCGCATCCTCGTTTCGGCGCAGGTAAATAGCGCGGCACTCTCTAGCAAGGAGGGCGACAGGTATCACGCCTGCAATCACTCTCACCGCCGAGTCGGAGACTGTTGGATACGAAGATGCAATTCTCAGCGCTCCTCTTCTCTGTACCTGTGCCAATCGTTTTCGGTATACCTCGTTGCTGAGAGCGTCGCTCCATACCTCTGCTCCGTACAGTAGCACTGACCCTACAGCACTCATCAAGAGGCGTCTTCTTGATGGGCTGGGTCCCCCTACGTTGGCCATAAGTTGACTCAGGGCTGATATTCCCGAGGCAGCCCTCTCAGCCGTTGCCCTGATTTGCTCAGAGAAACTCATCTTCGAGTCGATCAGTAGCCCCAGGTACTTCACCACTGGCTTCGATTCGATTTGTATATCTCCAATACTGATCATCCTTACTCTAGAGATTCTCTTTTTTGTCAAGATGACCACTTCGGTTTTCTCCAGTGCTGAACTGAGGCCGCGAGCAGTCATCTAGTCCCTCACTCGGCGCATTAGCATACCTAGCCTAAGTTGCGCTTGTTCAACGGTGCGTCCGGCGACCAGAGCCGCAACATCATCCGCATCGCCGACCAAGCGCGACTCATCTGGCATCTCAAGTCTCAGTAGCCCGTCGTAAGACACGTTCCACAGGTCCGGACCAAGGATAGATCCCTGGGCAACACCCGATATAATTCCCATCCTTTGTTGGCCCTGTGTCGTGTTGTAGAGCAGGCTTCGGTCCTTTAGGTAGTTCCTCAAAAGCCGCATTAGATATTCTGGAACTTGAAAAGAGTTTTCCAGCGTGTCCAGAATATCCACCCATCTAGCGGAGTTGAAGGCATTCCTGACGTCTAGTGTCACCAACAGGACGATCCGTCACTTGGTGCGACTATATGCCTCTGCCTTTTGGACCGCGTTCACCACCTCTGCAATCGCATCAATGGTAGAACGTCCTGCTATAAAGCCGTACTGACGAGGAGATAGGTCCCCAGCAGCACGAATCACGTCAGTGAGTCTTCCCTTGATGAGTTTCTCTAGCACTTTCCCAGCCGTGTCTAGCATGCGTAACAGGCGGTATGCAGACAGCGATTCGGGATTTCCCTTCCCCTTGCTGACCAGCACGAGCCTCGCCACCTTCCATCGTACCGGGAAAACCCCGTCCCGTATGCAAGCGTTGAATGTGCTGAGCAGCAAGTCAGGACAATGGTGATAGACGAGCTGCAACACCTCAGCTGGAACACCATCTGGACCTGGAGCCTTCCTCGCTTTCAGGGAGAGGACTGCCTCCTCCAGTTCCAACTGTGTGAAGAGTGGGCACTCGACTGCTGTTTCACCATGGACAGCGTCAACACGGACGGGATGGGCGCGGAAGAGTCCCCGCACTATCGCGTCCATCTTTTCCGCGTCATGTATACAAGGCTTCCGTTGGGCACCAAGTTTCCCCATGACCAGCTTGTAGCCAAGGCCCCACGGATCCCAATTTACATCGTCCACGAGGTCTTGCCAGCATCGGGCCTTGCTCTTGTTAATAAGCCTGCGAAGATATTTCCTGCCGTGTTCACGCCCGCTGGGCCTCTCGCCGAAGTTTGTGACACTCGCTTCTTTGTTCGGCGATCTCGTTTGACCACCAGTATACTGGAGGCTTACCGTGTCGGGGTCTCCAACGGGGCATGGAAGACTCGCAAGCAGCTATGATGGTACTCATAGCTGAGTTCACCAAGTCCTTGGCTGTAGGCCCTCCACTCCCTGGCGGAGCTCCCAGCAACGGTGCGCCTGCCGTAAGCGCGTCAGCGAACCTCTCAACGTCCATCCTCCCAGTCCTCCATCCGAGGATTGAAGTTTGGGCATATGCACGCAGAGTAGCACTGTCGTGAATCTCAACCGCTATATACTGGTGATCACTAGCCGAGTAGTCCTCTAGTACTCGCCAGTTGTGTACTCTAGGTACCAGGGACTCCGAAGCGAGTGTCACATCGGGTATGGTTCCTACGCAACCCCAGCGGCGGAAAGTAGGGGTGTTACCAGTATTTAGGACAAAAAGCGCTGTTCTGGCCGCCATGTCCAAGATTTGCTTTCCCCTTGGGTCGGATTGTGGCATACCCCATTCAATGGCTCTAGCGTTGAAGTCTCCCCCGTCCTCCAGGGCATCGAGTTTGGTTCGAAAAGATAGCATTGCCTCGTTAGGCGTCAGATAAACACTGAAATATGTTATCCCTGAACACCACACCCACAAAAAACCATCCCCGCGTCCATGGCCCTGCACCTGAAGGCGGGCGCTGTCTCGAACCCAGATGGCCGAGGTACTAGATTTGTCAGGGTACCACGCTTGCGAGTCCTTGTTATGATGTTGCTCGCTCAGCAACAGGAGGTCAGCTTTCTTATCCCTCGCAAACTGCTCAAGTAGGTCCTGGGCGTTTGTGCTTCGGTGCGAATTGACCTGCAGGATACGGATCATTTGAGTATCGATTTGGCTTTAGTTAGGGCCTCCTTGAAAACCCGGCATCTCCCTGTCCCCGGCTCATGTTTGAGGTCGCCGGGTGCTAGCTTAGCATCCTTGCAAAGAATGCATTTTGCCTCGTTCGTGCACTCCTTCCTTTTGTGCCCCGTTTCACCACATTTGTAGCACAGAGATCTCCTGTCGGGTCCCCTACAGCCATACGCAGTGTGTCCGTATTCGAGGCATCTGAAACAGCGGATAGGGATCGCTCTTCTCCGTATCCTGCAGATCACCCAACCTATCTTAATTTTGCCCTTCGCCAGGATTTGCTGGGCGTCCTTATCAGCTAGTTCGACAATAGCCATGCGTTGCCCCCTTGTGTTTTCACGTGTCAATCTTGCCTTGACTTCACTTAAGCTGGGGACCTCCCTCCTAATGGCACACCTACTTCAGCTTTGTCCGTGACGCAGTCGAGGTCCCTGATTTCCAGGGTGGCCATTGGTTCGAGCGAGGCAACCGTTGCCGCATCTCCAAGAACCTTTTGAACCGCGTCACGGAATGCATCTTTGTTTGTGGCCTCTGGCCCGAATTCCACCAGCAGGCCTTCGGTCCGGGTTGGTTTAATAAGCAGTGCCTCTCGCAAGGGTTTGCGCCGCGGTTTGCTTTTTGTTTCCTGCAGTATATCGGGGGGTTCTTTGTTCTTTTCGTGGTTGAGCTCTTTGTCTGTTTTTTCTAGGAGTAGCTTTTTGGCCGCTTTTTTCGCTGCCTTGTTTCGCACCACATGAAACTCCTCGCCTGGAGTGTCAACTTCATTTATGGTCTCGTCCTTCCTCCTTTTCTCACGGTCGCCTTCAATTGGGCTACCGGCCATTCTTTTGCTGCTGCTAGGACCCACTGATGCCTCGAGGGAGAGCGTGTCTTTTTGGTGCTTTTCGGTTGCAAGCCACTTCCACCTGTAGTGCGTTATGCGGTCAAAAAGCTCCTCAAGTTCAAGAATGCCATTCTTGACACTCTTGCCTATGTTTTTCTGCACTTCGGCGCGGTCAAGGGCGATTGTGTTATTTGGCGCCACCTCTTGGGAGAGGCCCCCGTTTCTTAGCCCTTTTGCTTCTATCGCTTGGGTCGCGTTTGAAGTGGCGTCGGCCAACGGCAAAACTTCTTCCTCCCCCAGTCTTACACTGGCCTCTGTTGGTGTCGCAGGTTGATCCGGATTGTGTGCGTCTTGCACTGGACGCTCCGGGGTGCGCATAGTCCTTCTACTGCGCCCAAAGGCCGCAATGATGCCAGGTTGCACAACGCACTCTGCCTTCTTTCGTTCGTTAGTCCGTCTGTGGTCTGTCTCCGATGATTTAACCTGTGATGTTGACTTTGACAGTGTTTCTGGGGTTTGCTGCCTCCCCCCGCAATCGGTGACTTGTTTTATCGGTGTTCTTGCCAACAGCGGTTTTTGTCTGAAAGGGTTCTCCGTGCTAGCGTCCTGTTTGCTTGTAGTTATATCTGTTACAGAAGCCAAGTTCACCACTTCTATAACATTGCAGTCGCTGGATGACGACGGCCGGGAGCCTGCTCGCTCACTACCCTCTGCCGCCGGTACTGGGGATCCGACCACGTGCACCATAATTTGGTTCCCCTTGTGGGCCTGCATAGTTTGGTTTTCTGTCTGGGTTTCCGTTCCCATAGCATTTTACCTACTGCCAGGATATATGGATAATTGATGACGCCATATATTTCGTCATGTCACAGTGAAGATCATTGACACTCAGGTATTTGTCCTGAGACTCTCCCTTCACTGCCGACCATTGTCCGCGGCTGCTTATTGGTTATTCGCAGCGAACCTTTCGAGAAAGGTCTTCCCCTATCCGCAACCCTGGGGACGCGTTTGGTTCCCCGGTCTGAGGGCACTATCGATAAATCGATAACCAAAATGATCCATACTTGAATAAATTAGAAATTTTCAGAGGTTGAGATTGCCCTAAGGTTTTCTTAAGTAGATCGCAGGAAGATGTTAAACGAGTATTTAGGATCTTAAAGGTGAACAAGCCCATGCAATCGTCCGATGAGGAAGAAGAGGAGTTTTTTAAGCGCAATATATTGCCATATTTGTGGTGAAAAGTTTGACACTGAAACCCAAAAAGTAAGAGATCATTATCACTTGACAGGAGTCTTTAGAGGTGCAGCTTGCAACAAATGTAATATTCTATATAGAGTTTTACAATTTTATACCCATAGGCTTCCATAATCTTAGTGGATATGATGCTCATTTCATATTACAGAGCTTTAGAGGAGATTCTGATAACATTGAAGTTATTTCCAAAAATAAGGAAAAATATATTATTAGATTTCCCAATTACATGAGGGTTGATGATGAAACAATATCACTAAGATTTATTGATTCCTATCATTTCATGGGCTGTAATTTGGATAAACTTGCAAAGAATTTCTTCTTCTCCTTCTTTTTAGCACTACAGCCCCTCTCGGGCCTTCGCTTAGAGATAGTTGGAGTATCTCATTTTCATGACCATATTGAATTTTTCGGAAGTTGGTTTGGTCAGTACCATGCTCCCGTCTGACTGCTCAGCTATGATATGATCTGATTAAATCAGTACATATCACCCCTGAGTGAACACTCGTAGTCTATCCGAAAAATCCCTTGAACTAAATTACGTTGTTCACCAACGAGATTTGAACCTGGGACCTTTGGCTTATGCCTCTCATGCTCTAACCACTAGACCACACAGACAATATTGCAAAGAATGTACCTTCAGATAAATTTCTCGAGACTAAAAGGTATCACTCTGACTCTGTTCAATCTCGTGATAAGAAAGGGGGTTTCCCCATACGAGTATATAGATTCCTTCAGCAAACTTGATGACACATGCTTACCAGCCAAATCATTCTTTTACAGTATACTACAAAATAGTGGTATCAGTAAAGAGTATAAGCATGCTCAAAATATATGAGAAAAATTCAAGTGCCAAACACTGGGTCAGTACTCAGATGCTTATTTAATAACAGATGTGCTCCTATTAACAGATATATTTGAGGAATTTAAAAAGGTATGCCAGCAAATCTATGGACTAGACCCAGCTTATTCTTTTACAGCCACTTCAATCAGCTGGGATAGCATGCTCAAAAAAAGCACTAAAGTTGAGCTCGAATTGCTAACGCATATAGATTTGTAAATTTCGTGAAGCAGGGAATTAGAAGAGGACTCTGTCAATGCACTTAAAGATATTCAAAGACAAACAATAAATATATAACTTCATACAACCCTGATCTTAAAAGCAACCACATTCTGTATATTGACACAAATAACCTATACGGTTGGGCAATGAGTCAATATTTACCAATCAACGGTTTTCACAGGCTAAGCAATGAGGAAATCCAAAGTTTAGATGTTCTGAATGTTGAAGATACTGCACCTTATCCGTTGATTTAGATTATCCAGAAGACCTTCATGACCTACACAATGATCTTCCATTTTGCCCCGAAAGTTGGATCCCACCTCTTGAAACCTCTAAATGTAAAAAATTGATCGCAACCGAATCAAATAAACGTAATTACATTATTTACTATCAAAATTTAAAACAGTGTTTACGTGCCGGGCTAAAATTAGTTAAAATACATCGTGCAATAGAGTTTAGTCAATCGCCATGGTTAAAAAAATATATGGACTTAAATACTGAAATGCCTACTAAGGCAACAAATGGTTTTGAAAAAAGATTTCTACAAATTAATGAATAATAGTGTATTTGGAAAAACCATGGAAAATGTAGATGATTATGTAAATTTTAAGGCCTCAACCCATTGGGATAATGTCGGAAAAAAGAAAGGAGCTCATTACTACATTAGTCGACCTAATTTTTGTAGTTATGAAGTAATTAACGAAGATTTAGTTCTCATTCAAATGGGTCGAATGAATGTTAAATATGATAAGCCAAATTATATTGGCATGGCAATTCTTGATGTATCAAAAACGTTGATGTATGATTTTCATTATAGTTTTATCAAAAATAAGTACAATAATCGGGCACAACTTTTATACATGGATATAGACTCTTTTATCAAAAATGTAAGAACTGAAGACATTTATGATTATAGTAAGAATAATATAAATTTATTTTGTACCAGCAATTACCCTAGAAATAATGCATATAATATTCCTCCAGCTAACCAAAAAGTATTAGGTAAATTTAAAGATGAAAGTCCCATTGATCCCATAGCAGAGTTTATTGGAACTAAAGCGAAATCCTATTGTGTTGTTACAGATAAATCATGTATAACAAATCCACCAGCCGGAAAGGTAAATTTCTCGTATGTAGCGTAATGTTTCGAAAAAGAATTTGGCTTGCCTACTACTGGACTTCTTACTGCAATTTTTATAGCACTACATGGGTATTTATTAACAGAAAGGATCTGCCGCCGTATGTATTTGGAGACCCTTCATAGAGGCCTAAATATTTTGCTAATTAAATTGAGTTGCACATGTATGGATCACATATTGAAAATCGGCGGGTAATAAATTGTTATAAACATATTTATACTCGTTTCACCCTTCTCACATTTGCTGTTTATACATTTCACAGTGGTTACCACACAAAAGTGATAACTTAGCTTAAATAGCTCAAATAGTTAATTTCAAAAGTTTTCGATAAAAGTTTAATCAGTACTTACATTGCACTTAATATATACATTTTCGAATTTCATGAAAATCTGTTGAAAGCTTTGACCACTATTACAACAACAAAATTTTCCACGTTTTTCGACCTTTGTTTCTGCCGTACCGAATTTGGATTTTTTATTGTGAGATTCATCACATACACCAGAGAACCTTTGCACCAAATTTCATCCAAATCGGAGCTATACTTTGGTCAGAACAGAAATCACGATTTTTCGTCTAAAATGGCCGCCATTTTGTTTTTGCCCGGCCGATATAGCTGGTTCACGAACTTAACCGAGATATTAACCCAATACACAATCGGATTAAAATTGCAACTTCTAGCGTGGTCACAAATTTCATTATATCCCATATATATATATATATATATATATATATATATATATATATATATATATATATATATATATATATATATATATATATATATATATAAATGTATATATATATATATATATATATATAATATATATATATATATATATATATATATATATATATATATATATATATATATATATATATATATATATATATATCTATATCTATATATATATATATATATAAATATATATATATATATATATATATATATATATATATAATATATATATATATATATATATATATATATATATATATATATATATATATATATATATATATATATATATGATACTCTCCGCAATAGGTGAATTTCTCTCGAGAAATTTACCTCAAAAACAAAAGGCATCAAAAGGCATGTGAATAATGGAAGTGAGCCATCAGACTTTATGAAATGTGTAGAGGATACGAAAGTAAAATTATTTAATAAAATGTATACTTTTAGATGTGATAAGCACCTTATTTATACTAGATTAGCTAATAAAATTAGTCTTTCTGGAGATGATGATAAGCGTTTCTTAATTCCAAACTCATATAAAACTTCAGCTTGGGGCAATCATATGATAAATTCATAGTTTTAATTCATAAGAAAACACACAATATGTCATCAAGTAAGTCATTTTATTATTATATGTTTGTTACAATAAGTCATTTTTATTAATCCATGAATTATGGTCTTTTGAAAATCGTAACCATTTAACAAAGATTTTGTCTCCTTTTGTCTTCAATACCTTTTCCGCTTAGAAATCATTCGGATAGTTTGGTTCGACTCAGTTCCTTCTCATAAAAACCGCCTTCAACAGGGTTGCCTTGATAATCAACCAATAAATACGTAACATGGTTTGTGAGCTGAACTCGGTGTACTTTGAATATTTTAGTTGTCCAGTTTGGAGTGTAACTCTTTTCAAATAGATACTGATGCGGACATTGTCTCCTACTTTGTATTTTGGCTAGCCATAAGCCTTAGTATAATTGTATGCAGATATGAGTAACCTGGATTAATTAGATTTGTTGACATCATTCAGTCTTATTTTGATTTTACGATGAATGGTCCTATTGTATTGATTGGTAAGATTCTTGATAATATTAACCCATTTGTAAGAGCTATTAATGCTGTACTGACGCCCCTGACATTTTTGAAAGGTTTTTTAAATCGTCCGACTGTAGATGCTTTCTCAATGCTGTACATCCAACAGTCTCTGACTCGGCGGTGAGAGTGATTGCAGGCGTGATACCTGTCGCCCTCCTTGCTAGAGAGCGCCGCGCTATTTACCTGCGCCGAAACGAGGATGCGAGGGAGATCGTTGTCCGCGAGGAGAGACAACGCTCGCTCAACGATTGGCAGCAGTCTTGGAGGAATTGCACGAAGGGAAGGTGGACTGCGCGCCTCATCCCGGATGTGAGACCGTGGCTAAATCGAAGGCATGGTGAGACTGACTTCTATCTGACCCAGCTTTTGAGCGGACACGGGTGTTTTCAGTCTTACCTGCACAAGATCGGTAAGTCACGGTCTCCCGATTGTCGGTTTTGCCCAGGAGAGGAGGACAATGCCTGTCACACATTTTTTGCGTGTACAAAATGGGTCAGGCTGCAAAGGGAACTCTACAGGGAGACGGGAGAGCTCACCCCGGATAATATAGTTGCGGTGATGCTCGAATCGGTTGACAAATGGAACCAGGTGGCACATTATGCTCGGGCAGTCCTAAAATATAAAAGGGACTCACAGCAGCCGGGGGCGCTGGGGCTGGGGGATCGCTCTTCTGGCAATTCCTCTTCCCCCCTCCCCTCCCGCTAGGAAAGGGACTCCCCAGCTTGAAGGCGCCCCACGGCGTAACAAAACGAGACCTGGCCCGAAGTAATGTGTCAAACGGTTCCAGGCTAGGTTCTCAGATTGACAGGGGAAGTGTTTAGTGGGTAGTCCAAAGGTATCCTCCATGGGAGTCCCACACTGCCAGACTCGGCGGGCATAAATGCCTTCACCTCCCTACCACAAAAAAAAAAAAAAAACAAAAAACAAAATGCTGTACATCGGGCAATGATTTATGTTATATGTTTCCAGTAGTTGTTGAAAATTTCGGTTGGAAAACTCTCATCAGTTTGCAGGTTGCTAGCTACTCTACCACTTTTGAAAATGGATAGCATTGCAGCCTGTACTTCCTTTACGGTTTTGTTTTTGATTGCTACAATCCAAGCATATTTTGAGAAAGTATCTATTACGATAAGAAGAACTGAATAGCCTTTATTTTCAGATCGATATGATCCCATTTCAACCAGATCCGCCTCCCATAAGTCATCGAGCTCTTTTATGATCACTCGTCGACGAAGGAAATTTTTTCTAGCAGTTCTGTGTAGCTCGTTGACAATATTTATTTTACTCATGATGTTTCTCCTTAATAAGTTTCATACAGTTCTGATCATAATTAGTCCTTATGGACTATTTATATAATGTGGAGACTGCTTGGTTTTCGTTGAATTTCTTGTAAAGTTTTGTCATTTCCATCATGATATTAACATAAAACTGTTCCATTCTTCCCTTGCTGGCAGCATACATTTCTTCTAATCTTTTCTCTAATAGGGCATTTTGTTCTTTAATAAGCTCATATTGATCATGCAAGAATTTTCGTATATCTGTTCCATGTGTTAGATTAGCCTGTGTAATTTTATCACCAATATTTTCAATCATATTCCTAGTATTCATGCTCTGGTCAGTAGCAACGTCTTGGATTTTAATCAGTTGCTTTGAAATGGATTGGTACAGTTTTGTACAAATATTTGTTACACTTTTTGAAACTCAACTAAATTTGTATCCACGTATCTCTTGGTGACGGAGTCACTCTCATCAATTGGGTCAGCAAGTCTTTTCATTCGTTTTAATTTTAGATCGTAATCACTTTCTGCTGTTAGACGAATTTCTTCACCACTTTGTCCTCGGGGTCCCATTCTCGCTGGTGATCCAGGCCTTCCTTCTACTGTGTGACCTAGGGCAATACGTCCAAACTTATCAACACTCATAATGAAAATGTTTAAGAGACCTATCTCCACCATACTTAAATGATGATATCAGCTTCTTGCAACTCTTCGATAATAGCTATAATTTCATTGTTGTGACTATTGTTTCCAGCTTGTGTAGAACCTAACAGTAATATTAGCCTTTGAACTAACTCATTAGGATCATCCCAATGGATATAATCCACTCGTTTCTTCGGAAGTTGCATTAGTCCCTCTCCAGTATGTACGCTATTGTTTCCAGTGAGACCTTTAATAATCTTGCTGTATTTGTATTATTTGCGTCCCGATAATTGTTCATTCTCATCATAGTTCCGATAAAATGCATTGGTCTTATGCATATATCTTTATACGCATCCAAATCAAGTTGGGTGTAGTTTCGAGGGAATTTTTTGAACAACATTCTAGGAGCCCATTGGTCCCATCATAATTTCCATTGGCAACTTGAATCGTACTGTCAGTAGCAAAGTCTGTGAAGAATTCCCAATCTTCAACCTTTGACTCTTATAATCTTTGTATATTCCATACTTGGTATCTGAACCTTTGTCACCAATTGATTGTATATATTTGTAAAAGTTGGGTGAATATGAATCAGACCTTAATTCTTGCTTAATCGGTGTTGACGTAGAAACAAAATTGTAAAATTCATCACTAGTTTGCAAAGTCCTATCTCATAAATTATCTTTGATAAAAGTATGTTCACCACTAGGCTCTTCTTTTCTCAGTACTGGGATATCCTTCGATATGTCTGCTTTCTTAACAAGCTCTTTTAACGGCTCTGTGATCAGTTTCAGGTCTTCCTTGATTTTTATCCCGCTCATTCGCTTACCAGTCTTGAGCAAATTGAATTTCTTTCGTATGATCTTAGAAGTTTTAATTATGTCTTTGATTATTCATTCATCATTTTCAATCTTCATATTAGGTCTACTTTTCAGAGGTCTTTTCTGACTATACATCTGTTGGTTTTGCATATCTAGGGTTTTCAGTCGATTAGCTGTATGTGTCTGTTTAGCTGTCTTTTAAGCTTATGCCCTGTCTGTTTAGCTGATGCTCTGTCTGTTGACACAAATAAAAGCAATCAAAGTCATGGTGCCTACACATACTAAAATATTCTCGTACATTGTTTTGTTGCTCGCACGCTATGTCATCAAATATAAACACAGAATTCCGTTTTACATAATCTGGCGGAGTGATCTCTAAATTATTAGAGAACGTATTATATCCTATGTCTTTGATCCATCCTAGAACTTGGTTTAAATATTGATATTTTGGCTGTAGTAGGGATTTTGACTATATGTAAATATTTTCAAACTTTAAACCGTTTGGATGTGTGATCAATGTTAGCATTAAATTAGTTTTCCCACAGTTTGATGGACCAACGATGAATGACCGGATGCTGTTTGGCAGTGGAAAACCAGGTTTTCCTTCTCTGTTGTGCTCAGCAGAAAAAATATTTCTAAGTGGAAGAGATGTGCGTTGCTTGATGAACCGCATTTTTAAACTGACTACAATTTTCACAATAAAAATCATCGCTTAAATAACGTTGCCATCATTTATATAAGTTATTTGCTCGAAGCATGAACAAGTCAAAAGGTATATAAACAGTATTTTGACCTATAAAGTCGCTAATTTAGCAGTGTCCGTAAGAGGAGCTGGTGTATTTAATTCTGTTATAAGCAATCTCCCGTTTGAATTACATATTCCCGATTATCAATATTGTGGTCCTGGTACAAAATTAAGAGACCGTTTAGAACAAGGTGATCCTGGAATAAACGCTTTGGATAAGGCTTGCAAAGACCACGGTATAGCCTATCCTAAACACAAAGATACAGAAAATTGGAATATTGCTGACCGCACCTCAGCCGCAAAAGCCTTGGACCGAGTTTAATCTAGGGATGCAAGTTTATATGAGCATGCAAGTGCATGGGTCGTTACCTGTTTAATGAATTCTAAGGCCAAATCAGGGATACGAATGCAACAACGGAAGAAAAACAAAACAGAGAATGAAAAAGACACAAGTCATAAAAAATAATAAAGCTCCACCTTTCAAGCATGTTTTGAGACGACCAATCATGTATTGAAGCAATAGAACCCTCAAAGTACTGCAGATGCAATTAGAATTGCTACTAACGCAGCAAAAGATGTTCCACAAAGATTCCCCGGGTCATACCAATCCCGAAAATTGGAGGAGTGCTACCCATAATCCCAATACTCGCTGCTATTGGATCACTTATTGGTGGTGTATCAGCAGTTGCAAACGATATTAATACGGCACGAAATGCTAGAAAAAATTGGAAGAAGCTATTCGACACAATGAAAAAATGGAAGAAATAGCAATCGGCCATGGTGTTTATTTGAAACCATACAAAAAAGGGCTTGGACTTATCCTGAAATCTGCAAAAAACTTTAGACGCGCTTCGCAAATTCTGTCGATAATACATCAAACATTTTTGAGGAGTGTTTACCGAGTAAACCTAGAAAATATGATTGTGGAATAATGAACTTAGACAGCTCTTCAGGGTCACACATTGGGTAGCATATAGCAAAAAGAAAAGAAATATTGAATACTGTCGCGTGTTATTGGTTCGCGGCCAATAATTTTAATGTTCCGGGAAAGTGAAAACGCAATGTCTTATAATTTAAGTTGAAAGAGTTTATTTAATTAAATAAACTGCACAATAATCAGTTTAACACTTTCACTAATTTTAATTTTCACTATTTAAATAAAATCTAACACTTGTCCATAAATTTCTTATCGCAATTGTCTTCTAAATCACTTCACTATTACGAAACACACTTCCACACACTTTCGCAGTTCTTATCGCGGTCGAATGAATGATTCCCCCATTCATTCAGCTCGCCTTTATATAGGGTCTCTACCTATTCACCCATTTCTCGCACATGGGCGAATGTTCGACCGAGAGGTACCTGGTAGGTTCGAGCAAATTCATGAATGGAGTGACGTCACTCGCAGATGTTGATCATGCTTATTGGGTTCTCGGGGTTTCGAGTGAACTCGTGTTCTTCATTGTTGTGAAAACAATTGCGACAGTAGCTCGCAGAATTATTTGTACATGTAACAATACTTTAACAGCTTTGGAAGTCTTCAGCCTTCAGTGAAGATCACAAAGTATCTTGGACGAAGTATTAAATATAGCTATACGAAGTATCAGCACTTTGATACAGTAGTTTGTGGTTGTATGTGCTTAATGTTTTTATTGCTACAGCATGGGAGGGATAAATCATATAAATAAAGGAAATTTATAGAAAATTTGCTATTTTGTTCCAAGTAATCACGTCCTATGCATTAACTTTCACAGGCGAAGAATCAGTGCTAAGCACTCATTGACTAATTAAATAATACTGGAGTGGACAACCACGTGACCATGTTCGACCACTCTTCCTACTGCTACGCTCTTGTTTACAACCTAAGAGAGAGCCAAATTGCACAAGCAAACATGGCTGCTGCTCAATGTAAACAAATTTTCATACAATGCTAAAAACTTGTTTTCTATTTGAAAAACCTTCAGCATTGAATGAAAAAAATGCAAAACATGAACATATTAATTACTCACTTGTGAAAGGAAACACCTACAGATCCATTTCCAGTATGATTTTTAACACGAAGGCACTTCACATTTAATTTTGAAATTGTAAATTAATTTCAGTGCCACACATTAAAGTTACTTGAATCACAAACCACAATTGAATGTTTAAACACTTGGAACGAATTTAGATCGCAAACACTTTCCCCAGTTTTAATATCGGATAAAATTCGCGACGAAACTTGCAAATTGGCCAATTTGGCGTCCAATTTGCATCAGTCAACTTGACAGACAGATCCCATCTAGTCATTTTCTGGAACAAGAAAGTGATCAGCAAAAGGCAGACGGGGAGGAAATGACCGGCAGATCCTTTGGAAGAGAGCAGAAACCGGTCGCATGCTCTCTCATGCATTTTATATGAGCTTAGCCCATCCAGTTCTTATTCATCGAAGTAAGCGCTGACTACTTCCCTATAATGGAACTTCAATGTGATTACGTATGTGGACTCGCTGATTTTTAGACTTATAACTCAATTCCCAACGTTGACTCAACAAATAACGTTTCTCATCGGTGATCTAACGATTGTAATACCAATAGGAGTATATGAAATTGATGATATTGCCAAGTATATTACCGATGCTGTAATGTGACGCCTACGCCCGGGAATCGAAGTGATTCCGATCCCGAACCCTTGCACCCGGCCAGATGGGTATGACCTCGAGGTGCAAGCGGACTTCATCTTTCGTGCGGATATCGTTGCACAGAAAATATTTTTTTTTTTCTTTCCAAATATTTAGATCTGTGGATATAAATATTTGAAACATAATATTAATCAAAACCCCGACACATTTCGAGACATATCCATCTGGGAATGCCCCCCTCCACCGTTGCCATCAAAACACTATGCCACTGGCGACAAATAAAAATGCACATTGCCGCCATGTGGCGTTCCATTCCGCACATCTGTTTTGTCGGAGGTTGTTGTAGTGAATAAAGAGTTTCAATAAGTCCGTGAAGGACCGCAGCGATGTTCTGCTGCCTCGGCAGAGGAAGGTGTTGATTCCTGTCGAGGTTCGTTTCCCCGGCACGAGGACTCACTACAAAACATTTCGCATTCACGAATTGCTTGCAGAGATCAAGAGGACGACCGAAGTCGCAAATCTGTAGATAACCTCCACGAAGGAATTACGACTTGTTGCGAGAACAAGTGCAACCTGACAAGAAAGACTAATTTGGGGGTGACCTCGTCTTTACCCAAATACATTCAGGGCCCACAAATGAAAGAGGGGCAACCGGGTGGTGGTGGAGCCCCTTCATGCCCACCCAACCGGAATAAATCCAATGTTAAATTGTTGAAGTGGCCAGGTATTCCTCTTCTGAGTGGAAAACTCATACAACTTGAATTATATGAACTTTCCCATCAGAAGGGGAGTACCTCGGTGACCAATTTATGTCATAGAATTATACAATTGAATTGCATTACTCTATGCCATAAAAAGGCACTTGGCTTGGGCCACTCAACCCATAAAGTCACCTGAAACAAAAAGAAGGAATTAATCTGTACCCGGCGGCTGGCTCATTTTTTTGGGGTGGTAGCCTGCCACCGTACCGGGTCCTATACCCGATTGGAAAAGACCAGAAGGGAAAAGACCAATTTTTTGTTTAATTCAGCATTCTTTTTTTTTATTTTTATATAATTTTTTGAAAATAAATTATATTATATTAGGGATCGTAGATTTAAACCACACAGTGACCTAACCAAAAATTTGATACGTCGTGTACAAAATTTGTTTCTTGAAATTACAAAGAATTATAGTTCACGTTACTATAGCATACACATCACGACCATAAGAAATAGGAGAAAAATTGTACATAGTAACATAAGTTACACTATTATTATGGAAATAATAAAATATTGCTTTTTAAATTTCTTTTGGTTTGAATATATTTATATTCTTACGCTAGTATTTAAGAAACCTGATTTCAATTTCATATATTTTGTGTAGAATATATTCGCGTAGTTTCGGTTCTTTGAATAGGATATTGATACCTATCGTACATGCGGATATTTGAGATAATTAAATATTGTGTGCCAATATTATAAGAACTAGTATACGCATGCTATTTTGGTTAGAAAAAAAACATAACTTGAAAACATCACATTATACAAACTGTGACAGTTTATGCACTATTTTACATATTAGGATATATTTTTCCCTAATTTATCCTGTTCTGTGTTTGCTTCCATACATCTTTTCCCGATTGTATAGTTTGATTTTTTTTTTTTCAATCATTATGACGTTGTATGCTTTTGTACCCAGATTATTGTTTTACATTTAGATTTTTCGAATGATATTGTTTCGTATAGAACATTGCAATAAATAGGTAAATAATTAAATATATAATAAAAAAATTAAATTAAAAAAATGGTACTTACAATACCTTTCCCTCGACGACGAGCGCTCGTTGACGAATTGTAGGTAAGCAAGTCCTGTAATTCATTTTTAAGCGTATTATTGTACCGGTTGTAACTTATGAGTCACGACTTCTTTCTTTTGGTAGTGTAGATTCGCATTCGTATAACAACTATTAGTACACGAGTAGGAAGGCATAAAATATATCCTAAGTGTGTATACAATCATATAAAAATTCAGCTATCCAAGTGTAAATACATGTAAACTTTTTTTTTTTTTGAATATCACAAACGTATGGTCTTTGAACGTGGTAATGCTTGCTGCTACTTATTCTACGGCTTTTAATGCTTAATATTTCTTTATATGCAATCCGTTGGTCAATATATGGATTGAGTGATTTGACTAATTCTCCTGGATCTAACTTTTCAGTTGATTTATCACTCTTTGTTGAACTATGTTTGACTACACCATGCGCCTTTTTGCATCCAAACGGTGTGTTTTCCCAGAAACAGGGAGTACGGTTCCGCCGTTTCCCAATCAACATGTGCCGCTCCGTACAATGAAGATCTTCACCTCGGCCTTCCAACCACCTGTTGCACAACACTTCGGGACCTAATGCTGATGGCTCATGGCGATATTGGCAGCTGCTATCATTTTTTTTACAGGCACTGTCGTAGAAAAAGTAGCATATGTGAAGTTTTTCCTTTTTTTTCTTCGTTTCTTTCGCTGTGCATCCACAGGATGGTAGAAGTTGTCTCTGCCACAAACCTGAAATAACGCATATTGAACTTGACGTATCGAACAAAGACCTATAAAGTAATGGACGCGAAATGAGCTTATTTTCATCCATACGGGATTGCATGCAAACGTTCATTTAAAAAAAAATTCTGTGCATTTGCATTGGCCTATTTCATACATTTTGGTCGCGTCTGCTCCCACTCGTCTATTATTCACACCCTTTTATCAAAGTGCGCTCTTTCTTTATCCCTATTAAATTCAATTTTATTATTGTTTGGACTCTAGAAATCAGAGCCTGAGTTCGTTTTGCCAAATCTTTCTAGGCCCCATATATTGGGCCAAACTGTTCTGCACTATTTACAGATTCATCTAACTCCTTCCCCTAGTCCTCATTAAAGCTAACGCGACCAACTTTAGCTCTTTTCATGATGTTAATTTTTCTTTTCTCCTCCCAATACTCTTAAAAACACTTTGGTAATCAATCCCCTACAATCCCTTTCATAATTTATCATTCGAATCGCGTAAGTATTAAAATCAAAATTTTCATTCACGCCGTTTCATTCACAATTTGTTCATTCATAAAGTACTATAAATCCAAAACGCGAATACATTCACACATAAATCAGGCACTCGCGCATTCCCGCACGGACTAACACACTTGTAGCATTTAACTATTTCAGAGACATCGTTCTTCCCACGTTTTTCCACTTGCTCACGTTCCCTTCTTCATTGATTGATGAATTGCTCATGTCGTTTCCGTTACCGCTTTGCAAACTTGGTAACGAGTTGGCAACGTAAGCGAAGGATCGACCACCTTTGGAATTGGTTTAATCTCAGGGGCTAATTCCTTTTCAATGCGATGCAAATCGAAACGATCCTCATATGCGATTAGATTGATGGCAATACCCAAAGGTACGAAACGCCCTGAACGGCCAATACGATGCGAGTAAGTCTCAGCCATACGTGAAAAATCGCAATTACTAGCAACATTCACAGCCTATACATCAATACCACGTGTAAAAATATCAGAGCAGACTAGATTTCTGCATAGCCGCTGTCGAAAATTCATGGAAAACACGATTTCTATGCGCCTGCGCCATGTTGGCATGGATATAGTAACAACAATAACCAAGTTCCGTGATCTTCTTAGCCAGCAATTCCACACGTCGCGTTGAATTGCAAAATATTATCGATTGGCTTATTTGCAACTTAGAGAATAACGCATTAAGACAATGCACTTTTTGCTTCAAATGTATGAACTTTTGATGATTGAAATGTTTTAGGCCAACATAAAATTAAATTTTCATCCCTGTATCCAATTTTAGAGCTTGTTTAAGTATTTCGTATGTGGAAAATGAAACAGCTACCATGGGTATTGCTCTTAAATAGTTAATTGACATTCCTCGATATAATCCTCGAACGATACCGTTTTCACGGTAAATTAACGTTAATGTTTGCATCATTCCCATCCCAAATTTTGTTGTATCTGGGCTCATCATTGCGAGTTGCATTCTTCTTCTAGTAACATCCAAGGGATATGAAATTGATTGCGCAACAGCTCCAGCTAAGCCACCACATACCAGTTTTACAGGTATATGTAATACAAGGCCACCAGTATTCCTTTCGCATTTATTGCATGCGTACTTTGGCAAATACTTCATGCAAAAAAATTTAAACATCTCAAAACAGTAAAATGACAGCCCGGCATACGGGACCATGCCTGTTAAAGTAGGAAAAAAAACCCTCTGTAAAGTGCACGTATTCCGCCTTCATTGCGGAACATTTCAGAAGCACACTGCAAAATTCCAGTGTATTTGTGTTCTCCCATTACTTGAAATGCTAAACGAGCACGAATTGTATCTGGCGGATATGCCAATGTAACAGCCGTCAGTCCTGCACAAGCTCCTGCTATAAATTTATCCGCGTGTACTACAAACTTTTAAATGTAGTTCAAACTGCGATAAGTACTTCTTGTACATTTCAAAGGATGTGAACTGCGTGGCTGCGTACGGAAATATCCTAATCATCTGTGCTCCATTGCCTTTATACAATGCCAAAATGATTCCTTCAATATTATGTGCCTGAGACCACTAAACACCCCTAAATGTTCGTAATGAGAGGAATGTGCTTGAAGTAAGATTTTTATCCTATCTAATGGCGCTACAGCAGTTTTAGAACACATCCCAGCAATTCCCCCAGCCAGAAGATTTTTCAGAACAAGTTCATAGTTGCGAAAAGATTCAGCGGAAATAACCATTGTGGATTGATAAATGTCTATTTCCCACAAATTAAGTCTGGCTAAAGTTTCACAGGAAATACTATTACTAACATTTCACGAAGAAACAATATAAAGAAAGCCGATAAACTGTCGGTTAAGCTCAAATTTATTTTAAGCACGTTCAGGAAGTTTGATTCAATGTTTTCATTAATTCAGTTCGAGATCGGCGTAGCAGATCGGGATAAACAACAGTAATACACGCTTTATTGTCGCGGCTTACGACGAGCATCACCTTGGCCTTTCTAATAAATCCAATAACCACTAACGAATAGCGATACTCCCCTTTCAACGTAGTAAAACCCATACTAAATGCACAACGTCTTCACTGCTTCCATTTGCTCTATGTTGCACACTTTCCTGCCTTCGTCGTCCCTTCGAATCGCTTACAAAACATAATTTGTGTCGCTGGCGGATTCGCACGCGTAGATTCATTAACTGACCCGAACTCGGATACTTTAGCAATCTCTGGACACGCACAAAACAACCATTAACTGTCCTATACACTCGCACAACTCCAATTATCCAACTTTTGCTTCGTGTCTTTGCTAAATTGCGTTTTTGTCTCTGGCTTGAAGCTTTCATGAACAAGAGATTTTTCCACAGAACTTCATATCAATAACAATCCACCAAACAGTCCCTTTTCTTTTTAGTTCGAAAAGGAATTTTCTTGCAGTCAACGAAAGCAGGACAGGTGATACAAAGAGCGTCGAAGAAAATGAGACAAAACACAGTTTAGCTGACTGCCACTTACACTGCCCCCGTTCGTCCTAAACTACACTCCACGTTCTAACGTGTCCGATTTCCGCCTGCTGAGTCCCGCAAGCAGAAGTCACACTCTCGATGGTACGATGACACGAGCTTGGATAACATCACGAGATGGGTCGATTTGCTCGATTACGGGAATGCAATAAGCACCGGTTTTTCCAGTACCGTTTTTCGCTCGTGCTAATATATCCTTACCACTTAAAGCAATTGGTATAGCCGCCTTTTGAATAGGCGACGGTTCCTCCCAGCCCTTCTCGAAGGTTCCCATTAATATTTCTCGTTTCAAACAGAATTCTTCGAATTCATTTTCTCTGGGGTCTGTTACATCACTAGTCTTAGGTCTATTATCCTTCGGAGGGATCCGCAATTTTGATTTCCAGCCCATGTCATCGTTTAAGTTGTTGCAGCAACTGTCTTACCATTGCTTAAACTTTTTACACTAATTCGAAAAAAAATAGTCCTTAGAAAAACTAATATTAGTTTACTCACGATTTTCTTAGTAAGACTCCCTCGCCAACCATTCAAATCACTTCACCTGACACTTCACTGGCACTTACTCGTATCCGCCTTGTGCACGGAGCGGTTTATGGGAAACTGTTCACTGAAAACATGTTCGAGGCACACGCAATAACCTCGCTCGTACCATGTGGAAATAGAAGTGCCATCTATGTGTGAACGTGCGGTGGTGATAATGCACACTCATTTCGGTTATTTTTAAAATTCTAAATCGTTTTTTTTGTGTGGATTCGATTAAGTTTTCAATTGAACGCAATTTATGTTTATAATTATTAGGCGTAATTAAGGGGGAAATAAATCGAAAGAATAGGACAGGCACGCGTTAATTACCGACAAACAAAACAATTTTTAATTAATATTATGGTTGGAATGGGTAAAATTTGACAAATTTTGTGGGGTTTAAATGATACAATGATTTTATCGTTCCTATAATTTAAGGGGTTAACCGTTTCGTTCTAAGCATTTGCATACCGCGTTACACCGCAATTAGTTAAATTATATTCAAAAGATATTGAAATAAAATCACTACACATTAAAACAGTTTTAGAATTTTGTTTCCCGGGTGTTAAGTACAAAAGAAAATTTTTTTTTTTTTTTTACTTATTTTTCATGCGAAAAAAACGAGTGTTGCGATGAGGAAGGTGACTGAATGGTTACTCCTTGTTAAATTGAGTTGGTGCTGTGTGCCTGTGTCAGCGCTGCTTTTAGAGCCATAGCTCCTAGATTACTACAGGGCAGCTAATTTTCTCGTGATCCCAAGGCAATGCGGATTGCGAAAAAGGAGCTGAAGGATATTTCTGTGTATCATGGGTTGGCTTCGGCGTCGGGACTAGAGATGACGGACAATAAAAGAAAAACACAATTGACAGACGGACGGACTGACTTATGTTTATGTTTGCCCGGAAATATACAACCCTTGTGCGTTTTTTTTTTTTTTGAAAATATATGCGAACGGACAAACAGACGTGACTAATTATCTATCGGCACAGGTCTTTCGCGTGGTATATCCCCACTTCTTTTCCCGATGGATCCGTTATCAAGTAACGGTTAGGCCCCATTACCTTCTTTATGCGGCTTTTCAGGAATCGCCTGTCCAGCTTGGCGTTGTAATGCCCCGCGGCGTCACTTTGGCGGAAGTTTCGCCGGAAAACTTCATCTCCTTCTTTGAAATTAGCAGATCGTGACCGGAGATTGTACTGCGCTTCATTTGCACTACCTGCGGCCTTAATCTTCCGTCCGATTTGTTGGCGGAGGTCCCCTAGACGTTCGTGGGGCTCCAGCGCAACGACGGGGTCTCCCAAACACTTTAATTGCCGTAACAGCCGGTATGATTTACCGTGGCAAATCATGTGCTGTCCAAAGGCGGCAAAGTAAGGGGCGACACCGGTGACGGAATGATACGAGGATCGCAGGGCGCATGTGATGGCAGACAATCGACGATCCCAATCCTTTTGAGATGGGTGAACGTAGGAACGGATCGCAGCCAATAGGGTGCGGTTCAACCGTTCTGATGCGTTGGACTGAGGAGAGTATATGGGCGTCAGTTGGTGTTCAACGCCATACTGCTCAAGTAGGCTCTTAAACTGCCGAGACCGGAACTGTACTCCATTATCTGAGTACACACTCTCTGGAACACCGAACACATGAAATACCCGGTTCTCTAAGAATTTCACGATCGATGGAGTTGTGAATTTACGGATAGGTTCCACCATTGGGAACTTTGAGAGCTGATCTAGAACGACTATAGCTCCGATGTGTCCCATGGAAGACCGAGGATATGGACCGAGTAGATCTATGTATAGACGCTGGAACACGCGTTCTGGGACGTTGAGTTGACCCATAGGAGGTCGAAGAGGCTGGTTGGGCGCTTTGGTGCCTTTACAGGTCTCACAGGCGCTCACGTAGTCTTTGACCTGGGATGCCATTTTAGGCCAAAAGAAGTATTTCTTGAGTCGCCGTAGTGTTCGACCGTAACCTCCGTGGGCACTTAAAGGATGTTCATGTGCGCGGAAGATCAGATGTTGTGTCATTTCCTCCGGTACCCAGAGTTTCCAAGACTCTTCTTCCTGCCATGGATCACCAGTGGCGTATTCGTTTCGTCTATACACATAGCCGTCTATTACCTTTAAATCAGGCAGCTGTGTTTGTTGGGTCGCGATGGTTTGCCTCAACTCTTTGTAGCTATCTGATTCGAAATGTGGGCTATCTAAATCTATTTCGATGGGGTCCTCGTCAGTTATTGTTAATTCGGCTCCCTCTGGGGAAAATATCCGTGAGAGAGTGTCGGGTACGATGTTCTGGGTTCCTTTCCGATGTTTGATGGAGAACTTAAACCCTTGCAGTTTAAGAGCCCATCTGGCTAGGCGTCCACTTAAATCTGCCTGGTTCATCAACCATTGTAGTGACGCGTGGTCCGTGATGATCTCGAATTGGTGGCCCTCGATATACGCTCGGAATTTCTTCACAGCCATTACCGCTGCCAAACATTCTTGCTCGGAAACAGTATAGTTTCTTTGGGCCGAATTCAGCTTATTGGACATGAAGGCGATGGGAGCTTCCTCTCCTTCGTCGGTCAATTGCACCAGCACGGCTCCTACTCCATGTTGACTTGCGTCACAATGAATGGAGAAGGGCTTCGTGAAGTCGGGGCTGTGCAAGACAGGAGCTGAAGTGAGGGCTTGTTTTAGCTCTTCAAATGCCTTTCGGCTGAGTTCGGTCCAAACGAACTTCCCCTTCCGCAACATGTCTGACAGGGGCGCTGAACTGTTGCATAATTCCGAACAAACCTTCGGTACCAGCCGCACACACCAAGGAAACGTCGTAGCTGCTTCACAGTTTTTGGTAAGGGGAACTCATCAATTGCACGAGTTTTGTCTGGATCCGTTTTGATAGTGCCTTGTCCTATAACATGACCGAGGTATCGGACTTCTTTCATGACAAACTTACTTTTCTGTACGTTGATGGTGAGTCCCGCCTTACTGATGTGCAGGGCTACTTCTTCTAGAAGTAGGAGTTGTTGATCGAACGTTTCCGTGATGAGTAACAGATCATCAAGGTACACGAACACTTGGTATTTTAGGTGAGGTGGGATGACCTTGTCCATCAATCGAGTCATCGTTTGCGGCGCGTTACACAGGCCAAAGGGCATTGTGACGAACTGATATAATGGTCGTCCAGGCACTGTGAAGGCGGTCTTGTCCCTCGAGCCCTCATCGAGTGGAATTTGCCAGAAGGCGTCTTTTAGGTCGAGACTGGTGATATAATTGGCTTTCGGCAGTCTCCCTAGTATTCCATCGATGAGTGGAAGAGGGTACGCGTCCTTGATGGTAACCGCGTTTACCTTACGGGCATCAAGACAGAGGCGGACTTTACCTGGCTTCACAACCAAGGTTACCGGTGAGGACCAGGCACTTTGGGACTCCTCTATGACCCCTAACTCGAGCATCCTATCTAGCTCCGCATACACCAATTTCTCCATGGCCTCTGAGATGGCGTAGTGTCTCTGTTTAATCGGTTTACTATCGCCAACGTCGATGGTGTGTGAGACTAGAGTGGTGTGGCCGAGGCCTTGGGTAGCGTAAGATGGGAAGGCAGCAATGGATGCTTCCAGGCGTTGCCGTTGGTTAGGCGTCAGGTCATGCCTATCGGGAGTAGAAGTGATTTCATTGACATTTCTGGTTTTTAAAGACAAATCGGTGAATAAATCTGAGGCCAGTCCAAAGCGAAGGACGAAATCGACACCAAGGTATACATTCTGAGTCAAAGACGGGATAATGTAGAACGTAATATCCTTCGTCTGACCCCTGAATGTCACGGGTGTGGTTAGTTTACCTCGTATAGGGTGTTTGGTGCCATCAGCTGTACTGATTTCAGTGCGCCAGGATTTAATCAAGTTCGGATAGTCTTGGAGCACCTTCGAGCCAAAGCTTGAGGCAAGACAACTGATACTGGCACCCGTGTCGATGAAAGCAAACACAGTCTCGCCCAACACTTTAATTGGATGATAAGGTCTGATCTCATTCTCAGCAACCTCCGAGATGTTACACGAGTTTAAGGTTTGACGGCAGATTTGCACTCTTTTGCGGAAATTCCGCCAACGACGGGTTGACCATTTTGTCGTGCGCGGACGGGAAGTGACTACTTCGGAAGCAAATATTCGCTCTCGAGCCACCCGATATTCCTGCAGTCTAACATGATAAGGTTTTAGAGTGCGTACTTGAGGCTGCCGCGGTTCTTCTGGCAGTGACTGCGATGGTCGTTTTAGTATTGTCGTTGGTGAGGTCTCCGGAAGAGAGTGACCATCTGCAGTCATAGTCGTCATGGCTGGTGGGTTAACGTCAGGGCTATTGGGGTTAGCAGCTGGCTGAGGAGCTACTGCGGGGTTTTCGAGTACCACTGAGGTGGTAGGGTACTCGTTCGTCCGTTTTTTGGTGTGGCATCATCTGGGCAGTCCGGAACACAGGTGTTTGACTCCGTGCCTTCTTCCCGATCTAGGTTGTTGCAATTTAGTGCCACTTCGGCAATTTCACGTCGCGGACCCGTCCTCGCATGTAGGTAAGGCCGTTCTTGGAGGTCTTCTTCAAGCCTCTCCAATTGACTCACGACCCTCAGTAGTGCTTCCATGTTCTGCGGGTCCGAGTTTACAACATGGCAACGAAGTTCGGGCTTTAGATTCCGTTTCAACACCCGCAGCAGTTGAGTGGGAGACATAGGCTCTGACAACAGGTCATTCAACCTAAGGATATCGGCTCGATATTGATGGAAGGGCTCGTCCGGACGTTGCCATCTGGCATGGATCTTGTCCAGGACACTCTCATCCATGTTGACCGTTGAGTATTCCATGCGGAGTACCTCCTTCAGCCGTGTCCAGCGTGTTGATGGTGGGGCCGAATGAATCCGCCAGTACGTCTCGAGTGCTGCTCCCCTGAACAGCATCGGTAAATATCCTGCCAGCACCGTGTAGTCGCCGGCCAACATCTCTTCGACTAAGGACTCCACGCGACCAATGAAGACTTCCACGTTCAGGTCGTTTGGCTCCCCGCTAAAATGTAGATTCCACCCCTGGACGATGCTGGGAATATGCTTCGGCTTCAGCATATAGGGTTGCTCCTGCGGGGCCACTGGACCTGGAGTCGATGGTGGTATTTGGTTGAGTCGTGGCGGAAGATCCCAGGCGTTCCAAGGCTGGTATCGAGACGGTGGATCCGGATCCTCAGACGGATGGTAGTCTGCTCTTCGAATCTTGTTCCGCTGGTCGATAACTGGATCTCGAGATCGTCGTGCTGATTTAAGTCGTTGTAGTGTTGACTCAGTTTGTTTACAGCGCCGTATGAAGGCGTATATACGTTCCACTTCCGTGTAACAATCACCACAGATGTGGTCTGGTGAGCCATCTTCAAATGTGATGTTAACGTTGATGGACTCCTTCAGAACGTCGACAACAGCAATCCTCCTCACTTCGTCGACCAAACTATCACCCAGCGGATACATTTCCTCGCCAAGTCGTAGACAAAGTCGGCATGCATTTTGGATGTCCATAATTATTCTATCTAAAAGTTATACCTAAATTGCTAAGAGTGTTGACTAAAGCTAAAATGACGCTATAAAAGAATTAAGTAAATGTTAATGAGACAAAATACATAAAGTGGCCGAAAGTGGCGAACTATCAATGATCCTCACAAAAAAAAAAAAGTGTATGAAAAAGTTTTAATCGTTATCCAAAAAAAAAATAATCGGTCTTTTCTTTCCGTCCTTCCTTCCAAGTATGGACACCATGGCACAATCCTTCTAAAACGTTTCAGGGACACTCTCTTGTGGCACCATGAAAATCAGGGTTCAGAAGTGATCCCTCAATAGCAAACTTCTCAAGTTACAACTTGTCAGCCCAGGGTTGGATTCTAATCCACAAGCAGCGCGTGTCTTGTCATGGATAGTCATGGATTAGCTAATCAGCCAATCACATGAAATCAAAATCCATGTAATTTAAGACACTTAGGCACCGCTGATTTGGGGAGCGGATCAGAATCCTCCGCAAAATAGATGTTGGGATAATAACTTCCGAACACAAAAAGGGACTCTAATATCATTTGGCCTTACTAGTTATACAATGGTGGTAAACCACCAAAGTATAATTCAAAAGCAGGACCAAACGATATTGATGTCCAAAGACAACACACGTTCGGAAGTTATTAGGCTGCTGGGGCACGATTAGTGCAAAAACCCTCGGGAGTTATCTACCCGCGAATAATTCTAACACCTAGTGGGGACACCTAGAGACGATGGACTGTCTCGTGCTCACGACTGATGATACAGCCGGGCATTTCGGGCCCCACGTTGGGCGCCATTTGTAGTGACTATAGGAGTTTCAATAAGTCCGTGAAGGACCGCAGCGATGTTCTGCTGCCTCGGCAGAGGAAGGTGTTGATTCCTGCCGAGAATGCCCTCGTCCGGAGACGCGTGAATGCGCTGGCAGGCTAGCATTGCGGTGTCGTGGGGCGGGTTCGTTTCCCCGGCACGAGGACTCACTACAAAACATTTCGCATTCACGAATTGCTTGCAGAGATCAAGAGGACGACCGAAGTCGCAAATCTGTAGATAACCTCCACGAAGGAATTACGACTTGTTGCGAGAACAAGTGCAACCTGACAAGAAAGACTAATTTGGGGGTGACCTCATCTTTACCCAAATACATTCAGGGCCCACAAATGAAAGAGGGGCAACCGGGTGGTGGTGGAGCCCCATCATGCCCACCCAACCGGAATAAATCCAATGTTAAATTGTTGAAGTGGCCAGGTATTCCTCTTCTGAGTGGAAAACTCATACAACTTGAATTATATGAACTTTCCCATCAGAAGGGGAGTACCCCGGTGACCAATTTATGTCATAGAATTATACAATTGAATTGCATAACTCTATTCCATAAAAAGGCACTTGGCTTGGGCCACTCAACCCATAAAGTCACCTGAAACAAAAAGAAGGAATTAATCTGTACCCGGCGGCTGGCTCATTTTTTTGGGGTGGTAGCCTGCCACCGTACCGGGTCCTATACCCGATTGGAAAAGACCAGAAGGGAAAAGACCAATTTTTTGTTTAATTCAGCATTCTTTTTTTTATTTTTATATAATTTTTTGAAAATAAATTATATTATATTAGGGATCGTAGATTTAAACCACACAGTGACCTAACCAAAAATTTGATACGTCGTGTACAAAATTTGTTTCTTGAAATTACAAAGAATTATAGTTCACGTTACTATAGCATACACATCACGACCATAAGAAATAGGAGAAAAATTGTACATAGCAACATAAGTTACACTATTATTATGGAAATAATAAAATATTGCTTTTTAAATTTCTTTTGGTTTGAATATATTTATATTCTTACGCTAGTATTTAAGAAACCTGATTTCAATTTCATATATTTTGTGTAGAATATATTCGCGTAGTTTCAGTTCTTTGAATAGGATATTGATACCTATCGTACATGCGGATATTTGAGATAATTAAATATTGTGTGCTAATATTATAAGAACTAGTATACGCATGCTATTTTGGTTAGAAAAAAACATAACTTGAAAACATCACATTATACAAATTGTGACAGTTTATGCACTATTTTACATATTAGGATATATTTTTCCCTAATTTATCCTGTTCTGTGTTTGCTTCCATACATCTTTTCCCGATTGTATAGTTTGATTTTTTTTTTTCAATCATTATGACGTTGTATGCTTTTGTACCCAGATTATTGTTTTACATTTAGATTTTTCGAATGATATTGTTTCGTATAGAACATTGCAATAAATAGGTAAATAATTAAATATATAATAAAAAAATTAAATTAAAAAAATGGTACTTACAATACCTTTCCCTCGACGACGAGCGCTCGTTGACGAATTGTAGGTAAGCAAGTCCTGTAATTCATTTTTAAGCGTATTATTGTACCGGTTGTAACTTATGAGTCACGACTTCTTTCTTTTGGTAGTGTAGATTCGCATTCGTATAACAACTATTAGTACACGAGTAGGAAGGCATAAAATATATCCTAAGTGTGTATACAATCATATAAAAATTCAGCTATCCAAGTGTAAATACATGTAAACTTTTTTTTTTTTTTGAATATCACAAACGTATGGTCTTTGAACGTGGTAATGCTTGCTGCTACTTATTCTACGGCTTTTAATGCTTAATATTTCTTTATATGCAATCCGTTGGTCAATATATGGATTGAATGATTTGACTAATTCTCCTGGATCTAACTTTTCAGTTGATTTATCACTCTTTGTTGAACTATGTTTGACTACACCATGCGCCTTTTTGCATCCAAACGGTGTGTTTTCCCAGAAACAGGGAGTACGGTCCCGCCGTTTCCCAATCAACATGTGCCGCTCCGTACAATGAAGATCTTCACCTCGGCCTTCCAACCACCTGTTGCACAACACTTCGGGACCTAATGCTGATGGCTCATGGCGATATTGGCAGCTGCTATCATTTTTTTTACAGGCACTGTCGTAGAAAAAGTAGCATATGTGAAGTTTTTCCTTTTTTTTCTTCGTTTCTTTCGCTGTGCATCCACAGGATGGTAGAAGTTGTCTCTGCCACAAACCTGAAATAACGCATATTGAACTTGACGTATCGAACAAAGACCTTTAAAGTAATGGACGCAAAATGAGCTTATTTTCATCCATACGGGATTGCATGCAAACGTTCATTTAAAAAAAAATTCTGTGCATTTGCATTGGCCTATTTCATACATTTTGGTCGCGTCTGCTCCCACTCGTCTATTATTCACACCCTTTTATCAAAGTGCGCTCTTTCTTTATCCCTATTAAATTCAATTTTATTATTGTTTGGACTCTAGAAATCAGAGCCTGAGTTCGTTTTGCCAAATCATTCTAGGCCCCATATATTGGGCCAAACTGTTCTGCACTATTTACAGATTCATCTAACTCCTTCCCCTAGTCCTCATTAAAGCTAACGCGACCAACTTTAGCTCTTTTCATGATGTTAATTTTTCTTTTCTCCTCCCAATACTCTTAAAAACACTTTGGTAATCAATCCCCTACAATCCCTTTCATAATTTATCATTCGAATCGCGTAAGTATTAAAATCAAAATTTTCATTCACGCCGTTTCATTCACAATTTGTTCATTCATAAAGTACTATAAATCCAAAACGCGAATACATTCACACATAAATCAGGCACTCGCGCATTCCCGCACGGACTAACACACTTGTAGCATTTAACTATTTCAGAGACATCGTTCTTCCCACGTTTTTCCACTTGCTCACGTTCCCTTCTTCATTGATTGATGAATTGCTCATGTCGTTTCCGTTACCGCTTTGCAAACTTGGTAACGAGTTGGCAACGTAAGCGAAGGATCGACCACCTTTGGAATTGGTTTAATCTCAGGGGCTAATTCCTTTTCAATGCGATGCAAATCGAAACGATCCTCATATGCGATTAGATTGATGGCAATACCCAAAGGTACGAAACGCCCTGAACGGCCAATACGATGCGAGTAAGTCTCAGCCATACGTGAAAAATCGCAATTACTAGCAACATTCACAGCCTATACATCAATACCACGTGTAAAAATATCAGAGCAGACTAGATTTCTGCATAGCCGCTGTCGAAAATTCATGGAAAACACGATTTCTATGCGCCTGCGCCATGTTGGCATGGATATAGTAACAACAATAACCAAGTTCCGTGATCTTCTTAGCCAGCAATTCCACACGTCGCGTTGAATTGCAAAATATTATCGATTGGCTTATTTGCAACTTAGAGAATAACGCATTAAGACAATGCACTTTTTGCTTCAAATGTATGAACTTTTGATGATTGAAATGTTTTAGGCCAATATAAAATTAAATTTTCATCCCTGTATCCAATTTTAGAGCTTGTTTAAGTATTTCGTATGTGGAAAATGAAACAGCTACCATGGGTATTGCTCTTAAATAGTTAATTGACATTCCTCGATATAATCCTCGAACGATACCGTTTTCACGGTAAATTAACGTTAATGTTTGCATCATTCCCATCCCAAATTTTGTTGTATCTGGGCTCATCATTGCGAGTTGCATTCTTCTTCTAGTAACATCCAAGGGATATGAAATTGATTGCGCAACAGCTCCAGCTAAGCCACCACATACCAGTTTTACGGGTATATGTAATACAAGGCCACCAGTATTCCTTTCGCATTTATTGCATGCGTACTTTGGCAAATACTTCATGCAAAAAAATTTAAACATCTCAAAACAGTAAAATGACAGCCCGGCATACGGGACCATGCCTGTTAAAGTAGGAAAAAAAAACCCTCTGTAAAGTGCACGTATTCCGCCTTCATTGCGGAACATTTCAGAAGCACACTGCAAAATTCCAGTGTATTTGTGTTCTCCCATTACTTGAAATGCTAAACGAGCACGAATTGTATCTGGCGGATATGCCAATGTAACAGCCGTCAGTCCTGCACAAGCTCCTGCTATAAATTTATCCGCGTGTACTACAAACTTTTAAATGTAGTTCAAACTGCGATAAGTACTTCTTGTACATTTCAAAGGATGTGAACTGCGTGGCTGCGTACGGAAATATCCTAATCATCTGTGCTCCATTGCCTTTATACAATGCCAAAATGATTCCTTCAATATTATGTGCCTGAGACCACTAAACACCCCTAAATGTTCGTAATGAGAGGAATGTGCTTGAAGTAAGATTTTTATCCTATCTAATGGCGCTACAGCAGTTTTAGAACACATCCCAGCAATTCCCCCAGCCAGAAGATTTTTCAGAACAAGTTCATAGTTGCGAAAAGATTCAGCGGAAATAACCATTGTGGATTGATAAATGTCTATTTTCCACAAATTAAGTCTGGCTAAAGTTTCACAGGAAATACTATTACTAACATTTCACGAAGAAACAATATAAAGAAAGCCGATAAACTGTCGGTTAAGCTCAAATTTATTTTAAGCACGTTCAGGAAGTTTGATTCAATGTTTTCATTAATTCAGTTCGAGATCGGCGTAGCAGATCGGGATAAACAACAGTAATACACGCTTTATTGTCGCGGCTTACGACGAGCATCACCTTGGCGTTTCTAATAAATCCAATAACCACTAACGAATAGCGATACTCCCCTTTCAACGTAGTAAAACCCATACTAAATGCACAACGTCTTCACTGCTTCCATTTGCTCTATGTTGCACACTTTCCTGCCTTCGTCGTCCCTTCGAATCGCTTACAAAACATAATTTGTGTCGCTGGCGGATTCGCACGCGTAGATTCATTAACTGACCCGAACCCGGATACTTTAGCAATCTCTGGACACGCACAAAACAACCATTAACTGTCCTATACACTCGCACAACTCCAATTATCCAACTTTTGCCTCGTGTCTTTGCTAAATTGCGTTTTTGTCTCTGGGTTGAAGCTTTCATGAACAAGAGATTTTTCCACAGAACTTCATATCAATAACAATCCACCAAACAGTCCCTTTTCTTTTTAGTTCGAAAAGGAATTTTCTTGCAGTCAACGAAAGCAGGACAGGTGATACAAAGAGCGTCGAAGAAAATGAGACAAAACACAGTTTAGCTGACTGCCACTTACACTGCCCCCGTTCGTCCTAAACTACACTCCAGGTTCTAACGTGTCCGATTTCCGCCTGCTGAGTCCCGCAAGCAGAAGTCACACTCTCGATGGTACGATGACACGAGCTTGGATAACATCACGAGATGGGTCGATTTGCTCGATTACGGGAATGCAATAAGCACCGGTTTTTCCAGTACCGTTTTTCGCTCGTGCTAATATATCCTTACCACTTAAAGCAATTGGTATAGCCGCCTTTTGAATAGGCGACGGTTCCTCCCAGCCCTTCTCGAAGGTTCCCATTAATATTTCTCGTTTCAAACTGAATTCTTCGAATTCATTTTCTCTGGGGTCTGTTACATCACTAGTCTTAGGTCTATTATCCTTCGGAGGGATCCGCAATTTTGATTTCCAGCCCATGTCATCGTTTAAGTTGTTGCAGCAACTGTCTTATCATTGCTTAAACTTTTTACACTAATTCGAAAAAAAATAGTCCTTAGAAAAACTAATATTAGTTTACTCACGATTTTCGTAGTAAGACTCCCTCGCCAACCATTCAAATCACTTCACCTGACACTTCACTGGCACTTACTCGTATCCGCCTTGTGCACGGAGCGGTTTATGGGAAACTGTTCACTGAAAACATGTTCGAGGCACACGCAATAACCTCGCTCGTACCATGTGGAAATAGAAGTGCCATCTATGTGTGAACGTGCGGTGGTGATAATGCACACTCGTTTCGGTTATTTTTAAAATTCTAAATCGTTTTTTTTGTGTAGATTCGATTAAGTTTTCAATTGAACGCAATTTATGTTTATAATTATTAGGCGTAATTAAGGGGGAAATAAATCGAAAGAATAGGACAGGCACGCGTTAATTACCGACAAACAAAACAATTTTTAATTAATATTATGGTTGGAATGGGTAAAATTTGACAAATTTTGTGGGGTTTAAATGATACAATGATTTTATCGTTCCTATAATTTAAGGGGTTAACCGTTTCGTTCTAAGCATTTGCATACCGCGTTACACCGCAATTAGTTAAATTATATTCAAAAGATATTGAAATAAAACCACTACACATTAAAACAGTTTTAGAATTTTGTTTCCCGGGTGTTAAGTACAAAACAAAATTTTTTTTTTTTTTTTTTACTTAGTTTTCATGCGAAAAAACGAGTGTTGCGATGAGGAAGGTGACTGAATGGTTACTCCTTGTTAAATTGAGTTGGTGCTGTGTGCCTGTGTCAGCGCTGCTTTTAGAGCCATAGCTCCTAGATTACTACAGGGCAGCTAATTTTCTCGTGATCCCAAGGCAATGCGGATTGCGAAAAAGGAGCTGAAGGATATTTCTGAGTATCATGGGTTGGCTTCGGCGTCGGGACTAGAGATGACGGACAATAAAAGAAAAACACAATTGACAGACGGACGGACTGACTTATGTTTATGTTTGCCCGGAAATATACAACCCTTGTGCGTTTTTTTTTTTTTTTGAAAATTTATGCGAACGGACAAACAGACGTGACTAATTATCTATCGGCACAGGTCTTTCGCGTGGTATATCCCCACTTCTTTTCCCGATGGATCCGTTATCAAGTAACGGTTAGGCCCCATTACCTTCTTTATGCGGCTTTTCAGGAATCGCTCCGTGCACAAGGCGGATACGAGTAAGTGCCAGTGAAGTGTCAGGTGAAGTGATTTGAATGGTTGGCGAGGGAGTCTTACTAAGAAAATCGTGAGTAAACTAATATTAGTTTTTCTAAGGACTATTTTTTTTCGAATTAGTGTAAAAAGTTTAAGCAATGGTAAGACAGTTGCTGCAACAACTTAAACGATGACATGGGCTGGAAATCAAAATTGCGGATCCCTCCGAAGGATAATAGACCTAAGACTAGTGATGTAACAGACCCCAGAGAAAATGAATTCGAAGAATTCTGTTTGAAACGAGAAATATTAATGGGAACCTTCGAGAAGGGCTGGGAGGAACCGTCGCCTATTCAAAAGGCGGCTATACCAATTGCTTTAAGTGGTAAGGATATATTAGCACGAGCGAAAAACGGTACTGGAAAAACCGGTGCTTATTGCATTCCCGTAATCGAGCAAATCGACCCATCTCGTGATGTTATCCAAGCTCGTGTCATCGTACCATCGAGAGTGTGACTTCTGCTTGCGGGACTCAGCAGGCGGAAATCGGACACGTTAGAACGTGGAGTGTAGTTTAGGATGAACGGGGGCAGTGTAAGTGGCAGTCAGCTAAACTGTGTTTTGTCTCATTTTCTTCGACGCTCTTTGTATCACCTGTCCTGCTTTCGTCGACTGCAAGAAAATTCCTTTTCGAACTAAAAAGAAAAGGGACTGTTTGGTGGATTGTTATTGATATGAAGTTCTGTGAAAAAATCTCTTGTTCATGAAAGCTTCAAGCCAGAGACAAAAACGCAATTTAGTAAAGACACGAAGCAAAAGTTGGATAATTGGAGTTGTGCGAGTGTATAGGACAGTTAATGGTTGTTTTGTGCGTGTCCAGAGATTGCTAAAGTATCCGAGTTCGGGTCAGTTAATGAATCTACGCGTGCGAATCCGCCAGCGACACAAATTATGTTTTGTAAGCGATTCGAAGGGACGACGAAGGCAGGAAAGTGTGCAACATAGAGCAAATGAAAGCAGTGAAGACGTTGTGCATTCAGTATGGGTTTTACTACGTTGAAAGGGGAGTATCGCTATTCGTTAGTGGTTATTGGATTTATTAGAAACGCCAAGGTGATGCTCGTCGTAAGCCGCGACAATAAAGCGTGTATTACTGTTGTTTATCCCGATCTGCTACGCCGATCTCGAACTGAATTAATGAAAACATTGAATCAAACTTCCTGAACGTGCTTAAAATAAATTTGAGCTTAACCGACAGTTTATCGGCTTTCTTTATATTGTTTCTTCGTGAAATGTTAGTAATAGTATTTCCTGTGAAACTTTAGCCAGACTTAATTTGTGGAAAATAGACATTTATCAATCCACAATGGTTATTTCCGCTGAATCTTTTCGCAACTATGAACTTGTTCTGAAAAATCTTCTGGCTGGGGGAATTGCTGGGATGTGTTCTAAAACTGCTGTAGCGCCATTAGATAGGATAAAAATCTTACTTCAAGCACATTCCTCTCATTACGAACATTTAGGGGTGTTTAGTAGTCTCAGGCACATAATATTGAAGGAATCATTTTGGCATTGTATAAAGGCAATGGAGCACAGATGATTAGGATATTTCCGTACGCAGCCACGCAGTTCACATCCTTTGAAATGTACAAGAAGTACTTATCGCAGTTTGAACTACATTTAAAAGTTTGTAGTACACGCGGATAAATTTATAGCAGGAGCTTGTGCAGGACTGACGGCTGTTACATTGGCATATACGCTAGATACAATTCGTGCTCGTTTAGCATTTCAAGTAATGGGAGAACACAAATACACTGGAATTTTGCAGTGTGCTTCTGAAATGTTCCGCAATGAAGGCGGAATACGTGCACTTTACAGAGGGTTTTTTTTCCTACTTTAACAGGCATGGTCCCGTATGCCGGGCTGTCATTTTACTGTTTTGAGATGTTTAAATTTTTTTGCATGAAGTATTTGCCAAAGTACGCATGCAATAAATGCGAAAGGAATACTGGTGGCCTTGTATTACATATACCTGTAAAACTGGTATGTGGTGGCTTAGCTGGAGCTGTTGCGCAATCAATTTCATATCCCTTGGATGTTACTAGAAGAAGAATGCAACTCGCAATGATGAGCCCAGATACAACAAAATTTGGAATGGGAATGATGCAAACATTAACGTTAATTTACCGTGAAAACGGTATCGTTCGAGGATTATATCGAGGAATGTCAATTAACTATTTAAGAGCAATACCCATGGTAGCTGTTTCATTTTCCACATACGAAATACTTAAACAAGCTCTAAAATTGGATACAGGGATGAAAATTTAATTTTATATTGGCCTAAAACATTTCAATCATCAAAAGTTCATACATTTGAAGCAAAAAGTGCATTGTCTTAATGCGTTATTCTCTAAGTTGCAAATAAGCCAATCGATAATATTTTGCAATTCAACGCGACGTGTGGAATTGCTGGCTAAGAAGATCACGGAACTTGGTTATTGTTGTTACTATATCCATGCCAACATGGCGCAGGCGCATAGAAATCGTGTTTTCCATGAATTTTCGACAGCGGCTATGCAGAAATCTAGTCTGCTCTGATATTTTTACACGTGGTATTGATGTATAGGCTGTGAATGTTGCTAGTAATTGCGATTTTTCACGTATGGCTGAGACTTACTCGCATCGTATTGGCCGTTCAGGGCGTTTCGTACCTTTGGGTATTGCCATCAATCTAATCGCATATGAGGATCGTTTCGATTTGCATCGCATTGAAAAGGAATTAGCCCCTGAGATTAAACCAATTCCAAAGGTAGTCGATCCTTCGCTTACGTTGCCAACTCGTTACCAAGTTTGCAAAGCGGTAACGGAAACGACATGAGCAATTCATCAATCAATGAAGAAGGGAACGTGAGCAAGTGGAAAAACGTGGGAAGAACGATGTCTCTGAAATAGTTAAATGCTACAAGTGTGTTAGTCCATGCGGGAATGCGCGAGTGCCTGATTTATGTGTGAATGTATTCGCGTTTTGGATTTATAGTACTTTATGAATGAACAAATTGTGAATGAAACGGCGTGAATGAAAATTTTGATTTTAATACTTACGCGATTCGAATGATAAATTATGAAAGGGATTGTAGGGGATTGATTACCAAAGTGTTTTTAAGAGTATTGGGAGGAGAAAAGAAAAATTAACATCATGAAAAGAGCTAAAGTTGGTCGCGTTAGCTTTAATGAGGACTAGGGGAAGGAGTTAGATGAATCTGTAAATAGTGCAGAACAGTTTTGCCCAATATATGGGGCCTAGAATGATTTGGCAAAACGAACTCAGGCTCTGATTTCTAGAGTCCAAACAATAATAAAATTGAATTTAATAGGGATAAAGAAAGAGCGCACTTTGATAAAAGGGTGTGAATAATAGACGAGTGGGAGCAGACGCGACCAAAATGTATGAAATAGGCCAATGCAAATGCACAGAATTTTTTTTTAAATGAACGTTTGCATGCAATCCCGTATGGATGAAAATAAGCTCATTTCGCGTCCATTACTTTATAGGTCTTTGTTCGATACGTCAAGTTCAATATGCGTTATTTCAGGTTTGTGGCAGAGACAACTTCTACCATCCTGTGGATGCACAGCGAAAGAAACGAAGAAAAAAAAGGAAAAACTTCACATATGCTACTTTTTCTACGACAGTGCCTGTAAAAACAATGATAGCAGCTGCCAATATCGCCATGAGCCATCAGCATTAGGTCCCGAAGTGTTGCGCAACAGGTGGTTGGAAGGCCGAGGTGAAGATCTTCATTGTACGGAGCGGCACATGTTGATTGGGAAACGGCGGGACCGTACTCCCTGTTTCTGGGAAAACACACCGTTTGGATGCAAAAAGGCGCATGGTGTAGTCAAACATAGTTCAACAAAGAGTGATAAATCAACTGAAAAGTTAGATCCAGGAGAATTAGTCAAATCATTCAATCCATATATTGACCAACGGATTGCATATAAAGAAATATTAAGCATTAAAAGCCGTAGAATAAGTAGCAGCAAGCATTACCACGTTCAAAGACCATACGTTTGTGATATTCAAAAAAAAAAAAAAAGTTTACATGTATTTACACTTGGATAGCTGAATTTTTATATGATTGTATACACACTTAGGATATATTTTATGCCTTCCTACTCGTGTACTAATAGTTGTTATACGAATGCGAATCTACACTACCAAAAGAAAGAAGTCGTGACTCATAAGTTACAACCGGTACAATAATACGCTTAAAAATGAATTACAGGACTTGCTTACCTACAATTCGTCAACGAGTGCTCGTCGTCGAGGGAAAGGTATTGTAAGTACCATTTTTTAAATTTAATTTTTTTATTATATATTTAATTATTTACCTATTTATTGCAATGTTCTATACGAAACAATATCATTCGAAAAATCTAAATGTAAAACAATAATCTGGGTACAAAAGCATACAACGTCATAATGATTGAAAAAAAAAAAATATCAAACTATACAATCGGGAAAAGATGTATGGAAGCAAACACAGAACAGGATAAATTAGGGAAAAATATATCCTAATATGTAAAATAGTGCATAAACTGTCACAGTTTGTATAATGTGATGTTTTCAAGTTATGTTTTTTTTTCTAACCAAAATAGCATGCGTATACTAGTTCTTATAATATTGGCACACAATATTTAATTATCTCAAATATCCGCATGTACGATAGGTATCAATATCCTATTCAAAGAACTGAAACTACGCGAATATATTCTACACAAAATATATGAAATTGAAATCAGGTTTCTTAAATACTAGCGTAAGAATATAAATATATTCAAACCAAAAGAAATTTAAAAAGCAATATTTTATTATTTCCAGAATAATAGTGTAACTTATGTTGCTATGTACAATTTTTCTCCTATTTCTTATGGTCGTGATGTGTATGCTATAGTAACGTGAACTATAATTCTTTGTAATTTCAAGAAACAAATTTTGTACACGACGTATCAAATTTTTGGTTAGGTCACTGTGTGGTTTAAATCTACGATCCCTAATATAATATAATTTATTTTCAAAAAATTATATAAAAATAAAAAAAAAGAATGCTGAATTAAACAAAAAATTGGTCTTTTCCCTTCTGGTCTTTTCCAATCGGGTATAGGACCCGGTACGGTGGCAGGCTACCACCCCAAAAAAATGAGCCAGCCGCCGGGTACAGATTAATTCCTTCTTTTTGTTTCAGGTGACTTTATGGGTTGAGTGGCCCAAGCCAAGTGCCTTTTTATGGCATAGAGTTATGCAATTCAATTGTATAATTCTATGACATAAATTGGTCACCGGGGTACTCCCCTTCTGATGGGAAAGTTCATATAATTCAAGTTGTATGAGTTTTCCACTCAGAAGAGGAATACCTGGCCACTTCAACAATTTAACATTGGATTTATTCCGGTTGGGTGGGCATGAAGGGGCTCCACCACCACCCGGTTGCCCCTCTTTCATTTGTGGGCCCTGAATGTATTTGGGTAAAGACAAGGTCACCCCCAAATTAGTCTTTCTTGTCAGGTTGCACTTGTTCTCGCAACAAGTCGTAATTCCTTCGTGGAGGTTATCTACAGATTTGCGACTTCGGTCGTCCTCTTGATCTCTGCAAGCAATTCGTGAATGCGAAATGTTTTGTAGTGAGTCCTCGTGCCGGGGAAACGAACCCGCCCCACGACACCGCAATGCTAGCCTGCCAGCGCATTCACGCGTCTCCGGACGAGGGCATTCTCGGCAGGAATCAACACCTTCCTCTGCCGAGGCAGCAGAACATCGCTGCGGTCCTTCACGGACTTATTGAAACTCTTTATTCACTACATTGTCGGATTGACAGTCCGACGCAACGAGGGAGAGAAAACGCGGGAAATAAGTGATGTGTTTTTCGATGTCCTCCCACAATCTTAACCTTCAAACAAAAGACGGAAAATAGGAGCTAACAGTGGGTAATGAGTAATTGCATTGTTTTTCATTTGCTGTATAATAATTTTCTTATTAACAGAAAAAGAGAGATTGGCAGTCGGTCGTAACGGAGTCAAAAGAAGACGAGCCAACAGATAATAATAATCAAGAGAAATTTCCAGTGAAGGAGGGAAATAAATCCGCCGCCACCGATGCCGAAGTGACGACGAACAACTCGACAGTAAATTTAATAAATGATAAGCACAAAATCAGCAGCAATAATAATACCGGAAACGTAAATGGTCGTGATGATGCAGAAGACACAGTGGTAGTAGTGAAGAGGGAGAATCATTGCCAGCGCAAGAACAACACGATAACACCACCTGACCCGATTAAGTTGAAGCTTAATGGGACTGTTAACTCAGCTTCCGGCCCAGTGACACCACTTTCATCCCCAAAGAGTAGTAGTTCCTCCCCTACCACCGCAACCATTGTAAACAATCATTCGAACGATGTCGATCGAATACCGAAAATTGTTGGGAAATTGGGAAACATGGAGGCAAATGCAAACTACAAACAGCTGTCAGGTATGTTTAGGTTATTAGAAGCGGTGCTTTTGAACGAGTATTTCAGTGCGGCTGATCATTGTTATTCATCCGGTTAGTCAAGTTTATGAAACAACCTAATTGAGTATTAATGTTGGTTGATAGAAATGGAATCTTGTGAAATCTCTAACGAATCTTGAATTATTCATCGCATTCATATATTATATTGCCTATATTTGATCATGGAAAATCGACCCACAAGATCATCTATTTATACAAATTGATATCCTTCACAAGACGTGAATCCGTCCACTAAGATGAGGCAGGTTGAAAATCATAAGTAGTAGAAACCTAACCATAGTAATCGTACGAGGTATATTTCCGTAGATTGGAAAGATTTATATACCAATCGAGTAGATAACTCGGAAACAGAAGGACGGCTTTTGGTCATTGTTACAAGGAAATAACATTTATAGCTGAAAAAAGTTTATCCTAAATGTCTAATATAAAATGTGAACAATTAATGTAGGAGAAGCTCCCATCACAGATTGTTTGGAATATAAAATTTTAAGATTAAAATTCAGATGGTAATTGGACTAATTGAAATAGATACTGGAGTGTCAAAGTCAAAGAGAGTCAGAAGGTTCAGGGTTAATGAATATTAGTATTTTTGTAGTAGTAAAGGTGTTGAGGATGAGGATTGAAGTATTAAAGATGATCATGCTACTAATTAGACCAATCAACTAAAGCTAAACCTTAAATGTCACGGGAGTGAAGATCATTTTCAACTAATGACTAATGTACCATTTGATTCAATTTTACATTGGTTTGATTAGGGGAAGTTGTGGTTTCATTGTTGGTTTGTCTTATTTGTTGGCATTTTTTTTTCTTATGTATTTCTTGTGTGTGCAATCACTGGACTATTAGTCCATTTATATGTAGAATTGATAATTTTAGTGTATATAACAAATAGTGTTAAAACTATAATAAAAACAGGGGAGTAATATACCATCGATAATGTATAGTTAGTGATCCAGTTTTGTTTTTTTTTGTAGTTTCAAAGATAATTTATGTTAAAAAACGATGCTTTTAATCTAAAGAAATAGAAACTGAATTGCCAGAAGTAGTTATAGACACCATTAGAGCAAGGTAGAGTAGTAACATAGTAAAAATAAATATCATCGAGCTATGCTACTCCCCCGAAAATACTACATACGCAGATATTTTTGAATACAATGAAATTCGTCTCGATAACAAGGATAAAAATTTGTAAAAAGAAATGTAGCTCTAAGTCAATTCAGTATGAATTATAAAGTACATATTTTGAGCTCTGCAAATCAACTGAATACGGGAAAAGTTATAATTCAATATATCAGGCACTGCAAATTAAATCGATAATAAAAAATATAAATACATTGTAAAAAGTTAAGTTCTACATGATAATTTAACTAGCAATAATATATGAATATTTTTATAAAAGGAGCTTTTAAATTTTGCTAAATTTTCTTTAAAACCTCGTGCTCTACTAGTAAAAATGAAAATATGTTTAACAAATAAATATGCATAAGCCCTTAAGCTCCTGGACAATCAAAGGAATTTATGTCTGTTAGATCAAAAAAAAAAAAAAAACATCATTTAAAGTCTATAATTAAAACGAGCATAATTTTAAGAAGAAAATATAATCAGGTAAATATAGAAGTACAACTAAATACATATATATTGTTAACCACCGTTATAAACACCTGAACTATAGAACCTACAACTGTACTTAAAAGCAAAACATAAAACATTTTAAGAAACAATTAAAACGCATAAGACTTTAAATTTTAGATTACAAAATAAATACTTTCGATAAGTCAAAATAGAAACAGGAAAAAGCAAAACTTTAAACTTCATATCTTTGAAGTTACATACACTTAATTTGCTAACTGTCAGAGAGAACAAATTGTAAATGAATAAGAATCCAAAAAAGTAAATAAAGCACGTACTTATAAAATTTTAGCCAACTAGGGTAATGTACTTTAATGAATTCATATATTTTTCAATTAAAATAATGTAATGAAAATAAAATAACTATGAATTGCTAATTAATCAAAGACTTTCCTTTTCAGTGGTTCTTCTTGTTTCAGCGGGAAAGTGAGTGCAGGGTAGGTATGCCGTCGCGAGGGTAGGGTTTCGACAAATCCGCTGAGGTCGGTTTCGCGTCGCGCGCGGTACGCGGTACCTTTGTTGTTTTGTCATTTTATTAGAGTAGTTTTCGTCGGGTTAATTTCGAGTAGCATACTTTTCGGTACCGCGTCGGAAATTCGGGAACGCGAAATAAAAATTAGATTTTGTATTCTTGACTGGTTAATGAAGAAATACGGAGTAACGTAGAATAGGTTTCTTCTCCGTATGGTTTTGTTTGATAACGCGTTTTGAAAACGGGCATGTTCAGGTGGCTGAAAATATTGTAATTGAGCGTAACCCATTCGGAGACCCGCGACCGAAATCCTCTCCGAACTAGCTGGCCGACAAGCAGCCACCGCATGAATGGGTTACGGTGCACAGATTGGTTGACCTGTTGGTACCATCCGTTGGCACTACTCAGACTTAACGTCTAGAACCGAGGAGAGGTCGGTTCCGCGTTTGGACTTAAAAATGTTGAAAATCATTACAAATGGCACCCAACGTGGGGCCTAAGACATCCTAAGGGGGAAAGAAATTCGCGTCTTCTGACGAGTTGGTCCTTTACGGAGGATGTAAGGTACTCTGGTACTCGAGTCCCACTATCAGGAGAAGTGGAGTTGTGTGATACACTCTAGCAGTCGCTTCACGTGAGTTGTAGCTTCCGCTCTCCTTTGTTTGATTTTTTTCCGCGACAGAATCCCTCCGATGTGTTGTCCCAGGCTAACCCCTGTAAGGACCTTCTATTTTCTTGATGGAACTGCCAGCCTGATGGGTTTACCTATCAGCATGGACTCTCAAGCAAATAGAAGGCTACCTTGCCTTTATGTCGCGGAAGGATTCTACTTATTTCGTATGCGTGATAGACGAGTGGTATCGGTTCAACGTTCGGTGGCGTATGCTGGAGTTGCGAAGCCCGGAATGCTTCCACGCGTCGGGAATTTTGACCGCGTACAAAATCGTTACGGTAGCTTTACCACTTGTCTCGTCGAGTCATTTAACGTAGATTAGAAACGGTTTGTTATGTATGTGGGTATGGGGTTAAATTTCGTAAATCGACCAAAAGCACCTTTTCTTCGGCAGATTACCACGCACTCTCATTTCCCGTTGGAGGAGTCGACCACTGGAAAGGAAAGTGTATATCAAATAATTTTTTTTCATTCGAGATAAATAGCTCGCCACTATTGGCCACTAACTTATTCTTAAGTTTTTTATATATATATATATTAGGGTTATAGTAGGGTTATAGTAGGAATAAGTGTATTTTCTATTTTTTTTTTTTTAACATTAGCAACCACACCCAGACTAAACGAAAATGGCAACGAAGCGGACCCCAGAAAAACGTTGGACCAGATCTAAAACGGTCCAACCCGCTAACTGCGGGATCTGTTTCGAGGACGTAGTGGAGGGGGTACACAGCGTGCGATTGGATTGTGGACATCTATTCCATCGTGCCTGTGTCCAACAGCTCCTCCTCACGTCCGAGCTTTGCCCGTTATGCCGGCGACCCATAGATCGGTCTGCCGTAGACGTCCCCATCGGAACGCCCGTCCCAACGCGTGGAGCAGTGGCGAAAGGAGTTCCAGAGGCCGAACCGTCCCAACCACTCTTAGACCTTCAAGGAGCCGTAGGCGGTGAAGTTCCGGCCGCAAGTGTCGTGTCCGAGGTGACCCCCATGCCTTCCGCCCACTCCATTCACACCCTCGTGGCGTTGATGAGAGATATGTCGGAGAGGATTGGCAACCTGGAGGGAAAGCTCCAGAATCTCCCTATGAGCCAACCACCCAGCCACGTGAGAACTCCGCTTGGCTGGGAGCCCAATCCCAGTGTGGCTATGCCCCACTCTCGACCATCCGAGCAATGGGTCCCACCTCCAAGGAACTCGAGAATGGATCCCAGAGCTCCCGAATATAGACCACGACACAGCACCGCACCTCCGTTGGTACCTCTAGTCCCCGAGGCAGTTTCGTACAACAGGTTAATCGAGGATGCGATTCCCCCCGGGAACGCATTGACACCTTTTCGAGACCCGACGCCTCGTATCATAGAGAGTTGGCGCCTGAACTTTACGGGGTTCAACGATATGATATCGGCGGACCGGTTCCTTTTCCGGATTCAGGCGTTAGTATCCAGCACCCTGGGAGGTGATTTCTCGGCCTTCCTCCGGCATGCACATCTTTTGTTCAGCGGCGACGCTGCCGACTGGTACTGGAGCTTTAAAGAATCAACGCCACGTCCCACTTGGCACTCTTTCAGTGCAGCCTTCCGCAATCGATTTGAGGATGGCTTCACTGAGAGAGAGCTAAGGGAACAATTAAAGAAACGGAAACAAGGCGCTCACGAACCGTTCGACCAGTACTATACAAGTATAGTGAGATTGAGCACTCGCTTGCAAACTACCATGCCCGAGGACGAACTGGTAGAAATTATCAGAAAGAATATGCGCTGGGATCTTCAGAACAGTCTTCTGCATTTTCCCATCAACACCATACAGGGATTGCGCCTCCATGCCCGTAGGCAAGAACAATTGGATGAGCGGCGAGGCACCTTCCGTCCACAACCTCGCATAACGGGACCAAATCCCCGAAATCATCATACCGCGGAGTTGATGGCAGCGGACCACCTGCTTGCTGACCCAGTACCAGTACCGAGGAGCGGAGCACCACAGAAGCTTGAGGACCCAGCATTGATTGATCGACCCTCCCTAGAAGCAATCACTAGCCCGACGGTCTGTTGGAACTGCCGACAAACGGGGCATCGGTTCTATGCATGTCCAGCGGAGCCGACGCTTTTCTGCTACCACTGCGGGAAGGCCGACACCTACGCACCTGACTGCGCAAATGGCAAAATGCGAAAAAACTTGCCACCGAGTGCCGCGACCACCCGTCGGCACTCCTAAACCCCGGACGAACCAATCCTGACCCCATCACTAGCTATGACCAAGCTCCCGTCATGACTCCAATTCTGCTGACTCGCACCGCTAAACACAGTTCTCCCGAAGTTCCACAACCGACGCCATCCTTCGCCGGGGCCAACGCGCAGGGAAATGATAGCGAGGCGAACGTTCCTTGGCATGTCAAACCTTTCCACGTCAGGCTGCGGAATTATTTGGCTACTCGACAGCGCATCTTCCACGAGGAGTTGGCTACAAATGTCCCACCGCGAAGAAAGCGAGCCACGCGTCGGATGCGGAGCTTCTGGAGAAAAGTCGGGCAGTCGAGGAAGGTGCTGAAGGACATACACTTAGACGAATTATTGAGGGATGATATTCGGCCATATGCGTCAGTACACCTCCTGCAAAAACGAGTGTCAGGCTTAGTCGATACGGGAGCCAGTGTGAATTGCATATCTGCCGATTTTGCAGGGGAGGTACTGGCAATGCACGTGGACCAAATCCGTCATTTCACCTCCTGGTTAAGCACGGCGGACGGAACTCGTCACTCTGTAGTGGGAAAAATTATGACGGATGTCACCTTTAAAGGAGTAACTAAACCTCTGGAATTTTTCATCATACCTCAATTAACCCAGAATCTTTATCTAGGAGTGGATTTCGTTCGAAAATTTAACTTGGCCCCGGTACTATTTTCCGGTACGACCCTGGAGTCCGTCACCACCGTTCCTGACCAATCTCAACCCACTCAATTATTACGACATACACTGGATGTAACTCAGCAACGGCGTCTTGACTCGGCTATATCGGCTTTTCCATCGCATGAGAAGGAAGGTCTCGGGCGGACTGCCCTGGTGTTCCACACTATAGATGTGGGGGATGCTAAACCCATAAAACAGAGACATTTTGCCATATCTCCGGCGAAGGAAAAATCGTTATATGCCGAAGTGGATCGAATGCTAGCATTAGGCGTAATCGAAGAATCACAGAGCGCGTGGGCTTCCCCAGTCACCTTAGTTGTCAAGCCGAACAAGGTCCGGTTATGCTTAGATGCCAGACGCTTGAACGCCGTCACGGTCAAGGACGCATACCCTCTACCGTTGATTGAAGGCATTTTGAGTCGGTTGCCTAAAGCCCACTCCATCACGAGCTTAGACCTCAAGGACGCCTTCTGGCAAATTCCTTTAGACCCTGGTTCAAAGGAGAAAACAGCCTTCACAGTCCCAGGTCGGCCCCTGTATCAATTCGTGACAATGCCATTCGGATTGTGCAATGCCCCCCAAACAATGACGTGCCTTATGGATAAGGTGATACCACCTCATTTGCGGCACCAAGTTTTCGTTTACTTGGACGATCTGTTGCTTATAACCGAGACCTTTGACGAACACATCAACCTGCTTCAGGAGGTGGCTCTACACATCCGGAGGGCAAGATTAACCATCAACATACGGGAGAGTCAGTTCGTGATGACGGAGGTGAAGTATTTAGGTCACATCATTGGGCATGGCCATATCAAGACCGATCCGGACAAGACTCAAGCGATTGACGTCTTTCCATTACCCAAGACCCCCAAGCAATTACGCCGATTCTTAGGCTTATGCGGATGGTACCAGCGTTTTGTACGTGACTATGCCACCATTACCACTCCCTTGACTGACATGCTGCGTAAGGGACGTAAATTCGTCTGGGAAGAGCCCAGCTTGCGAGCCTTTGAAGAGCTAAAGAAGAGTCTGACTACAGCCCCCGTACTGCACAGCCCGGACTTTGACAAACCGTTCTCAATCCATTGTGACGCGAGTCAACATGGGGTGGGAGCAGTCTTAGTCCAGGTTGCACAAGACGGCGAGGAGAGACCTATAGCCTTCATGTCTCACAAGTTGAACCCAGCCCAGCGAAATTACATGGTTTCCGAGCAGGAATGTCTAGCTGCAGTGTTGGCAGTGAAACGCTTCCGAGCCTATGTGGAGGGACACACCTTTGAAATCGTTACGGACCACGCTTCTCTGAAATGGCTAATGAGCCAGACTGATCTCAACGGTAGATTGGCCAGGTGGGCACTGAAACTACAGGCATTTGACTTCACAATCCGCCACCGAAAAGGAAGCCAGCATGTAGTCCCCGACACCTTATCCAGAATGTTCGCTACTGAAGGAGCCGAGTTGGTCCAGGAGGACGACAGCCCCCAATTGATCGATCTGGACCATCCTGCCTTCAAGTCAGCCAGCTACACCCAACTGATTCACACTATCCAGCATCAACTGTCCCAGCTCCCTGAACTGCGGTTGACAGATGGATTTATTTATAGGCGGATGGGACACGCATCCGGAGACCCCATACAAGAAGAAGAACAGTGGAAGTTGTGGGTGCCCGAAGAATTAACCACTGATCTTATCAGACGGGCCCATGACCACCCATCAGGTGCGCACGGCGGTTACGGTCGTACACTTAGGCGGTTGAAAACCTGCTTCTTTTGGCCTAAGATGGCACAACAGATAAAAGCGTACGTAGCCTCCTGTGAGCTATGCAAGTGCACTAAAGCGCCCAACACCATTCTTCGGCCTCCCATGGGTAAGGTTGAGGTCCCCGAACGCGTGTTCCAGCGCTTGTACATTGATCTTATCGGTCCTTACCCTCGATCTGCTTCTGGTCACACGGGAGCTGTCGTGGTCCTGGACCAGCTCTCTAAATTCCCTATCATAGAACCACTACGTAACATGCACACTGGACCTATACTCAGCTTCTTGGAGAACCGAGTCTTTCACATGTTTGGAGTTCCGGAGAAACTTGTCTCCGACAACGGGGTCCAGTTCACCTCCAGCAAGTTCCGAGACCTAATGTCCAAATACGGCATCATCCACCAACGAACTGCCGTCTATTCACCACAAGCCAACGCATCCGAACGACTGAACCGTACGCTCATAGCGGCCATCCGCGCCTATGTCCACCCGAATCAGAAGGACTGGGATCGCAAGTTGTCCGCCATCACTAGTGCTCTGCGCTCGTCGTACCACGCCACTACCGGCATTTCGCCGTATTTCGGATTGTTCGGCCAGTACATGATCTGTCACGGAAGCGCTTACCGGCTATTGCGGCAACTGAAATCGCTAGAGGACCCAATCGTGGTTCTGGAACCGCACGAAAAGCTCCAACTTCTGCGAGATCAACTGCGGGAGAAGATTGAAGAAAGTAGACGGATGGGAGAGGAGCGGTACAACTTGCGATCTCATCCTTCTGGCTTTAAGGCAGGCGACGAAATATATCGGCGAAACTTCCGGCAGAGCGATGCCACCCGACATTACAATGCCAAACTAGACAAGAAATTCGTGAAGTGTCGAGTCCTACAAGTAATAAGCCCCACCCGATACCTCATCGCGGACATGGCTGGTAAAACCCTGGGAATTTACCACGCAAAAGACCTTAGACGATGAATTACAACTATTTCACACGCAAAACCTTGGCTTACCTAAATCTCTGCCTGGACGAAGACCTCCGAATAACACCTGACTCCCTACTGTATAGCCACTATCGAGTCTTCACAAACATGGTTGTAGCCTATTCCTCGAAATCGACCTTCGACCCGCCACGGCCCTAACCAAGACCTTTTACATAGGAGGCGGGATCGTAATTACTTCGATTTTGGGGGGGAATGTGTAATGTGACGCCTACGCCCGGGAATCGAAGTGATTCCGATCCCGAATCCTTGCACCCGGCTAGATGGGTATGACCTCGAGGTGCAAGCGGACTTCATCTTTCGTGCGGATATCGTTGCACAGAAAATATATTTTTTTTTTTTCTTTCCAAATATTTAGATCTGTGGATATAAATATTTGAAACATAATATTAATCAAAACCCCGACACATTTCGAGACATATCCATCTGGGAATGCCCCCCTCCACCGTTGCCATCAAAACACTATGCCACTGGCGACAAATAAAAATGCACATTGCCGCCATGTGGCGTTCCATTCCGCACATCTGTTTTGTCGGAGGTTGTCGGATTGACAGTCCGACGCAACGAGGGAGAGAAAACGCGGGAAATAAGTGATGTGTTTTTCGGTGTCCTCCCACAATCTTAACCTTCAAACAAAAGACGGAAAATAGGAGCTAACAGTGGGTAATGAGTAATTGCATTGTTTTTCATTTGCTGTATAATAATTTTCTTATTAACAGAAAAAGAGAGATTGGCAGTCGGTCGTAACGGAGTCAAAAGAAGACGAGCCAACAGATAATAATAATCAAGAGAAATTTCCAGTGAAGGAGGGAAATAAATCCGCCGCCACCGATGCCGAAGTGACGACGAACAACTCGACAGTAAATTTAATAAATGATAAGCACAAAATCAGCAGCAATAATAATACCGGAAACGTAAATGGTCGTGATGATGCAGAAGACACAGTGGTAGTAGTGAAGAGGGAGAATCATTGCCAGCGCAAGAACAACACGATAACACCACCTGACCCGATTAAGTTGAAGCTTAATGGGACTGTTAACTCAGCTTCCGGCCCAGTGACACCACTTTCATCCCCAAAGAGTAGTAGTTCCTCCCCTACCACCGCAACCATTGTAAACAATCATTCGAACGATGTCGATCGAATACCGAAAATTGTTGGGAAATTGGGAAACATGGAGGCAAATGCAAACTACAAACAGCTGTCAGGTATGTTTAGGTTATTAGAAGCGGTGCTTTTGAACGAGTATTTCAGTGCGGCTGATCATTGTTATTCATCCGGTTAGTCAAGTTTATGAAACAACCTAATTGAGTATTAATGTTGGTTGATAGAAATGGAATCTTGTGAAATCTCTAACGAATCTTGAATTATTCATCGCATTCATATATTATATTGCCTATATTTGATCATGGAAAATCGACCCACAAGATCATCTATTTATACAAATTGATATCCTTCACAAGACGTGAATCCGTCCACTAAGATGAGGCAGGTTGAAAATCATAAGTAGTAGAAACCTAACCATAGTAATCGTACGAGGTATATTTCCGTAGATTGGAAAGATTTATATACCAATCGAGTAGATAACTCGGAAACAGAAGGACGGCTTTTGGTCATTGTTACAAGGAAATAACATTTATAGCTGAAAAAAGTTTATCCTAAATGTCTAATATAAAATGTGAACAATTAATGTAGGAGAAGCTCCCATCACAGATTGTTTGGAGTATAAAATTTTAAGATTAAAATTCAGATGGTAATTGGACTAATTGAAATAGATACTGGAGTGTCAAAGTCAAAGAGAGTCAGAAGGTTCAGGGTTAATGAATATTAGTATTTTTGTAGTAGTAAAGGTGTTGAGGATGAGGATTGAGGTATTAAAGATGATCATGCTACTAATTAGACCAATCAACTAAAGCTAAACCTTAAATGTCACGGGAGTGAAGATCATTTTCAACTAATGACTAATGTACCATTTGATTCAATTTTAAATTGGTTGGATTAGGGGAAGTTGTGGTTTCATTGTTGGTTTGTCTTATTTGTTGGCATTTTTTTTTTTTCTTATGTATTTCTTGTGTGTGCAATCACTGGACTACTAGTCCATTTATATGTAGAATTGATAATTGTAGTGTATATAACAAATAGTGTTAAAACTATAATAAAAACAGGGGAGTAATATACCATCGATAATGTATAGTTAGTGATCCAGTTTTGTTTTTTTTTTGTAGTTTCAAAGATAATTTATGTTAAAAAACGATGCTTTTAATCTAAAGAAATAGAAACTGAATTGCCAGAAGTAGTTATAGACACCATTACAGCAAGGTAGAGTAGTAACATAGTAAAAATAAATATCATCGAGCTATGCTACTCCCCCGAAAATACTACATACGCAGATATTTTTGAATACAATGAAATTCGTCTCGATAACAAGGATAAAAATTTGTAAAAAGAAATGTAGCTCTAAGTCAATTCAGTATGAATTATAAAGTACATATTTTGAGCTCTGCAAATCAACTGAATACGGGAAAAGTTATAATTCAATATATCAGGCACTGCAAATTAAATCGATAATAAAAGATATAAATACATTGTAAAAAGTTAAGTTCTACATGATAATTTAACTAGCAATAATATATGAATATTTTTATAAAAGGAGCTTTTAAATTTTGCAAAATTTTCTTTAAAACCTCGTGCTCTACTAGTAAAAATGAAAATATGTTTAACAAATAAATATGCATAAACCCTTAAGCTCCTGGACAATCAAACGAATTTATGTCTGTTAGATCAAAAAAAAAAAAAAAACATCATTTAAAGTCTATAATTAAAACGAGCATAATTTTAAGAAGAAAATATAATCAGGTAAATATAGAAGTACAACTAAATACATATATATTGTTAACCACCGTTATAAACACCTGAACTATAGAACCTACAACTGTACTTAAAAGCAAAACATAAAACATTTTAAGAAACAATTAAAACGCATAAGACTTTAAATTTTAGATTACAAAATAAATACTTTCGATAAGTCAAAATAGAAACAAGAAAAAGCAAAACTTTAAACTTCATATCTTTGAAGTTACATACACTTAATTTGCTAACTGTCAGAGAGAACAAATTGTAAATGAATAAGAAGCCAAAAAAGTAAATAAAGCACGTACTTATAAAATTTTAGCCAACTAGGGTAATGTACTTTAATGAATCCATATATTTTTCAATTAAAATAATGTAATGAAAATAAAATAACTATGAATTGCTAATTAATCAAAGACTTTCCTTTTCAGTGGTTCTTCTTGTTTCAGCGGGAAAGTGAGTGCAGGGTAGGTATGCCGTCGCGAGGGTAGGGTTTCGACAAATCCGCTGAGGTCGGTTTCGCGTCGCGCGCGGTACGCGGTACCTTTGTTGTTTTGTCATTTTATTAGAGTAGTTTTCGTCGGGTTAATTTCGAGTAGCATACTTTTCGGTACCGCGTCGGAAATTCGGGAACGCGAAATAAAAATTAGATTTTGTATTCTTGACTAGTTAATGAAGAAATACGGAGTAACGTAGAATAGGTTTCTTCTCCGTATGGTTTTGTTTGATAACGCGTTTTGAAAACGGGCATGTTCAGGTGGCTGAAAATATTGTAATTGAGCGTAACCCATTCGGAGACCCGCGACCGAAATCCTCTCCGAACTAGCTGGCCGACAAGCAGCCACCGCGTGAATGGGTTACGGTGCACGGATTGGTTGACCTGTTGGTACCATCCGTTGGCACTACTCAGACTTAACGTCTAGAACCGAGGAGAGGTCGGTTCCGCGTTTGGACTTAAAAATGTTGAAAATCATTACAAATGGCACCCAACGTGGGGCCTAAGACATCCTAAGGGGGAAAGAAATTCGCGTCTTCTGACGAGTTGGTCCTTTACGGAGGATGTAAGGTACTCTGGTACTCGAGTCCCACTATCAGGAGAAGTGGAGTTGTGTGATACACTCTAGCAGTCGCTTCACGTGAGTTGTAGCTTCCGCTCTCCTTTGTTTGATTTTTTTCCGCGACAGAATCCCTCCGATGTGTTGTCCCAGGCTAACCCCTGTAAGGACCTTCTATTTTCTTGATGGAACTGCCAGCCTGATGGGTTTACCTATCAGAATGGACTCTCAAGAAAATAGAAGGCTACCTTGCCTTTATGTCGCGGAAGGATTCTACTTATTTCGTATGCGTGATAGACGAGTGGTATCGGTTCAACGTTCGGTGGCGTATGCTGGAGTTGCGAAGCCCGGAATGCTTCCACGCGTCGGGAATTTCGACCGCGTACAAAATCGTTACGGTAGCTTTACCACTTGTCTCGTCGAGTCATTTAACGTAGATTAGAAACGGTTTGTTATGTATGTGGGTATGGGGTTAAATTTCGTAAATCGACCAAAAGCACCTTTTCTTCGGCAGATTACCACGCACTCTCATTTCCCGTTGGAGGAGTCGACCACTGGAAAGGAAAGTGTATATCAAATAATTTTTTTTCATTCGAGATAAATAGCTCGCCACTATTGGCCACTAACTTATTCTTAAGTTTTTTATATATATATATATATTAGGGTTATAGTAGGGTTATAGTAGGAATAAGTGTATTTTATATTTTTTTTTTTTTAACATTAGCAACCACACCCAGACTAAACGAAAATGGCAACGAAGCGGACCCCAGAAAAACGTGGGACCAGATCTAAAACGGTCCAACCCGCTAACTGCGGGATCTGTTTCGAGGACGTAGTGGAGGGGGTACACAGCGTGCGATTGGATTGTGGACATCTATTCCATCGTGCCTGTGTCCAACAGCTCCTCCTCACGTCCGAGCTTTGCCCGTTATGCCGGCGACCCATAGATCGGTCTGCCGTAGACGTCCCCATCGGAACGCCCGTCCCAACGCGTGGAGCAGTGGCGAAAGGAGCTCCAGAGGCCGAACCGTCCCAACCACTCTTAGACCTTCAAGGAGCCGTAGGCGGTGAAGTTCCGGCCGCAAGTGTCGTGTCCGAGGTGACCCCCATGCCTTCCGCCCACTCCATTCACACCCTCGTGGCGTTGATGAGAGATATGTCGGAGAGGATTGGCAACCTGGAGGGAAAGCTCCAGAATCTCCCTATGAGCCAACCACCCAGCCACGTGAGAACTCCGCTTGGCTGGGAGCCCAATCCCAGTGTGGCTATGCCCCACTCTCGACCATCCGAGCAATGGGTCCCACCTCCAAGGAACTCGGGAATGGATCCCAGAGCTCCCGAATATAGACCACGACACAGCACCGCACCTCCGTTGGTACCTCTAGTCCCCGAGGCAGTTTCGTACAACAGGTTAATCGAGGATGCGATTCCCCCCGGGAACGCATTGACACCTTTTCGAGACCCGACGCCTCGTATCATAGAGAGTTGGCGCCTGAACTTTACGGGGTTCAACGATATGATATCGGCGGACCGGTTCCTTTTCCGGATTCAGGCGTTAGTATCCAGCACCCTGGGAGGTGATTTCTCGGCCTTCCTTCGGCATGCACATCTTTTGTTCAGCGGCGACGCTGCCGACTGGTACTGGAGCTTTAAAGAATCAACGCCACGTCCCACTTGGCACTCTTTCAGTGCAGCCTTCCGCAATCGATTTGAGGATGGCTTCACTGAGAGAGAGCTAAGGGAACAATTAAAGAAACGGAAACAAGGCGCTCACGAACCGTTCGACCAGTACTATACAAGTATAGTGAGATTGAGCACTCGCTTGCGAACTACCATGCCCGAGGACGAACTGGTAGAAATTATCAGAAAGAATATGCGCTGGGATCTTCAGAACAGTCTTCTGCATTTTCCCATCAACACCATATAGGGATTGCGCCTCCATGCCCGTAGGCAAGAACAATTGGATGAGCGGCGAGGCACCTTCCGTCCACAACCTCGCATAACGGGACCAAATCCCCGAAATCATCATACCGCGGAGTTGATGGCAGCGGACCACCTGCTTGCTGACCCAGTACCAGTACCGAGGAGCGGAGCACCACAGGAGCTTGAGGACCCAGCATTGATTGATCGACCCTCCCTAGAAGCAATCACTAGCCCGACGGTCTGTTGGAACTGCCGACAAACGGGGCATCGGTTCTATGCATGTCCAGCGGAGCCGACGCTTTTCTGCTACCACTGCGGGAAGGCCGACACCTACGCACCTGACTGCGCAAATGGCAAAATGCGAAAAAACTTGCCACCGAGTGCCGCGACCACCCGTCGGCACTCCTAAACCCCGGACGAACCAATCCTGACCCCATCACTAGCTATGACCAAGCTCCCGTCATGACTCCGATTCTGCTGACTCGCACCGCTAAACACAGTTCTCCCGAAGTTCCACAACCGACGCCATCCTTCGCCGGGACCAACGCGCAGGGAAATGATAGCGAGGCGAAAGTTCCTTGGCATGTCAAACCTTTCCACGTCAGGCTGCGGAATTATTTGGCTACTCGACAGCGCATCTTCCATGAGGAGTTGGCTACAAATGTCCCACCGCGAAGAAAGCGAGCCACGCGTCGGATGCGGAGCTTCTGGAGAAAAGTCGGGCAGTCGAGGAAGGTGCTGAAGGACATACACTTAGACGAATTATTGAGGGATGATATTCGGCCATATGCGTCAGTACACCTCCTGCAAAAACGAGTGTCAGGCTTAGTCGATACGGGAGCCAGTGTGAATTGCATATCTGCCGATTTTGCAGGGAAGGTACTGGCAATGCACGCGGATCAAATTCACCATTTTACCTCCTGGTTAAGCACGGCGGACGGAACTCGTCACTCTGTAGTGGGAAAAATTATGACGGATGTCACCTTTAAGGGAGTAACTAAACCTCTGGAATTTTTCATCATACCTCAATTAACCCAGAATCTTTATCTAGGAGTGGATTTCGTTCGAAAATTTAACTTGGCCCCGGTACTATTTTCCGGTACGACCCTGGAGTCCGTCACCACCGTTCCTGACCAATCTCAACCCACTCAATTATTACGACATACACTGGATGTAACTCAGCAACGGCGTCTTGACTCGGCTATATCGGCTTTTCCATCGCATGAGAAGGAAGGTCTCGGGCGGACTGCCCTGGTGTTCCACACTATAGATGTGGGGGATGCTAAACCCATAAAACAGAGACATTTTGCCATATCTCCAGCGAAGGAAAAATCGTTATATGCCGAAGTGGATCGAATGCTAGCATTAGGCGTAATCGAAGAATCACAGAGCGCGTGGGCTTCCCCAGTCACCTTAGTTGTCAAGCCGAACAAGGTCCGGTTATGCTTAGATGCCAGACGCTTGAACGCCGTCACGGTCAAGGACGCATACCCTCTACCGTTGATTAAAGGCATTTTGAGTCGGTTGCCTAAAGCCCACTTCATCACGAGCTTAGACCTCAAGGACGCCTTCTGGCAAATTCCTTTAGACCCTGGTTCAAAGGAGAAAACAGCCTTCACAGTCCCAGGTCGGCCCCTGTATCAATTCGTGACAATGCCATTCGGATTGTGCAATGCCCCCCAAACAATGACGCGCCTTATGGATAAGGTGATACCACCTCATTTGCGGCACCAAGTTTTCGTTTACTTGGACGATCTGTTGCTTATAACCGAGACCTTTGACGAACACATCAACCTGCTTCAGGAGGTGGCTCTACACATCCGGAGGGCAAGATTAACCATCAACATACGGGAGAGTCAGTTCGTGATGACGGAGGTGAAGTATTTAGGTCACATCATTGGGCATGGCCATATCAAGACCGATCCGGACAAGACTCAAGCGATTGACGTCTTTCCATTACCCAAGACCCCCAAGCAATTACGCCGATTCTTAGGCTTATGCGGATGGTACCAGCGTTTTGTACGTGACTATGCCACCATTACCACTCCCTTGACCTACATGCTACGTAAGGGACGTAAATTCGTCTGGGAAGAGCCCAGCTTGCGAGCCTTTGAAGAGCTAAAGAAGAGTCTGACTACAGCCCCCGTACTGCACAGCCCGGACTTTGACAAACCGTTCTCAATCCATTGTGACGCGAGTCAACATGGGGTGGGAGCAGTCTTAGTCCAGGTTGCACAAGACGGCGAGGAGAGACCTATAGCCTTCATGTCTCACAAGTTGAACCCAGCCCAGCGAAATTACATGGTTTCCGAGCAGGAATGTCTAGCTGCAGTGTTGGCAGTGAAACGCTTCCGAGCCTATGTGGAGGGACACACCTTTGAAATCGTTACGGACCACGCTTCTCTGAAATGGCTAATGAGCCAGACTGATCTCAACGGTAGATTGGCCAGGTGGGCACTGAAACTACAGGCATTTGACTTCACAATCCGCCACCGAAAAGGAAGCCAGCATGTAGTCCCCGACACCTTATCCAGAATGTTCGCTACTGAAGGAGCCGAGTTGGTCCAGGAGGACGACAGCCCCCAATTGATCGATCTGGACCATCCTGCCTTCAAGTCAGCCAGCTACACCCAACTGATTCACACTATCCAGCATCAACTGTCCCAGCTCCCTGAACTGCGGTTGACAGATGGATTTATTTATAGGCGGATGGGACACGCATCCGGAGACCCCATACAAGAAGAAGAACAGTGGAAGTTGTGGGTGCCCGAAGAATTAACCACTGATCTTATCAGACGGGCCCATGACCACCCATCAGGTGCGCACGGCGGTTACGGTCGTACACTTAGGCGGTTGAAAACCTGCTTCTTTTGGCCTAAGATGGCACAACAGATAAAAGCGTACGTAGCCTCCTGTGAGCTATGCAAGTGCACTAAAGCGCCCAACACCATTCTTCGGCCTCCCATGGGTAAGGTTGAGGTCCCCGAACGCGTGTTCCAGCGCTTGTACATTGATCTTATCGGTCCTTACCCTCGATCTGCTTCTGGTCACACGGGAGCTGTCGTGGTCCTGGACCAGCTCTCTAAATTCCCTATCATGGAACCACTACGTAACATGCACACTGGACCTATACTCAGCTTCTTGGAGAACCGAGTCTTTCACATGTTTGGAGTTCCGGAGAAACTTGTCTCCGACAACGGGGTCCAGTTCACCTCCAGCAAGTTCCGAGACCTAATGTCCAAATACGGCATCATCCACCAACGAACCGCCGTCTATTCACCACAAGCCAATGCATCCGAACGACTGAACCGTACGCTCATAGCGGCCATCCGCGCCTATGTCCACCCGAATCAGAAGGACTGGGATCGCAAGTTGTCCGCCATCACTAGTGCTCTGCGCTCGTCGTACCACGCCACTACCGGCATTTCGCCGTATTTCGGATTGTTCGGCCAGTACATGATCTGTCACGGAAGCGCTTACCGGCTATTGCGGCAACTGAAATCGCTAGAGGACCCAATCGTGGTTCTGGAACCGCACGAAAAGCTCCAACTTCTGCGAGATCAACTGCGGGAGAAGATTGAAGAAAGTAGACGGATGGGAGAGGAGCGGTACAACTTGCGATCTCATCCTTCTGGCTTTAAGGCAGGCGACGAAATATATCGGCGAAACTTCCGGCAGAGCGATGCCACCCGACATTACAATGCCAAACTAGACAAGAAATTCGTGAAGTGTCGAGTCCTACAAGTAATAAGCCCCACCAGATACCTCATCGCGGACATGGCTGGTAAAACCCTGGGAATTTACCACGCAAAAGACCTTAGACGATGAATTACAACTATTTCACACGCAAAACCTTGGCTTACCTAAATCTCTGCCTGGACGAAGACCTCCGAATAACACCTGACTCCCTGCTGTATAGCCACTATCGAGTCTTCACGAACATGGTTGTAGCCTATTCCTCGAAATCGACCTTCGACCCGCCACGGCCCTAACCAAGACCTTTTACATAGGAGGCGGGATCGTAATTACTTCGATTTTGGGGGGGAATGTGTAATGTGACGCCTACGCCCGGGAATCGAAGTGATTCCGATCCCGAACCCTTGCACCCGGCCAGATGGGTATGACCTCGAGGTGCAAGCGGACTTCATCTTTCGTGCGGATATCGTTGCACAGAAAATATATTTTTTTTTTTTCTTTCCAAATATTTAGATCTGTGGATATAAATATTTGAAACATAATATTAATCAAAACCCCGACACATTTCGAGACATATCCATCTGGGAATGCCCCCCTCCACCGTTGCCATCAAAACACTATGCCACTGGCGACAAATAAAAATGCACATTGCCGCCATGTGGCGTTCCATTCCGCACATCTGTTTTGTCGGAGGTTGTCGGATTGACAGTCCGACGCAACGAGGGAGAGAAAACGCGGGAAATAAGTGATGTGTTTTTCAGTGTCCTCCCACAATCTTAACCTTCAAACAAAAGACGGAAAATAGGAGCTAACAGTGGGTAATGAGTAATTGCATTGTTTTTCATTTGCTGTATAATAATTTTCTTATTAACAGAAAAAGAGAGATTGGCAGTCGGTCGTAACGGAGTCAAAAGAAGACGAGCCAACAGATAATAATAATCAAGAGAAATTTCCAGTGAAGGAGGGAAATAAATCCGCCGCCACCGATGCCGAAGTGACGACGAACAACTCGACAGTAAATTTCATAAATGATAAGCACAAAATCAGCAGCAATAATAATACCGGAAACGTAAATGGTCGTGATGATGCAGAAGACACAGTGGTAGTAGTGAAGAGGGAGAATCATTGCCAGCGCAAGAACAACACGATAACACCACCTGACCCGATTAAGTTGAAGCTTAATGGGACTGTTAACTCAGCTTCCGACCCAGTGATACCACTTTCATCCCCAAAGAGTAGTAGTTCCTCCCCTACCACCGCAACCATTGTAAACAATCATTCGAACGATGTCGATCGAATACCGAAAATTGTTGGGAAATTGGGAAACATGGAGGCAAATGCAAACTACAAACAGCTGTCAGGTATGTTTAGGTTATTAGAAGCGGTGCTTTTGAACGAGTATTTCAGTGCGGCTGATCATTGTTATTCATCCGGTTAGTCAAGTTTATGAAACAACCTAATTGAGTATTAATGTTGGTTGATAGAAATGGAATCTTGTGAAATCTCTAACGAATCTTGAATTATTCATCGCATTCATATATTATATTGCCTATATTTGATCATGGAAAATCGACCCACAAGATCATCTATTTATACAAATTGATATCCTTCACAAGACGTGAATCCGTCCACTAAGATGAGGCAGGTTGAAAATCATAAGTAGTAGAAACCTAACCATAGTAATCGTACGAGGTATATTTCCGTAGATTGGAAAGATTTATATACCAATCGAGTAGATAACTCGGAAACAGAAGGACGGCTTTTGGTCATTGTTACAAGGAAATAACATTTATAGCTGAAAAAAGTTTATCCTAAATGTCTAATATAAAATGTGAACAATTAATGTAGGAGAAGCTCCCATCACAGATTGTTTGGAATATAAAATTTTAAGATTAAAATTCAGATGGTAATTGGACTAATTGAAATAGATACTGGAGTGTCAAAGTCAAAGAGAGTCAGAAGGTTCAGGGTTAATGAATATTAGTATTTTTGTAGTAGTAAAGGTGTTGAGGATGAGGATTGAGATATTAAAGATGATCATGCTACTAATTAGACCAATCAACTAAAGCTAAACCTTAAATGTCACGGGAGTGAAGATCATTTTCAACTAATGACTAATGTACCATTTGATTCAATTTTACATTGGTTTGATTAGGGGAAGTTGTGGTTTCATTGTTGGTTTGTCTTATTTGTTGGCATTTTTTTTCTTATGTATTTCTTGTGTGTGCAATCACTGGACTATTAGTCCATTTATATGTAGAATTGATAATTGTAGTGTATATAACAAATAGTGTTAAAACTATAATAAAAACAGGGGAGTAATATACCATCGATAATGTATAGTTAGTGATCCAGTTTTTTTTTTTTTTTTGTAGTTTCAAAGATAATTTATGTTAAAAAAGGATGCTTTTAATCTAAAGAAATAGAAACTGAATTGCCAGAAGTAGTTATAGACACCATTAGAGCAAGGTAGAGTAGTAACATAGTAAAAATAAATATCATCGAGCTATGCTACTCCCCCGAAAATACTACATACGCAGATATTTTTGAATACAATGAAATTCGTCTCGATAACAAGGATAAAAATTTGTAAAAAGAAATGTAGCTCTAAGTCAATTCAGTATGAATTATAAAGTACATATTTTGAGCTCTGCAAATCAACTGAATACGGGAAAAGTTATAATTCAATATATCAGGCACTGCAAATTAAATCGATAATAAAAGATATAAATACATTGTAAAAAGTTAAGTTCTACATGATAATTTAACTAGCAATAATATATGAATATTTTTATAAAAGGAGCTTTTAAATTTTGCTAAATTTTCTTTAAAACCTCGTGCTCTACTAGTAAAAATGAAAATATGTTTAACAAATAAATATGCATAAACCCTTAAGCTCCTGGACAATCAAAGGAATTTATGTCTGTTATATCAAAAAAAAAAAAACATCATTTAAAGTCTATAATTAAAACGAGCATAATTTTAAGAAGAAAATATAATCAGGTAAATATAGAAGTACAACTAAATACATATATATTGTTAACCACCGTTATAAATACCTGAACTATAGAACCTACAACTGTACTTAAAAGCAAAACATAAAACATTTTAAGAAACAATTAAAACGCATAAGACTTTAAATTTTAGATTACAAAATAAAGCAAAACTTTAAACTTCATATCTTTGAAGTTGCATACACTTAATTTGCTAACTGTCAGAGAGAACAAATTGTAAATGAATAAGAATCCAAAAAAGTAAATAAAGCACGTACTTATAAAATTTTAGCCAACTAGGGTAATGTACTTTAATGAATTCATATATTTTTCAATTAAAATAATGTAATGAAAATAAAATAACTATGAATTGCTAATTAATCAAAGACTTTCCTTTTCAGTGGTTCTTCTTGTTTCAGCGGGAAAGTGAGTGCAGGGTAGGTATGCCGTCGCGAGGGTAGGGTTTCGACAAATCCGCTGAGGTCGGTTTCGCGTCGCGCGCGGTGCGCGGTACCTTTGTTGTTTTGTCATTTTATTAGAGTAGTTTTCGTCGGGTTAATTTCGAGTAGCATACTTTTCGGTACCGCGTCGGAAATTCGGGAACGCGAAATAAAAATTAGATTTTGTATTCTTGACTGGTTAATGAAGAAATACGGAGTAACGTAGAATAGGTTTCTTCTCCGTATGGTTTTGTTTGATAACGCGTTTTGAAAACGGGCATGTTCAGGTGGCTGAAAATATTGTAATTGAGCGTAACCCATTCGGAGACCCGCGACCGAAATCCTCTCCGAACTAGCTGGCCGACAAGCAGCCACCGCGTGAATGGGTTACGGTGCACGGATTGGTTGACCTGTTGGTACCATCCGTTGGCACTACTCAGACTTAACGTTTAGAACCGAGGAGAGGTCGGTTCCGCGTTTAGACTTAAAAATGTTGAAAATCATTACAATGCCTTGGAAAGGTCCGGAGAAAATTTTCTTGTATTTATGATTGCAAATAATAACTCGCTACAGGTTGAAATCAGGAGCAATTCACCTTTATATTTCAACAAGGAAAATTCTATTGGATCACTACTTGGGCTCAGTAAGCAAGTACTCACCCCAAATTTTACACATAAATCAGACTTGCCTGTCAATATAATCAAAGTCAGTGCAATTCGTGTGGAATTTTATATTATAAGTGGATCACTTTCAAATAGCTCAAAGGTGCATACCGTTCACGAGTTCTCACCAACAGTTGCGCCAGGGTATAAAATAGTGGGAGTGCCAAAGAATGTGATATAGTTACTAATCAACTCTAGGAGAATCAGCACAATCGTCTTACGACTTGTGGACTAGGATGGTGATTTAGTGAATTTTAGAGGCAAGAGTATTACAATAAGACTTCACTTGAAACCTATAGACTATGCAAATTTATAACGTGAAAAAAAAGAAGCATCAACGCGAGTTACATCAACAACATTCAGGCCATAGCTTTGAAACATCACGCAACACAGACTGCTCAAAGAAAAACATTGAGGGACAAATATTCAAAGGAGACAAGACTGCAAAGCCGAATGAAGTTAAACTAACAAATAACGCTATTGTTTTTCTGTTTGAGGAGGTCTGATATGAATTGAATGGCATTGAAATTGATCGCGCAAAGAATCCGCGGGTAACATCAACAATTAAAAATAAGATATCTGTGTCAGAAAATGAAAGCAAAATGCTTGTCAACGCTTGCTGATCAAGTGAGAATTTGAGCGAAACACGGATGCAACTTTTAATTTCTGTATTCCACTGAAAATGCTCTTAAGATTCGCAGAGGACTTCAAAAAAATTATAATGAATGCACGGAATGAGCTAGTTCAAATTCCATCAAGAACTGATGTGGATTCATAACTTTACATGACTGAATCATCGTGTTCAATGAACTTTTTTGAATATATCATTTAGATTATGGTATTTGTATGAACTGCCATCAGTTCCACAAACAACTTATCATACATGGTCAGTTAAAACATCAAACCAATTGGAAAAATCACGCTATGTAATATTCGCTTTTCAAACTGCACGGAAAAACAATGGATCAAAGGATGTGTCAAAGTTTGATACATGCAGCTGGACAGGTTTTAAAGTTCATTTGAACTCAAAAATCTATTCATATAATGATTTAAACATCGATTTAGATAAAGATCACTCTGCACTGCTTTACGATATGAACTGTAATACTGTAAATTTCAACCATCCTATTACGATAAGATATCAAAGCCACTCATAAGCAGGGAGCAGTTCAAATCAATGACACCCCTAGTCGTAATTAACTATTCACGACGAAATGAGTCAATTAAAATAGGCCCAGTGGATGTTCGAATGGAATTTCGTGCATCAAAGAATATTCCGCAGAATACTTCTGCATATTGTTTGCTGTTGCATGATAAGCTATTTTCATACAACCCTCTTACAACTCAAACATTGAAGCAATAAGTCGGTAAAAATGGATTAAGTTTCAACAAAGCGATCGTATGAATACAGGATGGACAATGTATGGTGCACGAACTTTCTCGTTGGACGAGATGATATATCACACACAATTATCTCGACTGACCATGAATTTGTATGAATTAATTAAATCAAAATATCTGATTGATTAGTTGAAAGCCTGATGGCTCCCACCTTTAATTGAACAATTTCCAATTTTTACAATGCACGTCTTAAAACAAATTTACACTTCACTATATTTTTGTACTTTCAAACTTTATACTTTTTCCAAATTCTATTTTTTATTATTTCCAAATTTTTTTTTTAGTGTGTCTACTTTCACTTTTTCCATACAACTAACCTTCAGATAGCAGCTAACCTTTTGCTAGCAATTAACCGGTACTTTTTCCTCTAACATTCCAATTCAATCTTGCTAGAAATCTCAACTAAATAATAATCTATTACTGTTTTACAGTTACATATTATCTTTTATTATTAAATTCTCATTGGTGCAACACATCACACGAGAATTGTCAGATTGACAATAATAGTAAACATGACGATTCTTGTCATACAAGTACGTGTTGTGATCAAAATTTTTGATATGCTGCATCGCTCCCGTCAGATAATTGCCAATATATATTTTTATAAATAATTTGCTTCTTTGTGTTTCCTTTCCCTTTGCTGTAGGGCTTGTAGCAGGTTCGGAAAACGATGGACACGACATCTACAACTTGTCGGCAGGAACATCCCAAATCCACCATACGACATGCAACAGACAATACTCAACAATTTAAAGAACAAACAAAAATGTGCCATCGATATTTATCAGCAATAAATGTGACTCTTAACAAAAACAAAACGTGTATAAACATGAAAAGCATGGATGGAATACTACATTCATTCAAGAGATCTCAACAGAAGAACGTGTCCTAATGTTTTCGGTGGATGTGATTTGAAGCCATATCCCATACTGTATTTGTCAACATTCATGGATTATTTTTCAATCGATAGACATAATTGTTAATGATAGATTTTTCGAGTTGTATTCAACGGGTCAAAGAGGTCATAAGTCATTGTTGCTGCGTTTAAGAAATGCAGAACCTATTCCTGTAGGCTTCAACATAGATTACGAATTCAAGCCATTGCAACATATTAAGTTTAAGACATTTGGTAAGTATATTCAAGTTTCATTGGTAACTGTGCTGAATGGAGTGTTTTTTTCTGGGAGGAGACTTTGTTACAATGGGCGCAATATGTGAAACAAACAACAAGCTACCAGTTACTTGTTCTTTCAAACTAGGCCATGAGACAAGCCATATTAACTGTGAAGAAGAAAGTCAAATTGGAGGACAGATACAGTACATCAATAAAAAGATCTCATTTTGCTGCTTCTTCTTTATATAAACTAAACGAGAAGCATTATATGATTAGAATTTGGTCAACAACCAAGCAGTTAAGACCTTAAAAATGATTCTCGAATACTTCTAGAATGAATATCTTCACATCTTTCCTGAGCATCGAGCATTCATAGAAAATTATATACTTGAATACAAAAATATGGGAGAGAAAGTAACCAATTAATATGGCAAGCTTTACGAATCCTGCAAATGGTCTGACTCTGATGCCACATTAGGTGCCGATACATGTATATGTCATTTATATGAGCGAGATACGAAATATATCTTTAAACTTATAAAAAATATACAATACTCATATCTCGCATTTCTACTGCAAAGCATTAATCATAGTCAAACTGGATTGATGTTAAACAACGCAAAAGATACTAATTCTTACTAGTTGTTAACTTCCTCACCATGGACAAGTTTACCTTCGACATACAATTTGTCTCCGGTAACAACCATCTATATTTCATCAAAGAACTTGCAAATGATTTATGGGTTCAAATATCTTGACTTTTTTACCACATGGACTTTGAAAATTGATAAAAAAATATGTTTGGAATATTTAGGAATTGACATCCGTATTCTCTTTGCAATTAGAAAAATTCAAATAATTAAATAAATGGATGAATGAATAAAATTTATATGTAAGCTCTTAAAATTCCAACAATAACTGATAGTATAACTGAGATACGAAGCTAGAAGGTAGTGGTAAAACGCACATATTAGGCGAGGCGGATAAACTTATAAATGGGCACTGGTCTAGTATCTGGTTACTCATCGGGTGATGGTGTTCCTAGAAGAAAGACTCTGAAAGCGTGCATGATATCCTGCTGCAGACCTCCTTGAGGACCACACCGGAGCTCGGTAGTCTAACCAAACAAATTAAATGCGTCGACGAAAACGTTTACCACGTTGAGGAGAGAATCGACCATGAGATGGAAACAATGAAAAAGGAATTGGAAGCAGCGAAGGCAATAGTAAGCATCTCACCATCCCCGCTTATAACCGCAGCGCAAAGTACATCCAGTAATGTGAAAGCACCAATATTCGACGGGCAAACGGTCTGGAGTATCTACGAAATCCAGTTTGAAGCCGCCGCTCGGACAAATCACTGGAATGAGCAGGAAAGAGCAACTGCATTAAATCTTGCTCTAAGAGGCCCAGCTCCCAAGCTTTTGCAGACTATCCCAGTTGAGTTGCACTCAAACTCGGCTGCTATAATGAATGCATTTGAAATGTGTTATGGAGACGATCATCTGGACCAGATATTTCAGTCATAGCTACGGCATCGGATACAGAAGTCTGGCGAAAGCCTACAGCAGCTAACCCAAGACATTGAACGATTGCCAGTTTTGCCTTACCCAGCTCACGACATGGAAAATCAAGATGATGCAGCAGCAAAGGCATTCATCAGCGCATTAAAGGATCAGGAAACGCAACAAGCCGTGCGTTTAGCTCAAAAGCAAACGGTTCAGGACGCCTTAGTTTATAGTCTGAACTTTGAGGCAGCGAGAAATGTGACTCGTACCACTGCCCGGGTTCACAAGGTAGTGCAGGTGTGAGCGTGTGGAAATTGAGCAAGAGCCGCAGGTAAATGGTGTGCCTAATTGCTGGAATTGCGTTGCAAAGGGGCAACAACAAAGAGATTGCAAGAAGCGAAGAAAACCGAGCTATTGTCCAAGGCGGAGAAGACCCACAAAAAGTCAGGAGCCCAGAATGGAAGCCCCTTCAAACTGAGGGGGTCAACTTCTTGGAGCAGAAGTTGGCTAGGAGAATCGACGTCCCCAGCACCACCATTACCATGTCAACATTACATAGCGAAGACACCGACATATGCTTTCCCGGTCAAGTTGACGGAGAACGTCGCACCAAACCATCGACACTGGTGCAACCCGATCGATTATCCAACCAGACCCAGTGAGGCAACAACTACTTCACAAGGGCAGGATTTTCTCACTACAGACAGCTACGGGAGAAACTGCACCTGCCCATGGAGAGGTCAACCTCCAGATACAGTTGGGAGACCTTGCTTTCCGACATAATTTTCTTGTCGCGAACATTATGGATGACTGCATTCTCGGAATGGACCTTCTACGACCAAATGGAATCACGTTGGATTTGAGCAAACGGGTATTGAAATGGCGATGTCGAAGTATTGATGGTGGGTTCCAGCGTAAAAGTCCCCAAGATGAATGTGGTAGTATGTGCCAACACAGATGTACCGAAATCTTCCGAGAGCATTGTATGGGCCAAGGTTGATGGTGATTCTGGAGACTACCGATCTTATCTGATAGAGCCAACGGACATGTCGGCATTGCGCAGTTTGAATGTAAGACGAAGCCTTGTAAGGTCTATAAGGAACGGATACGTGCCGGTTAGAGTCCTTAACGCCGTAGACTCAACCACAAGCATCAAAGCAGGAGAACTCATCGGTAGCTGCCAGTCCGTTTCCACCATCACCTCTTTGGAAGCTACGAACGACCATCATTGGAAAAGAAGGCAAGACACAGACAAAGCTCAGGAACTCAGGTCTGCAATATTGAAGCAGACGAAGTTGCCAGTGCAACTATTCAAGCAAGCCTCTGATCAGGTTACCAAGTACAGTGACATCTTCTCAACAAGCCCGGATGAGCAAGGCCGAACGAGTATGGTAGCTCAGGCTATAAATATAGATACACAAGCTAATTCAACAAGCACCAAGACGTCTTCCTATAGCCAAACAAGGAGATATGTGCGCATTGATCTCGGACATGGAAAAACAAGGTATTATCAAACCTTCTGTCAGTCCATGGGCCACGGCAGTAGTTCTAGTAAAGACAAAGGATGGTAGCACTTATTTTCGTGTCGACTATAGGCGGCTTAACGACATCACTAAGAAAGACAGTAACCCACTTTCCCGCATCGACGACATCATGGACACTTTAGCCGACCCAAAATCGTTTTCGACACTCGATCTCAAGAGTGGCTACTGGCAGGTGGAAATCGACAAGGAGGACCGAGAGAAGACCGCATTTTCAGTTGGGTCCGGATTGTGGCAATTCGTGGTCATGCCATTTGGGCTCTGCGATGCTCCAGCCACCTTTGAACGCCTTTTGGAATACGTGCTACGAGGCCTAACCTGGAAGACCTGCTTGGTGTACCTAGATGACATTTGGGCTCTGCGATGCTCCAGCCACCTTTGAACGCCTGATGGAATACGTGCTACGAGGCCTAACCTGGAAGACCTGCTTGGTGTACCTAGATGACATCATTCTTATCGGGAGAACGTTCGTAGAGCATGTGCGGAACTTAGAATAGGTATCCTCCCGATTGCGACTGGCGAATTGAAACTTAAGCCCAACAAGTGTACCCTTTTCGCAGCTGAAATAAAATACCTGAAAAACGTTGTATCTGCAGAAGGGGTCCAAACAGACCCTGAGAAAATTGAAGCCGTGAAAAGCTGGCCAATACCTAACAACAAGCGCCAACTACGAAGTTTTCTGGGTCTGGTGACCTACTATCGAAGATTCGTCAAAGACTTTACCAAAATAGCTACGTGTCTCTATCCGCAAACCAAGAAAAATCGTCCGTATGTCTGGAATGAACAATGCCAGACAGCCTTTGAGAACTTGAAGGAAAAGCTGTGTGAATCACCCGTGCTGGCGTATCCGAAACCCGGAAAAATGTTTGTAGTTGACACTGATGCAAGCAACGGCGGTATTGGAGCTGTACTCTCCCAGCAGATCAATGGCGAAGAAAGAGTCCTCTCGTATTACAGTCGAGTTCTTTCAAAAAGTGAGAGGAACTACTGTGTGACCAGGAAGGAGCTATTGGCTATAATAGAGGCCACCAAGCAGTTCCACAAGTACCTATATGGCCAGAAATTTGTTCTTCGAACGGACCATGCATCGCTGAGATGGCTACTTAACTTCAAAAACCCCAAGGGACAAGTTGCGAGATGGATCGAAGGATTGCAGTCATACGATTACAAAATTGTTCATCGAAAGGGCGGAGTTCGTGGAAATGCTGATGCCCTATCTCGTCGTCCATATCCAGCTAACTGCAAGCATTGCCGACAGATTGAGGAAAAGGAGCCGACCGTTGGTCTGCCAGTAATAACGGCCGAATTCGATAAAGGTTGGTCATTGAGGGAGATTCGAAATGCCCGGTTAGCTGAGGAAGATAGCGGTCCACGACTCGTATGAAAGGAGACAAACTGGGTGACCTGAGTGGAAGGACGTTTCGATGCATTGCGCAACCCTGAAAAGTTATTGGGCACAATGGAACTGCCTTCAGGTGGAGGGTGGGGTACTCAAGTGGAAATCAGAAACGGCGGATAGCAGCTCCTATAGGATACAAACTATACTTCCCAAAAGCCGAATCCACGCTGTGGCTAAGGAAATGGACCAAGGATCCTCGGGAGGCCATCTTGGTGTTAACAAGATCTTAGCGAAATTGCGGGAAAGTTTCTACTGGCTCCACGCTCGAGAAGACAAAAAGGACTGGCGCCGTGGGTGCATGATTTGCCCTTCCGTCAAAGGTCCAAAGCGACGACTGAGAGGAAAAATGCAAACCTACAATGTGGGGTACCGTTTGAAAGGATTGCTGTTGACATCGCAGGACCCTTTCCTGAATCCAAATCGGGAAATCGGTACACGCTGGTTGTGGCCAATTATTTCAGCAAGTGGCCCGAAGTCTATTCCATTCCCAACCAGGAAGCAACTACCGTAGCCGAACAGCTAGTGTTAAAGTGGGTCAGTAGGTATGGCGTACCTTGTGAACTTCATTCGGATCAAGGCCAAAACTTTGAGTCACTAGTTTTTGGGGAAATGTGCGAGCTCCTGGGAATACGGAAAACAAGGACAACACTGCTGCATTCCCAATCCGATGGCATGGTCGAGCGTTTCAATGGCACACTCAGTAAACACCTGGCCAAGATGGTTGACGAGAATCAAAGGGCCTGGAACCCGTTATTTTTGATGGCATATAGAGCTGCCGGATATGCGTCAACAGGCCAAGCCCCAGCCAAAGTCATTTTTGGAAAGACTTTTCGTCTGCCGACTGATATGAAGTTCGGAACACTCCCTGAGGAACCCCAAACGATCTCGTAGTACGCAAGTGAGCTAAGGCAACGGTTGAACCAGATACATCGGACAGTGCGAAAACACCTCTACTACTGCATGAAGACGAGGTATGATCTAAAGGAAAATTCTACTGGCTACCAGCAAGGTGACTGGGTGTGGCTATATAATCTACAACGACGAAAGGGTAGGTCTCCAAAGTTGCAGCATAACTGGGAGGGACCACACCAAGTCACAAAGCGAACCAAAGACATCGTAGATCGCATACAGGAACACCTTGAATTGGGAGCCAAACTGAAAATTGTGCACCTTGACCGTCTTGCCCCATATTACGTCCAGAGAGACTTGACTACAACTGACGACACATATTTTTGGGGCGACAAGAACTCAGGTGGGGGCAGTGTTACATATCCAAATAATTTCGCAAGCTACTGATGCATCATAATCAACCAAGAAAAGAAAATGAATGAATTCGAAAGCACGAGAATGAATCAACTAGATCCATGACCAATATTTGAAAGTGACGCCATTGCGGGCATTCAGAATTGCTCGAATATTCCAGGTAGTTCTCGTCAATGTACGAAAAATGGATTGAATGACTAGAGACCCTATATAAAGCCGAGCTGAATGAATAGGGGAAGAATAGTAAAACCACAATAGTAAGAACTGCGATAAGAGTGGAGTGTGAACTAAAGGTGATATTGATTGATAGTGAAGTGGTTTTTGTGATACAGACAGTAGGAATATAAATTTATAGACAGTGAAAATCAGATTAAAATGCTATTTGTAAAATAGTGAAATTAATGATTGTGCATTCTAAGTAAATAAAATCCCTGAACTTGATTTAAAAGACAGTGCGTTTTCACTTTCCCGGAACATTAAAATTATCGGCCGCGAACCATAACACGCGACAGTGGTGTCAAATTGGGGATGATATTTTGAAAGTGAAAGTTTTAAACATTTTTAAAGCACAAAGTATTGAAATGTAACGTGGAAACTGATGGAAAGCGAAGCTTACATTTAAAAATTAATGAATTGGCCATGTCGGAGCTTAAAGGAGACACAAAAACACCTAAAGCAAAGAAACAGGCAGTACGCTGATACAAATGTTGATCCTGACGCAGCAAGAGCAGCGATAACAGTCATTCAGTTTAACTGCGAAGCTAGACCAACAGGCAAACGAAATAAGGGCAGATTTGCAAAAACAGTCAACTGATTTGAAAGCAGATTTGCAAAACCAGTCAACCAAAATAAAACCGGAGCTCGGTAGTCTGAACAAACAAATTAAATGCGTCAACGGAAACGTTTACCACTTTGAGGAGAGAATCAACCATGAGATGGAAACAATGAAAAAGGAATTGGAAGCAGCGAAGGCAATAGTAACCATCTCACTATCCCCGCTTATAACCGCAGCGCAAAGCACATCCAGAAATGTGAAAGCACCAATATTTGACGGGCAAACGGTCTGGAGTATCTACGAAATCCAGTTTGAAGCCGCCGCTCGGACAAATCACTGGAATGAGCAGGAAAGAGCAACTACATTAAATCTTGCTCTAAGAGGCCCAGCTCCCAAAATTTTGCAGATTATCCCGGTTGAGTTGCACTCAAACTTGGCTGCCATAATGAATGCATTTGAAATGGGTTATGGAGACAATCATCTGGACCAGATATTTCGGTCATAGCTACGGCATCGGATACAGAAGTCTGGCGAAAGCCTACAGCAGCTAAGTCAAGATATTGAACGATTGCCAGTTTTGCCTTACCCAGTTTACGACCCGGAAAATCAAGATGATGCAGCAGCAAAGGCATTCATCAGCGCATTAAAGGATCAGGAAACGCAACAAGCCGTGCGTTTAGCTCAAAAGCAAACGGTTCAGGACGCCTTAGTTTATAGTCTGAACTTTGAGGCAGCGAGAAATGTGACTCGTACCACTGCCCGGGTTCACGAGGTAGTGCAGGTGTGAGCGTGTGGAAATTGAGCAAGAGCCGCAGGTAAATGGTGTGCCTAATTGCTGGAATTGCGTTGCAAGGGGGCACCAGCAGAGAGATTGCAAGAAGCGAAGAAAACCGAGCTATTGTCCAAGGCGGAGAAGACCCACAAAAAGTCAGGAGCCCAGAATGGAAGCCCTTCAAACTGAGGGGATCAACTTCTTGGAGCAGAAGTTGGCTAGGAGAATCGACGTCCCCAGCACCACCATTACCATGTCAACACTACATAGCGAAGACACCGACATATGCTTTCCGGGTCAAGTTGACGGAGAACGTCGCACCATAACAATCGACACTGGTGCAACCCGATCGATTATCCAACCAGACCAAGTGAGGCAACAACTACTTCACAGGGGCAGAATTTTCTCACTACAGCCAGCTACGGGAGAAACTACACCTGCCCATGGAGAGGTCAAAATCCAGATACAGTTGGGAGACCTTGCGTTCCGACATATTTTTCTGGTCGCGAACATTATGGATGACTGCATTCTCGGAATGGATTTTCTGCGACCACATGGAATCACGTTGGATTTGAGCAAACGGGTATTAAAATGGCGGAATGTCGAAGTATTGATGGTGGGTCCCAGCGTAAAAGTCCCCAAGATGAATGTGGTAGTATGTGCCAACACAGATGTACCATTGTATGGGCCAAGCTTGATGGTGATTCTGGAGACCTCCGCTCTTATCTGATAGAGCCAACAAAGACGTCCGCATTTCGCAGTTTGAATGTAGGACTAAGCCTTGTAAGATCTTTAAGGAACGGATACGTGCCGGTTAGAGTCCTTATCGCCGTAGACTCAACCACAAGCATCAAAGCAGGAGAACTCATCGGTAGCTGCCAGTCCGTTCCGAACGACCATCATTGCAAAAGAAGGCAAGACACAGACAAAGCTCAGGAACTCAGGTCTGCAATATTGAAGCAGACCAAGTTGCCAGTGCAACTATTCAAGCAAGCCTCTGATCAGGTTACCAAGTACAGTGACATCTTCTCAACAAGCCCGGATGACCAAGGCCGAACGAGTATGGTAGCTCAGGCTATAAATATAGATACACAAGCCAATTCAACAAGCACCAAGAGGTTTTCCTGTAGCCAAACAAAGAGAAATGTGTGCATTGATCTCGGACATGGAAAAACAAGGTATTATCAAACCTTCTGTCAGTCCATGGGCCACGCCAGTAGTTTTAGTAAAGACAAAGGATGGTAGCACTTCTTTTCGTGTCGACTATAGGCGGCTTAACGACATCACTAAGAAAGATAGTTACCCACTTTCACGCATCGAGGACATCATGGCCACTTAAGCCGACCCAAAATGGTTTTCGACACTCGATCTCAAGAGTGGCTACTGGCAGGTGGAAATCGACAAGGAGGACCGAGAGAAGACCGCATTTTCAGTTGGGTCCAGATTGTGGAAATTCGTGGTCATGCCATTTTGGCTCCGCGATGCTCCAGCCACCTTTGAACGCCTGATGGAATACGTGCTACGAGGCCTAACCTGGAAGACCTGCTTGGTGTACCTAGATGACATCATTCTTATCGGGAGAACGTTCGTAGAGCATGTGCGGAACTTAGAATAGGTATCCTCCCAATTGCGACTGGCGAATTGAAACTTAAGCCCAACAAGTGTACCCTTTTCGCAGCTGAAGTAAAATACCTGAAAAACGTTGTATCTGCAGAAGGGGTCCAAACAGACCCTGAGAAAATTGAAGCCGTGAAGAGCTCGCCAACATCTAACAACAACCGCCAACTACGAAGTTTTCTGGGTCTGGTGACCTACCATCGAAGATTCGTCAAAGACTTTACCAAAATAGCTACGTGTCTCCATCCGCCAACCGAGAAAAATCGCCCGTGTGTCTGGAATGAACAATGCCAGACAAACTTTGAGACCTCGAAGGAGAAGCTGTGTTAATCACCCGTGCTGGCACATCCGAAACCAGGGAAAATGTTTGTAGTTGTCACCGATACGAGCAACGGCGGGATTGGAGCTGTACTCTCCCAGCAGATCGATGGCGAAGAAAGAGTCCTCTCGTATTACAGTTGAGTTCTCTCAAAAATAGAGAGGAACTACTGCGTGACTAGGAAGGAGCTATGTTATTGACTATAATAAAGGCCACCAAGCAGTTCCACAAGTACCTATATGGCCAGAAATTTGTTCTTCGAACGGACCATGCATCGCTGAGATGGCTGCTTTACTTCAAAAACCCAAGGGACAAGTTGCGAGATGGATCGAAGGATTGCAGTCATACGATTACAAAATTGTTCATCGAAAGGGTGGAGTTCATGCAAATGCTGATCCCCTTTCTCGTCGTCCATATCCAGCTAACTGCAAGCATCGGCGACAGATTGAGGAAAAGGAGCCGACCGTTGGTCTGCCAGTAATAACGGCCGAATTTGATGAAGGTTGGTCATCGGAGGAGATTCGAAATGCCCAGTTAGCTGATGAAGATAGCCGTCCACGACTCGTATGAAAGGAGACAACTGTGGACAAGCTGTGGCTAAGGATATGGACCAAGGATCCTCGGGAGGCCATCTTGGTGTTAACAAGATCTTAGCGAAATTGCGGGAAAGTTTCACGCTCGAGAAGACGAAGAGGACTGGCGTCGTGGGTGCATGATTTGCCCTTCCGTCAAAAGTCCGAAGCGACGACTGAGAGGAAAACTGCAAACCTACAACGTGGGGTACCGTTTGAAAGGATTGCTGCATCGCAGGACCCTTTCCTGAATCCAAATCGGGAAACCGATACACGCTGGTTGTGGCCGATTATTTCTGCAAGTGGCCCGAAGTCTATTCCATTCCCAACCAGGAAGAAACTACCGTAGCCGAACAGCTAATGTTAAAGTGGGTCAGTAGGTATGGCGCACCTTGTGAACTGCATTCGGATCAAGGCCAAAACTTTGAGTCACTAGTTTTTGGCGAAATGTGCGAGCTCCTGGGAATACGGAAAACAAGGACAACACTGCTGCATTCCCAATCCGATGGCATGGTCGAGCGTTTCAATGGCACACTCAGTAAACACCTGGCCAAGATGGTTGACGAGAACCAAAGGGACTGGGACCCGTTATTTTTGATGGCATATAGAGTTGCCGGAAATGCATCAACGGGCCAAGCCCCAGCCAAAGTCATTTTTGGAACGACTTTTCGTCTGCCGACTGATATGAAGTTCGGAACACTCCCTGAGGAACCCCAAACGATCTCGTAGTACGCAAGTGAGCTAAGGCAACGGTTGAACCAGATACATCGGACAGTGCGAAAACACCTCTACTACTGCATGAAGACGAGGTATGATCTAAAGGAAAATTCTACTGGCTACCAGCAAGGTGACTTGGTGTGGCTATATAACCCACAACGACGGAAGAGTAAGTCTCCAAAGTTGCAGCATAACTGGAAGGGACCACACCAAGTTACAAAGCGAACCAACGACATCGTAGATCGCATGCAGGAACACCTTGAATTGGGAGCCAAACTGGAAATTGTGCACCTGGACCGTCTTGCCCCATATTACGTCCAGAGAGGCTTAACTACAACTGACGACACATATTTTTGGGGCGACAAGAACTGAGGCGGGGGCAATGTTACATATCCAAATAATTTCGCCAGCTACTGACGCATCATAATCAACCAAGAAAAGAAAACGAATGTATTCGAAGGCACAAGAATGGATCAACTACATCCTTGGCCAATATCTGAAAGTGAGGAAACTGCGGGCATTCAGAATTGCTCGAAAATTCCATATATATAAATCCAAGCTGAATGAATAGGGGAACAATAGTAAAACCGCAATAGTAAGAACTGCGATACGAGTGGAGTGCGAATTGCAGGCGGTATTGATTGACAATGAAGTGATTTTTGCGATACAGACAGTGGGAATATAAATTTATGGACAGTGAAAAATAAATTAAAATGCTACTTGTAAAATAGTGAAATTAATAATTGTGCACTCTAAGTAAATAAACTCCCTGAACTTGAATTGAAAGAAAGTGCGTTTTCCCTTTCCCGGAACATTAAAATTATCGGCCGCAAACTATAACACTCGACAATATTGTTATATGCACGAATAATTTTGCAAGCCACTGTCGCAATTGTTTTCACAACCATTAAGAACATAATGATCAACAAGCGAATGTACTCGAAAACCCACCAAGCATGATCAACATCTGAAAGTGAGTCACTGCCCCATTCGTTAAGCTGCTCGAATATTCCAGGTAATTCGCCAATGTACGAGAAACGAATAGAACGACTAGAGACCCTATATAAAGCCGAGCTGAATGAATGGAGGATTATTACAACCGCAATACAGTAAAACTGCGATAGTGTGGAGTGCGAATTAAGAGTGATATTGATGTCGAAATGATAGACAGTAGTAATACAAATTGATAGACAAAGTGAAAAAAAAAAGAAATTAGTGAAAGTGTTAAACTAATAATTGTGCATTTTTCTAGTAAATAAACTCTTTCAACTTAATTTTACAGACATTCCGTTTTCACTTTCCCGGAACATTAAAATTATTGGCCGCGAACCATAACACGCGACAGTGGTGTCGAGAAGTAAGAAAAAAACTTCGTAAGTGAAAACTTTCAAACATTTTTAAAGTGAACAATAGTGAAAATTAACGTGGAAGCTGGTGGAAAAAAAGCCCAAATAATAAAAATGCCAGGAAACTTTCATCTAAAAATTTATCAATTGACCATATCGGAGCTCAAGGAGGAGTTGGAATAGCGAAATCTGGCCACACAAGGTACAAAGGCCATACTGATTGCACGCTTGCGTGACCCGATCGAGTCGAAAGGCGTGAATCTGGATTCAGGTGAGCCCTCAGATGCGGAAGAAGGCGCAAAAGGTGGAGAAGTAGAAACACCAAAATCAAAGGAGCCAGAAAATGTGCTAATGCAAATTTTAATGCTGAAGCAGCAACCACGAGCATCAAAGCGTGAGAAGTCATCGGAAGCTGCCAGCCTGTTTCCACCATCATCTCTTTGGAAGCTACGAACGACCATCATTGGAAAAGCAGGCAAGACACAGACAAAGGCTTGGAATCCACGTCTGCCATATTGGAGCAGGTCAAATTGCTAGTGCAGCTATTCAAGCGAGCCTTTGATCTGGTCACCAAGTACAGTGACATCTTCTCAACAAGCCCGGGTGATCAAGGCTGAACGAGTATGGTAACTCACGTCATAGATACACAGGGAGCCAAGCCAATTCGACAAGCACCGAGACGTCTTCCGATAGCCAAACAAGGAGAAGTAAGCGCACTGATCTCGGACATGGAAAAACAAGGCGTTATCGAACCTTCTGTCAGTCCATGGGCCACGCCAGTAGTTCTAGTAAAGAAAAAGGATGGTAGCACTCGCTTTTGTGTCGACTATAGGCAGCTTAACGACGTCACTAAGAAAGATAGTTACCCGCTCCCACGCATCTATGACATCATGGACACTTTAGCCGACGCAAAATGGTTTTCTACACTCGATCTCATGAGTGGCTACTGGCAGGTGGAGATCGACAAAAAAGACAGAGAGAAGAGAGCGTTTTCAATTGGGGACGGATTGTGGCAATTTGTGGTGATGCCATTTGGGCTTTGCAATGCTCCAGCCACTTTCAAACGTCTGATGGAATACGTGCTGCGAGGCCTAACCTGGAAGACCTGCTTGGTGTACCTAGATGACATCATTGTTACCGGGAGAACGTTCGTAGAGCATGTGCGGAACTTAGAAGAGGTTTTCTTCCGATTGCGACTGGCGAATTTGAAACTTAGTGACGACAAGTGTACCTTTTTTGCAGCTGAAATAAAATACCTGAAAAACGTTGTATCTGCAGAAGGGGTCCAAACAGACCCTGGGAAAATTGAAGCCGTGAAGAGCTGGCCAACACCAAATAACAAGCACCAGCTACGAGGTTTTCTAGGCCTGGTGACCTACTATCGAAGATTCATCAAAGATTTTGCCAAAATAGCTAAGTGTCTCCATCAGCTAACCGAGAAAAATGGTCCGTATGTCTGGAATGAACAATGCCAGACAGCCTTTGAGACCATGAAGGAGAAGCTGTGTGAATCACCTGTGCTGGCATATCCAAAACCCGGAAAAATATTTGTAGTTGACACCGATGCGACCAACGGCGGTATTGGAGCTGTACTCTCCCAGCAAATCGATGGCGAAGAAAGAGTCCTCTCGTATTACAGTCAATTCCTCTCGAAAAATGAAAGGAGCTACTGAGTGACCAGGAAGGAGCTATTGGCTATAATAGAGGCAACCAAGCAGTTCCACAAGTACCTATATGGCCAGAAACTTATTCTTTGAACGAACAATGCATCGCTGAGATGGCTTCTTAACTTTAAAAGCCCCGAGGGACAAGTTGCGAGATGGATCCAAGGATTGCAGTCATACGACTACGGAATTGTTCATTGGAAGGGCTGAGCTCATGGAAATGCTGACGCCCTATCTCGTCGTCCATGTCCAGCTAATTGCAAGCTTTGCCGACGGATTGAGGAAAAGGAACCGCCCGTTGATCTGCGACTGATAACGGCCGAATTTGATGAAGGTTGGTCATCGGAGGAGATTCGAAATGCCCAGCTAGCCGATGAAGACATCGGACCATTGCTCGTATGGAAGGAGACAACTGGGCGACCTGAGTGGAAGAACGTTTCAATGCATGGCGCCACCCTGAAAAGCTATTGGGCACAATGGAACTCCCTTCAGGTGGAGGGTGGCGTACTTAAGCTGAAATGGGAAACGGCGGATAGCAGCTCCTACAGGATGCAAACCTGACTCCCCAAAAGCCGAACCCATGACGTGGTTAAGGAAATGGATGAAGGATCCTCAGGAGGCCACCTTGGTGCTAACAAGACCTTAGCGAAATTGCGGGAAAGGTTCTACTGGCTCCACACTCGAGAAGACGTAGAGGACTGGTGGCGTAGATGCACGATTTGCGCTTCCGTCAAAGGTCCGAAGCGACGACTGAGGGGATAAATGCAAACCTATAACGTGTGGTACCGTTTGAAAGGATTGCCGTTGACATCGCTGGACCCTTTCCTGAATCCGAATGGGGAAATCGATACACGCTGGTTGTAGCCGCTTATTTCAGCAAGTGGCCCGAGGTCTACTCCATTTCCAACCAGGAAGCAACTACTGTAGCCAAACAGCTAGTGTTAAATTGGGTCAGTAGGTACGGCGTACCTTGTGAACCACATTCGGATCAAGGCCAAAACTTTGAGTCACTAGTTTTTGGCGAAATGTGCGAACTACTGGGAGTACGGAAAACGAGGACAACACCACTGCATCCCCAGTCCGATGGTATGGTCAAAAGTTTCAACGGAACGCTCAATAAACACCTGGCCAAGATGGTTGACGAGAACCAAAGGGACTGGGACCGACATATCCCACTATTTTTGATGGCGTAAAGAGCTGCTGAATATGCATCGACGGGCCAAGCCCCAGCCAAAGTCATTTTTGGAAAGCTGATATAAAGTTCGGGATACCCCCTGAGAAACCCCAAACCATCTCGGAGTACGCAAGTGAGCTAAGACAACGGTTGAACCAGATACATCGGACAGTGCGAAAACACCTCGAATCGGCTACTGACCGCATGAAGACCAGGAATGATCTAAAGGCAAATTCTACTGGCTTCCAGCAAGATGACTTGGCCTGGCTATATAACCCACAGTGACGGAAGGGTAGGTCCCCAAAGTTGCAGCATCATTGGGAGGGACCATACCGGATTACAAAGCGAATCAACGAACTCGTAAATTAAAATCGTGCACCCGGACCGTCTTGCCCCATATTACATCCAGGAAGAATAGACTACAACTGGCGACACATCTTTTCGTGGCGAAAAGAACTGAGGTGGAGGCAGTGTTACATGCACGAATAATTTTGTGAGCTACTGTCGCAATTGTTTTCACAACCATTAAGAACATAATGATCAACAAGCGAATGTACTCGAAAACCCACCAAGCATGATCAGCATCTGAAAGTGAGTCACTGCCCCATTAATTAAACTGCTCGAATATTCCAGGTAATTCGCCAATGTACGAGAACTGGGTTGACTAGAGACCCTATATAAAGCCGAGCTGAATGAATGTGGGGATTATTACAACCGCGATACAGTAAACTGCGATAGTGTGGAGTGCGAATCAATAGTGATATTGATGTCGAAATGATAGACAGTAGTAATACAAATTGATCGACAAAGTGAAAAAAAAATTAGTGAAAGTGTTAAATTAGTGATTGTGCATTTTTTTTAGTAGATAAACTCTTTGAACTTAATTTAAAAGACATTGCGTTTTCACTTTCTCGGAACGTTAAAATTATTGGCCGCGAACCATAACACGTGACAATTTATATACACATATTTATATATATATATATATATATATATATATATATATATATATGTATATATATATATATATATATATATATATATATATATATATATATATATATATATATATATATATATATAGATATATATATATATATATATATATATATATATATATATATATATATATATATATATATATATATACATATATATATATATATATATATATATATATATCTTCTTCTTCTTAGTACTACAGCCCCTTTCGGGCCTTTGCTTTCTGCAAACAGCACCTCCAACTGTCTCGGTCCGTTGACCGCGTCATCCAATTCTGAAATCCGAGCAGCGATGAACTGTCCTCGTCGACCGAGTCAGACTAGCGTTTCCTCGGTTTCCCCACTTGCCTCCGGCCTTCAGTTCGCCCAACGAATACCTTGTTGGTTATCCGTTTTTCGTCCATAGGATTCATGTGTCCAGCCCATTGCAGCTTCCGCGGTCTTACAATCCTTGAGACCTCCGGTTCGTCAAAAATTTCATACAGCTCATGGTTGTATCCAATTCACCATTGGTCCCCATCTAGCTCCGCTCCGATTATTCGCCTCAGGACCCGTCGCTCAAAGGCGATCAATATATTTGCGAATGCTTGAGTCAGGGTCCATGTTTCACACCCATAGCACAGGTCTTATCACAGATTTGTATACTTGGAACTTTGTTCTCCTGTGTATGCAGCTGGTCTTCAAGATCGGCAATACTGAATAAAATATTCTATTCGCGAGCTGTATTCTTCGGCATATTTCGTCTCTTTCATTGCCCGTTTTAGTTATTTTGGCGCCTTAATACACAAATTCGCAAACATTTTCGATACCGTATTCGCCAAGTCTG